>OY757244.1:13350717-14550717 GCA_963583935.1 Diaperis boleti | reverse complement strand
ATCGTCGACAACTTGAACTGATTGCACCATTGTTGCTTTACCTATTGTGACCATCGTTATTATAATCTATTTAGTGCGATATGATCTTCAGATTTGTAGGAACTGTATTGTAGATGAGCTCTTAACTTCGTACTAGAAACGTCCATTACCTGAAGACAACTAAATAAGGAGTCAAACAGGGATGTGCACTAAGCCCACTCCTCTTGTCAACCGTTTTAGATAAAGCATTAAAAGCCAGCGCAAGAATGAAGAAATTGACATTAAGATAAAATATCACATAAAGACCTTGATAACAACCTGATTTAAGAAAAAAATTTGGTTATTATACTCACTTATTATACTTAGTAATAAGTTTTTTCCAAAAAAAATTTATAACGGAACACTAGAAAAGTATATAGCAAAAATAGTAGAATGAAAAAATATTTCAAAAAACTATCATGTACCACCAGTGATACATTGCATTTACTGACAACCGGAAAAACCAACATCTTTACAAAATGCTGCAATTTTCCGCAGATCCCAATTTAAACATTATCTGTAATGTGTAGAATTTCAGAACTGTTTTCATTATCACAATGTCACATTTGAACATATAAAGACACCAGGACATCTATAGGGAAAGGTTGAAAAAACGGTAAAAATGGTGGATGCGCCACTTGAAGAAAATCTGTAAAATATTCAGTGGGCCTTTGAAGGTGTAATTTAATTTGTCGAATTTCGGAACTGTTTTCATAATCACAATGTCACATTTGAACATATAAAGACACCAGGACATCTATAGGGAAAGGTTGAAGAAACGGTAAAAAATGGTGGATGCGCCACTTAAAGAAAATATGTAAAATATTTAGTGGGCCTTTGAAGGCGTAATTTGTCGAATTTCGGAACTGTTTTCATAATCACAATGTCACATTTGAACATATAAAGACACCAGGACATCTATAGAGAAAGGTTGAAGAAGCGGTAAAAAATGGTGGATGCGCCACTTGAAGAAAATCTGTAAAATATTCAGTCGGGTCTTGAAGGGCTAATTTGTCGAATTTCGGAACTGTTTTCATAATCACAATGTCACATTTGAACATATAAAGACACCAGGACATCTATAGGGGAAGGTTGAAGAAACGGTGAAAAATGGTGGATGCGCCACTTGAAGAAAATCTGTAAAATATTCAGTGGGCCTTTGAAGGTGTAATTTGTCGAATTTCGGAACTGTTTTCATAATCACAATGTCACATTTGAACATATAAAGACACCAGGACATCTATAGGGAAAGGTTGAAGAAACGGTAAAAAATGGTGGATGCGCCACTTGAAGAAAATCTGTAAAATATTCAGTGGGCCTTTGAAGGTGTAATTTGTCGAATTTCGGAACTGTTTTCATAATCACAATGTCACATTTGAACATATAAATACACCAGGACATCTATAGGGAAAGGTTGAAGAAACGGTAAAAAATGGTGGATGCGCCACTTGAAGAAAATCTGTAAAATATTCAGTGGGCCTTTGAAGGTGTAATTTGTCGAATTTCGGAACTGTTTTCATAATCACAATGTCACATTTGAACATATAAAGACACCAGGACATCTATAGGGAAAGGTTGAAGAAACGGTAAAAAATGGTGGATGCGCCACTTGAAGAAAGTCTGTAAAATATTCAGTGGGCCTTTGAAGGTGTAATTTGTCGAATTTCGGAACTGTTTTCATAATCACAATGTTACATTTGAACATATAAAGACACCAGGACATCTATAGGGAAAGGTTGAAGAAACGGTAAAAAATGGTGGATGCGCCACTTGAAGAAAATCTGTAAAATATTTAGTGGGCCTTTGAAGGCGTAATTTGTCGAATTTCGGAACTGTTTTCATAATCACAATGTCACATTTGAACATATAAAGACACCAGGACATCTATAGAGAAAGGTTGAAGAAGCGGTAAAAAATGGTGGATGCGCCACTTGAAGAAAATCTGTAAAATATTCAGTCGGGTCTTGAAGGGCTAATTTGTCGAATTTCGGAACTGTTTTCATAATCACAATGTCACATTTGAACATATAAAGACACCAGGACATCTATAGGGGAAGGTTGAAGAAACGGTGAAAAATGGTGGATGCGCCACTTGAAGAAAATCTGTAAAATATTCAGTGGGCCTTTGAAGGTGTAATTTGTCGAATTTCGGAACTGTTTTCATAATCACAATGTCACATTTGAACATATAAAGACACCAGGACATCTATAGGGAAAGGTTGAAGAAACGGTAAAAAATGGTGGATGCGCCACTTGAAGAAAATCTGTAAAATATTCAGTGGGCCTTTGAAGGTGTAATTTGTCGAATTTCGGAACTGTTTTCATAATCACAATGTCACATTTGAACATATAAATACACCAGGACATCTATAGGGAAAAGTTGAAGAAACTGTAAAAAATGGTGGATGCCCCACTTGAAGAAAATCTGTAAAATATTCAGTGGACCTTTGAAGGTGTAATTTGTCGAATTTCGGAACTGTTTTCATAATCACAATGTCACATTTGAACATATAAAGACACCAGGACATCTATAAGGAAAGGTTGAAGAAACGGTAAAAAATGGTGGATGCGCCACTTGAAGAAAATCTGTAAAATATTCAGTCGGGTCTTGAAGGGCTAATTTGTCGAATTTCGGAACTGTTTTCATAATCACAATGTCACATTTGAACATATAAAGACACCAGGAAATCTATAGGGAAAGGTTGAAGAAACGGTAAAAAATGGTGGATGCGCCACTTGAAGAAAATCTGTAAAATATTCAGTGGGCCTTTGAAGGTGTAATTTGTCGAATTTCGGAACTGTTTTCATAATCACAATGTTACATTTGAACATATAAAGACACCAGGACATCTATAGGGAAAGGTTAAAGAAACGGTAAAAAATGGTGGATGCGCCACTTGAAGAAAATCTGTAAAATATTCAGTGGGCCTTTTAAGGTGTAATTTGTCGAATTTCGGACCTGTTTTCATAATCACAATGTTACATTTGAACATAAAAAGACACCAGGACATCTATAGGGAAAGGTTGAAGAAACGGTAAAAAATGGTGGATGCGCCACTTGAAGAAAATATGTAAAATATTTAGTGAGCCTTTGAAGGCGTAATTTGTCGAATTTCGGAACTGTTTTCATAATCACAATGTCACATTTGAACATATAAAGACACCAGGACGTCTATAGGGAAAGGTTGAAGAAACGGTAAAAAATGGTGGATGCGCCACTTGAAGAAAATCTGTAAAATAGTCAGTGGGACTTTGAAGGTGTAATTTGTCGAATTTCGGAACTGTTTTCATAATCACAATGTCACATTTGAACATATAAAGACACCAGGACATCTATAGGGGAAGGTTGAAGAAACGGTGAAAAATGGTGGATGCACCACTTGAAGAAAATCTGTAAATGAAAAATGAATGAAAAAAAAAATAGGAACATCAAATAAAAAAAGTATATGTGGTGTAAATTATAAAAGATAAAGAAAAAAACAAAAACAACGAAACGAAAAAGTACAAAAAAAACAAATCATAAAAAATGATGAAAAAAGATTATCAACAAAAGCCAAAAATTATAGACGAAGACTAAAAATAAAAGAGAAATAATCCGTAAATAAGAACAAATTAATAAGACGAGGGAGAATATAGAAAAAAAAAAACTAAAAATAATGAATTAGGAAAAAGCAAAAATGAGAAATGAAAGTTGATAAACAACGAATAGAAAGAAAAAAAGAAAAATCAAGACAGAAGAATGATAATGAAAGTTCGAAGAATGAGGCTTAAATAGAGAACAAAGATGAAAAATCAAGGCTGAAGCATGAATAAAGGAACAAAAGGATGTCAATTTGAATATAATTTAGAAAAGCTGTAGAAAAAAGAAAATAATTAAAAATCCATGAATAATAGAATATTAAGAATAACAAAAAGCAAATCGAAAATGAAGAACAAGGGTCCAAAGATAATCTATCAATAATAAGAAGAAGAATACAGAATGGAGGAGGAGTCATGAATGAAGACAACAGAACGAACAATGGTATGCCACTCTCTACATTAAATTTGTACTTTGATATACATTTAATGGAACTGTGTCTGCATGTAGTGATTGAGACTGTAACGAAGTTACCCGAGGTCCGAATACACCCGCTACGATCGCTTCACTCTCCGTGGCGGAGTCGGCCGCGCTCCCGTTGTTTGGCCAAGGACCAACACCACGTGCCGCATCGTACCGATTAACATGGCGGAATAAAATACTTATTATATTGGGACCATCCTCCCGGACTTTCTGGGCCTTCTGGAACTGCAGGCGTTTAGTGAAAAAAGGGGCCCCACGTCATTAAGCGATAAAACCTTGAAGCGCCCCGCTTACGCATGATGCCGACGTCGTCTGCTCCCCTCCAAATTCTTTATTATAGGCCGAACAGAACGCTGGAATCTCGCGATCCTGGCCTCCTACCAGCTTGGGAAGAAGCAGGAAGTGGAGGACGAAGAACTGAACCCCCGACCTAATCACTGAATGATCCCTTTTTAAAAATCTCGTATGTTCATGATTTTTTTGAAAATTAATAATTTTGTAAAATATTCTCAGCAGCACTATTTTCGATCACAATTTTCCCCTTGTAACAGCGACTGAACAGAAAATTATGACGTTTTAATGTATGGACTACTCGCGGATTCGAAAGACGACATTTTTTCTTTATTGCTAAATTATCGTATATTATTATATATTTATATTACCAAAAAATGCCAATTCTGGATCATCAATTTTCATCGATTTTCCCGTCCCGTATAAACGGCTGATTTTTAACAACGTTTTTTAATTTACCGGTCGCCGAGTTCTATAAATTTTCCGAAAATTCAAATTCCATTGTAAGACTGAACAGAGATTAAAGACACTAACGCAGGGTCTGGATATTGTACGTAATTGTATCCGAAATTAGGGTTTTACAGTTTTAAAAGACATTTTACTCACTTATCAGTAACCGATTTCCTAAGAATTTTTCGAAAAATTTCCTTCATTCGGGTGATTTATCTTGAAGTTATCATTCTTGAAAGACCAGATTCTATCAAGATTCTACTCTGTCATATCAAAACCAGTTTATCCGAACACATTTTCCATTTATTTGTTGAGAATTTCCCGCAAGGTTCGCCACTTTTATCATAACAACGCAATAGAAAATTATAGCATTTTAACTTAACGTGCGAGGCACGATAATCTAACACCTATGAAACCGGGGCCCATTGCCTCAAATTAGATGCACAATGAGAAAGGTTCAAGGTTGTAAATCAACAGGAAGCAGCAACGTCTTTGAGTTGCTTGTTTATTGGTGGATGAAATGGACCGGACTCAAAATTTCTGGCCCACAATTTATTTTTATAGCACATTTAACTGAAATTTGACCTGTGCATGTGATTATTATTTTCTCATTTTATAAATTGGATGCGTTCCTTTCGTATCACGCTGAATATTATACAGTTACAATATTATGCTAGTTGTATAATAGTAATAATAATTTGTACAACTAGTTTTACTAATAAATAGTACATACGTATTTTCCCATTTTAATATCTGCGTGCAGCAATATAAAAAATAAAATACATTATAGGCCAGGCGACAGAGAGTTCAATAAGGAAATAATTAGTGGAAAGCTGGAAATTGACTTCGTGGCGTATTCTGTAGCTGCTCCTCTAAATTTTAAAGGCCGTTAAATTAAGTTGTCATAATCAGGGCTTGAAATTTTAGATTTTAAAGGACGCTAAAATTTTAACGCCCTTCTAAAAATTACAGAATAGGCCCCTTTATCTCTTTATTTGGACCCACTTATTACTGTCCTAAGTTTTCCCCCTCGAGCCAAGTCGGCGTTGGCCTTTATGGCCCAAAGAAGGTACAATTTTTCAGTATTTTGCAAATATCTCTTAAAGCATCAACTTTATCAACAAAATACTTATTAGCAAAAATAATCTAGAGTAAATTTTCAACCAAAAAGTTCTTTACCGTTTGTTTCTAAAGTTAACCGTTACGATGCTACCTACGGCCATTCAAAGTGGAGCCCTTTTTGGTCCTACAATTTTAAACATCCCACCTATACAAGCTGTTAACTTGTTACAATTATAACTGCAATATTACACAAAGAGTTAGGTCTAATTATTATAGTCCAAGCAAATTAGACGAAAAAACAACGAATAGAAGAAATAATTTATAAAGTTTTAAAATTTTGGTTATGAGTGAGCCACACTTTGGTCTCGGACATTTATGGCTGGGTTTAGTCCTCCATTGTTAAGATAATTGTGGACAATAGACCCCGTTTTATGGGTGTTAGATTATAGTGCACGTTACTATAATGTCCTACTCCTTTTTCTTTCACTATTACTGAATTAGCGTTTTTACCGGAAAATTGCAGTTCGGTGTTATCAACGACATCATATGCACAAAGGATTTTCCGGTATCAGTGGCCAATATTGTAACAAATTTTCCCGAAAATGCGCAAGGACAAAATCAACCGAAAATTGTGACATTTAACTCAAAGCCTACTAGTGCGATTTGGCAATCCGGTGTCAATCTAAAAATTTTGGAAAATAAGTAATAATTTTGCATCAAGAATGACGATTTTCACTCGCCAGTAGGTACCGAATTGTAATAAATTTTCAGTTAGGTACACAAATTAAAGCCACAAACACAAGGGCTAGCCAGTGTAGTTCGCCCGAAATTGCAGTTTCAACACTTTTAGAATAGGTATTGTATTATTCACTTACCAGTAGCCGTTTCCTTAAGGATTTTCCTCAAAATTCTGTAGAAACGTGACGATTTTGACTAATTTTCTCGAAAACCTGGTATTTTCATCACAAGCAGGACAAGTCTAAAAATTATGACATTTTAACTCATGGCCTACTCTTGCAATTTTGTGTGTTCCAAAACTTTTTTGTACCAAATTTAAAATTTAATTTTAAGAAAGACATTGTCTTATACTAGAAGACAATAAATAACATACGAACCTCTTTTTTTTTAAGTCGGTTAAAATTTTCAGATAAAGAGCAACACGGTGCAATCTGGTGTATTACTAGCTGTCTATACAACTTTTATTCAAACCAGAGGTGGCGGTAAACACCGAAAGTGAGGTTATGTTCAAGGAAAACATTTCGATATGAATAGGAAAAAATGATGCAAAACACTGTTTAAAGTACGTACTTTACGTAAATTTCCTTATCAAAATTAACTCGTTGGTGTTTCAGATCGGCGGGAAGTAGCTGTTTCCAAAAGTAACCAACGTTGTAGAGATGTTTAAACTGGGCAGTTTACGAAAGATTGAAGTGACAAATTTCGTGTACGTTGCTCATTTGCAAGAATACTTAATTTACATGAGTCTTTTAGCACTTACGATCATGTGGAGATGTACCCATGCCCCAACCTGAACATGATCATGGGCCCCAACGGCACCGGAAAATCCACAATCGTTGCTGCCATTATCCTGGGTTTGGGGGGCAGTCCGAAAACCGTAGGAAGGGGCCATAAAGTACTGTCATTCTACTGTGTTGTATCACCACTCATAAAACAATTACAGGTGTCTGAATATGTTAAGCACAACTGCACAGAAGCCACAATCCACATCCATTTACAAGGAGAAGGTGAGAAAAACTATGTGAAGATCACCCGCATTATAACAATTGAGGATCAGAGTACCTGGATTTTAAACAACCAAAGAGTTCACTTCAGGACTGTGCTGGAGTGCATTAAACAATACAAAATCCAGGTGGACAACTTGTGTCAGTTCTTGCCTCAGGACAGAGTGCAAGACTTTGCAAAGCTGAATCCTCAACAGCTGCTGAAAGAGACACAGGTTGCTCTGTGTAGAGACGATTTGATAGAAAAGCAGCAGAGTCTGGTTGCATGCAGAGAAAACCACAAGTCACTCACTGAAACCATTGACAAAACTAACTCCAAGTTACAGGAACACCGCGACGCCAATTTGCGACTAGAAAGCAAAATAGAGAACTTCAGCAGGAAAAAAACGTACTTGACACAGATTGAAAACATTGACCGTAAAACTGCATGGTTGCAGTATGATGATTTGTATGAGAGGATGACGGAGACCAAAGAGGACTTGGCCAAGGCCACAAAGATCTGTGAGAAGCACAGAAACGCTGCCAAGCCCATGGAGAGAGACATCCAACAAGCAAAGAAGTTGGTCAAGGAGTTGCAGCAGGCTGCTTCTAACATTGTAAGATTCCATAGCTCAAATAATCCTGTTCTAAGTGCGTTTTCAGGCGCGAGCAATGCGGGATAACGAGAGCTCTTCTAAGAATAACGGGGAGAAGATTGAGCAGGCCAAAGAGAAGATTAGGGATATTGACAACGACATGCTGGAGAAGATCGCTATTATCGACGATAAAAATCGGGAGATCGAGAGTGCGGCGGCGAAGATTGAGGAGATGAAGAATGCCCAGAGGGAGCTGCTCAATAAATGTGGAAATGGTAATTGCATTAAGTATTAGCATGCCAAAAGACTATTTTATGCATTCACTAGTTAAGACTTTATTATTAACCTTATTATTTGTTAAGATGATGTGATCCAACAAAAAGTCCAAAAAATCACCACCGAAATCCAAAAGTTCCGCCGCCACGAATCCAGCCTACAAAGCCAAAAAGACGAACTCATCTCCACTAAGCAGACCAAGAGCGCTCAACTCCGCGCGTTTGAGCACGAAAAGACACGCCTGGAAAATGTAAAGGCCCAAAGACTGAATTATTTACAGAGACTGGATGCCCATGCTTACCAGGCTGTTTTGTGGCTGAGAGACAATAAGCATTTGTTCAAGGATGAGATTTTTGAGCCTATAATGCTTGAGGTGAGTGAGCCTGGAAGTTTGTATGGTCACGTCTGGTGTGATTCTTAGGTGAACGTTTTGGACCCCAAAAAGGCAATCTACGTTGAGAACATCATCCCCGTCAGAGACAGAGTGGCATTCACTTGCACCAACAAAGACGATATGAACAACTTGATCCGGTATCTCAGGACCGAAAAGCAACTTACGGTCAATGTGGTATGCTCGGGCGATACTTCTACTCAGTACCGTCCCGCCATACCGATCGAGCAGTTGCGAAAGTACGGATTATACACGTACGCTCACTCGTTGTTTACAGCACCGGAGCCGATCATGCGGTATCTGTGTAGAACGTATAGAATACACAACATCCCGATCGGTACCGCCGAGACCAACCAGTACTTCGAAGATCTGCCAAAGGAGATCGGTGTTTTTTTCAGCGGTAAGTTGATCGTGCCGACGGTGAAATGACCTGGACAAAAAATTGTAGATACCATGCGGTACTCGGTCAGCTACTCTTCGTACACCCACGCGAGGAGCACAAGACAGAGCGAGATCAGTTCGGACGGGGGTCTTTCAATTTCCGTCGATGTGTTGCAGCTGGAGCGTCTCCAGGGACAAATCCAGGACATCCGGGACAGTTTTGTTGACTGCGACAGGCAGATCAAGGAATATGACACGCAGGTGTGTGGCGCCTTTGAGTTTTGACTGACATAAAATAACTTTTAAATGAGTTTGGGCGTCTTTTGATTCTTTTGACCGTTTCGATCCTCTTGACCTTTTGGGATTGCAGATAAATCTGATCACCGAAAAGATCCAAAAAATCAGCAGCGAACTCAAGTACATCCACAGCATCAAGCAGCAGGTGCAAACCACGGAGAGCCGCATCGTCGCAATGGAACGAAAAATCAAAGAGATGCGAGAGTCGGCCTCGGACGTGGACGCCATCCGTGCACAGGCCCGTCTCAAAATCAGAGTAAGCCCTTAAATGTTTCATTCATGTATCAAAATGCACTCTTTTCCTTCTAGAAAGTCTTGGGAAGCCTGCAGAAGCTCAATGAAGAGCTTAAAAGCAACTACAAAACTTCGTCCGACTTGACCGTCCGAAACACTTTAGTCTCCATCAAGATCGAGAAGGCAAGACGGGATGCCGCCTATTTGGAAAACAAGAACGCCGAGGCGGTGCGAGTGTTGAGAGAGAGCGAGGAGACCATGGCCCAGGTCAAGGAGGCCTACGCGAATATCAAAGGTCAGGCTAAGGCCGCGTTAGGCAGAGCTAAAGGCTTGTCGAATAACTTCACACCGGATGATGAAGGCTTCGATGAGTTTCGGGAGGCCCAGGAGCGCCTTTCATCCAATGTGGAGAAGCTGCAGGACGAGAAGCAGCGCTTGGAGGCGATGATCGAGTGTCTGAACACCGCAGACGACGAGGAGATGCAGGAATACGAGAGAAGGGTGCAGGTAAGTGCCGTTGTTCGCAATTTGGAAGTATATACGCTATTTTCCCCACCACAGGCCATCGAGAACCTCCAACAATCCATCGACCACGCCCACGTGGACCTCTCCAAAAACACCGCCCGAATGCAGCAACTCCAAGAAGAATGGCTTGGACCCCTGCGTCAACTAGTCACCGAAATCAGTGCCAATTTCGCCACCGCCTTCGAGAACATGGGCTGCGCCGGGGAGGTCTCCATCAATCCCGGCACCGACGAAAATGAGTTCTCCATGTACGGACTGAGCATTAAAGTCACCTACAGGAACGGGGAGCCTCTTCAGGAATTGAACAACGTCACGCAGAGCGGCGGCGAAAGAGCCGTGGCCACGGCGGTCTACATGCTGTCGCTGCAGGAGTTGACTCCGGTGCCGTTTAGATGTGTGGATGAGATCAATCAGGGAATGGACGCGACTAATGAAAGGAGGATTCTGGAGTTGTTGATGGAGAAGACCGGACAGTCTTCGACAGCGCAGTATTTTCTTATCACGCCCAAACTGATTCCAAATTTGCAGTATTCTGATAGCACGATGGTGCATATTGTGCACAACGGGCCGTTTATTAATCCGGACAGGAAGTGGGGGATGTCCAAGTTGTGCAACCCCAAAGGGGTGCTACTGAATTGAAGCGTTGAGTTTGTTATTTGTTATACTGAAACTGTTTTTCTATCATTACATTTCTAATAAAACGAGTGTCTTTTAATTTTAAATTTCCCCCCTAAAGAATTTTTGGAGTTACAAAATCGCAAGAGTTGGCCGTGAGTTAAAATGTCATAATTTTCAGCTTTTGTGCTTGTGATAAAAATACCATATTTTCCGGAAAATTGGTCAATATTCGGTTTTTGGTTACAGAAAATCGGGGGCTATTGAGTTTTCCAGTAAAACTATAATTTAGCCGTGGCGCGGATACAAAAAATGGTATTAAAGCGATCAGAAATCCGCTAGGAGGTCATGATTTAATGTCCGAATTCTTGACCTGTCGTTTAGTGATAAATGTGGCGAATTTTCCGGAAAATTCGTCAAAAATAGTTAAGTGATAAGTGAGAAACTTGTTCTGATGAGATCAGGGCATAACTTAATTAGGGAGACTGTTGTGTATCGAAAATTGTGGACCTTCAAAATTCGCCACGTATCTAGAATTTTGCGGAAAACGGCTACTGGTAAGTGCATAATGTATTCTAAAAATGCAATTTCGGGTGAACTACAATGGTAAGGGCTGGTGTTTGTGGTTTTAATGTCTGTATATTCAAAAATTTACCATTGTTGCCGCAAAATTTTAAGATTGAAAAATCGCACGAGTAGGCTTTGAGTTAAATTATTCACTTTTTTAAATTTCAAATTCGGCAAAATCGCCAAATCGATTCAGAATATCATTTCCTTGGTAAATGTACGATAATACAGTAATAAAAACACACCAGAAAGGTCATTTTTCGATTCCCCGAATAGGCGATTCGATTCTGTTCAGTTGCTCACTATCCTTGATAACCTTAAAAAATAATCATGATTATACGAAATTTTGAAAAATTGGGGTAAATGTAAGTGATCATTAAGTTTTAAAGGTTTGTGTTAGTTTTTACAGTTTCTTGGCATTTGCCACTAAAGTGACAATTTTGATAAACTGGTAGAGAAGTAGAGAGTAGCAGACGAATTTATAGTATATTTCTCGTTTTCTTCTTTATTCATGACCCTTTCTTCTCCATTCTTTATTTGTCTTTGTCATTCTTATTACTGATAGATCATCTTTGGACCCTTGTTCTTCATTTTCGATTAGATTTTTGTTATTCTTAATGGTTGCCTTGTTCATTATCTATATTCCATTCGTTGTTTAAACATTTTTATTTCTTATATATTTATATTCTTCCTGGATTTGCAATTATGTATTTTATTGCAAAATTTTATTTATATTTAAATTAACATCCTTTTGTTTCTCTATTCATGCTTCAGCATTAATTTTTCATTCTTCATCTTTCCCTATTTATCCCTCATACTTCGAACTTTCATTATAATTCTTCTGTCTTAATATTTTCTTTTTTACTTTATATTTTTTATCAATTTTGATCTTTTATTCTTGCTTTTTCTTAGTTCATTTCTCCTTATTTGTTCCTTTTTTTTCTATATTCTCCCTCGTCAATTTTTTTTTTCATTTATTGTTAATTCGTTCTTATTTACGGTTTATTTCTATCCTTCACTTTCAGTCTTCGTCTATAGTTTTTGTTTTTTGTCGATGATCTGTATTCATCATTTTTTATGATTGGTTTTTTATACCTTTTCGTTTCGTTGTAATTGTTTTTCCTTTATCTTTTACAATTTATACCACATTTTATATTTTTCGTTTTTGTTCCTTATTCTTTTTTTCATCGCCCTTAGTCGTTCGTTACTTCATCCATTGTCCTTCAGTTTTCGCTTTCTTTCTACGAAGTGATAGTAATTAGATTATTATAATGTGTTAAAAGTAAAAAAAAAACTTTGATACACCGCTAAAGTTATAAAATGCGTTTTCGAGTTTTGTGCTATAAGAATAACCTAATACATATATTTTTTTAAATCAAGTTATATTGTTTTAAATCAAGAGTGGGCTTGTGTTACATCCCTGTTTGAATCCTTCTGTAGTTTTCTTCAGGTATGTTCACATCACACATGTAAGTTTCACATCGGATATTTTTAATGCGAGGTCGTTTTTCGAGTCCGCGAATTTTTCGGAATATCCTTTACAATTATACTGCGTTCCACTAAATGTATTTCAAATTACAAAGGTAGAGTGGCAGACGAATCCATCCTTTATTTTTGGTTCTGTATTCTTTATTCATGACTATTCCTTTTCCATTCTTTTTTCTTTACTATTCTTTGTCATTCAGTATTCGCTATGAATCTTTTCTTTATTTTTGATTTTTGTCAATCTTGATCCTTGATCTTTCATACTTCTTAAAATTTCTTATTTTTTTTTATTCTCCTAATTGCCTTGTTCGTTATCACTTTTTTTTATTCTATAGTATTCTTGATTGTAATTCTTTTCTTTTTTCCACATATTTCCTTATTTATTTTTAAATTAACATCCTCTTGTTTCTTTTTTTATGCTTCAGCTTTTAATTTTCATTCTTCACCTTTCCTTATTTATTCTTTATTATCGTTTTTCGTTACGTGTTTTTTTTTTTTCATTTTTCATTCTTGCTCTTTACTAGTTAATTATTTCTTCCTATTTTATATTTTCCCTCTATTTTATCCCTTGTTGTTAATTTGTCCACGGTTCATTTCTATCCTTTATTTTCATTCTTTGTCCATCACTTTTACCTTTTGTTGATAATTTTTTCATATATTTTTTTATATTTCGTCTTTTTCACTTTATTTTTTTTTATTTTATAATTTAGACATCTTAAATTTTTGTTTTTTTGTATTCTTAATTCTTCTTTTAACGCCCTTTCTTGTCAAAGAAGTAAGAGCAATTGAATTATTATAATGCGTAAAAAATTAAAAAAATCCCGCTATTGTCACAAAGAGTTTTTTTTTTATATTTGGACTTTGAGACAAACAACGAATTAACTGGATAGAAACTGATTGGAAAATCGGCTAAAGGTCAGTGAGTAATTTAGTGTAATAGTGTCAAAACTATGATCTGCCAGAAATTGCGATATTTTGTAAATATTTTGGTTTATACAATGTGACGCTTGTTTACGGAGGCGGTTGCCTCGAGCACCAGTTTTTTTAACGTGGTATGCTTCACGGGACCACGGGTAGCTAAAAGTCGGAGTACGAAGCTCCAGGGGTCAACTTACTGTCTAGTTTGGCGGGAGGGAAAAATAAAGTCGATTCGGTGTTACAATTTAAAGGTCCCCCTATTTAGAATAATTATACATATTTACAAAGCTTAGCGATTCGTTCGGTGGTAGCTCGGTGACGGAACTTGAAATTCACCCTGTATGCCCCTGTCGAACTGCACCCTGTATACAGCGGTTCAGATTCTGCACGTTTCGGTTTGTGAGTGGTCGATGACAAAAGTTACAAAACACCCTGTAGACGTCGGTGTACCTGTACCTTGTATACGGTGGATCGTTTAGTTTCGGAACCGAGCGGTTGGTGACGAAAGTTACGGTGCACCCTGTTGATGTTGATGTACCCGCCCCTTGTAAACGATGATTCGGTGGGTATGAGTTTCGAGCGTTTAGTGACCAAAGTTAAGATGCCCTCCGTAGACCTTGATGCACCCACCTCCGGCATACGGTGGTTCAGTTAGTTCGGAACCCGAGCGGTCGGTGACAAAAGTTATGTTACCCCCTGTAGACGGTGATGCACTTGTTTCGGAACCCAAGAGGTTGGTGACAAAAGTTAGGTTGCCCCTAACGAAGACGATCATGCACCAACCCCTTCAATATGGCGATTCAGTTAACAGAAGTTTTGGAACCCGGGCGGTCGATGACAAAAGTTATGCTTCCCCCTGTAGTATACGTTTATTGGCATTTCCCGGGATTCGTCTTGCTGATTTGCGGGGCGGGACGATGAGGTCGGGTTTTGATCCGCGCTAGCCAGCAGAGAAACAAGTCGGTCTGGTTGTTCCGGAAGCTTATCCAGCGGTGAACCCTGGGATCCCCCCGCGTGAACCCAATCTTCCGGAGACCAGTAAAAACCGGGACAATTCATTACAATCGCTGGTGGCTAGTCGTTGGAGGGTGCGGGAAGCTAGCAAAAAAAATGATCGGTTATCGGTCTGGTTGGTCCGAAAGCTTAGCCAGCGTTGAACCCTGAGACCCACCCGTGTGAACCCAACTTTCCGGAGACCAGTAAAAACCGGGATACTGTGTTACGATGGCTAGACGTTGGCGGATGTGGGGTAACTAGCAAAAAAAAGAAAGACCGGTCTGGTTGGTCCGGAAGCTGAGCCAGCATTGATCTCTGGGATCCCCTCGCGTGAACCCAACCTTCCGGAGACCAGTAAAAACCGGGATAATATATTACGTAGGCTAATTACCGGAGAGGACTAGGAAGGAAGTGGGGCGGATGGTTGGAGCCCCTCACCTTAGTCAGCTTCTTCTTCCTGGGCGTCTTCCTTCTGGATGGTCTTCTTTGGAGCGGGTACGACTCTTCTCTGTCGTTCAGCTGTCGTTCTAAAGGAGCGCAGCCTTTTTTGTAGACCTACTGGTGGGGTGATAATGACGTAGGCGCACGATTTGTTGCAATGCGGAGGAGTGAGGATCTTATCATCGTGTTATCTTCCCTCCGGAGTGAAATCGGTTCCGGGAATCGTATCGGCTCCGGAACGGTGGCGTTCGGAACGCGCTTCTTCGCTGGTCAAGATGATGTAAAAATCATTCCGGTACGATAACCGGAAGTATTATTTATTTTCGGCGGTTTCCTGTTTGACGAAAGGGCGTGATCGCAGTGACTCCGGGGTAGGCTCGTTTGCAGTGCGCAAATTTTCCGGTAATGATGAAAAAATTATTCGGTATTCAAATTCGGATTTTTCGGTAACTTCGTTACAACAATTTTAATAGTATGTATATTATTGATCTAGAAACCAGAAGAATGTCGATAAATCCAAGTGGAGTAAATTTAAATGAAAATTTAAATATATCTAAGTCGAACTCCACAAACTTTAATAAGTGTAAAATTAGAAATGGAACATGTGAACATGTGAATTCAAAATTACGTCAACGTCATAATTTTTTATATTCGTTAAGGGCTGATGATGGCAGCAGTTCCATTTGTAATTTTACACTTATTAAAGTTTGTGGAGTTCGACTTAGATATATTTAAATTTTAATTATTGATCTAGAACCGCATAGATTGTTTCATACCGCAAGTTTTTATTTTGCACAAATTATTTACAATAATTAAGCATGCCGTAACTAACATTCTCATAGCAATAAAAGCTTGTAAAAATAACAACGAAAAGCCAAAAAAGTCACGTTTAATTTTTTGGGAAAATTTATTCGATTATTCCTTTTACAATGGACAAAATTGAGGTGCCTCAAGATATTCTGGATGAAGGTGATTCATGAGAAAGAATACCAGTTGTTTCTTGAAGTTTTACTTCAATGAATTGTTACTATGGAAATCACGTATAATTTTAAAGTAGTAGAACATTTTTGTTCCACTTTTTGTATCATAAATAATCCGGAAAGTGTCAAAATAGTAGATTATTATACGAGTTCCTGTGTAAATTGCACGCTTTAAGCCACAAGCGGTTTATAAAAGCACGAGTGAAACAAGTGCTTTTGTGAACCACGAGTGGTTAAAGCGTTCAATCTACACAGGAACCAGTGTAATACGACGTTTTATCGTTCGACATCACCCCGGAAAGCCTTTAAATTGCTTAAAATCCATAAAAATAGTCTGACGTTTAGCTGTCATTTTCATTATTTCATGACAGAGAGGGTTTACACAAGCGAAAATTTGAAAATTCTGACAGTGTCGAACGATAAAAATATTAATCTACTATTTTTGCCGTATACTTTCTGAATAGGTATTTTTAGAAAAAAGGTCTGTTTGTCTTTCTGGAAAACTATTTTATTGGTCGACTACTTTGGGTCATCTAAGGGTAGACCCGTGTAGAGGAATGCCAAGCAGTATAAAAGTAAAATCCAAAAATAGAATCCTACAAGGGTATACTGTTATCAATTAACAGTAATCAACAAATACCCTAGCGCGTACCGCGGAGGTTTTGAACAATTAGCAGAAATATCGATTATAGATCTGTTGATAGTTCTTCTGCTGGATGTGCGCTTTTCATTTGAAACTTTTTCTCCTTTTTCTGTCTACTGATATTTGCTTCCCTCTTCCATTCGTTCTTGCTTACTAGAAAGTAATCAATTATGAATTATTGTATATTTATGTATGCTTTTGTGTCTATTTGTTGTTAAGTCGTCTTGGCAATATGTTTTCAATATTTACAGAGTGTGTCAAGAAAAAGGGACTTATTAATTTATTCTTTGATTTAACGAAATCAAAACCATATAACATAGTCTTTTAGCCGCTATTAACTAACGTAAGAAGTAATTTTTCCCATGATGGTCAACCAGAAGAAAAAAAAGATCACGCTGTTTATGAATCATTTTATTTGGAATCAGTACATTTTAGTTTTTGTGATTGTTGGTTGCCGGCCAGTCGGGATAGTAGTCCCAATCTATGTGTCTAGTGGTGATGATGTTATTATAAACGTAGGAGGACAGCTTGGCAGTTCTTGGTCTCTCAGGATCATTAAAGTCGACATAGTGCATACCAAATCTTTGCCTAAAACCACAGATTAGTTTTACTTTATCACAAACAAAGGCATTCTTACGTATATCCAGCCATCCACTCGAAATTATCCAGCAAGCTCCACGCAGTGTAGCCAATAACATTGCACTGATCTTCGTGGATAGCCCTCAAGATCTCGTACAAGTACTGCTTGTAGTAGTCGGCTCGATCGTAGTCGTCGAGTTGACCGTAGTCCGAAAAACCATTCTCGGTAATGAGAACTGGAGGGTTGTTATATTCGTTCTTCATCCATACCAGCAGTCGGTGCAGACCCCATGGGACTACCTTGAGCCAACTTGAGGCAGATCCCGGCCAGGAGGGGTCTTGGAATCCAATGACTCCAGTGTCTGCCCAATGAGAAGGATGGTCACCGGCTCCTTCATCGGCAAGATATACTCTGGAGGAAGTATAGTGGTTCAAACCGAGGAAATCGTAAGTGCCTCTTAGCATGTCTTGTTCTTCTTGACTGAAGACTGGGAGACGAGATTGGGGGAAACCTTCGTTAGCACTGTTTTGGGCCACTCGTTGGATCATGATCTCGGGGTAGTTGCCGTAGACGATTGGGTTGATGAACCAGCCAAACTGCCAACATTACAATTAGTTTCTTAGTATCTTTAGTACTATACTCACGTTGAGTTGCAAGTCGCGTTCTGAAGCCTCCTGATCTGATTGGCTATCTGCGATGTTAGGTTCAGACCAACCACCATTAATAGCAACGCCAATTTGACCGTTTTGCTGCGCCTTGAATTCATTCTCGTACAACCTATACGTCCTACCATGAGCCAGAAGGACTGTATGGGCACACTCATATCCTCCAATTCCCGGATTGTGGATATAGGGCGCGAAACCACCATCCGAATAACCAGCTTCGCAGATTTCTATAATCTCGTTGAAAGTCATCCATTGCTTGACACGATCTCCGAAATTCTCAAACGATACTCTCGCGTAGTCAACAAAATAATCAGCAAGGGCTCTATTAGGCCATCCGCCTTCGTCCTGTAGCGGCTGTGGAAGATCCCAATGGTACAGTGTAACATATGGTTCTATGCCGTTGTCCAGAAGTTCGTTAATAAGGTTGTTGTAATAGTCGATTCCTGCTTGGTTGATCTGGTCAGTTTTACCCGTTGGTAGAATCCTCGACCAAGAAATGGAAAATCTGTAATAGTTCACCCCCAAGTTTTTCAGAAGCTGCACATCTTCTCTGTATTTGTGATACGAGTCACAAGCAATATCACCGTTGGAATTATCAGCTACCCAATCAGGATGTTCGTGGAGACCTCTGTCCCAGATACTTTCGCCCTTTCCGTCTTCGTTCCAGCCTCCTTCGACCTGGTAAGCGGCAGTGGCGGCTCCAAAGGCAAAATTGTCGGGGAAGTAGTAATCTGGGTCTTGGGCAAGAACCAATGTTCTGCGAAGAGTTGGAAAAATATTCAATTTAATTAGTTTGAATGCTCACCCTGCACAAAGAAGCAGAAGAACGAACTTCATGGTGAAACACTTGTGGTGAAACATTCGTGGCATTATTTATAACAGAGCTTATCTGTCAGTGTTTGTTGCGACTTTGATCAAGTGTTTTGAAGATTCTTTGATAAGATGTTGACCACTTCAGTGTCAAGCAATTTTGGAAAAATGTTTCTTGATAAAGCTGTACACAATGACGTGTCGCTTATTTAAATTTTGATCACAAGTTGAGCGTGTGAGAAAATATTTCCCACTTGAGGTTTTGTCAATGTGGCAGTTAAATTAAAAATTGAACATCTGAGCTAAGAGTTTGAGATACGGAGATAATGAAAGCTGTAAATATCAAATATTGAGAACCATGAGGTCATAACAAAATTAAAATTAAAGATTAAAAAATATTGATTTATTACTCGAAACAGTAAGTATTTTTCTCCACGACGTTTTTAATAATAGAAAGGAAACATTCTCACTTTTGAGATAGAATATTTATTCTGAAACACTTGTTTCTTATGTGTTTAACATGTATTTTCAATCTATAACAAGTGACAGAATGAATATTCTATAATATAATATTCCTATGTGAATGTGGCGTCCTAGTTGTTTTCAATAAATAACTTGTTTTTAATTGTTTTTGATTCATACTTTCTGGTCGTCTAGAAAATACGGTACTTTACTCGGTTAGAATGAAAATTCGATCTACTCGAACTTCCACTCGTGTAGAATTTTCATTCTAACCTTCAACCTTGTTACAGAATATTCTATTTACTTACCAGTGAGTAGATTCTAATCGTGGCCTTGAACGTATTATGCATTGCGTATCTTGATAACATTTAGTCGGCTCGTTCGCCAGATTTAACGCCTCTTGATTTTTTGTGGGAGTATTTAACATCTAAACTCTACATTAATAACCCAAACAATGTGGGAGATCTCAAGAATCAAAATTGGTATAGAAATGGGGAATAGCACCCCAGATACCATTGAACGGGTAATACAAAGTGTGTTATACGGGACACTTGTATAATTTTTAATTGGGTTTCTTTGACCATTTTTGGGCAGCTCACAGTTCGTATTTGTACCTGGTATTTCGCCAATTTAATTGAACAACGTAGGCACAGTTTCTTTTTGGACGATCGAGTGGCCAAAATTTGAATTTTTCGCGTTTTCTTAATTTGGGTGTTATGGTGTAAAAAATCTGTTAATACGGAATATAGTTTAACGGTTCACCAAAAGTAGAATGTGGTTATCTCATTTGTTAATTTAAATTATTTTTATTCATACATTAATTTATAAAAAATGAGTTGTTTTTTTATTTCTGGGTTGCCGGCCAGTCGGGATAGTAGTTCCAATCTATGTGTCTGGTGGTGATGATATTGTTGTAAACGTAAGAGGAAAGCTTCGGGGTTCTTGGTCTCTCAGGATCGTTAAAGTCAACATAGTGCATACCAAATCTTTGCCTGAAACAACATACGTTAACATTCGCATTAAATAACAGAAAGAGCATCTCACGTGTATCCAGACATCCACTCGAAATTATCCATCAAGCTCCACGCAGTGTAGCCGATAACATTGCACTGTTCTTCATGGACAGCCTTCAAGAGTTCGTACAAGTACTGCTTGTAGTAGTTGGCGCGATCGTAGTCGTCCAGTTGACCGTTGTCCGAAAAACCATTCTCGGTTATGAGAACTGGAGGATTGTTGTAGTGGTTCTTGATCCAAACCAGGAGTCTGTTGAGACCCCACGGCACCACTTTGAGCCAACCTGATGCAGAACCGGGCCAGGAGGCATCTTGGTATCCGATGACACCTGTGTCTGCCCAATGGGACGGATGGTCGCCGGCTCCTTCATCGGCGAAGTATACCTTGTCGGAGGAGTAGTGGTTCAAGCCAATGAAGTCGTAGGTTCCTCTCATCATTTGTTGTTCTTCTTCAGTGAACGCTGGAAGACGCGATTGTGGGAAGCCTTCGTTGGCGCTGTTTTGGGCTACTCGCTGGATCATGACATCGGGGTAGTTGCCGTTGACGATGGGGTTGACGAACCAACCGTACTAGTAACATCACAAAATCAAAAGCGTTATTCAAAAGTTTTTGACGAAAACACAAAAGTCCTATTGTTTCAAACTCTTTACTTTACTCACATTGAGTTCCATATCGACCTCCGAAGCCTGCTGATCCGTTTCACTATCTGGATAGTTGGGTTCATGCCAATAAGAGTCAATAGCTATTCCAATTTGTCCGTTTTGTTGAGCCCTGTAATCGCTATCGTATAACCTGTACGTCCTACCATGAGCCAGAAGAACAGTATGGGTGCACTCGTAGTCTCCAATTCCTGGATTGCCGATGAACGGAGCGAAGCTACCACCTCCGTAACCAGCTTCACAGATCTGCATAATTTCATTAAAAGTCATCCAGTGTTTGACGCGATCTCCGAAGTTCTCAAACAAAATTCTCGCATAGTCAACGAAGTAGTCGGCAACGACTCTGTTAGGCCATCCGCCTTCTTCCTGCAAAGGTTGTGGAAGATCCCAGTGGAACATCGTAACATAGGGCTCAATGCCGTTGTCCAGAAGCTCGTTGATGAGGTTGTTGTAGTAGTCGACTCCTGCTTGGTTGATTTGATCATTTTTACCCGTTGGTAAGATTCTCGACCAAGAAATGGAAAACCTGTAATAGTCCACCCCCAAGTTCTTCAAAAGCTGCACATCTTCCTTGTATTTGTGGTAGGAATCACAAGCAATATCACCGTTGGAATTATCAGCTACCCAATCGGGATGATCGTGGAGACCTCTGTCCCAAATACTTTCGCCTTTTCCGTCTTCGTTCCAGGCTCCCTCCACTTGGTAGGCCGCTGTTGCAGCCCCAAAAACGAAACCGTCGGGGAAGTAGTAATCGGGGTCATCTTGGGCAAGAACCAAAGTTCTGGTAACATGATTGTAAGAATTTTTTTACTGAATTTAAATGAATATTACCCTGCACAAATTAGCAGATGAATAAACTTCATTGTTGAGTACCTGCGATTGAGTGACCACGGAGTATTTATAGCAGAGCTTATCTATTTCGTGTTTGTCAGAAATTAGTGGTTTTCTCGAGTTGTGTCACGTAGTTTTTTCTAGATCATGTTTGAAGCACTCTTCACAAAATCGCATTATTTAATCAGTGTGAACTTGTGGAAATATTATGTCACCAAACTACAAGTGATAATATATTCTATTGCTTGATGTAGATAACAAAATTTCCATTAACAGGTTACTATTTATTCCTAAAACAAATAAATATATTGCAATCTTTGAATCATTGGCACACCTTCCTGTTGATACCATTTTAGATTTTTTAGCATTGAATTGTTTTGAAAGGTTATAAAATGTATTGTTGAAACTACAAAAGAATCACATTGCTTGCACAGTATTTAAATTATATGAAAGAATTACATATACAGAAAAAAATAGAAAGACATTACAACAGCAATTGGATGCCTAATAGAGTGGATTCCCACCTTAGCATAGTGTACAAAACCGCACCTCCACTGTGTGACAAGTAATTGAGAAGAAACCGATAAAAAATCAGGAAAAATCCGAGAGCCGCAAAGCTTCCAAGTTCCAAGACTCCAAGATTCCAAATGCCGAGATTCCCTTTTTCAAAATTCCACATTTGCAAAATATACGTTATTCTTTTTTAAACAAACTACAAATAACAAAACAAATTAACGAAATTCTAAAAAACAATTAATAATTTTTAACAACGAAGGCACAAACAAAATTGTAAAACTAAACGAGTACGATATCTCGAGGCAACAACAGAAAAAAGAACAAAGAAACGTGCGAACACAAAAGTCAAAAGTAAGAAATCTTTACAAAGATATAAACAAAGTAAAACCTGAAGCAAAATACAACATAGCAAAACAAAACAAAAAGACTAAGGAACATAGTCAAGAAAGGAAAACAAGAAGACAGAACTCTAAATTAATGAAAATACCAAAGGAAGAAAGAGAAAAACAAGAAACAAAAATTGTCTGGATCACTTTTTGTGGTAGATAACTACTTCTATTTAGTAATTTCCCCTAAAACAGTTTACTGATCGCCTTCATGATGCCAACATTGTTGGCGAAACCTGCGTCGTTTTAGTAAATTTAAATGATTGTGTTTTTGGTGTTTTAGGGAAAATTAGTAATTAAAATTTGTTGAGGAAAAAAAAGCAGAAAAATAAAATGATTAGTAGTATAGTATTTTTATAAAAAGCATTTTGTCGCACGCACGGGTTTAGGGCATGACGAGCGTAGCGAGAAAATGTCTTATAAACGAGTTATCATGCAGTATTTTTTCTACTTTGCCACTTTGCATAAAAAAACAAATTTTACAATCTAGGGAATTTTGCGGCATTTGGCCACATTTGCGAGTTGCATTAACGGCGGCTTAGAAAAAGAATTAATTTGAAACGTCAATACTCGTATTTTTGTCATTCTAAAAATGAGTTCTGAAGTTCTTCAATGTACACCCCCAGAAATTCGAGCTTTGGCGAAAATACAATGGGCAATTTGCTACCTTCAAAGTCACGCGAGGTACATGAAAAAACATACGCCCAAGTTGAAAATTGGCGGAAGATCTCTACAATTTCCGAAAACCCTTCACTAGCGTATTTTGCCCATCCCGAACGACCTCCAAAAACGTCTGTCAGCCACGGCTGGAACCTCACAATAACCTCCATTACAAACGCCTCAAAACCACAACCCGCACAGACCCGTTCTTTTCCTTTGTGATCCGCGGTGTGCGAGTCATTCAAACTTTGATCCAAACAGTCAGCCCCCGTCTCACTCCAATGAGCCCAGTCATGAATGCGCCAAGTGTTACCAGCTTGGCCACCCCCAGACATCATGCCCCAACAAAATCGCGTGTACCAAACAAGTGCCCACAATAGTAATGCCAATTCACATTCACAGCTGTTAAGAGCCACTTGGACTTGATAGTGAAGTATAGGCTAAGGTTGCCAATATTAAATATACTATTTTTAGTAAAATTATTATAACACCGCCTTTGTCTATTATGACACGCAAAAGCAGTCAGTTACACAGTCAGAGTTAACTTTTGAGAAAAAGAACGTTGTCAAGAAATTGCAGGAGAATAAGTAGTAGGTACTAAATTTGAGCATTGTTTTCTTTTTTATTTTGTACATTACATCATTTTTATTCCTACAGTTGTAAAAAAATGAGTGCGTTTTAATTTGTCGAATTATTGGTAGGCGGCCAATCCGGATAGTAGTCCCAATCTATGTGTCTGGTGGTGATGATGTTATTATAAACGTAGGAGGACAGTTTCGGTGTTCTTGGTCTTTCGGGATCATCAAAATCAACGTAGTGCAAGCCGAATTTTTGCCTACAATCGCATCGGTCTAGTTGCCTTATTAAAAACCAAAAAGAGAATCTTACGTGTATCCAGCCATCCACTCGAAGTTATCCATCAAGCTCCACGCAGTATAGCCAATAACATTGCACTCGTCTTCATGGATTGCTCTCAAAATTTCGTACAAGTACTGCTTGTAGTAGTCGGCACGATCGTAGTCGTCGAGTTGACCGTAGTCCGAAAAACCATTTTCGGTAATGAGAATTGGTGGGTTGTTGTAGTGGTTCTTGATCCATACCAGGAGTCGGTTTAGACCCCATGGTACTACCTTGAGCCAACCTGATGCAGAACCGGGCCAGGACGCGTCTTGGTATCCGATGACTCCTGTGTCTGCCCAATGGGAAGGATGGTCACCGGCTCCTTCATCGGCGAAATATACTTTGTCGGAACTGTAGTGGTTCAAACCGATGAAATCATAAGTTCCTCTTAGCATGTCTTGTTCTTCGTCAGTGAATACTGGAAGACGAGATTGTGAGAAGCCTTCGGCGGCGCTGTTTTGGGCAACTCGATCGATCATTACCTCGGGGTAGTTGCCGTTGATGATGGGGTTCACGAACCAACCGTACTAACAACATTAACGATATTGAGAACTATTAATGGAATTACGATAAACTGCTTGCTGATAGTTTTGAGTTATGGAAACTTCGTTCATGCCTTATCTTAATATATCACTTAGTGATTGTTATTTATCAGCAACCAGGATATATTACTATATTATGTAAAGTACTCACATTGAGTTGCATGTCGACTTCCGAAGCCTGCTGATCCGACTCGCTCGTAGGGGAGTTGGGTTCATGCCAATAAGAGTCAATAGCAATTCCAACTTGCCCGTTCTGTTGAGCCCTGTAATCACTATCGTATAATCTGTACGTCCTACCATGAGCCAGAAGGACAGTATGGGTGCACTCGTAGTCTCCAATTCCTGGACTGCTGATGAACGGAGCGAAACTACCGCCTCCGTACCCACCTTCACAGATCTGCATAATTTCGTTGAAAGTCATCCAGTGCTTAACGCGATCTCCGAAGTTGTCAAGCAAAATTGTCGCATAGTCCACAAAGTAATCAGCAGTGGTTCTATTAAGCCAACCACCTTCTTCCTCCAGAGGTTGTGGAAGGTCCCAGTGGAACATCGTAACATAGGGCTCAATGTCGTTGTCCAGAAGTTCGTTGATGAGGTTGTTGTAGTAATCGATTCCTGCTTGGTTGATTTGATCATTTTTACCCGTTGGTAAGATTCTCGACCAAGAAATGGAAAACCTGTAATAATTGACCCCCAAGTTCTTCAAGAGCTGAACATCTTCCTTGTATTTGTGGTAGGAGTCACAAGCAATATCACCGTTGAAGCTGTCTGCCACCCAATCAGGGTGTTCGTGGAGACCTTTGTCCCAGATGTTTTCGCCTTTTCCGTCTTCGTCCCAGGCTCCTTCTACTTGGTAGGAGGCTGTGGCGGCCCCAAAGACAAAACCGTCGGGGAAGTAGTAGTCGGGGTCATCTTGGGCAAGAACCAAAGTGCTACAAATACCTTTAAGATTTTATTCAATAAGTTTGGATACTCACCAGGCGCAGATCAGCAGGAAGACGAACTTCATGGTTGCTGACACACATGGTGGAATAGCCAGACACTATTTATATCACCGTTTATCTGAGTCAAGTTTGTTACGAATATATATGATCAATTGTTTTCTGATTGTGCAGATAAGGGCTGCGAATTCCTTTTTGAGATAAAATAATCTTTTGTGATCACATTGTGGGCATGTGGAAGTACTTTTAATACCTCTTGGGAATATATTTTATCGGGTATTAGTCGGTTTATTCCATTTAGTGAAGTTATGAAATTAATTATCTAGAATAAAATGTGTTTGCTTTTTCCATTAGCCTCATTTCGGGTCTTATGGAAAATTATTACGAATTGTGACACTTCTACATTTCAACTCTTAAATGCTACCTTTTAACTTTTTCTCACACCTCGAAAACTAAGAGACAACTTGATAAAGACACGTCTCTCTAGAGTCTAGACCATTTAACCTATGAAAGTTGAGAACCGGGATCCTGTAAATTAAGTCGAAAATTGGGAAACGAACGATATGACGACACGAGATGCCGAGAAACTGCACCGAATTTGGGAATCTTTGATGTCAAAAACTGATACCCTCAAACTTGATCAAGAAATTTAAATTGAGTTATGTGGTTTTTTACACATTAATAGTAGATTATTTAATGAGCATATAATGGTGGTTATTATACACGAGAATGGAAATTAAAATACGAGCCGCAGGCGAGGATTTTAACCATTCGAGTGTATAATAGCCACCATTATATGCGAGTGAAATACGACGTTTTATCTACAACTGCAGTTTTAGAATTAAAATTAGAAATTAAACCTTGTTAAAAACTTGACGTTGACAAAAAATGTCAATATTCATTATCTCATGGCAAGTTAATAATAATTCTTAAAAACCCAGTCTGCCTGTCTGTGTTCAATAGACCTAGTTAAGTATTCATAGGTTACATGTATAATACGTAAATTAAATCAGTTCTAGATAAAGAAATAAAGAAAGAATAAAACAAACCTTGTCAAAAACTTGACGTTGAGAAGAAATGTCAACAGTTGTCAGTATTCATTATTTCATGGCTAGTTAATAATAATTCTTAAAAACCGGCCCTGGCTGTCTGTGTTTAATAGACCTAGTTAAGTATTCATAGTTACAAGTATAATACGTCAATTATTAATCAGTTGTAGATAAAATTAATAAAACATTACCTAACTAATGTATCTAACTTAATTTAATTTTATTAAAACCAAACACCCCCGTTTTCGCTATCTTGAACGCAAAAAATACCACCCTTGGCTAGGGTCGAGCACCGTTTACATTGGCGCCAATTTTATGGCCCTTCTCTCGGAGCAGCTCACGTTCTTTCTCTCTGGCGTAGAGAACATAATATTTGTTTCAATATGCATATTTAGTCATTTTGCTTTCTCTCTCTCTCTCTCTCTCTCTCTCTCTCTCTCTCTCTCTCTTCTAGATCCATTCTCATTCCCGTTGTTCTTGTATTTTATACTGCTAATTCTTTTGTACTATGTTATCTCTTTCTATCTTGACTTCTACCAGTTTATTATCAAATTCTATCCACGATTTGTCCTTACTGTCTTTTATCATCTTCTTAGCTTCAGTTTTTTTGTCTTTACACCTTTATCATTTTCTTTATTTCAGTAAAGACATTTTACAGTTACATTCTAGATCTAGCCACAGGATTGTTATGAATCCCGTAACCGTACTAGGTACTTGAACGGATTGAAAGTATTTCAAAAAATCATATCCTGGTGTTTATCAGTACTCTGGTATATAAATAAAGAGATTTGTGTAAGTACTTGAGTGAAATAAGGAAGTCACAAGTTTTATTTCTTTGGAAATTTTTTTAAGGTGCTACAAATATAAAATTAATATCTTCTGATATGAGTTTTATTTTTGGGTTGGAGGCCAATCCGGGTAGTAATCAAAATCAATGTGCCGGGTTGCAATAATGTTGTTGTAAACATACGAAGAGAGCTTTGGAGTCCTGGGTCTCTCAGGATCGTTGAAATCTACATAATGTAGTCCAAACTTCTGCCTGAAATCCGAAATAAATTAAATATAGCAAAAATCACCATCGCGGCTGCCTTACGTGTATCCCGCCATCCATTCAAAATTATCTACCACACTCCATGCCGTGTATCCAATAACGTTACAGTTTTCCTCGTAAATCGCCTTCAGAATCTCGTACAGGTACTGCTTGTAGTAGTCGGCCCGGTCGTAGTCGTCGAGTTGACCGTAGTCGGAGAAACCATTTTCCGTGATAATAACAGGAGGATTATCAAAATGGGTGTTTACCCAGACCAACATCTTTCTGATCCCCCAAGGGACCACTTTGAGCCAACTAGATCCGGATCCCGGCCATGACGGGTCTTGGTAACTTATGACTCCGGTGTCAGCCCAATGGGACGGATGGTCGCCGGCTCCTTCGTCGGCAAAATACACTATGTCGGAGGTGTAGTGGTTGAGGCCGAGGAAATCGAAGCTGCCCCTCATCATTTCTTGCTCTTCGGGAGTGAACTCTGGGAGACGGGATTGATTGAAGCCTTCGTTGGCGCTATTTCTGGCCACTCGCTCGATCATCACGTCGGGGTAGTTGCCGTTGACGATAGGGTTGAGGAACCAGCCGTTCTAACCAACGTGATGTTAACACTTTGATCGTTTGTTAAGTTAGTACTTACGCTCATTTGCATAGCAACTTCGGAAGCTTCATTGTCCTGCGCACTATCGGGGTCGTTTGGTTCGTGCCAACCTGTGTCAAGAGCAATGCCAATGGAGCCGTTTTGCTGATCTCTGAAGTCACTATTGTACATTCTGTACGTTCTACCGTGAGCCAGAAGAACGGTATGACTACATTCATAGTCTCCGATACCAGGGTTGTGGACAAAGGGAGGAGTTCCTCCGTCGGCGTACCCCGATTCACAGATCATCGTAATTTCGTTAAAGGTCATCCAGTACTTCACTCTATCACCGAAGGTTTCAAACAGGAATCGCGCATAGTCCAAAAAGTAGTCAGCAAGGACTCTATTGGGCCATCCACCTTCGTCCATCAGAGGCAGAGGAAGATCCCAATGATACATCGTAACATAAGGCTCTATTCCATGATCCAACAATTCGTTAATCAGGTTGTTATAATAGTCTATCCCAGGTTGGTTGATTTGGTCTAGTTTTCCCGTCGGTAAGACTCGCGACCACGAAATGGAAAATCGATAAAAATCGACACCCATATTTTTCAACAATTGTACATCCTCCTTGTACTTATGGTATGAATCGCAAGCCACATCACCGTTTGAATTATCCGCTACACGATCGGGATATTCGTGGAGTCCCGCATCCCAGATGCTTGGACCTCTTCCATCTTCGTCCCATCCTCCTTCTACCTGATAAGCTGCTGTGGCAGATCCAAAGACGAAACCGTCGGGGAAGTAGTAGTCGGGGCCATCTTGGCCAGACACTAAGCTTCTGCAAAAGTGTTAAACTGAATGCAACACGACAGAAATTTTGTATATTACCCCCCTAGGATTAGCAGTATGAGCAGAGTCATAAGTGAGTACGCAGGGTGGGCTGGTGAAGTTGTTATTTATTTGGTGCTTATCAACCTCTTGAAAATATTTTCCAAAGTTAGCACGAGTCGTTTTGATAAAAAATCATTGGATATGACAATAATTGTGTAATGTTACTATTTAAGTATTTGTGAAGTGTTTTTATTTAAGACAGCAGAGGCGGCTCGTCAAATACTAGGTAGACAGTCTATAGATAAATTTGAACAAACACAACACCTCGAAGAAGAAAAGAGTAAAGAAGTGTGTGAAACGATATTTCAAACGAATCGTGATAGTCACGCCAGTTTGAAATATCCATCTGCACGTGTTGTACACTATGCTTTTCCTTCGACTACCATTCAAAAGAAGAAAAAAATACATGTGACTGGATTGTATTGTTATCACATTTGTTGAATTATTTGATAAAACCCATTTAATAATTGTAATGTTAAGGTATTCGCTACAATTAATTCTAATCTTTCTACTTCGTAAACTTTCGCAGCCACAATATTTAACGGTGTGGAGCCGCTGCTCTGGTACCTACATTCAATTACAATGACTAAAAAATAAAAATTAATCTTCTTTCTTTTATATTTGTCATCATTATTACCAGTTTCAGTTCACAATACTTTTCCTTATTTCACGCTCGGCGTTGCTATGCGCAATTACATTCTCCCAACTCTACAACACTCAAAAAAGTGTCCCAAAGTTATAAAAGTTCTCCCAAATTTGGGGAATATATTTTGAAATTTTTGGAAAATCGTTACAACGAGGAATTCAACGGGCATAAAAAAATTCTGATTTTACAACACGGATTTATACGGCTCTATTTACTTTCTCCCAAAGAAAATTGTGGTCGTTTCAACAAGAAATCCCCGGTACCTTCATTGAATCTATTCAGAAAATTTGTGTGACACATTCAATTCACCTAAAATTAAAATTTAAATATATCTAAGTCGAACTCCACAAACTTTAATAAGTGTAAAATTACAAATGGAACATGGTTCGGCAGAACACTACTGCCATCATCAGCCCTTAAAGAATATAAAAAATTATGACGTTGACGTAATTTTGAATTAAAATTTAATCTATCGGTTTATCGGATTTATCGACATTCTTCTGGTTCACCTTAAATTGTTGGAAGAACGAAATTAAGACAACAGATTTTGGGAAAGTAAAATACTAAGAAAAACTATTTAAATTAAGAACACTAAATTAAAAGTGTCGATATTTTGAATCAAAATCAAAATTTTCCTGTTTGTCAAGAATCAGTAAAAAATGAAGAAATTACTGCTGGTCATGAGCACTATACATAGCACTTGACCATCTTGATAGATTTGTCCAATCTTCTTGATTAAATATTTTCAGGATTTATATTGGATATTCATAAGTGATTTATAAATCAAGTTGCCAGTAGAAAACAAAATTTTCATATAGTTAGATGGAGAATTTTGACGCTCAATGGCTACTGGATGTATGAATCATTGATGAAGATCGTGTATAATTTATGCAGATTTTTTTATAGTGTGTTTATTTCCTGTATCTTCTCTTCATACTCTGCTTCCATTAATATACATTCCTTTATTATTAGTCGTAGTCATTGGTTTTCTTAGATCACTTTCAACGTTACTTCACAGTTCTCGTTGTTTGAGAATTTTTGGATTTAATTTCGTTATAGAAATTGTTCTCTTTTCTTTAAATGGTGTGGTAATGAGCATTTCACCATTTGACTAGCGTAATTCGAAAACAATACGTAACACAGTGGATTTATTTACAAATATGTTACTGTAAATACCTGCAAAATTAATAGCAGTTGTTTTACATGAATGGAAGGTACGACCACAATAATAGCGCGGCTCACTTCAAAGAGCGTATTGATTATACCTTGCCCCTGTTCTGACTTACGTTGTTATTACCAGCTATCAATTGATGTTTATTTTCATTTTAAATTTCACATTTGAGATATGGATATCAACACATTTTTGACTTGTTTATAAGTATTTTATTATTATATACTACAAGTACCCACTTCCATTTTATTTTTGGGTTGGAGGCCAGTCCGGGTAGTAATCAAAATCAATGTGCCTGGTAGTAATGATGTTGTTATACACAAACGAAGACAGCTTCGGTGTCCTCGGCCTTTCCGGATCGTCAAAATCGACATAATGCATTCCAAATCGTTGTCTAAAACAATCGCGTCAAAACGATGCAAAAATGAATTACCGCTAAATTACGTGTATCCTTGCATCCATTCAAAATTATCCAGCAAGCTCCAAGCAGTGTAGCCAATGACGTTACACTCGCCTTCGTAGATGGCTCTCAGAATCTCGTACAAATACTGCTTGAAGTAGTTCGCTCTATCGTAGTCATCCAGTTGGCCGTAGTCGGAAAAACCGTTTTCGGTGATGATGACTGGAGGGTTGCCATAGTGGTTTTTCATCCAGACCAACATCCTATTGATGCCCCATGGTACCACTTTGAGCCAACTAGATGCAGATCCGGGCCACGACGGGTCTTGGTAACTTATAACTCCAGTGTCTGCCCAGTGAGACGGATGGTCACCCGCTCCTTCCTCGGCAAAGTATACTTTGTCCGAGGAGTAGTGATTTAGACCGAGGAAGTCTAGACTTCCTCTCAACATGTCTTGTTCCTCTTGAGTAAAAACGGGGAGACGGGATTGGGGAAAACCTTCGTTGGCGCTGTTTTTGGCCACTCGTTCGATCATGATGTCTGGATAGTTGCCGTACACCAAGGGGTTGATAAACCATCCGTACTGAAGACAATGTCAATGGTGAGAAAATTGAATATTTCTTGGACACAACTTACGCTCATTTGCATCTGGACCTCGGAAGCTTCTTGGTCGCTTTCGCTGTCAGGGTTGTTCGGTTCGTGCCAACCAGTGTCTATGGCAATGCCAATGTTACCATTTTGTTGAGCCCTGAACTCGTTGTTGTATACCCTGTACGTTCTTCCATGAGCGAGTAGAACTGTGTGAGTACACTCATATCCCCCAATACCAGGATTGTGAAGGAAAGGTGCAAAACCCCCATCAGAGTAACCTCCTTCGCAGATCTGGGTAATCTCGTTGAAAGTCATCCAGTACTTGACTCTGTCCCCAAAATTTTGAAACAAGAATCTCGCGTAATCTTCGAAGTAGTCAGCAAGAACTCTCTCGGGCCATCCACCTTCGTCTTGGAGAGGCTGAGGAAGATCCCAATGAAACATTGTAACATATGGTTGAATTCCATTGTCTAATAGTTCATTGATGAGATTGTTGTAAAAATCCACTCCTGCTTGATTGACTTGATCGGTCTTTCCGGTAGGCAGTACCCGCGACCAAGAAATAGAAAGCCGATAGAAGTCGACACCCAAATTCTTCAAAAGTTGCACATCTTCCTTGTATTTGTGGTAAGAATCGGAAGCAACATCACCGTTGGTGTTGTCTGCTACCCAATCAGGATGTTCGTGAAGACCTCTGTCCCAGATGTTCTCCCCTTTCCCGTCTTCATTCCATGCACCTTCCACTTGGTAGGATGCAGTAGCGGCCCCGAAGACGAAACCGTCTGGGAAGTGGTAGTCGGGGTCGTCAGCGAGGACGAGAGTCCTGCAAGAGTTTTAGAGTAGTTAGAATTAACTAAAGTGTTTATTACCCTCCAAAAATTAACAGAAAGAGTAGTTTCATAAGTAAACAATCGAGATGGAGTGATCAGGGATGTTATTTATTTGGTGCTTATCAAGCTCTTGAGGGTTTTACAAAATTAATACAAGTGTCTGATAAAAACTCTAAAATTCCATTGACAAGATCTGTATTTCACAATGATATCATGTTATCTGTTATTGTATTGTCGAATCAAGGCAGAGTGTTCTTCATAAATAATTCTTGCGTCATGTTGATTTTGGAAAACAAAATTTACATACCTTTAGAATTTTGACGTACAAAGCCTACTGGATGTATAAAGACCCTGTATTATCTCTGCTGAAAATTAAAAATAATGAAGAAAACTCAAAATATTTCTTACAAAAACACAGACGCAGTTAGGAGTGGAGAAAGTAAGTGAGAGCATCTAAAGATAAAAAGTATAGAAAAAAAAGAAAAAAATCTAGTCAACAAGATTCAACCTTGACTTAACAACGAGCGGTTTTTACGAAATTATATCACGGCACTGGGAATGAAATGGTGAGAATTTGATAAACTGAGAACTTGAAAAGTGAGCAAAATATTTTATGAAAAGTTTAAGTTTTAAATGAAAGTTCGTAGTGATATTAAAAAACTAGAAAAATTAAAACAATGTGAGTCACTAAGAATTCGAGAATTTGAGAATCTGAGAATTTGAGAAACTGAGACCTTAACAAATTGGGAATTGGGGAAAATGGAGACCTGCGAAGTTGAGCATCTTGGTACCAAAAATCATTTAGACAAACTTGGGTTTTTAGGTCTGAAAAATGAGACCTTGAGAAATGGGAAAAATTAGAAACTAAGATACTGGAAAATTAATAAACTAAGAAATTGAAACAAAAATTAGTAACTGATAAATTAAAACATATTTTATATACAGTTTGAGTTTCAAATGAAAGTTCATACGAGTAAAAAAAGACACCTCTTTGCTTTCCAAAGCAATTTTTCAAAATAAAGTCAGCTGAAGATCGAGTAAGTTTTATTAAGAATATAGAGCAGCGATAAAAGCTTATGTACACATAAAATGCATCGGAACTCAGTCCCCCGTTTCGTCCTTCGTCCCGTCTTCCACTTCTGTGGGATTGATGATTTTGTCGTGGACCGTCCGCAGATGCCTCAGGAGGTTGCTCTTGACGTTGAAGCCCTTGTAGCACAATTCGCACATGTACGGTTTTTCCCCCGTGTGAGTGCGCTTATGGATTAGCAAGGAAGCATGAGAGGGGAACTTTTTGGAGCAGATACCGCACGAATTCTGCACGGGACCGAACGTCTTCTGGGGCTTTATCACTTTTCCCGGCTGCGTCTTGTTCGACAGGTGCAGCTCGAACTCGGTGTGGGTGTTCTGGATGTGGTGGACCCATTCGGCGGGCGTGGGGAAGTACTTCTGGCAGAGGTCGCAGTGGAGCTGGGGGAAGGGCGCGTCGGGATCGTCGTCCTGCAACAAACGGACACGGATTAGTTGCGCCTCTGGTGTGGTACTTAATAGCAAGACACAATTTTCCAATATTATACTAGTTAACATCAATATAAATACTGCTTTTTGAATTTCTAATATCAAAATTTGTATATTGAAGTAATTTGGTATTATTATCAGTTTCCTGATGTTTTTGTTTTTACTCAAGGTTCTCGGTCAATAAAGTCAATTTACGACAATGGACCCTGCCAACTCCCTCTTATCTACGGCACTGATTACTTGAAAAAGAAAAACAAAAACCTACAGGCTGGTTCTTCCCCCGCCTCTGCCTCTTTGCCGGCAGCATGTCCGTGTGGGTCTGCACGTGCCGCACCCACTCGGCCGGAAGAGTGAAGGTCTCGGTGCACAACTCGCAAGTGAGCGGCGAATACAGGCCCTGTTCTTCCGCGTCCTCCATGTAGATTTCCGGCTTGATGGTCATCTCCGTGTTGAAGACTTCCTTCTCGTCCACCAGCTCCATCTCGGCCTCGTGGACCTCCGTCCACTCGATGGGTTCCTCTTTGATGACCAAGAACTGCAAGGAGTCGTTGCTCTGCTCCCTCTTGTCGCTGCCGTCTTCAGAGTCCCCACTTCGCACCGATCTCTTCTCCTCCTCCGTGCTTTTAATCACCGAGTTCTGATTGTTCGATTTCTTCTTCGGTTCTTCGTCACCCGTTTTCTGCTGTTTCTCTTTCCCTTCTTTGTCGAAGTTCTTCATCATGTTTATCGTGTAGTTGAGCACCTTCGGTGCGCTCGCCTCAGGACTTTCTTTACCGTCGGTTTTCTGTTGCGTCGCTTGCACCTGCTGTTTCTTCTCGTTCTTGTGTTGAACCTTCACCAGCCGGTTTTCGCCGTTTTCGTCTTCTTTGGGCCTCCAGAGGCCTTTGACTTTGAGGATGTCGCCGCCGCGCAGCACCGGCTCCAGGATGTCTTTGGACACTGTAGCCTCACCGCTGTACATGTACTGGATGAGGGTCTTCATGGTCCGATAGTTGATTTCTGGTGGAAGGATGATCATGAGGGGTAACGAGGTAGTGACGCGCGGCTGCAGTTTGAGGACTTGATGGAGGTACTGGCTGCATGCTGACAGCACGAATCGGTGGGCCATGATTTGCCGGCCGTCGATTGTCACCAGGGCCACGTCCGCGAAGGACTCGTTCTGGAGGGAGGTGGCGATGCAGGAGTGGAGGTAGGTGCCGAAAGAGTGCCATTTTAGTTGGTAGTTTTCGGCCATGGGTTCCATGGTGTCTGAAAATGAAATCATTTTAAAGGTTGGTCAATCGGATTTGTGGTCAAGCATGGCTTTCGGTTTGTTGGTTATATTTTGTATTGTTGGTTACCTAACTAATGGGCATGAATAAGAAATTAAGACTTTAGATATTCGTGTTTTAAAATTCTCTGTTTGTAATGTCCTTACGTTTTTAGTTTCTTTTAGACTCAACGTGTGCGTAAATCAATTTTCATAGACATCTTAAAAAACTTGAAAATTTGAAGAAAATGGGAACATGAGAAACCTAAACCTGAGAACTTTAGACTTTGAGAGACACAGCTTGAGAACTGGGGTACCTGATATTTTGAGGAATCTAAAAATTTTAAAAACCTGAGGCCTTAAGAAATCCCGAGATCCGGATAAAGCCAAACCCGAGAACTTTGAGGGACTCTCAGAACATGAGGAACCTAATAAACTGAGAACTTGAGACCTAGAAACTCCGAGAACTTGAGGAACTCATGGACTTGAGGATTTGAGGAATCTGTGGATCGGGGAACCTTGGAATTTGACGAATTTAAAGAATCTGAAATCTTGAGAAATCCAACACCATGAAGAAGGAGGAACTTGATGAACTTGAGAAACTCGACAGACGGAGTTGAAAAATGTTCTGAGAATTGGAGCGATAAGAAGTTGAGGAATTTGAGAGACAATTGAAGGACCTGATGAATTTCAGAAATTGATAATTATGAATTAATTAATTAATTCAATAATAATAATAATTAATTAAATAAATTAATTATGAATCAGAGCATATGAAAAACTTTGAACTAAAATTGAGGAAATTGAGGAGTTGAGGAACCTGAGTGAGCAGCAGTGCCGAAAAACATGTCCGTAGTTATCCGACCATTGAACTAAAAATCTTGTATGTCCCTGTCGAACAAATAGCTATTATTTACTAGTATAGGCAACCAATTTTACAATGCATGGAATGATAATCTTCTACCTGTTCCGATTTGTATAAATCTGCACCTGTTGCCAACGGAAAAACCCTTCCCCTTTCATACCACGATGAATTAATAACAAAGCCGCTGCTTTATTATCAGAACGAGCCCGAATTCAGCCACTCAAAGTCCCACCAAACTTAGCGCCAAAATAACTGAATCACGACAACCAACAACACTTCCATGAAAATCAATCGTAAAAAATCGCCGCAATTTCACCGCAAACCCATCGAAAAGCGGTTTTTTCATTCGAACGCAAGGTGTCATGTGACGGCGTGCAAGAACCGTGCCGCCTCCGGAAGACGTCGTCGAACAAATAACAACGCAAATGAACGCGGAAAAACACACAAACTGTTTACCTTCTAGTCCCGAGTCGTCAACAACAACGCATCACTGCAGCAGCACTTGTACAAAAGCGAATTTGGCCAGTTGCAGATGCCGGCATAAAAATCGATAAAATCGGTCTACCTCTATTGATTTCATTCAGCCAATCCTGGAAAGGCATTTATCCTATCGACCTGACATCGCTCTAGTCGCGCACTCCATTTTATTGATTTACGTGCTCAAAATTGTATTGTTTTCCGAGACACGATTTCGGAAGTGTTGGGAGAGAACGTTGACGAGGTGGCACAAGGTAAAGGGTGTTGGGGGTTGTGGACCTCTAACGGGTTGTAGAGGAAGAAGGGTTAAAAAAGGCACTTTTGTATTTTTGATTCAAAAAGGCATAACAGCAGCATTTGTTTAGGGACAGTTGGAGAATACGTGCTATTAATACTGATTTGTTGAAAACAAGAATAGTTACCCCCTAACCAGAAGGCATCCCGGACATTCCAAACTATATACAGACACAGAGTATTATAGATATACCTATAAACAACAATCCTGCAATTTTTATGTAGCAATACGTCATCTTCAGTTTTGAAAACAAACTCTAATTCTGTTTACCGAACACGCTAATGACCAAGACAAACCTCCACTCATTTCACAAAAAAATTATATCACCTAAAAAGTTGACAAAAAGACGGTTCTTGCATTCAGTTTAGTCGCGTTCTAGCCATAAAACGCAGATTTTTATAAAATGCAGATATGATGCATTTGTAGTAGAAATTTCTTACGTTGCGAAACTTTCAGGTGTCAAGACTGGTTTGGTTTGGGTTGTGTTCAGGTTTTTTAAATTTACAGTTCCCAAATTTCCTTGCTTGGTCTCCAGTTTTTCTTAATTCTCAAGTTTCTTTTAATACAAAAATTATGCCCGGGTTTGGACGGTGTCTGCTTTTGTAAAATTCTCGATGTTTCATCCGCTTTTATAAGGGACATCTTCAGGAGAGATGAGCACAGTAACTCAGCATGTAAACGATGCCAGAGGTGAAACTGATTTAGCTAGAAAGGGCCAAGGATGAGGTATTCATAAACCGTACCCTTATCACGGTTGAAACTGAACGAGATTTTACGATTTTAATTTTTAAGGCTTTCAAAATTTCTTACTTCTAGGTTCTCAAATTTTTAAATTTCCAAGTTTTTAGTTAGAAATAAACCTGAGAAAAAAACCTGGAATCCCCCTGAGAAATCTCAAAGACTGGGAAAAAATGAAATTTCATTAAACTTACTGAGAAGCTGAGAAACTAATTAATGAGTGAAGAAATTGATCGTCTCGCTTTCATAATTACAACGTAAACATCACCAAGAAATGCGAGAACGAAAAAACTAAAACTCTTAAAAAGATAGTCTTTTACTTTTACCCTTGTGTTGAAGTCACTACTCTCCCCTACTGGACAAATAACCAGAAATTACACCTTCACACCTCCGTAGATGGCGCTCAAACCGGCCTCCTCTGTACTCTCCCTGTTCTTACTTCCCCTCGGAACGCCCAGATGGCGCCCCCACCTTTCTCTCCAGAGCCCACCGCAATTGATTGCAAATGTGGCTGAGTTTAATAATAACCACGGACTTATGCATGTAAATAATTTATTATATTACAGTGTAAAAGACCACCCCATGCGCTGACCTTTACAATTCTGGGGCGAATTCTGCCGTACGCTGCCGACCTCGGCGTAATCTATTATTTAGATTAATAGGCGTTTTCTTGTTCTTGCTGAGGCAGCTTTGTTTCGTTGTTAAAGCTCCAGAAACGACTTAGAGGATTAATTAATTCAATTTTCTCCAACGTGATGTAAATGTGTGTCGAGATTTTGTTGGTGGTTAAATTTAAGTTGAACGTTTTGGCTGCCTGCGGCTGGATTTTACGCTTGTTGAGAAAGAGCTAAAGGGAGAATTGGCGGTTTTGGATTCGTTGTACAACGAACTCGGGGCTGGAACGTGTCTGGGAATTGTAAAATTGGTCGGTGTGAACGTTTCTACAAGAATATGCAGATTTTATACGTGCGCCTGCGGTACAAACCCCATAAAATAAAAACTTTGGTTTTCTGAGTTTAAATGGAGAACTTAAGAACAACACCAAAACTTTAGCCGCTTTTGATACGACTTTGTGATGATATACTGTTAATAGACAAAAATAGACGAAAAACCGTTGTGTAACGTGATCCACTGAAGGAGAAACACAGAAACAACCTGTAAAAAAACTTTCGAATTGTATTTAAAAGAACTTAATTCGTTTAAATCTACTGCCGTCAAATGGTACGGTGGCCACATAACAAAAAAACAATGCTATTGAAAATAAGTCAATCCAAGAAAGTCACGAAACAGACCGCAAGAGATTATTGTGTCTAATTCTCGTAATTCTCTGAAATACATTTAACTAATCTGAAGAACAGTTATTGATTAATCTGAAATACAATTTGTAAAGCTGTAGTAAAGACATAATTACCGATAATAATTTGTTGCAATCTAATGGCTACAGCGTTAATCGTTATTGCCCTCCAACCAACTCGCTTTAACGTGATGAAGTACCCATTTATATAGCCCACGTTGTAATAAGTTCTTCTTTTATGTCTTTCAGAGATATACCTTTTCAAAAACTTTATTATCGATGTGGCTAATTTGATTCCCGTCAACACTCCCTTCTGGGTGCATGCAAATTCTTTTTCGCCATAGAAAGCTGAAAGCTTGAATTACTGATTACGAACAATTTAGAATAAATTGGATTACCTTGCCTTTCACAGCATGGCGATTCTATTACTCGATTTTCCCGTAAAGGAAGCTCTACGTGGTTAGACTAAATCATTCAGTTTTAACCGCGTATACACAAAGGGTTGTGTAGAGTTTGAATTTTTGACAAAAGAGATTTTTCCGATAATAAATCTATTTGGTAATCAATTTATTTTAGAGGTCAGAAGGTTAATAGATGATCCCGGCGCATCCACCATATTCTAATCGCACTTATGGTGCTAGCCCCCTGCTATAAACTGCAAATATGTATTTTAACTAGTCTCGAAGGCATATACGGCTACTATTGCGTAATATGTAATGTATAAAAATAAATAGATAAATCAACGTGTTGACACCGGTCGACGACATGCAGCAGCTACGACGTCTGGAGCACACGTACAACCGCGTCACACATGGCGCGAGCACTCGGCTGCAAATGTTTTAATAGGTCTGAAGCACAAGCGAGATAGGCAGCAACAGCTGTGTCTAAATTTCATTTGAATGTGTTCTTTTTTGATCACCTTTTTGTCGTAAACCACAAAAGAATCAGTTGACAATATATTGGGGGTTCATCACAAGATAAAGGAAAATGGAGCTCATAAATAGAGCAAAAGAAATTGAGAAGAACACACACAGTGAAACAAAAAAAACGAAAGAAGAAAAAGATAGAGCTTCAGTAAAAACAAAAAATAAAACAAAGAAAGCTAAGAGCTGTAGAAAACCAAACACAGACAAAGGGTGCGAGAGGAGAATGAGAGCGATAGAGTCCCCGAAAAGAAACATAAGTAAATATTAAAGGAAATAGCAGGTAAATAAAGATATAATTATGACACATGAGAAACAATAATTAGAGAACAAAATAACAGGAAAGGATAACAAAAAGGAAAAAAAGTAAGTAAGAGAGCGATAAAATATAATAAAGATAGAGAAAGAGACAAACAGAAAGAGAGAGAGAGAGAGAGAACTATAGCAAATATGAGAAGAAATAAGGAATAAAAGAGACATGTAAGAAAGAAAGAATATCCAAAAAAGATAATGACGGGAATGACACAAATACCAAAACATACAAACCAAAGTATAATATAAAGGCAAATTCAAATATTCAATAAAGAATTATAATCAAAGAAGGTTGATGCGCCACTTAAAAAAAGTAATGAAACCGAAGTGGTTTTTGAAGACACATACAATTTTTCTAATTTGGGAGCTACTTGGATGTGATATTTATAGAAAAGAGACCTAGAAAACTGTGCGAGACAATTTGAGAAATACTGAAAATTGGTATTAGATAGACACAAGAGGAAAAAAATTATATAAATAGTTTTGAAGCTGTAATTGGTCAAATTTGGAAGTTGTTTTTATTGTTAATTGAGGTATTTAAACAAATAAAAGCAATCTGTGGAAAACAAATTAAAAAGGGTGAAAAATGGTGGATCCGCCATTCAAAGAAATACAGTAAAATAGTAAAGAAATTGAAGAAGCTTTTGAACGTGTAATTGGTCGAATTTGGGAATTCTTTTTATTACTATGATGTTATATTTATAGAAAAGAGTCACACAGAAAACTATGGTACACAATTTAAGAGAGACTGGAAATTTGGTAGATACGACACAAGAGAAAAAATTTTAATCATTCTTAGAAGCTTTGAAGGCGTAATTGTTGGAATTTGGAAGTTGTTTCTATTGTTATATGAGGAATTTAAACAGATAAAGACATTTAGAAATCTGTTGAAGACAATTGAAAAAATGGGTGAAAAATGGTGGATGCGCCACTAGAAAAAAAAGGTAAAGAAATTGTTGAGAAATATTTGCACCGGCCGTCGCGTCGGCTAGTTGGGAAACCTAAAGGGTCGTAAGACCCTTACCTGACTGGCGTCACACACGCCCGCCCACCAGTCTAAATCCACGTCTCAGTCCAACAACAGTCAATATTCAACATCCCCAAGGGCACAATTCAAAATCTAAAACCAGGACGCGGTTCCTTTATTCAAAATCATTACTAAACTAACAAAAACTGGAAAAGTAACGTTCATTATCAATCACCAATAAATTCATTAATATACATAAGTTCTTTAAGTCGCGAGCGTCGTTTCACTACAAATTCAAATCAACGGTCCTTCGAGCAACACAATTCTACTTCCAAGACCTTCAGGTCTCTCTAAAAAAAATCAACCCCATTCTATTACAGAAATAAAAGGGGATTTTGAAGGTGCAATTGGTCGAATTTGGGAATTCTTTTCTTTACTATGATGTTTTATTTATAGAAAAGAGGCACTTAGAAAACTGTGGAGGACAATAATTTAAGAAAGTTGGTAGATATACACGACACATGAGGAAAAAATTGTAAACAATTAGATAAGTGTTGAAGACGTAATTTGTCAAATTTGGAAGTTGTTTTTATTGCTACATGACCTATCTAAACAAATAAAGACATTTACAAGTCTATGTAAGATAAAAAAAAAGTGTGAAAATGGTGGATGCACTAGAAGAAAAAGTAAAAAATCGAAGAGGCACTTGAAGGTGTAATTGGTTGAATTTGGGAGTTCTTTTTATTGCCATGGAAAACTGTAGGAGATAAGTTAAAACCTAAATAACGTCATGAAACCGGCGCATCCACCATTTATGCATCCAGAATAAACCAATTATTTTGTCTAATTTGATATGTTCGTTTCATATTTCTCTATTAATAAATCGCTTAATATTAAGCAATCATGTTAACGTTCGAAATAGCGTTGTTTTTCGGAGCGTTGCACACTTTATTATTAAAATTAAGAGCCCGTTCTGTTTCGGATAGTTTCATTAAACTAAAACGTCCGTGTAACGATGGAAAACAGGCGAAAAGAGTGCCAGAAGAGGCGTAAATATGGCGATAAAACTGACAAAAGTATATTTTCAAGTAGAAAGAGAAAATAAAGAGGATTTGTCGTTGATTCTAGATAGCAAGTAGCAGATGTTGGCTGGCCTTTATAATATACTGCTGACGTTTTCTAGACCCGGACGTGGTGTTTTTATCGAGGAAATTGTCGCGATGACTGCAAGTTTTTTGTGGGTCTAGTGTTCTGTTTTTATGGTTATTTCTGTCATCATTATGATGTATTTCAGTCCGAGAGTCCATTGGTAGCGAAAAAGTTCGAATTATCTACGATCTACGTGCAAATTCGTAATGCCCACTTGATGACAGTGCACCTAAATCACCGGGCATATACGTGCTCAGTGCTGCAGCTGTCCTCAATCTTGCCTCGTTAGCAGGAGCCCAAGAGAAATCCGCAGCCCACGACGACGATGACGTATCGTGACGCAACAAGCTCCGCAGACGTTGGCGGTGGAGTCCGAGGATCGATACAAACGGAAGAGGTCCGTGTATCGCGACTCCGCACACCTGTACTCTCGCCCGTGACGTCGCCGGTTTCGATTTTTGGCGGTCCGTTGATTAACATCCGTCCGGTCGGAAGTTTTAGATAATCGCCGTGAAATTTGATACGGCGCTGAATTTTTCCCTACCATCTCGTCGAGAACAATTAGTCAAGTTGTTCGCATTGTCGCGGTGCAGAGGCAATTACGGCACCGCTGACATTTATTAAAAATTTCTGGAGAGTTGTGCACGGTTCGCGACCGTTGTTATATTTAGGTTTATTATTTAATAAAGTCGCAGGCTGCACGAGAGCCGGGCGAATAAGTCGCACGTGAACTACAACTTGACCGCGATCTTGCCCGAGTTATTTAACTTTCATAAGTGGAAAAGGTTTTCCGTGGAGCTTTGGAATAGAGTGGTGCAATAATGACACTACTTGGCACATAAGTTATGAAATTGGTCACGCTTTCGGATTTCCACCCTCCGTGTTCTATTTTCCATACGGTAGCTCCCCCCAAGTTAAACTCAGTTTTATATTATGTTCGTTAATTTTTATTCAATTACGAAAAAAATTGTGTCGAACGGTCCCTTGACGTCATTATCTACTTCGTGGCCATTAAAAACCGATTTGGGCTCAAAAAAATTATATCAATTCCGATCCCGCGCATCCGATAATGTATCAATTTCCGGTGTCGAATGATGTATCTGCCCACTCGTTCGTCCCAAAGCGAACCTCCTTAAATTTATGACAGACCCTTTTATTAATATACAACCACCTGGGGGTTCCCCGACGACCGCCAAAATCGATTTATATGTATGTGGAGTTGCGGAACGTCGTACGACATATTTACGTGTCTAAAAATAAAGTATGCGGCTACTTGTTGTCAGGATAATGATAAGTTTTTTTTATAACGGATCGAGGGGGCGATATTTGCTGTTTTGTTCTGTGGAAGTTGTGGGCAATAAATCATTGTTGAAACATAGCCTAGATTGTTTGCTTGGGGAAGTTCAACCGTAATTGTCTGGTGTGAATTGTACATATTGGTGACTTTGAATGACAGAGCTACCAATATGGTATAAACTTGCAATACCCAAGCTAGAGCAGTTTTTTTTTCTTATTCCTTTCTTTAATACCCAAATCGAATATTACTACGAATAGTGACGATTCGAATCCACTCGTTTTCTCTGAATTAAGATCTAACATGATTAGCAGAGATGCGTAAGCCATACATACGAGTATTATCTAATAAGTGTACTCTACGAAGTGCTCTATGGGTTCTTTTGATGCGGTAGTGGTTGGGGGATGGAGAGAGAAACACTCTCATGCGCACAACCTTTTCACGTTGCAAATTTAATTACTACTGGTGTGTAGATGCAGAATTTTGTTACTTCCTGGAGTAATTACGAAGGCAGGCATGGGATTTTACGGTTTGCTTTTGGATGCTTTCAGTTTGTCTGTATTTATTGTAGAAGAAAATTTATTTACGTTAATAAATAAATACAACCTAAAGAACTACATGATTTTAGTATTAACTTTGAGTATCTTAAATACTTATCGTGCTAGATACCACCCACAAAATGGCTAAATTAGGTTGCATGTGGACTTAACATTTTATTGTTTTAACACCGCTGTAAATTTAAAACACGCGCTCGTTAAGTATCTGTTTCACATTGCATCCGGTCTGGTGTGAAGTGCATGAGGAGGCACCAACCTGTTTTTCGTTTGGCTGGTAAACCGATCAATTGTAAATTTGATTCTCCGTTTTGAAGGGTTCTGTTAAGAGAAGAGAAAAACCAAGAAATTGATTGTGGAGGATGAGGAATTAGGAGACCGAAACATTGAGAAATTTAGAAATAACAAAATCAAAAGTCGATAAACTTTATTCACTCTTTCGATGTCGAATATAATATCGATACATAGATAGAAAAATAAAATAAAATAAAATAAAATAAAATAAAAATAAAAATAAATCTATACCTATTCCATGGTTAATTAAATCAACCTTTTTTCTCCTATTCCCTCTCTTTTTCTCTATACTTGTCCTCTTCCCTTTATATACTGCTGCTCTTTTCTCTTCCTTTTTCGTATCACGTTCTTCATCCATTATCTTTCTCGTCCATCCTCATTCAACAACTCTCGTGCCTCTTTCTCCGTTTCTTCCATCTCGTTACACTTTCATCTCAGATGTTCCATTGTTTCCCTTTCCTCCCAACACATTCTGCATAACCTTTTCTCTTCTTCCATCCAATATTCATTCTCTTTCGTTTCGTTTTCACACCTAAATCATGCTATCAAACATCTATCCTTCTTTTTCGTTTTCTTTTTTAGGTATACCTACTGGTATCCCCTCCGTCATCCATTCTTTCGTACCTCGCGTTGTATTTCGCGTCTCTTATTTTTTCTTTTCTCTCCTGTTTGCATATGTCCCTATCCCTCTCTCTTGTCTCTGCCCATATACTTTCTCCTCTGTTTCTTCTGTTTTCCACTTACTTCCTTCTCAGCCCATTCCTCTCATCATACTTTAGTCTTTCTTCCCTTTCTTCTGCTATTTTTTCTTTCAGGCATTCTTGCAAATGTTTTTTTTTCCTTTCTCTCCCACTGCTTTTCTTCAAATTTACCCGCTTTTTTGTCCGCTTCTATTTTCATTTTCTCCCTCTTGCATTCCTCTAGCACTGTATACCCTGGCGTCGCTTTGTCTAGTCCCAACAACCATCTGTAGTATTTTTGTTGCACCCTCTCTATTTTGTCTTCACTCTCTTTTGATACTCCCTTTCGAAGAACTTTTCTCCTATGCTCCATACTTGCGCTACTAATTTATTTTCTTTTTTGCTCAGCTCTTTAATATGTGTGGATGCGTTGTTTCTTTGGTTAAAGTTGTATCCCAGGTCCTTGAACTTCCTCTATTTCTTTGTTTCCCCATTTCCACTCCCTTTTCTTGTCTCTTCCGCCTACTTTCTTGTAGAAAAGACCAAAATGATGATTGGTCTTTTCTACGTTCACCTCTAAATTCTTTTTCTTCATGTACTTTTCTAGACATCGAATAATCTCTCTCATTTCTTTCTCTTCCTTCGCTATCACCGCCATGTCATCCGCGAAAACTAGCGACCACACCTTTTCTTTTCCTACTACTATCCCCCCCCCCTCTTGCGCTTTCCGCAGTGCTTCATCTAAGTCACTTATATATATATGGCAAATAGTGTTGGGCTGAGAGGGCATCCTTGCCTTAGTCCCTTGTTCGTGTAGAAGCATTCACTCACTTCCTCTCCCTCTTTCACCCTGTTTCTTGTTTCCTCATATATTTCTTCGTTTCTTCTTACTAACCTCTCGTCCACTCGTTTCTCTCTCATACTCATCCATATCTTCTCCCTTTCCACCCTAGCAAACGCCGCTTTCAAATCCAGGAACACCGTGTACAATTTCCCCCCTTTTTTTCTCCAGTTGTTTTTCTACCAAGTGGTTCAGAACGTATACGTTGTCCATTGTGCCTCTGCCTTTTCTGAATCCTGCCTGTGCCTCCGGTAGTATCCTTCTCTCTTCACATTCTTTCGCTAATCTCTCCTGCAACGTCATGCTGTAGATCTTATATGCCGTGTCTAATAGTGTAATCCCTCTGTAGTTTTCTGGTTTTGCTTTATCGCATTTTTTGTAGATGGGGCATATAAGCCGCCCCTCCCTCCATTCACTCGGGAAACCTTTTCCCTTCCATATCTCATTCATTATCTCTGTCAGCCTCCCCCATACTTCTGTGTTATAAATCCATGCCTCGTTCATTATCCCGTTTTCCCCTGGCGCTTTTCCTTTCTTTAGTTTCTTTATTTGTCTCTTGACTTTTTCGCTTGTTATTTTCTTTCCTTCTTGTATTGTCGTTATTTCTATCTTCTTTTCTGTTCCATGTTTTTTCCCTCTAAAAGTTCCATGAAATGTTTCTTCCATGTGTGTATTTCTATACCTTTGTCCACTCCGTCCTTTTCTTTTCTTGCCTGGTTTATATATCTCCATCTTTCTTTCTGGCAGGTTAGTGTTTCAGTTTATATTCTTTCTTTTTCTTTATGTATTCTTCTCTTTCGGTTTTGTTTTCTTTCAGTTTCCGAAAATCCCTCTTCAAATCACGGCATGCTTTATCCCACGAGTCGTTTCTATTCCTATAGTTTCTTATTACTGCGGTTATTACTTCTATCGTTCTTTTTAACTCTTCGTATTTTTTCTTAGCCTATGTTTCCTGTAGCTGTTTCCTTCTTAAGTTTTCTCTATATTCTGCAATGCTTTCTTCTGTCCAGCTCTCCCGTACTGTATTTACCCTGCCCTTTTTCTCTTCCTTCAATCTCTATTGGCATGTGATCTGATTCTGTTCTCTGCTGTGCTGTCATGTGCTCTATCTTATTGAACACCTTCTCAATGGTTAACACATAATCTATTACTGTTGCTCCCCTGTATTCCACGTAAGTATGATTTCCTTCCTCATCCCCTTCTTTATTTCCATTTGCGATGCTCCAGCAGTATTCCTCTATCATTTTTAGCAATTCTTTCCCTTCTTTGTTGACAATTATATCTCTTGTTGTCCTCCTTTTTGCCCCCCCCCCCTTTTCCCACTCTTGCGTTGAAGTCACCTCCAATTACCACATATTCATTTCCTTTACCTTCTACCTTCTTCTCTATATTTTCTCTGGTAGTTTGCATCTTTGTGCTGTATATCGTTAGTACTCTGTATTTTTCTTTGTTTATCCCTATCTTTCCTTCTATCAAACTTTCCTCTTCTATCCCTCGTTTATCCTGCTCGTTCTCTCTTTGATCTTTTTCGTCTTCTAACCTATTTCTAACTCCTGTTAGGATTCCTTCTCTTGGTCTTCCTTTATTGTGTTCTTTTTTTGCGAAACTGTTCTTCCAGACGTATTTTCCGTTTAACTTCTTTTCCCATTTTGCCAAATCTTTTTCTTGCAACCATGTTTCTGTTAGACCTATTACATCGAATGTTTCAATATATGTATTCCCAGAATTCTTCGTCCTTATTTTTTACCCCTGCCACATTCCAGAATACCATTCTTATCTCTTCTTTCTTTTTCCCGTTTGTTGTTTTTCTTTTCTCCTTTTCCAATTTTCCTGGCTTGTGTTTTTTTCCGTTTTCCCGTTTTTTTTCCTTCTCATTCTCTCTGCTTAGCCTATATTTTTCCAGCCTTCTTTGCACTCTATCCTCCAGTTTTTTCCTCTTTCTTGTCTGTTCATTTCTTCCATCTCTTTCTTTCCCCATCTTATGTTTTTTCCTTTTTGTCTGGTCTTGTTTTCTGTTTCCTCTGCTATGTTTTTTTGTTTTTTCTTTTTTTCCTGTTTTATGCCTCCCATTGTCTCTCTTTCTTTTCCCGTTCTTAGTGTTCTTTTTTCTCCGTTCTTTCCCTTTCTTCTTTTCCTTTTTTGTTTTCTATTATTTCCTCTACTGTCGCTGTTCCATTTCGTCGCCTTTTTCCATTATCCTTGTCCGTGTATTTGGGTCTTTCTTTTGCCTTAGCAAAATATTTTCTTTTCCAGTCTCTTACGGTCGTCGTTCCACTCCCAATCTTCTTTTACTATTTTTGCCTTTCTGTAGGCTACTTTTATTCGTTTCCATTCTCTTTTTTTTTTCTATTGCTTTTAACCAAATCTTTCCTTGTACCTCCCGCTCTGTTCTTGTTAAGTCATTCTCTATGATGATTTTATTCTTATCTTCTGTTTCACTTAGTACTTTCTTATTTTTCATTATTTTAATTTTGTCCTCCCAGTTCTTTAACTCTACCAGTGTAGTCGTTTTCCTTAGTTTTATCACATTTCTCACATCTACTTCTTCTTTAAAAAATGCTTTTAACTCGCTCGGAATTTCCTCTCCATCTGTCTTTTCACTTTGCCATCTTTTGATTATTGAAGTAAAACTTCTTTAGGGACACTTGACTTGGGGAGTAAGCTGGTGAATGCCTGACGAGAGCGTTACGAAAAGTGTGATCGGGCGAAGCGAACGGAAGTAATTAATTAATAGAAAAAATGTTTGCATTAGCGGGATTCGAACCCGCGCTTCGTGTCAGTTTCGTATGCAATTGCGCTACTTATCTTAATCGCTGCACATGATTGCCGACTTTTCGCTGACTACAAACTGAAACATGCATTATCCAATACTGCAGACGGTATTAATTCAGGATTCTCTAGCTCCGTTTATAAACTTACATAAATTAAGAGTACTTTCACAATGGCGAACTGAAGTTTTACTTCAGTCGTGTGGACTGAAGCACACTCGTATTTTTTTTATATTATTCCTCCTTCTCCTTTTCTCTTTTCTCTCTTGTATTCCCTCCAAAACCTCTATTCTACCTTCTAGCTGTGTCTTCTCTTGCTTCCATTCCTCCTCGTTCCTTTTCGACTCTTCTCTTAATCCTTTTATCTCTTCCTTAAAGCTTTTGTTTTCCTCTCTTATTGTTTTTATTTCGTCTTGTATCTCTTGTAATTTTTTTAATACTGTCTCCATCTCTTTCTTCTTGCCGTTCTTCCGATGCCTCTTTTCTCTTCTTTTCCGGTGTTCTTTCGACTTTTTTACTTCTCTTGAACGCTATTTCCTTTTCTTTTTATTCTTGTTCTTTTCTCTGTTCTTTCTCCTCTATCTTCCTCCCTTTCTCCTCAAAAGTCGATAAATAGAAATGTGATTAAAGAGAAACTTACGAAACTAAGACGTCCACAGATTGAAAACTTAAAAAATAAGAAATGAAGCAATTGATGAATTGAGATCTCGTTAAATTGAGAGATTGATTTGGGTATTGAGATATTGGGAATTATAGGAATTGGCAGATTAAAGACGGAGAAACTGAGAAATCGTACAATCAAGAATTTGAGAAATTCAAAAATTCAAAGAATAAGAGAAATGAGATATTGAGAAAATAAAATTCGATTAAGAAATTGGGAGAGTGAAAACGAAACAATTTCAGAAATTATAAAACCGAGAAATGAAGTACATAATTATAGAAATTTGCGATATTGAGATACTGAAGTTTGAATATATCGAAATCTGCAAAAGATAAAAAAAAACATATTTGTTTCAGACGATGAGGAATTGGGAGACCGAAATATTGAGACACAGAATGACTGCAAATAAAAAAAATGTTCGCAAAAATAATTGAAAACGGAATAGTAAAGAAAATAAGCAAAACTGGAGTACAAAGGCAAAATATATGGAAAATTTTAAAGAAAGGAGTGAATAAAAAGACTACAAAAGCATTACAAGGTCTATGCAAAGGAAGCACAAACATAGTAAGAACAAACCATGAGGGATGTAAGCAATTTAAAAGCAAACAAGGTGTCAAACAAGCGTGTGTACTAAGTCGACTCTTGTTCTCAATGGTATTAGATGAAACATCAAAACATGCCAATGCAAGAATGCACAGGTAGAACTTCATTCTTTTGTTTAAAATATTCTTAAAAATCTCTCCCAAATTGTGTCTATAAATAAAGAAAATGACTTTGCGTGAAATATGTAGAAAAATATTTCAAAGGACAATGCAAACTTTATTTAGCCCTCGCGTCGGCATTTTGTTCATTCACTCCTACAGCAGAAGTCCATAAATCACATCAATAAAGACTCATCATTTGGAGAAAATACACAAATTAAACGTACGTCAGAAGCAAAGCAAAAAGATTAATGACGACCGCTCAAGCGGCTTCCTTACATCCAACGGAATCTGTTCCCGGTCGTCCTGCAGGAGCGTCCACGTGAATCGGCGTCGGTGCCACCTCGTCCGCGGCGACGGCGGCGGCGCCGTGAGGCGTCGTCGGCGGTAGCTCGTCAGTCTAGCGCGAGTGTTTCGCAATGCCGCTTCGCGTCCCGGGCCCGCGGCCCTAGCAACTCCATGTCGTCGAGTCCACCAGCCGCGGCGTCGTCGCCGTCGCCGGTGGTGCGCCGCACGCCGCCCCCAGATCGCGCCCCTCGGCCCGTCTCCTACCCGCCGAGCAGCCCCAAGCCGGCCGGCGGACTGGCGAAGCGCAACTCGGATCCCGCCGCCGCCGCCGCCGCGAAGGGTCCTCGGACCCATGTCAAGCCCTTCACCAAGGAGTCGCTCGAGCGGCTCGAGCGCAAGACGGTGCAGCTGGTGCGCGAGTACGGCTTCCAGCCGAGGAGGAAGTTGAGCGTCGAGGACGGCTCCAGGCTGCCATCCAAGTTCGAGCCGTTTCCGCCGAAGCTCTACGGAAGGCCGCTGGAGGAGATTGACAATTTCATTTATGACGAGGTAGGAGTCGCTGCTGGAAGGTGGAAAGTGGTCGATACTTAATGCGGTGGCGATGTTAATGTAAACAAAACGTCGAATAGGACGACGATTTTTAACGTCGTACGGGAAAAATATCGATCATGGCGGACGTGGGCGAGTTTGTATACAGGGTGATTGACGCAAGAGGTCCGGATGAGTGTTGGTGGATTACGAGTTTTTGCATTGAAATTTTGCTACGACACTAAACTAATTGTTGAAAATCTCTAAGGCTGCATTATTCCTTTCAGAACAATCATATTTTAACAGTTCAAAGAAATGATAATTGGGAGGCCAACTATTAATATCAAGAACAGAATTATAAATATGGAGGATAACTTAGTGGTGTTCACAATGTTTAAGAAATTTTCATTGGAACAATATCTGTTTTTTATATGATATGTTATTGCCTTCTTTTCTTTCCTTACCTCGCTTTGTATGTTTTTGTCCTACCGGACAATTTGTTTCCTTTATATCGACACATTTCTTTATAGAAGCTAATTTTTCTATGCTTGTCGGATAGTGTATTATCCCGGGTAATTTACACAGAAAACACTAAAGTATGCGTTACAATTTTGCACGGTAGGTCTTAGATCAATTCAACACTTATTTCAAACTTATCAAAATCTAATTCTCTAATTCTCTAATCTCTAATAATTATCTAAATTATAATATCTATTCCTTTCCGTGGAAACCTGATTCTGTCTTTGTCTGTTTAAAATGAACTTTGTCTTTTTATGTGTTTAAAAGTATTTTTTCCGGAATTAAATGGTATAGTTTAAAAAATGGTGTTCTCTAAATCAATTTTTGAAAAAAAAGTTGAATTGAAAATTGACACATAAAAAGCTATGAGGGATGATTTAAGAAAGACTGAATGTTGCTGACGACATTGGAGGAAAGTTGAGAGCTCTCTTTATGACTATGTTGTGATATTTATAGAACAGTGATACCTAGAAGGCCATGGGGTTTAAGAAACAGTGAAAATTAGTGGATAATAATAAACCTCTTGACGAAAGATTATTATATTTTAGAAGCTTTGAAAGCGTAATTGGTCAAATTTGGAAGTTGTTTTCCCTGTTACAATGACGTATTTGAACAAATAAAGACTATTAGAAGTCTATGGAAGACAATTGAAAAAAGGTGAAAAATGGTGGATGCGCCACTCAAAAAAAAGTAAAGAAATCGAAGGAGATGTAATTGGTCGAATTTGGGGGTTCCTTTTATTACTATGATGTGATATTTAAACCTAGAAAACTGTGGGAGACAATTTGAGAAAAACTGAAAATTGATAGATACTACACAAGAGGAAAAAGTTTTGAAGACGTAATTGGTCGGATTTGGAAATTGTTTTCGTTGTTACAATGTCATATTTGAACGGATAAACACATTTAGAATGGAAAACAATAAATTGAAACAGGGATGAAAAATGGTGGATGCGCCACTAAAAAGCAAGAGTAAAAAATTCGAAGAGTAAATAAATAAAAGACATTTTGAAGTATACGGAAGAGCATTAAATAAAGAGTGAAAAATGGTGAATGCTAGAAGAAGAAAAAAAGAAATATAAGATGCTTTTGAAGGTACAACTGGTCGAATGATAATCTTATCTCCAATGTGATTTCCCCTCTGTTTCTTTTTAAACCATTCTTCTAGGATTTTCAAGGATATTTTAGTATTTAGTATTTAGTTAGACCTAAGCGTGCACATGGCTACCTTTGTGTAGACATTCGATTGAATATCTTTTTTTTCAGAGCCTACTTGGTGAATTTCTGTATGTATACATGCTGTAACATACAGCCCGGCCATTACTCGAGAAATTGTTCCAAGATAGGGAATTTCTTCCGAATACTCTGGAGAGTTTGAGTGATGACATGGAAAAACTTCCACGTCCTTCTGGAATCCTGCAGCTTTTAAATCGGTTTAACAGTACGGATTTTCCTGACACTTCAGATTCCAAACAACGGTGTCCGTGAACAATTATGTAGCCATATATGTCATGTTCTATTGATTTTAATGGGCGTAGTATCAGCATTTTTCCAGCATGTCAATGGCAGATTTCGTATTGTCGTTTCACGATTTGATCAATATTTCAGTTCTCGTTAAATATTCGTAATCCGATTATAACCAGAAGAGATTGTGCCAAAAGGTCGTGTACAACCGAAAAACTATTTCAATTGTTGGGGAGTGTTCAATCTATTGCTCCCATTACAACATCGATTTCTTCAATTATTCATACTATCGCAGCATATAATCGGTAGGTACTTTTGCACAACCACAACTTTCCATTCCCTTACGTATCGTGATAATCAAAGGCCTAATTAGCTTTTATGAATGCAAAGTCTATACCAGAAACCCCAACAATGAAAACAAAAATCCATACTTTCTCGGCTTGAAGAGCTTTGACGAATTTATTCCCTGCTCATAGACCAACTAACGTTGTTAAAATAAATAATCTCGCAGTTTTAAAACATTCCAACGGTAAATGTCGATTAAGCTTTTCCATTTCAGCAATAGCTCCGCCAACATGTTTACAAATGTGTCGCATTAAATAGATGGAAATTATTGTGATATATAACTGGCGCGCGTTTCGGCCGATATAAAATCAAATTTGATAATGCAACGTCACGAACAGAGCCAACCACTGCAGTTGGCTGGTGCAACGACCATATTTTATTAGGTCTGTTGGTCATATTTAACTGCATTGGGACGTGGGAACAATAGGGCAAACGTTAATTATTCACCTTTAGAATCTGTCGTTTATTTGCTTTTCAGGTAATAGTAAAATGCTAACAGACCAAAATGACGCGACACACATTACTGCGTGACAATTATGAGAAAATTACGCGAAGAAAACGATAAGATAGAACACGGAAATATGGAGCTCAAGCAGCAGAACAAGTGTTATGCATCTTTCGCTTCTTTCACATTCTTCCTCTGTGTTTTCTATGAGGAATTACACCCCCAATTTATTTTGTATTTTTTCTCTTCAGTCAGAATTTGTTTGTTAATCCTGAAATGTCATCACAGCAGTTCTAAAACAAACAGATTTCTTCTCTCAGATGTGCTTAATTCGAAACACTAGGTAAATCAATAAATCCACCCGACTCCGACCGTCGACACACAACTTTGCAACTTTGCGGGTAAATCCACAACTAATAACCCTGAATCGGCGAAAAATCATCACCGTTATCGTAAGCAAATGTTTGCAATCCGAGTCTGCGGAACCATTATTCCGCTTACACTTGCAGCACCGATGCTCGCTCGCCGCCCTTGAGGCGTAAACACATAAACACGTCGACATGCACCCCCACGTTGGCCACCGTCCACGTTATGTGAAGTATGACACAGTTTTTCCCGGTGGATCGATTCAGGCCCCGCGACTAGAATTTTTCCCGGTCAGGACCGTACCGAAAAAAACTCGAATCGTTTAGTTTAAAGCGGCTAAACGGCGGATTAATTGCACGAGAGCTTTGTGATCATTTTTTCCCCATGTTTTTAGAGAGGCGCTAATTGGGACGAGATGGGAATCGGGTTAGTGTTGAAAGCTTGCCAGCAGGAGACGATAAGTTTGAATTTAATAATCGTGAGAGACAATGTTTGGTAGTTTTAAAAACGTGCGGCTCTTAGGGACCGCTCGCGGGAAATGAGAGCAATTTCGTTTTGAAAGAAACTTGAAAGTCAGATGACTTTCGATTATCTTTGCTCCAGTTTTCCAATACCGTTTAACATGTGGTTAAAGAATTAACAATAAGTGCAGAATTTTAATTAAAGGTCAGATATTAAACTGTTTGCCTGAATTCTTATCAAAACATTATTGACCTGACATTTAATTAACTCCCGTAATTCATAAAGGAAACATTTACGTGAACAAGGTCCTCTTTTATGAGGTATTCTATTGAAAACATTATGCCCTTTAAGGACTATTTACATTCCGGAAAAACATGGGGGTGGGCATCCTTTTTCAGTAGCAGAATGATACAAATTCTTTATTAATTGATATTTTTTAAATGCTTAATTAAATGCTCGGATTAATCAAAACAAAGGTAAAAATCAAAAGAGTCAAAATGGTCTATATAAACAAAATAGTCAGAGGGTCAAGAAAATAACAATAATGAAGAGAATCAAGATATCAAACAATTGGAATGACAAACAAGAAAGCATCACAAATTTCAAAAAGGTCAAAAGCATAACGAGCATAAAGGAACTATGCAGATCAAAAAGGTACGACACAAAAGAATCAAGAGTCAAAAGAGTCAAGAGTCAAAACAGTAAACAAAGTTACACAAAGAACCCAAGATCAGTAGCGTCATACAATTAATTGTTAAAAGATTGAAAATTAAAATAAGTACAGGATAAAAAGAGCGTCTGGACGCGTCAATAGATTCAAGAGACCAAATGTGTCAAAACATTAAATAGGATGTTTCAACTCAAGGTTAATGGCATTTTATACAAGCCACCCTTGAAAAAATGGTAAACCAATTCTGGGAATTGGATTCTTAAGAGGGGAACAGTAATAACTCAAGATGACGCTCTTTGTGAGCAAATATTTAATGACGGTCATAAACGTTCGAAAACTAGTCAATACGTGATCCCTTTACCATTTAAGCAGAAAATCCTTAATTTACGTACCTCTCGAAATGGTATTGTAACGTAGCCTGAGCCGGGCGGGTTCGAGGATTTAAAGAAATATTCTGGCGCACACCGTATTTACAAACTTTTATTAAAAAGACTACTAAGACTAAATTTTCACAATGTACAGACTTTCACAATATCAGGCGCTGATCACTTGTTCACGATGCTTCCAATAGACTCTCCTGCTCCGTTGTTTGATCTCTTCTTATACCGCTCCCGTCGTTCTCGATTTCTTCTATTCCCAGAATCATGAGATCATGTTTTCGGCGCAATGAATTATTCCAGAAGAATGAGATCAGTCTCTTGTACGAGCGTGGTATAGCATGAGATCACCGCGACATGTGAACAATTATTCCCAGACGTTCTCATGTGGACTATTCCAGATTAATTACGTTACCATACGTGGTAAGATCATCATGACATCATCCGCTTCCGGGCCGTCGCGCCGTCGTCTCACTGCCCCCCTTTTAAAGATTGTTTGTCCCGAACAACCTGCTTCAATCCTGTTGATTTGTCCCGGAGTAGGGTGCCAAACGATCCAGGTGAACCACCTTCATCTTGGCTCGGGGATTGCGTTGAATCCGGTACACTACGTCGTTGATCCTTTTTACAACCGTGTACGGGCCTTCCCAACTGGGTTGTAACTTTGGGCAGCGACCTTTCTTTCGCCGAGGGTTGAACAACCATACCAAGTCTCCATCACTGCATTCTGCCGAATTCACCCTCAGATCGTAACGCGTCTTCATCCGGTCGCTCGCCACGCGAATGTGACTGCGCGTTAGTTTATGTATACTGGACATGGCTTCCTGTAGTTCGTCTACGTAGTTTCCCACGTCCTTTCGCTCTTGTCCCGGTGATCCGAAAGCCAGATCGCATGGTAGATGCATTTCCCGTCCAAACAGGTTCGCCGGTGTCTGGTGGGTCGTCTCGTGAATTGCCGCTCTGTACGCCAACAAAAACAAAGGTAGACGCCGGTCCCAGTCCCGCTGATGTTGATCGACCACCTTGGACAAGTGTTGTTCCATGGTCTTGTTGAAACGCTCGACCATTCCATTCGACTGAGGATGCAGGGGTGTCGTCCTTGTCTTCCGCACGCCCAATAGTTCGCAGACGCCCTGGAACACTCCAGATTCAAAGTTCCGCCCCTGGTCCAAGTGCATTTCCAGTGGAAGTCCGTAGCGGCAAATCCAATTTTCTACGAACGCCCTGGCAACCGTCACAGCTTCTTGATTGGGTAGGGCATAGGCTTCCGGCCACTTGCTAAAGTAGTCGATGACCACTATGATGTACTTGTTTCCCGAATCAGTGGTAGGAAACGGACCTGCTACGTCGAAGGCCATTCTCTCGAATGGTGCTCCAACTTTGTACTGCTTCATGGCTCCCCGACTACGCGTCTGTGGACCGTTGCTCGCCGCACAAGTGTCACATTTTCGACACCAGCTCTCGACATCGTTTCGAACGTTCACCCAATAGACGCGTTCACGGACTTTCCCCATGGTCTTATTCACGCCCAGATGTGCGCCGGACACTCCACCGTGGATTTCTTGCAAGACCTCCTTCACGCGACACTTGGGCAAAACCAGTTGCATGGTCACCGACTTTCCGTCTGCACTCTCCCATGCTCGCTTCAGCAGGCCATTTTCCACCTTCAGTGAATCCCATTGGGCCCATAGTGCTTTGAGGGCAGGACTCTTGTCCGAAATGTCTTGCCATTGTGGTCTCTGATTTTCGTTCTCTTCGCTTTCCAAAATTGCACTAATGTCGCTATCCCCAAGTTGTTCTGCCCCCATCTCCGCCGTTGTCCACCCATCTTGAGGCTGCAGAACCAATCTCTTCACGTCCTCGAATTCTTTGGATGCCTCTCTTCTGACACGGCCTCCTAGAAAGTGCGTCCGCATTCTGGTGTGATCTGCCTGGTCGGTGTTCGATTTCAAAATCATACTGCTGCAGCCTCTCCAACCATCTGGCTGTCTGTCCTTCTGGATCCTTAAGGCTTAACAGCCACCTCAACGCAGCATGATCCGTTCGGATTTTGAAGTGTTGACCGTACAGGTACTTGTGAAAATGTCCTACTGCATTTACGATCGCCAATAACTCCTTCCTCGTAACGCAGTAGTTTCTTTCCGGCTTAGAAAGCACCTTGCTATAGTATTCGATGACTTTTTCTTCGCCTTCCTGTACCTGCGAAAGGACTGCCCCGATACCGTTGTTACTGGCGTCTGTATCCAGGACATACCGCCCCTTTACTCTCGGGTAAGACAGAATAGGACCCGTGCACGGCGAGATCTTCAAAGTTCTAAACGCTGCTTCGCTCTCGTTATTCCAGATAAAAGGGGTTTTGTCTTCCGTGAGTCTGTGCAGAGGCTTGGCAATGTCAGCAAACCCTTTGACAAATCTGCGATAGTAGGTACAGAGGCCCAAGAAGCGTCTCAACTGGTGCCACTCGCGTCGGCCGCGATCTTGTCCGGATCTGTTTGTACTCCGCTGGGCGAAACCACATGGCCCAAGAACTTCACTTCTGTCTGGAACAATCGGCATTTCTTGGAGTTGAGCTGAAGGTTGGCATTCCGCAGGCGGCTGAAGATCTCTTCCAAATTTTTCAAATGTTCTTCGAAGGTTCTTCCAACTACCATGACGTCATCGAGATACACCAAGCAGGTTTTCCATGTCAGCCCTAGCAGAACCAGTTCCATCAACCTCTCAAAAGTGGCTGGAGCGTTGCAGAGTCCAAGTGGCATGACGTTAAACTGGTAGAGACCGCTTCCAGTCGAGAACGCCGTCTGTTCTTTGTCATCGGGGTGGATCTCAACTTGCCAGTAGCCGTTCTTCAAGTTCAGGGTTGAAAACCAATGCGATCCCGACAACATGCTTAGAGTGTCATCGATACGTGGCAACCGATAGCTGTCCTTCTTAGTTACATCATTCAGCCGTCTGTAGTCAACGCAAAAGCGAGTGGAGCCATCTTTCTTCGTTACCAAAACAACTGGTGACGACCACGGACTTGAGGAGTCTTCAATTATTCCGTCTGCTTTCATTATGTCCACCATCTGAGCCACCTCTTGGTGTTTTGCGAACGGAAGTCTTCTTGGCGGTTGTCGGATCGGAGCAACATCTCCTGTGTTGATTCTATGCTGCACCATGTTGGTTCTGCCGGTGGTTCAGTCTTCGGTAGCAAAGATGTCATTCTCCTTGCGGATAAATGCCATGGCCTTCTCTAATTGATGGTTCGTAAGATGTTTCCAGTCTTCTAGGAAGAGTTTCTCCACACTCGTCCGCTGAGCCTCTTTTCTGTTACACTCAACAGGTTGTTCTTCGCAACGGACGACCCGTACAGGAGGTATAGTCCGATCGTCTGCCCTTTCCGTAGTGTAACACGACTTTCACCTAAATTCGCTACACGGATAGGAATTCGTCCCTTAGCCTCAACGAGTGTTCTTGCTACCATGATTTGTGTTTTTTGTGTCACGTCCGGGTTGGTGGTCACGTTCGGTTCTATTATTCCAGCCCGGTATCCCTCAGGGTCTTCTTCCAACTCTGCCAGCACGATCTGTTCCGAGTTCTTCTGTACACGGACCGTTTCGGAGACTATCACTTTTACTTCGTCGGCGGATGGTATCGCAAAGTGCAGGGAGATTTCTTCGTTGCCAACTAGCAGCATGCGATTCTTGATGTCCAGCACGAATCCGAACTTCTTCATGATGTCAAGACCCAAGATGAAATCGTCCACTATATCAGCCACAATAACTTTGTGAACGAACTCGAAACTCCCCAACTCGAGCCTTGCCTCAACTTCTCCGAATACTCGTGCTGCTTCTCCCGTTGCTGTTTTTAGCACCAGGTCGCTCTCTGCCAATTGGAAATCTCCCAGCGGTTTGAAGATGTCGCTCCGGTGTCGACGGTCATAGAACAGCCATCTCCGTTGATTCGACCCTCGAGCAACAGACTGTCGTTCCTTCTTCGTAACTGCGAGACAGAGATGACCCTAGGGGCTTTTGTGGGGCCAGCTAGCACACGCCCCAAAGCGCTAGCTGGACTGGACTCCGGATTCCTATGGGTCTGCTCCGGTGACCTACTTAAACGGCAGTCTCCTCTTAGGTGGCCCACTTTCCCACGATTAAAGCATCTGGGCCTGCCTGTCATGCTTCCCTGTCGCATTTCCTCAAGCAACGTCTTTATTTCTCGCAGCAGGTCGTTTCCGTCTTTCGGGGCTTCCTCCATAGTAACTGCTCGCAGACGTTGAGCCGCCGGACGACAAGCGTTTTTAGCCGCCTTGAACTCCAGGGCGTGCACGAGGGCATCGGCTTATTTTTGATGTCTACTTAGTCTCAACATTTGCTGCAACTCTCCGTCGCGGACCCCATCAATAAACGCGCTTGTTCCAAGTTGGTGGTGGAACTCGCTAGGGGCGCTTGGGTAGGCCAGATGTACCAGTATCTCAACGTCCGCCGCAAACTCCTGCAGGCTTTCGCCATTCTTCTGAACTTCTTCAGCTGCAACTGGTACACTTGATTCAAGTGGAGGTCTCCATACCGCAGCTCGTGAGCGTTGACCACGGCGACGTAGTTCCGGGACGGTTTGCAGCAGTTGAAGAGCTTGTCCTCGCAAAGATAACACCAGTGCAGTGGCTTTCTCTTCTTCACCCCAGTTGTTCATTTCGGCCGCTGCCTCGAATTGCCTCCTGTACATAAACCACGAGGTCTGGCCATCAAAAGTAGGAGGTTTTAGCCTTTGTGATGACGGCTCTGTCACGACCGACTGCCCCGTTGTTATCCTTTTCAGCTTTGTTTCCATTTCCTTGACTTTCTTTTCCAATTCCTCTTTCATTTGCAGAACTTCTTCTTTTACAACTTCTTCAATTTCCAGAACTTTCCTTTCCACAACTTAAACCTTCTCTTCCACGTCTTTTTTAAAAGTGTTTTGCAAAATGTCCAGCTGATCGAAAATTCTCTTCTGTTCCTCTTGTCGTCGATTTTCTTGTTCTTCTTTTTCTTCTTGTCGTCGCTTCTCTAGTTGTTCTAGAAGTGCCATTTGTTCTTTCCTTTCTTCCTGTCGTTTCTTTTCTTGTTCTTCTCTTTCTTCTTGTCCTCTCTTTTCTTGTTCTTCTTTTTCTTCTTGTCGTCTCTTTTCTAATTGTTCCAGAAGAACGGCCATTTGTTCTTGTAGAGCCTCCATGGTTTTACTTCTCGTGACTCTTCCAGAAGGTTGCTTTGACATGCGTCACGTACTGGTTGGTTCGATGTTTCTTCTTTTTTTTACGTCCGCTTCTTTAAATCCCACTTCTGACACCAATGTAACGTAGCCTGAGCCGAGCGGGTTTGAGGATTTAAAGAAATATTCTGGCGCACACCGTATTTACAAACTTTTATTAAAAAGACTACTAAGACTAACTTTTCACAATGTACAGGCTTTCACAATATCACGCGCTGATCACTTGTTCACGATGCTTCCAATAGACTGACTTGCTCCGTTGTTTGATCCCTTCTTATACCGCTCCCTTCGTTCTCGATTTCTTCTATTCCCGGAATCATAAGATCATGTTTCCGACGCAAAGGATTATTCCAGAAGAATGAAATCAGTCTCTTGTACGAGCGTGGTTTAGCATGAGATCACCGCCACAGAGTCTTCTAGAGCATCCCATGTGAACAATTATTCCCAGACGTTCTCATGTGGACTATTCCAGATTAATTACGTTACCATACGTGGTGAGATCATCATGACATCATCCACTTCCGGGCCGTCGCGCCGTCGTCTCAGTATCATAAAGCGTTTTAAATCAGTTGGATATAAATTTAAACTTGAGGAAAGTGTTAAAACGGCTTATACAGAAGTAATTTAAGGATTACCTCCAACTAGAAAATGCTGAGCAAGTACCTGCAAACAAAACTCGATAAAGAAAGCCCTACAACAACTCCGTTGCGTGTTGTATTTGATGAGTCAGTCCAAACATCAAAACAAAAAACTTTAATTACATGTATTATTAGTACCTCCAAAAATTCAATCAGATTTGTATTTGTAAACGCCACTTTCAGAAATACAAACAAACAGACTTAAAAACTGTGACGTTCGGTGTATCGTCATGATGAACTTGAGAAACATTTAAAATTTGGAATGTCAGAAACTTGTCATTTGAAACTCGAAATTAGGGAAAGATAAGAAATTTGGACAACTCAAAAAAGTTCAGAAAGTTTGAAGTTTGAAAAAGTGGATACCTGAAATGAGAAAACATTTGAAACTCGAAATCTGAGACACTTGAGACCAGAATCTTGAGAAAATTTGAAAACGTTGAGATATGAAACAAGGATCTTGAGAAACTTGAAAAGATGAGAAAAATTAGAAATTCGAGAAACTTTAATAATTTGGGGATTTAGAAACTTGTCATTTGAACCTTGAAATTTGAGAAACATGATTGAGAAATTTGGGCAACTCGAGAAAGTTAAGAAAGTCTAAGTTTAAAATTTTTATTACTGATTGTGCTGAGAACAATGTTAATTGGCATTTTATATCCCCTCGTTCCCCACATGTGGGCAATATTTGATAAGCAGAAATTTAATTTTAAAATTATGACTAGTTGTACACATAACTCACATTAATTGAATCCTGCTTTAATTCAGGGTCTATAACTTACATTTACTTACCCCCGGCCACTGCCTAATTGGAACTGCACTCACTGCACCGACCGAACCTGACATGACGGAGATCGGCAAAATACACAGTGATCAATAAATATTTCAACTCTAAGTATGTCAGTCAATTTGGGCATCCAACAACTGCCTTTTTTTAACATTTTTTTGAATTCCCGAACGTTTGGTCTCCACAACATTTTACTTGGTTATTCCGCTTTCCCACACTTCCAATTCTTTATTTATTATTCCGCGAGTTTTATTACAAATATTTTTTCCAGTAAACGGCCTCGCATAACATATTCCTGTAAACCGATTAACCGCCAAAGCAAACATTCTCCCACACTGTCCAATTTTACCACACAAAAACCGTAGGTAGATATCTATCTGCCGTATCCCGACCGCTTCCATGTTGTTGTCATGTCTGCATCTCCAGAACAATGCAGCCTGAAATTAACACCAATCCCCTGTCAGATCATAACGTTACATGACGAGTTATGGGTTCATGAAATCGGCCAACAATGGCACACACAATCTCCACCGGACGAGTTTCATGAAAAACGTCACGAGAACGTGTAAGAACAAACGCACCTCCGGCGTTCTTTTTGTCCGACGTGCTTTTAATTAAGAGAAAACAAGAGCGACATCCAGCAACATAAACTTCAAGTGGACGTTGCAATTAGACGAACCGGATTAAAACTTCAAGGGCTTAATTTAGAGCCGAACCTTGACCCCGGAACGTAAATGAATTACATTAGCATTGCTCACCTTTAAATTGCTTATTTTGTTGCAATCCATCTCCTGGAACTGCGCTGAAAATATTTATCACCGGCTTCCGGATTTCTGCGATTTGTGGTGCACATGCACTACTCAATATTGAGTTTGGAGCTAAATTTACCTCGTTGAAATAACAATCAATACAATATTTTAACACGGCCGACACAAATATTTAGTTGCGGTCATGATTTACTACTCACATCGGTTGTTTGAGATGGAATTAGGAATAATTGGAGCAAATACAGCCAATAATTTGTAATTTTAAAGTGATTACAAATCTGTGAAATGCTGCACGTTGGTAAGCGCATAACTTGAGAACGGCTGGACCGATTTGGCAAATGTTTTTGAATATTTGTAATGTCCAGGTCAGGTTTTTACGAAAAGAAAAATGGGAAAAGTATCCCGGAAAAACTGTTTTCCGGGCAACTTTTCGTTAATTTTTTTCTTCATATCCGTAATAGTCCAGGTCAGGGTCTTACGGAATGAAAAATAATTGGAAAAGTTGCCCGGACAATGTGAAAATTCACTGTACGTGCGCAAATGTTGAAAAGGTGTTCATTGGTAAGCGCATCACATGAGAACGGCTGCACCGATTTGGTATTTTTTTTTTAAATATTCGTAATAGTTCATATCGTCGTTAAAACCTGAAAATTGTGTAACTCCATTCTGAGTTTTACAAAGAGGAGCAGCAAAAAACTGTTTTCTTTCGCATTGTGAGTCAATATATTTCATAACTTTCGTTATAACTATATTCGTATCAAAGTTTTGAATTTAGTGATAATGAAAGTTTTGAAATATATTGACTCACAACGCTAAACAAAACAGTTTTTTGCTTCTCCTGTTTGTAAAAAAACGGAGTTACACAAATTTCGGGTTTTAACGATGATATGAAGTTTATACGGAAAGAATAAATAGAAAAGCTGCCCGAAAAATTTGAAAATTTGGGAAAAACTGAAAGTGCTCTTTCTATGGAATCTTTGTATGAACACACGAAATGGATATGCGTAATTTTTTTTGTTTTGTTTGCAGTGGTCTTGAATGCGTTTCTAGTAAAAAATCGAGATAATGACAAAGGAATGTCGGAAGATTCGGACAAACTGCATTTTTTTTTATAAATTAATAATAATAATTTATGCCCCACCAACGTCTAGATGAAAGTCAAATGGAAAGTATAATGGGGCATTTACTCACTCAAGTGATCGATTAACGTTTGTTAAAACTATAGCAACAATTTTTCCTAACAGATGATTAAGTTTAATGGAGGTTGGTGAAATCGGCCCTTAGTATTTTATTTAATACTTTAATAATTTTGAAAAACCGTTTCTTAGTGGGCGCCCACGTGGTAAAATAAATAAGCAGTAAAATTTCATTGCAATCGGTTTTGTGGATTCAGAGATTAACCCCCTCATTACGTTACTCCCCTTAGAAATGGAATTTTGAAAAATCGTTTCTATGTGAGCGCCTACGTGGTAAAAAGAGTAAGTGTGCAAAATTTTATCCCAATCGGTTCAGTGGATCTAGAGATTATTCCCCCGCCCCGTTACCCCCCTTTGGAATGAAATTTTGAAAAACCGTTTCTTAGTGAGCGCCTACGTGGTAAAATAATTAAGTGTGCAAAATTTCATTCCAATTGGTTTAGTGGATCTAAAGATTAACTCCCCCGTCCTGTTACCCCCTTAGGAATCGAATTTTGAAAAACCGTTTCTTAGTGAGCGCCTATGTGGTAAAATGAGTAAGTGTGCAAAATTTCATTCCAATCGGTTCAGTGGATCTAGAGATTATTCCCCCGCCCCGTTACCCCCCTTTGGAATGGAATTTTTTAAAACCGTTTCTTAGTGAGCGCCTACGTGGTAAAATAAGTAAGTGTGCAAAGTTTCATTGCAATCCCTTCGATGGATCCAGAGATTAACTCCCCCGCTCCGTTACCCCCCTTAGGGATGGAATTTTGAAAAACCGTTTCTTAGTGGGCCCCTACGTGGTAAATAAGTAAGTGTGCAAAGTGTAATTTCAATCGGTTCAGTGGATCTAGAGATTAACTCTCCCGCCCCGTTACCCCCCTTAGGGATGGAATTTTGAAAAACCGTTTCTTAGTGGGAGCGTACGTGGTAAAGTGAGTAAGTGTGCAAAATTTAGTTCCAATGGGTTCAGTGGATACCGAGATTAATGGGGCGGGGGGCCCGTTACCCCCCTTTGGAATGGGATTTTCTAAAACCGTTTCTTAGTGAGCGCCTACGTGGTAAAATAAGTAAGCGTGCAAAGTTTCATTGCAATCCCTTCGATGGATCCGGAGATTTCGTGATGAGTCAGTGAGTGGTATTTGGATTTTATATATACAGGGTAGCGCAAAAGTATGGAAACACCTGAATATCGCAAAAACTATTAGTCTCATCTAAACCAAATTTTGCATGTATATAGGGGTGTATAATATCTACTTGGTGTAATTTTTTCATAGTTGCACTGTCATTTGTTTTAGAGATACAAAACCAACTTATATATTTTTAAATAGCAACATAGGGTGAAAATAACCTTTTTGGAAAAAGCATTTTTTTTTCTGAATTTAACCATGTACTATAATAATTCTACTTTTTAGCATTTGTCTGTAAAAAAAAATATTTTTTTTTATAAATTAATGTTATTAAACTCACGGCTGCAAATATTATTATTTGTTCTGTAAGAAAATAATATGCCATCAAACCTAACAGTATTATTAAAAAAACTGTCTTTTACAATAAATGTTCAAAATGTTGACCATTAATTTCTTGACAAAAATGAATTCTATTAACAAAACTTTGTAACACATTGCGTAACATGTTGGAAGTGATGCTAGCAATCTCTTCTCTTATTCGTTGCTTTAAATCTTCAAAATCAAGTGGTCTTCTGGCATAATCTCTACTTTTTACATGACCCCACAAAAAAAAAAAACGAGAGGTGACAAATCAGGAGGCAGATCTAGCCGGCCATTCAATTGCCCCTCTCTGCCGATCCACCTGCCAGGAAACACCTCATCTAAGTGACGTCGGACTTGTTGACTAAAATGGGGTGGAGCTCCATCTTGCTGGAACCAGGTTGCTACGGCAGGTACATTTCGTCTGTCATAATTTGGAAAAAGCTGTGGTAAGACCAGGGACATTCTTAGATGAGGAGTTTTGTTAATAGAATTCATTTTTGTCAAGAAATTAATGGTCAACATTTTGAACATTCATTAAAGAAACTGATTTTTTTAGTAATACTGTTAGGTTTGATGGCATATTATTTTATTACAGCACAAATATAAATATTTGCAGCCGTGAGTTTAAGAATAATACAACTTTATAAAAAAATTATTATAATTTTTTTCTGTAGACAAAGACCAAAAAGTAAAATTATTATAGCACATCGTTAAATTCAGAAAAAAATGCTCTTTTCAAAAAGGTTATTTTCACCCTATGTTGCTATTTAAAAAAAAAGAAAGTTGGTTTTGTATCTCGGAAACAAATGACAGTGCAGCTATGAAAAAATTACACCAACTAGATATTATAGATCCCTATATATATGCCAAATTTGGTTTAGATCGGACTACCAGTTTTTGAGATGTCCAGGTGTTTCCATACTTTTGCGCTACCCTGTATAGATTATACGTCAGGCATAAAACGTCGTACTTCACACGTGACCGAAATGTCATTGTAAAAAATTTCACTTGCTGACAATAAAGTATTTCTGTCACTTGTAATATAATCTACTATTTTATATGCAGTCTCGATCATAACTGACGATAGAAACGAGTTGATTCTTTTTTGTTTTGTTCGTTATGCTCCCAGGATGGAGAAAAATCTGGAAGAACGCAGCACAGCCTGAACTATAAAATAAAATTTTTTTTCACTTTTGTGCTGTCTCGCAATCAGCTTGTTATTAAATACCCAGGACGAAATAAGCTCCACAAAAACAAGATGAATAATGATCATACAGCACCAATTCACGTTGTGCCGAGTACCCAAATCGGTTGTCAGTGTTATCCAAACATTTTTTCACAATGCTGATAAAGTAATTAATTGAAGTGCTAACGACAGACCCGTGACAAACTTTTTTCCTCTGCTCGTCGAGTAATTTTTTTGATCGAAATTAAATTAAACCCGCCGTCGGAATCGAATCGGGCCGGAATGCCGATAGATCGGTATCGTCGTAATTGGCTCGCAACTAATTATCAATATTGCCGGATTCGGGCGTCAAGCTTAATGAGAAAAAAAACCGTTTTGTACATATTTATTGGGAAGTTTATGAATGAAGACAAAACCAACTCTATTTAAAAATCCTTTAACACACCACTTTTCAACAAGACAGCGCTTGACCTTGTACCCCAAGAGTTAGTCTTGATTACATTAATTGGTCATGTGTCGGATTTTACCAGAAAATTTCGCACATCCTCCTCAAACTTTAAAAGAACTTCTGCACCAAGCACAGATGATAAGATGATGATATTCATCACCTTATTAGATCAATGGTACACGTGATAAAATAAGATCCTGTTAAGACACTGAAAGATTGAGAAACTGGACCCCGAGAAAACAAGACACGTCCTGACGCTCTTGTTATTCTTCTTATATGGACATTTTTGACTCTTGATTCTTTTGTGTCGTATTTTTTGGATCTTTTTAGTTTCTTTGATGCTCTTTATGCTTTTGATCTTTTTGACACTTGTGATTCTTTTAGCCATTTGACCTTTTACCCTTCGACCCCTCTGACCTTTAATGTAAGAGGAATTTACAACAACCCAATACAAACACTACCGAGTTTGGTTTCTTGTAGAGGAAAGTTAGTTTTAGGTCGAGGATTCGCGATTAGGTTTCAAAAGTTGAAACCAACCGAATATAATTTGTGAAACTCTAACTCAGTTGCAGAAAATGAATTGGCCGGTGGAAATTCGGAAATTTACATATTATTTATTATTTACATATTACAACGCACGATAAATTTAAATAATAATTTTCATAATTTGACTAAATTTTAACGTTTGTTACTTTTGAAGCATTTGTAATGGAGTGAGTTGAATGGATGATTTGAGTTTTGACCATTTTGTCGCTAGTTCTGATACGAAATTGAATTGAGAGCCGCTATCTAGAACAGTTCTAAATACGTGTTTTTTACCTAAATGATCGTAAATTTAGACTTGTGCTGTGGGATGGATAATATTGCTAAAACAGACTTGATGAGAATTTATTTTTAAAACGGTTGGTGTGGATTTGAACTGCACTTATGAAGTCCAATGTCCACGTTGGGTTTGACCTGTCTAAGGAGTCCTGGTCGTGTGGTTTTTGTTGATGCGGTGTAAAAAATGTTACCTGTATATTTTGCCAATCTCTGTCATACAAAAATATGACAAACTTAACTTAGCTTGACTGAAGTCCACAGGCTATGGTTTATAAGTGTCGCGTGTACTAATTAAATACTAGGAAACAAATTTTACATAAAATTGGCACTACAATAAGAGTGGATAACTTTTAGCGCATCAATCAATTTCGGAACGTTTACTTTGAAAAGTTTATGAATTTACCATAATCCACAATTATGGGATGGATAGTAAAATGTTTATTTGGTACAGTGACCAATCGCCGCCGTTGATTACCGTTAACCCCACATCATCCTCGATCATCTATTTTCGTCAGTCTATGATTTTCCATCTGAGTGACACTCTAATGAACGGCAAACAATCTGTTTATGTCTATTCGGCGCACTCTCCATCTGTCAAAATCCCAGCTGTGATCGACGATCACCGACGCTGACATGTTTGATTTGCGACTTCACGGAGTATATAATGTCGAGATTAGTTTATGTTATACCTTTGTTGTTGTTTTATGATTGATTGCAGCGGCCCCCGAATTTAGTTCCGAACAAATCTTGTCTTCGTCAAATTGTTTAGTTCGTTCTTTCAAAGAGAATTAAAAGACTGACGGTTGTTGATACAAAGCGGGTCGTTTAGACTTTCGAACTTGTTGAGTCTACTGACGCGACTTTGACGGATGGTCTATGGTGAAGACTGCTCCTTTATTATGTCTGTCTTGCCAACTTTGGGAGCTACGGAATATTTTCGTCATTTTCCGCTCTTCACATGCAGGAAACGTCGTCGAGTCGTTTTATCACCGAAAAGATAAGAAATACAGGTCGATGCTTCACACATTAGAGTTTCCGAAGGCTTTTTGTGGTGGGTTCGTCTGATTGCAACGGTAGAGCGAGCAGAATTGGGCTGTAAATATGGGATTATGAAATTTAATTAGTGTCCGGACATTTGCGAATTGGAAGGGTTCCAGCTGTGATTATAGATTGTAATTTGGTGGTGATTTTTGCTGCTCTAGCTTTACAATAAAATTTTCCCGATTTATATAAATTGCTTAGCAAAACCGGTAATTTCAATTCTTTAGTAACTGTAGAACAAAAAAATCAGATTTGACAGTTGTTCAGATTTCTCAGCTCCTCAAGTTTCGTAATTATCCGACAATTTTCCAACTTGTTGAAGGTAATCCTTGATTACTTCTGTGTAAGCCGCTTTAAAACTTTCGTCATTTCTAAATGTATATTCTAGTGATTTCAAACGCTTTATGGCACTCCCTCGAGATGTACGTAAATTAGGGACTTCCTGCTTAAATAGTAAAGAGACCACGTATTTACCAGTTTTCGAACGTTAATGAGCGTCGTCATTAAATATTCGCCACAAAGAGCATCATTTTGAGTCCAATTCCCAGAATTTGTTGACCATTAATTGTTCAAGGGTGGGTTGTACAAATCGGCATGAACCTTGAGTTGGAACATCCTGTTGATTGTAAGAGGAATTTATAGCAACCCAAGCAAGGTTGGTTTCATGTAGAAGAAATTTAATTAGTGTCCGGCCATTCGCGATTTGGAAAGGTTCCAGCTGTGATTATAGATTGTAACTCTCGGTGATTTTTGCTGCTCTAGATTTACAATAAATTTTGTCCGATTTATATAAATTGCTTAGCCCCATCGCCAATTTCATTAAGTTCATGAGAACAAACAAACTTTACTTTGACTGAATTTTACAGTTGTTCACATTTCTCAGCTCCTTCCAGCGTTTCAGATTTTTAACTTTTTCCGCCTTTTAGTTTTATTTATTTTTAATATGAATCTGTGGAAAGATTGTTTAATGTCTGAGGACATATTAGACGCGTTCTGAGTTTTGAACTATTACGCTTGCCGCAGCCGACGATCCAACTCGGCACCTCTCCGCTGTGCCAAGACATGTAAACCTCTGAGTTAGGTTAACCCCATTTGAGGAATATAGAGAAAATGCCAAATACTCCAACATGTAAAACGTCCGTGGTAGAAGGGGAGTAATCGCGCTGCATTGCGGGTTGAAAGAAACATTGCGTGCTGATGTTTTCCCCGATTGCGGCCTGCGTCACACGACGCTGTTCATTTTCATCTTTTCCACGCTACCTCCCATGCCGGATGAACGGCCACTCCAAAAAAAGTAGTGTGCTTGCTGGACCACACACCAAAAGTGATTTTTTTTTGCAATATACATGCGTTTTTATAAATAACTCAACATTTTAGATGGATTATGAAGTTTTTATCCGCTTGCGATTTAAATAGTTGATAATAAAATACCAACCGACCGAAGAAGTGGTATAAATAAGAAATGATATTTACTATTCGATGTTGTATTTTTCTTTTTTCTGTCATGCGTTCAGCGGCAGTTTTTGGCGGCTTTTTCGGTGATTCACTGACTTTCTCTCTCTCTCTCTCTCTCGTCTTTGAACCTTTATCGCTCGTGATATCATAATATTAAATACTCATGCTAAAATTCATAAGATAAAAGTGTTTTGAAAAATAACTTGACAGTACTACAAATTTCGTGACACATTCATCGGTTTACGGTCCAAGTCTGAGCCCGCGGATAGAAGTTTTACTTCAAAAAACAAAACTCCACTCGGACAACTTCCTCCGAGACACGAGTTAAAAGCGTAGCCGTCTAGAGGCTCGACGAAAGTTGACAAACTCTCCGAACACGTGAATACACTTTGCGAGTTTTTAACTGAACGTTGAAAGGTTTTACCTTCAATTTTATCGATGGAAGTTTGGGGAAGTCGGCCTGTAGTCGAATCGCTCTTAGCTTAATTGGACAACTTTGTGCGACACGTCAGTGTACATTAATTTAGCGAGTTCGGGGCGATAAAGTTGGAAATTTCGTATTGTGATCCGAGAACCAACAGCCAAGATTAATGTAAATAGTGCAAGTTGCTGCGATTTCTCGGTTGGGGAGCTGTCTGGTTTTGTTCGGGATCATCGTTACTGCGACACAGACTAGATACCGAAAGAGGGAGAAGCATGGAACTGCTTGACAAACCCCCACCAAAAATCTTGCTTCTAAAGGGCGTGCCGTCCACGCACCCAATTAATTGTTGTGAAATTTAAATCAGCCCTTCATAAACTTGTTAATGTCTGTTTTTATAAAGCCTTGTATAACTCAGCGTCTCCCTCGAGAATCATATCAGCATAAATATCCCTTGGAATTAAATTGCGACCGAACTCAAAGCGACCTGCTCAAATTTTCACCACCTTCAACTTCCTTCGCCGGAGAAATACACTCTAATTCCACTTGTACATTGAATCGAGGTCGAGATACAAGCCGAGTTCGTTGATTTGCGAGCCTCCCCGATCCCACGCCCTACAAATTACTGCAGTTTCTAATCCGCGTCGGTTCTTCTTGCTTTAAACATTCAGAAGATGGCACTACAATCGATAGGAATCTCCAACGGAGTTAATTTGTACGAAAGCTTCTCTTGTAACTTTACAAATTTCTCTATCATTCAGATTTCAATTATGTATTACTAAAACTTGTGTGAATTATACAGGAGCAAATCAGGTGTCTTAGTTTCTTAGTCTTGGAGATATAAATTGTCATTTTAAGGTTTCATTTAATATTAACACATTTGTAGGATTCCTAGATTACGGACCGACAAGAAAAGACGTGTCGAGAAGAAAATTGAAGAAAATAAACTGTAAATAATATGTAGAAAAGATAAGCAAATCGGGAACAGAAACGGCAACCACAAAAATAAAAAACGTCGGCAACAAACAATACACGGCATTGTGTAGAGATGAAAATGATGAAAACATTGGATTATATAGATTATAAAACCATGTTGGAATAAAACTAAGAAGAAACTTTGTAACTTTGTAACCGTCCTATGGAAGGATAAAAGCATCGAATTATAAAATTATCAAACTAAATTAGATTATTATGAAACCTTGTTGGAAAAAAGTATGAAGAAACTAAAATTTTTTAACCGTCTTATGAAGCGATGAAAACATCAAATTATAAAACCCCCGCAGAATATTATAAAATTATAAAATTCATTACATTATAAAACTTGGTTGGTATAAAAGTAACAAGAGACTTAAAAACCGTTCTAGGAAATGATGAAAACATCGGATTATAAATCTCCAGTGGATTATAAAACCATGTTGGAATAAAACTAAGAAGAAACTTTGTAACTTTGTAACCGTTTTATGAAACGATAAATACATCGAATTATAAAATTATAAAACTACATTAGATGATCATAAAAATTGTTGGAAAAAAGGATGAAGAAACTAAAAATTTGTAACGGTCTTATGAAACGATGGAAATATCAAATTATAAAACTCCCACAGAATATTATAAAATTATAAAATCCATTACATTATAAAACTTGCTTGGTATAAAATTATCAAGAAACTTTAAAACCGTCCTATGAAATGATGAAAACATCAGATTGTAAATCTCCAGTGGATTATAAAACCATGTTGGAATAAAACTAAGAAGAAACTTTGTAACTTTGTAACCGTTCTATGAAACGATAAATACATCGAATTATAAATTTATAAAACTCCATTAGATTATTATAAAAGTTGTTGGAAAAAAGTATGAAGAAACTAAAAATTTGTAACCGTTTTATGAAGCGAAGAAAACGAACTGAACAACATATTATAAAATTATAAAATCCATTACATTATTAAACTTGGTTGGTCTAAAACTATTATCAAGAAGCTTTAAAACCGGCCTTTGCGACCGTTCTATAAAACGATGAAAACATCGAATTATAAAATATATAGAAAGTTATAAAACTCCATTAGATTATACCATGTTGGAATAAAACTGGAGAAAATTTGTATAGGGTCGAGATCTACAAAAGCAGGAAAGGAGAACAACGATAAAAAAGTCTATGTATAATGGAAAGTATAGTATACTGTGAAGATAATTTTATTTTTTCATAAACCTTACGTATTTCTTTACTTTCTTTTTCAGTTGTTTGATTAGTTGTTTTGGGTATGAATCACTTCGCTGTGAAGGGATTGCTGGGTTGGGGCATCCTAGAGCATTTTACCACCAAAGGAGATGTATGTATTTCGGCGTACCACGCTCTTGAGTTTAAACCGCTGTTTGCTTCGTGCATTGCACTCTTTTCTCGCTCGGACTAATTTCTATTGTAAATTGTAATTGTGGGCGTAGTCGCGTCAATAAATACATAAAACAGGCAATCTTCGGAAGTCCTCAAGAACAGCTTCGATTTTAATGTTTTTTTTTGTGAATGTTTGTTTTTATATATTATTCAAAATCAGAAACCTTTTGAAGTGGGGAAATAATTATTTATATTGTTTAAACACTATTTATTATATTTATATAAAAAAAATAGTTTTTCAATACTTATTTTACAAATAATATACGAAAGTAAATTATAAAATTATTATGAATTGTGAATTATTTATTTTAGACATTTATAAATAAAATAATTAAAAATTGTTCATCAATACTTGTAGGAAGGAAAAATTTGACAATTTTCCTCTTTTTGACTTTTTGACAATGGAACTACCTCAAGAGTATACCCTTTCAAATAAAAGAAGAATTTTGTAAATCGGTCCACAATTGACGAAGAAATCGGTGAACCTACATGAAGTCGGTTAATAAAAGGGAGCGAAAATTTGAGGATTTTCTCGATTTCCATGGGATTTCCTGATCAGATCTTGACTTCTTGGCAAAGGAACTTCCGCAAGAGTATACCCTTTCAAATAAAAGAAGAATTTTGTAAATCGGTACACAACTGACGAAGAAATTGATGAACATACATGAAGTCGGTTAATAAAAAGGAGCGAAAATTTGAGGATTTTTCTCAATTTCCATGGGATTCCCTGATCAGATCCTGACTTTTTGACAATGGAGCTACCTCAAGATTATACCCTTTCAAATAAAAGAAGAATTTTGAAAATCGGCCCACAATTGACGAATAAATCGGTGAACATAAATGAAATATAAATATATAAATGTTCTGAGGTAACAAGCATTAAAAAAAAAAACAAAAACATACAACCGAATTGATAACTTCCTCCTTTTTTGAAAAAACGCAAAACTATTTTTTTTAGATAAATATCATACATATTGTAGTCGCTTTTTTCAGATAAATTAAAATTTAAATATATTTAAGTCGAACTCCACAAAATTTTAATAAGCGCAAAATTACAATTACAGAGGGGTTCTTACCTTAAACAATATTTAAAATAATGACGTTATTTTGAATTAAATTTGACGTTTTGAAAAGGTTACATGATTTTTAAAAGATTTCGTAAAAACATTTCATAAAATGTAAAAATTAAAAATAGATCAAGGAGAATCTGGTAAGTTTGTTTGAGTGGTAAAAATTAAAATAGTAAATTAATAATGGGATTATTGAAGTTATTCTGTTCGTTTAAACAAGATCTGTTTTCCAATTTAAAGACTTTCCTTATTTCCAAAGTCTCAAAAAAAATCTAATTTCCGGCCTTTATTGCATTTGTGAATAAATTTGGAATTTGATGATAAAAAACTATGTTTCGTTATTAATATATGATTGGCGAAAGAAGAAGGTGTTGATGGAGGAGGATCAAAATCTGTGTTGTTATAGATGTGCCTGAAATGTTCTTTAATACGGTCTGATATTTTGCGACCTGTCTGACCTATGTAGATCTTTATTTTTAATAAAAAATCTGGATAAGTTGTTATATTATATTTTAAGTGAAACTTTAAAACCGTTTTTCTTAAATATTTTCAATTACGTTGCATTTACATATAACATTTTTTATGTTTGGGGGAGTTTGTATATCAACAAAGACAACCAATATACAACATAAATCTGACGAAATCAGTTCAGAGCCAAAGGGGAAATCTATTACTCTGTCTCGATATCCCAGCGAATATTCGAAAATCACTCATGCTTATTACTTTACTTCTTTGTGTACTAATTTGATTTCAAATACCAGAACAATAAAATGGTTTTGAACGATTTCACACGAATGCTAAATAATGTATAATAATAGGTATATACAAAATCGGAGCTGTTTCTGAGGACTTCCGAGAAAAAGTTTACGGAATGTTACTCTCAATGCTATCGTCTATCTTCTTCGTTTTTTGTTGTGCTGGTGTTACCTGGTTCGATCGTTCCTTCTGGAAGTATTCGACACTTCCCACTGCCTAGAACGAAAGGGGATAAATTAATGGAACCTCGACTGGGTGATACCTACCTTTCATATTTTCCTTGTGTTCTATCGGTAAATCTTGAAGAGATTCTCTTGTTTACATCGTACATAACCTCACACCTCTCAATACTGTCAGTCAGCGGTGGCCCGTAGCACTATTCGTCACCACGAAAAGTAGTTACGGGGTGAACAATATAATTGTCACCAAATTAAGTAACTGATCTGGACTGAGACTACGTCATCGAGGGTGGTGCTCGTTGGAAATCCCTACGTTCAGCCGAGGACGATTGAGGAGAATTTATTTGTGCCAGGGGCTGGAGAGCCGTTCGTAGTCTCCCTCTGGAAGACATCCCATCACCCCAACCAACGTTCCGAGGCCAGATAAGCCATCTTGTTGTGTTGTTCATTAATTCTTGTTTCTCTTTTTTGTGGTTATTGGCCACTGCAAAAATATAAGGTAGTAGTAATCTCACAATAATATAACCTAGTATCAACCTCATAGTGTAACGTAAAACTAATCAGATCGTCAAAGATAGAGATGAGAGAATGTGCGGATTGTGCACAGAAGGAGCAGAAACGATAGAGCACGAAGACTGGAAAGTGCTGTTATTAGAAGAATTGAAAGGCATAAGCTAGATGAAAAGAGTATTAAACAGAAGAAAGAACACGGACAAAAATACAGAAGAAACAGAATGAAATTAAAATTAATTTAGCTATCGTTATCGTTTTATTTACTTAATATTTACATTGCATGGGAAAAATGGAATCCTTTTCAACACCGGAAGTCAAGAAAATTAATCCTATTTTTACTAAATTTAATATTAAGTAAGATTGCATTTCAAGTCGAACTTTTTTCCAAGAAAATTTGTTAATTTTCCTCATAATGTAAACCAAAGGTTTTTTGCTAGTGAGCTCGACTCAGCTTCTTTTTGTTCCATGTGAAATTATATCAAAGTTCCTTGGGCGCCGATTTAAGTTATTTTTTTTTAATACACAAGCATTTTTAAAGTCGTTTTTAATAGTCATATAATTTAAGTGAATTAAAAGAATGACACATAATCAAAACCACCCTGATTTTTTTCCACACCATAATATTAGATAAATTCACCCTCTTTCCTGGATTCAGCCTCAAACACACGAAAAGAACGCTCCGGTTACCTCCACCTGTTTGCACATCAAAGCCTTCTCGTCTGAGTGCATCATCGAAAACGAGAACTGAATTTCTGGCAACCATTCGTAAATTTAAAGCTGTTGTGGCAATCCTCGAAAGTCGAATAAACGAAAAGTACACATATTAAGTTGAGGTGGGCTGGTACGTTGCCAAGCTTTTCAAACATTCAAACAGGTTAATCGAATCGACGCCGACGGCGCAAATCCTTGGAGGGCGAGTCTAATCTGGTCCTTTTTACTTATTCTGTTGTGCGAAATGAAAATTTGGGGGAATTGAATGTTTAGGGTTTTGGAATTGTGAATTTTTGATTTATGTGTAATTTATAAACTGGTGAGAAATGCGATGCTGTTATAATTTTTTGTTATTAATATTCTACATTTTCAAAATTCCTAGATCCAAAAACGGTAATTCCATGATTTTGAAATTCAAAGATTCGAAAATAAATAAAATCATAATCGAAAATTCTGAAATCTTAATATTTATTACATTTTCAAATCCTAAAATTTCGATATTAATCAAAATCATAAATTCTCAATTAATGTTGATGTTGACGTTGACATTGATGTTGATATTGATGTTTGAATTACACTCGATTTGTTTGGCTCCACCCAAGATTCAGCGCATTCGTAGTCTAACCCTTCCAAGCAAATCCTCGCAAAAGTCTAGCCTTAATTACATCACCTGGTCCGTGAGGGTCTCTTAAATACGGTCATAATCCTATTATGGGGGTTAAGTACAAACGGGATATTCGACGGGACATTTGCTGGGGTAAAAATAAAATTTTAAGCTAGCTAGACTTGCATGTAAGTGAACACCAGTAGCCTCATAACGGTGTGTATGAACTTAGTTTCGCGCTATTAACAGTTCCGTTGTTGCCTCTACAGTTTATCGTGTCTCTGAAGCTGGTAAATGGCTTTGCAGGTAGTGTTCTATTACACACTTTCCCGTTGCATATCTTCAACAAATTCCCAAGCCTTCTCTGCCATTGCGTGGCTCACAAAATCGATAACTTAATTAAGACACTTGGTACAATAATTATTCTGAATGACAAATTTTATAGAATTTTTTCCATTCATACGTTGCGTGTATTTGTTTTTATTTTGGGAAGTCAAAGCGACGAACGTGGAAATTTATTTTGGATCAAACATGCATATCAATTCCATTTCGGGTTCGGCAAACAATATGGAAATGCGGGGCGACAGCCATAAATTCCACGCTCTGTCTTGGATGGTTTTGTGTGGAAACGCCCCCGCCAGAAATGCAAAAACCTCATTTTTACGGAAATTAATTATCAGCCTTGGAATGTATATAATGCTTTCATTTCAAGAGACTATTTTCCGGTTATTTTAATCGCGTGAATCAAAAGCCGTCCTTTCACGATGTAATTTTCATTTTCAAACATAACGATTTTCTGAGGAACTGTATAAAGGGTGGTCCTGACCTTATCGGACCGTTGAGTAAATTAACAGAGGTTGCTGGCGCAAAATTGTCTCGGAAAATCTCGTCTACATTATTATGGTGTTGTTAAAGATTCGGCAATGTAAGTAGAGAGCTTGAATGCGGTAAATTCAGTTCTCATTCTTCTCTCATACCGTTCCGGAACCATTTCACACAACGACGCAATACAGAACAGACCGAACAAGTAAGGCATCACATACATGTTGAGATTTCCTCAATCAAACTTCGCCATAGAGGTCAGCAACCGCTTTTCCAATAAGTAATACGAGCGTCCTATACACGGAAAAAACGATGTGCTTCTGCAGCGACAGTCGAGCAGCTCTGCGGGCTGTGGCCAGTGGCAGGATTACCTCCCAAGTGGTATACGACTGCCATCTAGCACTAAACAATGTCGTTGAGCTAAGGTGGGTTCGAGGACATAACGGAATTGAGGGGAATGAAAGGGCCGACGAGCTGACTCGACAGGGCGCGACGAGAACACCGGATGGTAACGAACCGCCAACCGCTACCTCTCAAATCTGATCAAAACTGACACCCATTCTAGACCCTGTGCTAGATGGGAAACGACAACAGGCTGCAGACAAAACAAGATTTTTATCAAAAATCCTTGCTTTAAAGGAGCCAAGTCCTGGCTGCATTTGTCAAGGGACAGACTTTTGGTGGGCATCTGGACCGGACACTGGACTAAATAAACACCTTCACGTGATGGGGGTGGTAAACGACCCAACGTGCAGGGGGTGTTTAGAGGAGGACGAGACTGTCGAACACATCCTACGGGAATGTCCGGCTCTTGCCTCGACCAGAAAGTTCATACTGGGGGAGACATGGCCCAGCTGGGCCAATTTGAGGTGTACCTCGCCTGGAACCATCCTAGCTTTTTTCGACAATGTCGGATTGCTGGATGAAAGACAGGAATGAGGAACACGAGGGGGTGACACAGTGGTCCCGCGGTGTGGTCTAAGTGTCGGTGAGGGGATCAAATTCCCTAATCTATCTATCTCGCGACAAGCTTTTATATCATATGCAGTTGTATGACAAAATTTGGGGTTTTCTTTGGTTTGATTTATTTCAAAGTTTATTTTCTTCTTTTCAGTGCATTTAAATAAAAGCTTTTTTTTAATATTTTTTACTATTAATTTTTTTTCAACTTTTTAGTTTTTGCTGCGGCCACATTGAACTTAGTGTCACTAACTTTATCGTTTTCTACTCTTCAAGTCCTTTCATTTGATACCCATATTAATGGGGTTGACTAAAAATACATCATCTGTCGTCTTGTGGCGACGGCCATTTTGAAAGTATTACAATATTGAGTATTGGTTATTGTATTGTCACCGTATACAAAATTTCAGCTCAATCGGATGAAGAAGTGGTTCTAATTTAGCTTGCAAAAATTGACCCACACATACTAACAAGGCAAGTTAAATCAAAGATTATAAAAAGTGTGATTTTCCTCGACACATTTTCACGAAAGTACTACCTATACAAAAATATTGTTCGTACAACCACGGTACCTCTAGGAGGTTTATCACTCGCAGGAACACTTTACTGCACTCTATACTGTACTTCCCAGCAAATATTAAAAATTGGCTCTTCTATTTATGAATTCTTTGGATTGAAACAAACACTAAATATTACAGACAGCTTTTTACGATTTTATTATACGTATAAATGGTGAGATATTACAGTAAAACTTTTATTTCCCGAACCCTCCGATCAGATAAAAATGCGTCTTTTTGGTTATAATTACCTCTCGGATAATTTGTCTAAATTTATGTCGCCCTTATCGCGCCACAGCCCTCGTAAATTGCCACAGGTCACGCCGCTTTCTTCCGGCCGCCGTTGTCTGTTGTCATCGACAACAATCTAGACGAAACCGCAACAGAACTAGCACCCATTCCGGATTACGTCTGTTCGTCTTAAATGGCATTAACGTACAACAAAACCAGCCGCATTAACTGCCGCATGAAATAATTAAACGCAAGGAACGGAGACAAAGGCGGCATTGAAAACGGACCCGTCAGCGCGCGATTTGAATAAAGTATGATAAAATTGAGCTTCTCGCTTTAATAAATACGAATAATGTGCGAGGTAAACGTGCACGCCGATTACACAAAGTGTCTGCGCCATTAGCCACGTTCAGTCAACACCAGATGAAATGTTCGGATGGTGTAAAAGCGGCTTTGTCATTAGTTTTTGTGTAGACAGCGTCGTCTAACGTTTGTTCTTTGTTTCAGGTGAGTGGGACGCATCATCCCGATCTACCAACATCAGTTTAACACACATCACTCGGCCGTGGGCGCAGGACCTCACAAGGATGCCGGACGATCCTTCGTTGCGTGCCACGAAATCGGATTTTTTTTTTCTGTTAGACACGCTCGGGTTCTTTGAGAAGCAGCTTTTGAAAGGAGTCACGTGAGGGAACATTGTTGGTGTTCCGTGTTTTCCGGCGTGGAAAAAGGTGTCTACTAGGTAGAGCACTTCGACGACTCGTGAAAGTAGCCATAACGATAACAACTTCGAGTTTTATATCACAACACTTTCGATTTTGTTCACCTGGCAACAGATGTCGCCATAAGAATGAAAGAAATTCCCTGCATTGCAGTCAAAATTTGGTAATTTTGTAGTGATATATGAAAGTATTTAAGAAGTTAAGAGTCAGAAAACGAAAACGTCCAAACCGGGTCAAAATAATTTTGTTATTGATTTAAGTTAATCTATATACAGGGTGTTTAAAAATTGCCGCACCAAACTAATGGTACAGTAATCAGAAGCAAAGAGAACGCAATAGAAAAGTATTTAAAAAAAAATGGTGTTAGATTCGCATGTGGCTGAAGGTTTCTTTTATAGTAAATTGCAATGAACAATTAAAGTACTGGCATGTTAAGTAATCAAGACAATGTTTTTCTCAGGTACTGGAATTAATTGTAACAATAATTGTCTAGAATTGTCAATTATTTTTCAAGTTTGTAATTTTTTATAACAATATTAGAAGGAACAATTTATTATTTAACAGAAGATTAAAATACAATTCACAGCTGGGTCTAAAATTTTTTGCGAGAAGGTCTTCACGACTCTCAGGTGGTGTTACGTAAACCCACGATTTAAAATGACGATTAAGGTCGGGCGAACCGGGAGCTAACGCATTGGACCATCTCGCCCAATTCATCGCTAAGCATGACCAGGCCAACACAAGACAGGATGATGATGAACTGGTGCTTCATCCAGTTGAATTCACATATACCTTAATAGAAGTGTTAGAGGCACGTCATCCATCCCACAATGTCGGTGTGACTTTTTTTTAAATAAATCATAAAAATTAGTTACTATGCATACAATCCCATTGTTGCATAAAAATATCCATTGTTATATTAAAATGTTGCCGCATTGATTTTTGCGTAAATTTTTATGATCTTTGATTTGTTGGATGTATCCGACCCGAATTGCAGAATAACTATTAAAACTTTGGAAACACTACAGGAGGCGGGGAGCTTGGCACAGGGCAACGACAATAACAAAGCCCTCCTGGTACAGGGCAACAATAACAAATAACGCCGGACACCAAAATTTGTCCTACCGGGCTTTAAAAATGAAAATCGATTTTAATGCGTAACCTCCAAAGTTTCTGTGGCGAGTGGACTCCACACACAAATTTTTTGATGATATCTTGAGAACGGATTGACTCGACTTTTTTCGTGGGCGAATAAGTATTAAAACATCAGAAAAATTAACGAAAAAAAAAATTCTCATACATTTTGTATGGAATCCGTATATAACGCCATATTTGATACATGACAGAAACAAAAATTAACATGGCGTTGTATGCTGGTTCCGATAATGTCAGTAGATGGCGTTGTGTGCAACAACTGAATTTAATTCAGCTAAAGAGATAACACAACATTATTTATTGATTCTGAGGCGGTACAAGGTTCGCCGGGTCAGCTAGTATAGTATAAATACTGTTCATGACTTCGTCTAAAGTGGAAATATACCATTGTTCCTCACTCGGCTTCGTCTCGTTCGTCAACACTGATTAAACAATAAATGAGGAAATTACCAAATTGGATAATTAAATATGATTGTAAGTTACAGGCCTGTTTTAGAATTTAATTACTGTTCATTCATGTCTTCTTGGAGTGTTCTTAAAATAGCACTTGTGTTCGGTCTGAGGTATCTACGCTAAGGACTGAAGTGGAATAATTAGAATCCAATAATGAACCGCGCCGCCTTTTAACATGCAAGACGGGAATGGCGAAAAAGATAATAGAGATAAAACCTATTTAATTTTTAAATTAATTACAAGATTAGAAACGCGTCATTTGAGGACACACGGGTTTTTTTTTCTGCATTAGAATCTTTCTTTAGACGCTATTACCGTATTGACTAATTTACTTTATCTTTTCGTTTCATTAGCTTTTCGGCCTCCATCAATCTCCGCCAGTTTGTGCCGTTGCGCCCTTTGCAATAAATACTTCCGCTCCATTAGAGTAAAAGAATTTTGACATCAATTCAAACTGCGAGCGACACCCAGAGTGCAAATTTTAACAATATATCATCTTCCGATGGGGCCTCGAAACGAATTTACGATGAAATGTCGACGTTCGACTTGTGATATTTAGGTGACCTACATAAATTGTGCATTGTACACCAGTTGAGAATTTAAGGTTCATCAGTCATTTAAACTGAAATTTTATTTTGTTGTTGCATTTCCATCCACTGGTCTTCGATAAACTCTTTTTCCGTAAAAATAGGATCAGAGCGTGACGTGAGATGACACCACTTCCACTTTGACATATGACACTTCTCGACGGTCCTTTCTGGGTTGATGTACTTAAGGCTAAAGGTGACGATAAAATAGTGTGTATCCGGCACGCGAGATGGCGCAGAAAGAATTCCCGCATTTAAAGTGGAACTAATTGTTCAATTCTAAAAATAAAAACATCATTGGACCAAGTCAATATGTGTACATCACGCTATAGTAAAACATTTCATTGCTTTTTTTGCTTAACTTTGAATTTTTTCTTAAATATGAGGTATACATTTTTATGTCCTGTGAATATAATTTTTTTTGTGTTTTCAGAATTTTAATATCACAAACGGTGCCGGTCGAAAACGATTTTGAAAATTTTCCTTTGTTGTTTAGCGCCCCGCCAAGAACCTAAGACGGGTGAACTGCAGAATCCGTTCCAGCAACACTCACTTCCGCTCGGATCATAGCCGTATTCGGAAAGTCGTATCATAATATTCAGAGTGTTCCAACTAAAATTTATACCCCCCAGCAATTAAACTTTCGAAAGACTCAGAACAGATCAATTTTGTTATCAACCGAAATTTGTACCAAATTTTCAAGTCTTATATCTCACCCTTTTAAGGGAACCAGCCCTTTAAAAAATTCAAATCGCATGGGGGGTGGTGTGATACATCATTTTTTATTATACCTGCATCAGAATCGCCGTTTAAAGCACGCCTGAGCGTGCGAATACAGGCGATTAAAGCACGGCGAGCTTTAAAGGTTGTCAAGGAAATATAGGTATCATTATATCTTCACCAAATTTGAAAACTTTTCATATTCCTTCAGGTATGGGTCTTTTGACTTTGATGATAGTATTTTGGATTCCGCTTGTTCGGCCAATGCTTCTATATCGGGTGAAATCTCGTTTTAACTCATTTTTCCTCGATTTTTGCTGACACGACTAAATGCAATGACTGACGTGGACGCGAGAAAAACGTAAACAATAATTGTCGTAACTAATGGCAATATTATTACGCCGTCGTGCTCGAAAACTGGCGCGTGTTTTAAAGACCTTGTTATCCACTCATACTTTAATATACTATTAAAGCTTATTTAATTCTTTATTCAAACCTACTCTTAATTATTTGTTTCTACAAAAAAAGGATGATTTTTTTAGTTTCCAAATCTACATAAAATTATACTCTTAATTGTTACTTTGTGAACCGCACATTTTGATAATTAAGGTTTAATCGGAATAAATGTAAATAATAAATGTAATAAATTCTGAGTCCTTTGAAATTTGAATTGTTGGGGGGTATAAATGTTAGTTGGGACAGCCTGTATTATAATTTTTATTCTAATTACCTATACACACTGTGCACCAAAAATAAGGAATAAATTCAATAAAGTTGAAGCAATTTTTGTCATTTTTTTGTGTTACTCACACTCTTTGTGTCAATGACGTCAATGACATTATTTTTTAATGAAAATCCGCCATTTTTTTGTCATATTTGTATCAGTTATGAAGTGCTTAACTCAGAAATTATTAACACTGAATCTACTTTTTTTTTTAATCTTACAAGTCTGAAAGCGACGTAATTTTTATGTTTTTGATAGAAACATTTCTTCTATCAAATAATAATACGCGCTTATCAAATACTTTGTATGACATGACCTAGAATTTTGGCCGCGGATCAACGGGCAAAATCTTATCGGAGTTGGTAAAGACGAAGTTTAAAAATCGGTATCTCAGAAACTGTAGGTCCAAGTTCACAACGACCATATTTCTGAATTACAAATTTCATAAGCAATACATACAATACATTGTTGGTACGAACTGTATAATTATTATTTTACAAGTTGACCCGACAGACGTTGTCTTGCCCAAATTTCAATTTTTTTTTTTTTTGACAGAATGATGTGATTTTTTGAACACAAAAGTAAGAACAAAAATGTTTTTTTTTTATTTAGACTGTGATGCGTTTTTCCGGATTTTTCTCCAGAACTTCCCGATTATTTTTCAATTCAAACATTCAATTAAGTTATTTCCATCTCGGGAACATAACAAGCAGAACAAAAAATATAATCCTCAATTATGATCGAGACTGTATAAAAAAATGATTTAGACATTCCATTGTAATTGTTTCGAATTTTATTTTCCTGACAATTTAACTTGTTTTTTTTTCAACCAATGAGATGTTTCAATTTCAAAATAAACAACCAATAGGACAATTATTATTTTAGTGGCAATTTTTCGACAAGCTTTATTCCAGTGACAATTTTTTTGTAACTATTTGCTATTACAATTTACAAGTTAAATTGTCAAGTCAAATAGGATTCGAGGTCTAAATATTGCCGCCAATTTTTGCTCTTCAGATTGACTCGTTTCTGTTGCAAGCACTCATCATTATTTTCGTCATTATTTCGTCGCAACAGAAATTCGTATCTGAGTCGCAAAAATTATTGTCGGCAATATTTTGATCTCTCGTGCTATTACTATTGACAATTTCACTTGTGTTTTTGTCAATAAATGAGATGTTTCAATTTCAAAATAAATAACCAATAGGACAATTATTTTAGTGGAAATTTTTCGAGAAACTTATTATTCCAGCGACAATTTTTTTGTAGCTATTTGCCATTACAATTCAAATATTACCGCCCATTACAAAAAGATTTACGCATATCCATCATTCGAATCGTGAGTTATGGTCTTGAGTTTATACCAAAATCCCATAGAAAAAGCACTTTCAGTTTTTCCCGAATTTTCCGATTTTTCGGTGGATTTTCAAAAAATTTTCTTTCATACAAACCTTGTCCTGACAATAATGAATATGTACAACAAAAAAGAAATCAGGCAAATCGGCCGAGCCGTTTATAGATATAGTCCAAGCAAATTAGACGAAAAAGCGCCGAATTGGTTATGAACTCCCAACAGGGACTCCCGGGGGGAGCTTCATCCCCTTTTGCTCAAAAAAGCGCCCGCGAGCGCGACCCCATGAAGCTTTTCTGCATTTTTCTCGTAAACGGTAACTCCGACGAGAAAATGTAATAGAACTTATATTCTCCTGTAAGTTCTGCATGAAATTTGTCCCATGAAGCTCATAAATGACGTTGGAAAATGAGTGATTAGCCCACCCCCGTTTTTTGACCAATAAAAATTTACTGCAAATATTTTATTCAATATGGGAATTGTACAGAAAACACTGCTCTACAATTTTGTTTCAATACATTTTTTGTTCCCACTAATGGTCTTCGAGATAATCGCCGCAAAAATCGGAGGTTGTCTTCGCGCTGAAAACTATACTCATTGCTAACGTCATTTATGAGCGTCGGGTGATAGATCTGCAAAAACTTCATGAGACCAATTTTATGCAGAATTTAATGGAGAACATAAGCCCTATAACATTTTCTCGTCGGAGTTACCGTTTAGAAGAAAAATGGGGATAAGCTTCATGAGATCAGCCTCGGGAGCGGCTTTTTGGCAAATGGGGATGAAGCTCCCTCCTGGGGGGTTAGAACTTGTCGGATCTTCATTTGGGTCCTTACTGGAAGTTTATAACCAAAATTTCAAAACTTTATGAATTATTTATTATATAAATAGTATAATTATAGTTGACCAATAACAATTCATTCCAAATGTTTTACTCAATATGGACCTTGTAGAGAAAAACCTGCTCTACAATTTTGTTTATATACATTTCTTGCTCCCACTAATGGTTTTCGAGATAATCGCCGCAAAAATCGGGGGTTGTCTTCGCGCTGAAAACTATACTCATTTTCCAATTTAATTTATGTAATTTATGAGCGTTGGGTGGGAGATGTGCGAAAACTTCATGAGACCAATTTTATGCAGAATTTAGTGAAGAGCATAATAACTTCTGTAACATTTTCTCGTCGGAGTTACCGTTTACGAGAAAACTGCAGAATAGCTTCATGACGTGACGCTCGGGGGCGTTTTTTTGGGCAAAAGCTTGGGGGGTAGGAACTCGGATTTTTATTTGGGTCCCTGCTAGGAGTTTATAACCAAAATTTCAAAACTTTATATATTATTTCTTCTAAAAAGTCTAATTTGCTTGGGCTACTATAATAAACTTTCAGATAAGGTGTTTTTCTTTTACTTTTTGGATTGTTTGTTGTAACATAAGTGGCGGAATAACAATGATAACAATACGTCAGTATGCTCCCAGTCAGTTTTACTGTCCGACTTCTTTCTCCAATACACCAGTTGCAGCGGGACGTCGCGTCGGCAAAGAACAAAGGGAAATTTTCAAAACCTTTTCCGGCCGGCGCTCTTTACGATATTGGAATTTTGAAAACGGATTAATGCTTGACATTTGCAGGAAATTGAAATGACTACCTGAAATTTTTGAAATTCTTGAAAATTACCAAAAAAAATAAATTTAAAAATTTCCAAAAAAATTGAAATATAAAATTTTTGCACTATAGCGTGAATCAGCATAAGACCTTGAGTACAACCCCATTTGTAGATTTCAAATCGGTTGAACAGTTTCTGAAAGAAAGCGGGATTATTTTAGACATATTTTCTCTCTGTCGTACCCTTGGTAATAAAATTTCGTCACCTTTAGCCTTAATCGAAGTGTGGCTCGCAGATCCGCCGTTGTACTTGGCGAATTATTAAACGACACCCCGTGTAACTAAGAAAGATACCTCTGTTTGAGGCAACCAGGATGTTACGAGATTAGGTACCAAATCGGCGCATCTAACACAACATCACTTCTTGTTCTGTTTATAATATTTGACCAAGTTAAACGATAATTACTAGTAAACAACACACAACACCCAGTGCCTCCATCCCCAACCGAGCAGTCGCCAATTACCCCATTTACACTAACAAACTTATCAGTACATCATCAATTCCTAATCTCGCAAATTATTCACGAGGGTGTGATTCGCCCCACGTCTAACCCGAAATTATATCCCGTCGGCCGACAAAACGACCAATCCGAAACCGGGCAGTCGATTTTTCACCGGCGCATTTTTTTGTGGAAAACACGTCGATAATGTCGAGCGGGACACTCGCCTTTCCGACTTTGCGTGCCCCGGCGACTACCCCTTCACACGCATACGTCGTGACGTGTATGACGACGGTCAATAAATAATTTAAATAAGCTTATGCTCTTTTATTCTCGTCGGTTACGGAGTGCTCTCGAGGGAGAGGAAGGAGAGATCGATCGGAAAATTTCGTTAATGTGATACCGGAGGAATGGTATGACAGATCTTACACGTTTTAGGAAATAATTTGTAAAACCTGAAGATAAGTTTAAAACCGTAAACGTAACCGTAAATGTAACCGTAATCGTAAACATAACCGTAAACATAATCGTAAAAGTAACGGTAACCGTAAATCATCTTATGCAATCCTTAAATTTTTTACATTTTTTTTAAATCTCAGATTACGAACAGTTAGTGAACTACGAAACTCTGAAACTCAAGAAATCAGTGAATTTCGACGATTAAGCTATGAAGCTCTGAAACTCCGAAACTACGAAATTCCAATGAATTAGGTAGTTCTGCATCCTCAAATTTCTTGTATGTTATTTTATATACTACTACATTTGTTGCTTTTAGTTCTTTCGACACTTGATTTTTTTTTTAATTTGCGTGTTAATGAATGCAACAAGCACACATTCATTCCGCAGAAGTCCGCTCCTTTTCTCTAAACAAATATACTCCAGCTGTTTGCAGAAGTAATCGTCTCGCTCTATCATTTCGAATTAACATGTAATTCTCGCTATGAGTAAAATTAATGTTCCTTTAAACAGCGCTGATAAATGAGTTCATTTAGTTAGTTCGGGTGCACCAACCACCATGAACTTTGCTCATAATCCCCTAGGTGTTATCTGAATAGCATTGTTGCTTCAATTCGGATGGGATCAAAGCGGCGATCCTACTAAATGGGCCGATTGTAACGTAGGCTCGGCGATGATTCTAAATTACGATTGTACAGAGTGTCTCGTATTTCGGCTCCGTTGCTTTGCGATTTGGTTTTATCATCATTATTTGTATTTCCTCTTTTGTTTGTTCTTTCGATTACTCTTCTATTCGTGCTTTATTATTCTGGTAGCGACCGAGTAGGCAAATTTACTTATTGTGACGGAGGGGGTAGTGTTACGTTTTGGTTTCTCCACAGTAGATTTTTGCCCCTGGTTTGTCGAATTAAACCAAGCATAGCTGTATTGTTATTTACATATCACAGCCCTTAAAACTTAATCCCTTTTTATATTTGTTATTCTGCACTTAGTATATTAAGACATCTGCAATCTCTTAGAGCCGTTTGCACGACCTCTACTTAAAACCAGTCCTTTACTAAGTACTACTTAGCTCTAAAGAACACTTTAACACCACGCGCTTGGTGCCTACCCTTAAGAAAGTAGAACTTTAAGATCTAGTTACTGGGGAGTTTTCAGTTTTTCATGTTTGTAACTAATTTCACTCTATAGTTTGTCAGAATTATTATACCTAGTTGTCCTAGTTTGAGGTTATCTCTTCGTTTTGACGATTTTATAAACAATTTCGATGCATTGAGGACGACTTGGAAGTAATTGAACTTGTCGAGAATTGTATTCCGCGTCGAATTTATACTCGTACAAATTATTTTGAACAACTTTCTTTTTGCTGATTGTATTTATTAGAATTAATAGAAGATCAGCTGGAATTTCCATATGACATTTTTGTTTATTGTGGCAAGAAGCAATTCTGTCGAGGGATCCATTTCACCTTTTAAGGGAGGGCCACCCCCAGTGCCAAAAGCGTGTGTTCTTTTTTACGAACATTCATCTTTTGATGCTCATACAATTTTTTTAAGGAATCCATTTTTCGTGCTGTGGTGACCGCGAATTAAAAATATTTGTGATGTGTTTCCAGGCATTTTTTTTTTCACGCCAAGTCACGGCGTCGGTTTTTTTTTTGTTCACTTACTAAAGAAAATATTTTTCTTCTTGCACTTCTAGCTCTCTTTGCTTTGCTTTGACACAACAAGTAACAGATTGGCGTCACCGAGAGTATCCGAAATATGCCGAACATCTCTTCTGTTATGAATTATGTTATAGAAAATAATCTACAACTTTTCTTTATTTATGATGTACTAGCTGACCCGTCCCGGCTTCGCACGGTGATTTTATTTTATTAAGTATTTTATTTACTACCTTAATAATTTTGAAAAACCGTTTCTTAGTGAAGCGCCCACGTGGTAATGAATACATTCTGTAATTTATAAAATTGATATTTCGGCTAACACGTTTATTATTTTATTAACTTTAAATTGCCCGCAAAAATAATGGGTGGAGTCAACATTTAAGGTACACTACAAATGTTTAAGGACAAGAAATTCTTCGACTTAGTTTAAGTTCCACTTAAGATCCTTTAAGGTGTGTTTTAATTTTGGTGTAACAGCCTTACATCTTTTAAGGTAACCTTATTCGTTAAGGAGAGGTCGTGCAAACGGCTCTTAAAGACATGCATAACACGGACCAATTGTTTAATAACAGACACGTCTTGCTTCAACGTCTCTTTGAAACCGTGCTATGGAAGTCCTGGCAGAAAATTTAACCATAAGTAGAACTCGTCAACATAAAAAAAATTATCTATAATTTTTTTTTTGCAAACGGTCCCTACGTAGTTACAATTAAGAATAGTTGACCCCCAAAACCGATACCCGCCTATGGACATTGATTGTCCGGAAGGCGCAGAAACATTACCCGATAAACGAATCGAAATAAAAACTGTTTAAATGGAAACACGTACTCACCTACCATAATATGCATAATATTGAAGTAGATTATCATGTAATAATAAACTCTCTACCTTAGATCAGGGATAATCCTTGTTGTTGTACATGCGATAAACGATAAATGTTAACACACCGACAGTTCGAATACACTTCGAATACTTAAAAATTTCAGGTTCAATTTCCAAAACGCAATTACATTTGGGACGTCCAAAATCATAATAAAATAATCAGCGAGCACAAGAATCGAGCACACATAACAATACATAGCGGCGCAACACTCAACTGATAACTAAAATTTACTATAAACGACAAATTTATTGTCCCAAAAAACGTAGAAGGTGTTTACCTCGTTCAGCAAAAACGCTCTGATGCGCTCAAGTTCATGTCGGCATAGGCGGAGGGGGAAATTTTGACGCGTTCTAGTTGTGGTTAAATTTTCTGCTAGGACTTCCATAACACCCTATATATTACATGCGAAAACAAGAAAATGTTTCACAAAGACCCTCTACAAAATAATTGTGACGTGTTTCTTAAGAATCAGGTTCGCAGATTTAAAAATAGTCAAAATAATGACAATTTTAACTTTATTGACAAATTTCAGGTTATTTCGTCTTTGAAAACTAGACTGTCACCATGCACGCTGGGACGTTGAGTGACAAATTTTAAGAAGAGGCGCAACCTCATTGTCTCGATCGTGGCCAAAAGTGGTTCCACATCTCAGTTGGCGCCACTGGTCATTTGGCTCCAGATTTTTCACAATTCGTCTGACCGCAGTGGAGTGCGGTACTCCCGTATTTTGTCTCCTGATTGCGTTAGTGTTGATAAAAGTAAAGATGAAGGTGAATCACCACAACCAGTGCCACAACTGCGTTTATTCAGGCTGTTTCAATAATAATCGCGTTAATAAAGACGTCAGTTTTTTTAAGTTTCCGGTAAATAATGCCCAGAGGTGCAAAAAGTGGCAAAAAAACTGTGGCAACATTACCGTAGCTGTCGCTGATCCTGAAAACTTAAAAAATAAACTCATTTGTGAGAAACATTTTTTGTCAACGGACATAAATATATTCAAAAAAAGAAAAGTGCTTCAGAGAACTGCAGTACCCTTGATGCATGTTCCATCAGTAGCTGGTAAGTAGTATAATTTCACTAAATAATAATATTTTTGGGAAAGTGAGACAAAATGTTACAATGAGACAAAAAATCTCTTGTTCACTGAATTTATTGTTGCAGAAGATGTTCAAGAAACTTCCGGACTAAATAATATCGCCACTTACAAAAGAAAACGCAAACTTTCATTCGACGACAGTTTTGAGGAAGAAACCGAATTTTTGGAGTTAATGACAACATCAAACGCTGGAGAAGGTAAGATAAATTATTATAATCACAAATCAACTTAAATGTTGTTATTGAATTACATATTTTTGGAGCACTGAAACAGAAAATGACCTCTATTATGCTTCATCAAGTCTAGTTTTTAGGCAAAAAGGCTCAAATCATTAATTTTCAAATTGGCATATGGTATGTAAATAAAAATTTTTGAATTTTTTACAGAATATTTTTTGAATAATCAGTAATTAAAATGTAAAATTTCATTATTGTGTTGTAACTTCAAATGGGGAAAGCTCATAAAAAAATTTAATCCTAATTATCAATTATTATCAACTAAATAAAAATACTATTTAATTAAGTCTAAACTTAAAAACTAACCAATTTACTAATCTAATGTTTTTTTTTATTATTTTACACTATTTCTGTAACAATTTATTATCAAATGTTTCATTTGATCAATTTTAACATTTACAGAAGTTAAATTATTTTTACCATAATTATTGCTGTCAAAATTTAAGATCTTGTTATCGGTCTGATAGGTGCTGGACCAACTATTTTTTCCAAAGTGGTGCTGGAATCACTGATTTGGGAAAAAAAAAAAAATTTTTACGATATTGTTTACGAAATTTTCTAAAATTGAGTTTTTTTTTATCAAATGTTATATCTTTTTCAAACATTGACAAAGCGCGACTTTTTTTACGAAAAGTGTAATGCAAAAAATATTTAGTTATTTTCTATAAAAAAAAAAGATCTTTCAATAGGTAAATAAAAAGAAAATTATAAAAAATAATGTAAGATAAGGAGAGCTAAGAAAGTTGTCACAGTTTTGGTGAAAAAGACATTATGTACTTAGATCACAATATTTAATAGTATATTTCAAATGAGTGCGCTGTCATGACACTTTTCAAGGGCGAGGCCGAATTTTTGCAGCCCGAGGCGAATGCCGAGGGCTGCAATGAGCTCGAGCCCCTGAAAAGTGACAGGGCGCGAGTATTGAACAGTGTTTTTCGTATTCGTTCCCGCAAAATGAGTACAAATTTACATCAGATTTTGAGCTTAGGTTGACAACTGCCACATTAAATACATACTTACGATGCAATATTTATGTATGTTGCTATATATTTCATTACGGCTTATGTGTTTCACAAAACGAGTACAAAAAATATATTTGCTTAGAAACTACATTATGTATAGGAGATGTGGGTTATATTCTGTGTCATTGCACCAAAATATATACAATTCAGTAACAAAATCCAGAATATCAAACCAAATGCATATTGCATACTATAGTATACAAACGAAACCATTAAAAAAATGTATTTTTTAAAGGTGTGGGAGCCTCACTTCCAACAATGATGCAGCTGTTCGAAGTCCACAGGAACAGCCCTAGTAATCAAAGTATTTCATCCGATGGTGGCTCAAAAGTTAGTGAATGTATACTCGAGATGTCCAGCCCAAGTGAAAGAATTTTGCAAAGAAAATGCAAATCGTATTCTCGGAAAATCAACACTTTGAAGAAAAAGCTTAAGGCTAAAAGATCTCAAGGATATCGACTGAAAAAGAAAGCCACTATCCTTTCTTCAGTTATTGCGGATGCACTAAGATACAAAAGTCCAGCAGAGTCCAGACGTTCATTAATATGTAGTTATCCCACAGAAAAAAAGCAAAATGGACCCAGGCTGAAAAAGATCTAGCGATGTCTTTACATTATAAGTCTCCAGGGGCATATAGATTTATGCTCAGCAATCTAAAATTCTATCTTCCCTCCATACGAACCATACAAAGTTGGCTAAAAATATATAATTTAAGACCTGGTATTAGGACAAAACTAACTCGTAAACTATCGTTAAAAGCAAAAACTATGACGGACAGAGAAAAAATGTGTGTGGTGTTGTTCGACGAAATATCGCTCAAAAAAATGTTGCAGTTCAATGAATCGGAAGATATCATAGAAGGATATCAGGATTTGGGAGTTTTGGGCAGAGAATCAAAGTTGGCAAGCAATGCTTTGGTTTTCCTAATTCGCGGGCTGTTGCATAACTGGAGGATACCTTTCGGTTATTTTGTGTCAGCTGGAGCGGTTAACAGTAATTCTCTGAAAGAAATAATCGAAATTGTTGTGAAAGCTTTGAAAGAATTGACTTTTCGACCAAAAGTTCTGGTATGCGACCAAGGCACCAATAACCGAAAAGCGATGAGTTTGTTAGGAGCTTCAATACAAGATCCAACAATCGAACTGGATGGTGAAATTTTTCAGTTTTTGATGCGCCCCACTTATTAAAAAGCCTCCGAAATAATTTCATGAACATCATTTCATAATTTCATCACAAACTTGAATTTAAAGTAGGTGGCATACCTGTTTCTTGGAAGGATGTGACAGAAACTTTTGAAATAGACCAAAGGAGCATGACGACAAGGGCTATGTTAAAAATAACGCCCACTCACATTTCACCTAACAACTTTCAAAAAAATGCGTGTAAAATATGCTGCCCAAATTATTTCCCATTCTGTTGCTTCAGCCATCAAAACTGCCAGTGCCACCAAGCAACTCAAAAGTTCCACGTCTCTCGAAACATCAGAGTTCATTGAAAATATAAACAATATCTTCGATGTCTTAAATAGTAGGGTTTTGAACGATTCCAATCCAAACAAACGTCCTTTATCCGTCTACAATGAAAAGTCAGTAGAAATGTTAAGAAAGGGCATAACGTTTTTTGAAAATATCGAGGTATTTGAAAATGGGAAGAAACGCAATAATATTTACTGTATTGATGGTTTTAAGTGGACATTAAGATCTATTTTAATACTGTGGGACCATCTTAAAGATTTGGGGGTAAAATACCTTATTACATCTTTTATTAATCAAGATCCTCTTGAAAATTTTTTCTAATTAGAAACAGGCATGGCTATAATCCTACACCAACTGTAAGACAATGCCGGATGGCGATACAGCAAAACATAAATATACGCCTACAAATGGCAGTTGGTAGTGGTAATTGTTTGGTAGATGAGAGTGAAGCACTCGAAATTGAGGAATCTATGGCGTTCGTCGATCAACCGGAACCCGAAAAAAAATCCCAACAGCAGTTAGCGAAATATAGTAACAAAGAGAATATTGAAGCTATGGAATCGATCCATCAGTCATTCTGAACCCTCCGAATTGAATGAAGAGAAAAATAATATGAGTCAAAATTCGCTCACAGGACCTTGCACAATTAATGGAACTTTGGAAACGTGTTCAAATGTGTACGTGGCGGGTTATTTATTGCACAAATTAAAAAAAAAATCAACTGTGATGATTGCATACGACATTTGAAGAAAAACGAAGAGGACTTGACAGACACCAATGAAATACTTTTACTATGCAAAGACTATTCATGTGATAATTCAATTAAGTTCTTGTCAAGACCATCGGAAGAATTTCGGACACTTATAATCACTCTACTAGTTGAGTTTGGTAGTGCGTTTGATAGATATAAAGTTGGCAACAACGTTTCACAAAACATCAAGGCGCATCTCCTCCAATTTTTGAGAAAAAACTGTCAATGGTTTACAGCTGAAGGTAATCCAGAATGTTCCGCCCACAAAAATTTTATTATAAATCTATTTATTAAAATGAAAATGTATAGGCACTTGAAATGGGAAACAGAAAAAATTACAATGGAAAAACCGGGGAGAATATTTAAAAAGAACAGAAAAATGATTATTTTGTCTGCTTCCAAATAATTTGATTTTTATAATTTGATTTAATAAACAAATAACATAAAAACATAAACAGTTTTTTTATTTAGGTGGTAATAAAGCGCAATTTTTTATTGCTCAGTAAGAAAATATAATAAATGCTTAGAAAAAATAACGCTTAGTAAATAAATATTAAACTCTCGGCATTCTTTTTCTTTCTTTTGTTCGTTGTTAAACAAATAAAAAGTAAAAAAAAAATCTTCCATAATATAGTTACGTAGAAGAGCACAATAAATAATGGTTCCTTAATTTTAATATTTAGCCACAAAAAAATTGTTAATAATTAACAAAGGCGTTTTTTTAGCATTTTTTTTTTAAGAAACGATTTTTTTTAATCATAATTTTTGTTTTGTTTTTCCAACGGGGATCTTTTCTAAAGCCTTCAAGGGACAGCTCCAAGAAGGGAAAAAAAATCCAGGATTTTAGTTTAACAATTATCAGGGTTTGTATGTTAATTTTTAACAAGAACAATATTACCGTAATTCACAAATGGGTTGAAATAAATAAATTGAGATAAAAAAATGTACCGATGCATTATTGTTTATTGATATGTCCAGATAATACAAAAAATTTTTTATTCCTTAATATTAATATGTACTCGGTTAAAATAATTTTTTCTTGTTCAGGTGTCATTTTTCGCCGCTAAATTAACATGATAAATATTGCCGAGACAATTCCGGGAGACAGGACTTTTTTTTGGGAAATTTCCTGCTCTTTAAGGATGTTTTTTCAAATTTTGGATATCTCAAATAGTTTTTGAAATATTTGCAAAAAACGTAACCACCTTCTTTTTGTTTAATTAATTGTTTATAACTTTTGTAATTTTTATTTGCGGATATTAAAAAATTCTTAGTGCAATTACGAATCGAATGACACCTCAATCATAATTTTTGGTGCGTTTTAACTCGAATTTCAGAAAAAAGGACTTGTGAACCAGACTATAGAAAAACAAAGTATTTCCGATCTGACTGCAAAATGCACGCCTCTATTGAGAAAGTGAAAGCCGGCAACAAACCCGCCCATCGATAAGGGATCTTGGCCCATCGATGCGTTTTAGTTTGTTTATATTAGTGAGTTCCACAAAATTCCAACTGTCGCCACGGTACAACGTTGCGTTTGTGGGTGGTGCGCGGTACGGGGAGCCATGTGAGTGAGATAGAACTAGGGAACTCTTCTTAAAATTTGTCACTCAACGGCTGGGATGTATGAATCATTTGTAGACACTCTGTATAGTTTTGAAAAACATCCGGAAGCGTTTGAAACAACAGACGTCCGTGTTGATCCTCGTTATAAAATCGAAGCGCGGTCCATTTACCTTTTTTGAGCAATCGCCATCGTGATAACTGTTCCAGGGCAAGTATTTATAATCCGGGTCAGGACTGTCACGCTATGTGTGCATTCATAAAAATAGGCAGAGGAGGACGTCAAGTAGAAAGGGATGTTTCTGGACGATATTAAATAAGTAATTGCTGTCATCGATCGTTGTTTGACGTCTTTTTTATTCGGGGGCGAGAATGGTGAATAATAAATTTAGAGGAAGGGATATGTTGTTGTGTCAAGATGGACAGTCGCGGAGAGGTCAGTGCTGAAAGCCGCGCGAAACAAACAGTTTTTATGTGCGGCGAAGGGTAATCCGGATTTATCCGTGCCACCGGAACCGATAGCTCGCCCGGAACACAACTCTGCAATTTACAACCCCGATGATACTGTTTTAGATAACGTCGTACTATCAGATTGCTACTGCAATGAACGTTGGAAAAATTATCGAGTTTTCACTTTGAACGCATCATATAGACTTAGGGGAGCTCCCCTGTTCTGAACTTCCACTTCTTTTCTCGATGGTTACATCTCTGCAGATAAATGTTAAACAGGGTGACGCTCCGACACGCATTACTGAAGGTGATCCCGTTCCTCTACACCACTTTTCCAGCACGGCACTTTTATGGTTATCTGTCGGCTACATTTTCCCCTAATACAGTTTACCTCTTGTCATTTTAACAATAGATAACACCACTGTCGAGTGTAACATTTGCAAGTATGCAGGACCGCGTTCCATCACGTCGTAAAAATGTTTGGCACGGTGAATGCAGCAGAAAATGTCTCAGGTGCGACGTCGACGAAGAGGTCAGGTTGGCGAGAGAGCGTCGGCGTCGTGTAACGAATGCCATTACACGACAATAGGTCCGGAATTGAAAAGATTGCCGACGAGGCGGCTTTTGTAAACACAAAATATCCATTATTTAGCTTCTCTCACGGCTAAGGTGGATCGACGAGGACAGGACCGGATTGGAAGTAGAGGCTGGTTTACGGTGGCGAATTACCGAGGAAGGCTGACGTTTGAGCCGATTCGGCATTCACTCGTTGGAAGAAGTAAGCCCAAGAAAGCTCTTATGGGTGTGCAAAGAATAGTTCTGCAGCAATGTTTTATTTTATGTGGAATTTACTACTTCGAGGTTCCTACACATGCTCCCTCGTGTTATCAGTGGCAGAAAGGGAGTAATTTGGGAAATTTGGTTTCTTTTTAACAACAATGTTTTATCGTTTTGGATGGAGCAACTATAATTTATTTATGGGTCAAAGACGTTACAAGAACCCAGTGGGTTCATACTTTGACTGCCCCCCCCCCCCCCCCATCTACCTATTATCATTAACAACACTATTTCCAACAACATATTCAATTAGCATTCCACATAGACTCGAAAACTTCAGTTTTAACTTCTCGATCGAACTCTTTTCGGCTTAACGAGCTCGAATTCCTCCACGAACCGCCGTCAAACATTCGAACCCGCACAAACAAAACCGCTCGGTTAACCTAACCGCACAAACTTTCGCAGACTTTCATAAAACTTACCGACATAATTGCGGCAACTTGTCGCGCGAATCGATGGCGGGCCTTCGCGCTCTTAAATGAAATAATCAATTTATAACGACGGGTTAGTGCAGCAGTCGTATCGTAACCTCCATTATTTATTACAGAGAGAGGTAACTGGCGCAATCGATACGGTCCGTGTTAGATACAGTTAAAAGTTGCCTGCATTGCGTACAGAATGGCAAAAGAGTACGGAGGGGGCGGGGCCGATTTTCGCGTGGAATTGGGGGAGCAATAACGAAAAAGTTGTGTCATGGGCAAGTTGTGCAAATATTTACTTTTATCGGCCGGGCTATACTTAGTGTGTAATGTTGAAATTAAAACGGTGTGTGGTGAAATGCATCGGCGACGGTAAACCCAGAGAAATAATGAGAGTACAGTAAATATTTAGAATTAAATTTGGAACAACTGTTGATACTAAATACAATAAAATGGTAAAAAAACGGAATAACGTCAATGTTGATACAGCGTAGACAATTATTTATGTCGCGCTATAAAATGGCAAACAAACTTAATTGAAAGACCACTGACATCGATGAGTGAGTGACATGGTATAGTTGGTTGTCTACATTAGCGTACTTCGTACATTATTGTAAACAAACTTATAACTTAGTCTAAAGGGCCTAAACCGTAGATGGTCTAAATTCGAACGTATTTCAAGTAACAACGATGTCTCCCGCACTGATGACAACAAGATCCAGCTGGCATAACACTCACAAAAGTGACGTCATTTTATTGACATTTCTCATCGTAAACAAATACAAACACAAATCTCCAAAAAATTTGGCAAGTGTTAGGTGAAATTTGACATTTCGCGTGAGTTGGAAAAAATATTGAGTTAAAAAAAGTAATAAATATTAATTTGATTTAGTGTTTATTCCCTGCCTTGGAGTCGTTAAGAAAGAGTGAGGTTATGTCTCTTTATTGTTAATGTGGTAGTGTGCGTTGGAGTTACAATGAGTATGGAGTACCCAGAATTGTATGTTTTATTTCTCCGCCGTTTTATTTTTCATTCTTGAACGCTGCTGTAATAAATTATGTTTATAGATTTAACAAATAAAGTGTTGATATTAAGCCTTCTAATTATATTAATATTAAGTTATTGTAAAACAACCTTTCATCACACAATTACACTAATAACAGCGATGTAATGTAGACAACCAACTATACCATGTCACTCACTCATCGATGTCAGTGGTAGACCCCCGGGTAGTGTCCGAAATCAAGAACACAGGAAAAAGCACAACGACGATCACACAAAAGGCCAGTCTAAAGCCTGAGCAAAAACCGACCGTCAATAAAACCTTGAAATCATTAAGAACACCATCACCCACGTCCCTCTTTTCCCGAACACATTTTCCCGATTAGACGTGCTTCGGATTCAATTCGCACGGAAAATAAAAACTCGAAAAGGCGATAGTGTGTTCGCTCGGAAAGCAAACGGACCACAAAAGTGATTGGACGTAAAAAAGCCACGTTTGAGTGCTACACGAATGGAAATTTGCATTTAATGGAGTCACGTTTGATGTGGCAGTTGCGAAAGTGTTTTCACAGGATGTGGAAACACTGCGGCCGCTAAGCGAACAATGATGGGCATAAATCCGGTTTAATTGGGCAAAAATATTGCAGTGGGTTTTATTTTTAATTACGGTTGAAAAGTTAGATTAAAATAAATCCTCGGCGGAGAGGGGTAATTGAAACAGGTGTGTTTTTAAAATTCGTTGCAAGTTGCCTGTGGAATTGATTCTCTTTTGACCTTGAAATTGTTATCAGGATGTGACGCTTGTCGGAACGCCTCTAGCGCCAGTTTTTTTAACGGGGTTTGCTCCACTTGACCACGGGTAGCTTAACCGGTGTCCGGTAAGCCGTGGGTTAGCTGTCGAGTTTGGCGGGAGGGAGGTAAGACAGGCACGGCGTTTGTATTACGGTCTTACGGTCTCTCTCTCTCTCTCTATTTCCGCTTAACCCTTATTACCTTCTAGTGTTTCTCACACGTCTTGTGTTCTCTCCTTCTCAACTTCTGTCTATCTCTCATGTATAATTGTTTTAGTTCTTATTGTCTCGTACCTTTTCTCTTACGTGCATCCATAGGACTTCTTTCTCTCATGTTGTCTTTCCCTTCTATTAGTTGTTTCTTTCTGTCTTTTTTTCTTCTTATTCTTGAATTCATCTGTCTTTGTCACTAATTTTATTTATGTCCCTCTTATGTTATTAATTGTTGTTTTTCTATCTCGTCGTGTTATTCTCTTTACATAATTGCAACAACTTGGGCCTTTTGAGTATCGTAGCTTCTGATTTTGCTTTCAAATTCATAAATGTTAATACGGGTATTTAAGGTTGACACAGGTCAGTTCCAGGTTTTCAGGTTCTAGGTTCGTCGACGTTCTTGTCCGAGTTTCAGGGTCTAGGTTGATCCAGGTTGTTCTACTTGTCTAATTTAACTGGAAGTTAAATTTTCCCTTTATTTTTTCTTTTTGTCGAATTCATCTGTCTTTGTCACTAATTTTATTGACGTCCCTCTTATGATATTAATTGTTGTTTTTCTATCTCGTCGTGTTATTCTCTTTACATAATTGCAACAACTTGGGCCTTTTGAGTATCGTAGCTTCTGATTTTGCTTTCAAATTCATAAATGTTAATACGGGTATTTAAGGTTGACACAGGTCAGTTCCAGGTTTTCAGGTTCTAGGTTCGTCGACGTTCTTGTCCGAGTTTCAGGGTCTAGGTTGATCCAGGTTGTTCTACTTGTCTAATTTAACTGGAAGTTAAATTTTCCCTTTATTTTTTCTTTTTGTCGAATTCATCTGTCTTTGTCACTAATTTTATTGATGTCCCTCTTCTGTTATTAATTGTTGTTTTTCTATCTCGTCGTGTAATTCTCTTTACATAATTGCAACAACTTGGGCCTTTTGAGTATCGTAGCTTCTGATTTTGCTTTTAAATTCGTAAGTGTTAATACGGGTTTTTAAGGTTGACACGGGTTAGTTCCAGGTTTTCAGGTTCTAGGTTCGTCGACGTTCTTGTCCGAGTTTCAGGGTCTAGGTTGATCCAGGTTGTTCTACTTGTCTAATTTAACTGGAAGTTAAATTTTCCCTTTATTTTTTCTTTTTGTCGAATTCATCTGTCTGTCATTAATTTTATTGACGTCCCTCTTATGTTATTAATTGTTGTTTTTCTATCTCGTCGTGTAATTCTCTTTACATAATTGCAACAACTTGGGCCTTTTGAGTATCGTAGCTTCTGATTTTGCTTTTAAATTCGTAAGTGTTAATACGGGTTTTTAAGGTTGACACGGGATAGTTCCAGGTTTTCAGGTTCTAGGTTCGTCGACGTTCTTGTCCGAGTTTCAGGGTCTAGGTTGATCCAGGTTGTTCTACTTGTCTAATTTAACTGGAAGTTAAATTTTCCCTTTATTTTTTCTTTTTGTCGAATTCATCTGTCTTTGTCATTAATTTTATTGACGTCCCTCTTATGTTATTAATTGTTGTTTTTCTATCTCGTCGTGTAATTCTCTTTACATAATTGCAACAACTTGGGCCTTTTGAGTATCGTAGCTTCTGATTTTGCTTTTAAATTCGTAAGTGTTAATACGGGTTTTTAAGGTTGACACGGGTTAGTTCCAGGTTTTCAGGTTCTAGGTTCGTCGACGTTTTTGTCCGAGTTTCAGGGTCTAGGTTGATCCAGGTTGTTCTACTTGTCTAATTTAACTGTAAATTTAACTTTCCCTTTATTTTTTCTTTTTCTCGAATTCATCTGTCTTTGTCACTAATTTTATTTATGTCCCTCTTATGTTATTAATTGTTGTTTTTCTATCTCGTCATCTTATTCTCTTTACATAATTGCAACAACTTGGGCCTTTTGAGTATCGTAGCTTCTGATTTTGCTTTCAAATTCATAAATGTTAATACGGGTATTTAAGGTTGACACAGGTCAGTTCCAGGTTTTCAGGTTCTAGGTTCGTCGACGTTCTTGTCCGAGTTTCAGGGTCTAGGTTGATCCAGGTTGTTCTATTTGTCTAATTCAACTGGAAATTAAATTTCCCCTTTATTTTTTCTTTTCCTCGAATTCATCTGTCTTTGTCACTAATTTTATTGATGTCCCTCTTATGTTATTAATTGTTGTTTTTCTATCTCGTCGTGTTATTCTCTTTACATAATTGCAACAACTTGGGCCTTTTGAGTATCATAGCTTCTGATTTTGCTTTGAAATTCATAAATGTTAATACGGGTATTTAAGGTTGACACTGGTCAGTTCCAGGTTTTCAGGTTCTAGGTTCGTCGACGTTCTTGTCCGAGTTTCAGGGTCTAGGTTGATCCAGGTTGTTCTACTTGTCTAATTTAACTGGAAATTAAATTTTCCCTTTATTTTTTTTTTCTCGACTTCATCTGTCTTTGTCACTAATTTTATTGATGTCTCTCTTATGTTATTAATTGTTGTTTTTCTATCTCGTCGTGTTATTCTCTTTACATAATTGCAACAACTTGGGCATTTTGAGTATCGTGGCTTCTGATTTTGCTATCAAATTCATAAATGTTAATACGGGTATTTAAGGTTGACACAGGTCAGTTCCAGGTTTTCAGGTTCTAGGTTCGTCGACGTTCTTGTCCGAGTTTCAGGGTCTAGGTTGATCCAGGTTGTTCTACTTGTCTAATTTAACTGGAAATTAAATTTTCCCTTTATTTTTTTTTTCTCGACTTCATCTGTCTTTGTCACTAATTTTATTGATGTCTCTCTTATGTTATTAATTGTTGTTTTTCTATCTCGTCGTGTTATTCTCTTTACATAATTGCAACAACTTGGGCATTTTGAGTATCGTAGCTTCTGATTTTGCTATCAAATTCATAAATGTTAATACGGGCATTTAAGGTTGACACAGGTCAGTTCCAGGTTTTCAGGTTCTAGGTTCGTCGACGTTCTTGTCCGAGTTTTAGGGTCTAGGTTGATCCAGGTTGTTCTACTTGTCTAATTTAACTGGAAGTTAAATTTTCCCTTTATTTTTTCTTTTTGTCGAATTCATCTGTCTTTGTCACTAATTTTATTGACGTCCCTCTTATGATATTAATTGTTGTTTTTCTATCTCGTCGTGTTATTCTCTTTACATAATTGCAACAACTTGGGCCTTTTGAGTATCGTAGCTTCTGATTTTGCTTTCAAATTCATAAATGTTAATACGGGTATTTAAGGTTGACACAGGTCAGTTCCAGGTTTTCAGGTTCTAGGTTCGTCGACGTTCTTGTCCGAGTTTCAGGGTCTAGGTTGATCCAGGTTGTTCTACTTGTCTAATTTAACTGGAAATTAAATTTTACCTTTATTTTTTCTTTTTCTCGACTTCATCTGTCTTTGTCACTAATTTTATTGATGTCTCTCTTATGTTATTAATTGTTGTTTTTCTATCTCGTCGTGTTATTCTCTTTACATAATTGCAACAACTTGGGCCTTTTGAGTATCGTAGCTTCTGATTTTGCTTTCAAATTCATAAATGTTAATACGGGTATTTAAGGTTGACACAGGTCAGTTCCAGGTTTTCAGGTTCTAGGTTCATCGACGTTCTTGTCCGAGTTTCAGGGTCTAGGTTGATTCAGGTTCTTCTACTTGTCTAATTTAACTGGAAATTAAATTTTCCCTTTATTTTTTCTTTTTCTAGGTTTATTAGGTTTTAAGTGTTTGTTTAAGTTATCCAGACATCCGTTCTACGTTTTCAGGTTCTAGCCTAATTCAGGTTGACTTTTCTAAAGGCTACTACGAACATGTATGTTTACCCGTTTTTGGTTTTTAAACTATATTTTTTTTCTCAGGTTTATTTGCGTTTATTGAAGAACTAGCTGGATTCAGGTGTATCCCAGGTTTCCGGATTGTACATTGATTCAAGTTTAGTTTTTTGAATTGGTAAGGTTTTCCAGGTTTATTTAGGTTCATTAGTTTTTGTTGTTGGTTACGTTGGCAAGACATGCATCCTGGATTTACGGGTTACAGCTTGATTACGGTTCAAACCAGATTTTCAGGTGAATTCAGGTTTACCCCAAGTTTTCAGGTCCTAGGTTGGTTTAGGTTGTTTTAATTCCCTACCTGGAAGTTTAATTTTGTTTATTTTTTCTATTGTGTATATAGGCTTATTAGGATTCTGGGCATTTTTAACTGCTTCTGGCGATCTTGCTGTTATTTTACTTATTTTCAATATCTTCTCTGGGTGCTAAGTGACGGAATTAATTTCAGAATTCAAGCATCAAGAAGAGTACTCAGATGCATAAAAGGAGTATATAAGAGCGACAGAATAAGAACTGTCAACATTCGAGAAACTCCGCTAATAAAAGTAATCCAACAAAGACCTTTTGGCAAATCAGTGAGAATTATTTGGGAAACAAACGCGGACAGAAAGAGACAAAGGGGCAAACCAAAATCATCTGTAGTCCATCTCTGGAAGCAACGTGTCTTATGTGTGCCCGAATTTCCCGGCGTACATGTAAGCTTTTAGAGCGATTAAACGTCAAGAAAAGAACTCTTCCTGCTGAATTTTTAATCGTCCGGTAACGTTCATCGATGAGTAGAAGCCGCAGAACTGACTGCTTTGAAAACTTTCCAGCCGAATCGGTAATTTTCCGAAAACTAATTGATGCTTAGCGACTAATGGAATTTCCCCAAGTCCGATTCGCCCTATTTATTACACAGTGTTCTCTATGTTTTCCCTGAAAGCTCTTAGTTTCTTAATGACTGCATCGGAAGGAAATGTTGTTGGCGACAGACAACCGATAACACGATTTAAAAGAAGGAAAGCTTTGTCATAGTCTCTTTGCTTTTCTTGTTGTTTTTTTTCTTCACTCGTTTTTTTTATACTCACTTACTGTGTTGTCGTAACTTTTCCACTCTACTCTTACCTTCGTGTTTCGCTCCTTCTTTGATCACTTTTAACACGTACAAATCATGTTTCCCTGGAAAGTGAATTGTGACTGATGAAGTCTTAAGCAAAAACGATCCCCAATTATTGTCGTCTTTACGAGACGATTTTCCTTTTTTCCGAGTCGAAACGCTCGAGGGAAATTGACTGAAAAACTATGCGATCAGGAGGAAAATATGCGTTGACGGGACTAATTCGGGCCTGGAAAGAAAATCCCACCGTTCTGCTGGGTTAAATGTTTATGACATCATTATCGGCGATTTTACAGCGGTAATTCACATAAAAGTCTGCTGCGTTGTTTTGTAAAAGTAGGCAGGTTATTTTTAGTTCTGTTTAATGCAGGAGATTTCTGGCAAACTGCTGTATTTTTTACAGTGCGACAGTCACGTTTGTTGTTTTTCTGGTTATACTAAAATGCGTGGAATTCTAAACTGTAACAAAAATTCTACAAGACATTTTTTTGGGATTTTTGATGGAAAGTCAGCAGTAAAACTGCCTCGTTTTTTGTTTGATAACGTAGTAATCACAATAACCGTATCGTATGAATCTGCGTTTCCAGCTTATCTGTATTTCGATTATAGACAAACATTGTTTCACTGCAATTTCATTCTAGCACCACCAAACAAACACGACAACTGCCCCAATTAATTGGCTTTTATTGGCTGTTTCAGGTAAAATAATCGGGGAAATAATTGGCAAGCCTCGTAAGTTTTTGAATTGTTGTGTGTCTCATTGTGTTGTGTTTTTTGCTTATTCAGTGTTGTGCTATGTGTTCTGTTAATTAATCACGCGCTTTCTGCAACCAGGAATCGATTTGAGCCATCCGCATGACGTTCGACTTCATTAGAACGTTTACTATGGCTTAATTCGCCGAGAAAACGGAACTGGTAATTTTGGGGCTCATCCGGAGGGCGAACGTGTTCTGGCTAGGAAGTCCTTGATATAATAATTTTTAGCGTTTTGGTAACGTCGACTTATCGGTTTTAGACGAGAGCGTCTTTAAAAACCGGATTACCCGGCGCATCCACCATTCTTGAAGTTTCGCCAAATTCATTTCCAATTTCGAGTTACAACTTTTACTCATCACGCCACCCATTTCGAAACAAGCAGGAATTATATACAAGCTTGCAAATAACTGATCGATCGAAATTCAATTCTAACCCTAACGGTGTATTAGGGTCGTTCCAATAAAAGCTCTTAAGAATGGAGGAAGTTTCTGTCGTTTTATTCGCGCGAGCCGGAAAGTGCTAGGTAAACGGCGGCATAATGTAATTCGAACTTGCAACAGGGAGCCATCAGCAGATGGTGGCTTTAAATGCAAATGCAATGAGTGTCTATGTCGCAATTTGCGATCGTGTCGTATGTGGCGATATTTCCCGGATATTGTGTATGGAGATTTTATTTTTGAAATAGGAATAGAATTAACCACTATATTCTGGGAAAATTAAATTAATTTTATGGTCCTTTGAGTTAGCAGAAAGAGAAATTTATGTTTAAAATTGTTTAAAAATGAAAGTTACATTTGTTTCTGGTCTTTATTAATACGAGAACTATTATATAATAAAACTGCAAAAATCCGCGAAACGTTGCCGTAATCAATCAATTACTGTCATATCCCGGAGGTCACACAATGCTAAATTGTGATGTATCTGCGTCTCCATGCGCAGCTTAATTAATACGACGATTCCGAAATCGAATCATCAATTACCGTCACATTGTGGCGGCAGATTGCCATTAGACGCAGCTCGCGAAACCGGATTATTCCGGCAAGAAGGGGAATGATTAGCTCGATTTGATAATTCGAAAACAGCAAGCAGCAGCTTCTGTTGCGTTCTATTTTAAAAGCGGACGATTCCGGAACGGTGTAGCAATAAATCCGGGACCGAAGAAGAATTGAAAATAAATTTTAAAGGTTCGGGCGCAATTCGCTCGTTCCCGCGAGAATCGAACAACGGGAACTTAATACGTTTAATGGATTTTTAAATTAAGCCTTTGAACCGTGCGATATTTGCGGATAAATAGTGTCGTTTCAATTTTTCGGAGTGGTTTAGGGAGTACAATCTGGTTAATGTTTGTAGTGTTTACAAATGAAAACGTAAATTCCTTGGAAAACACGATCAACCGAAACTATTTTTTTAATCCAATGTCTTTGTCTCAGAATGTATAAAAACAGACCCCTTTTTGTGTCCCCAATTCTACAATTTCTTATTTCCTTAATTCCTCAGTTCTTTAATTTCCCAGGTTTCTAGTTGTGTATTTTTCTTGTTCCTTAGTTCATATTTTTTATTTTACTAGATCGTCAGATACGTCGTTTCTATAGTTGTCTCACATACTATTTTTCTAATTCCTTAGTTTCTTACTTCCCTAGTTTCTCTAAACCTAGTTCCCTAATTTTCTAGTTTCGCAATTCCTTAAATTCTTATTAGATCCGCCTTTCCTTAGTATTAGTTAGTTTGCTAGTACCCAAGTTTTTTAATTTCCGACTAGTTCTTAGTTCCGTTGTTTTTAGGTTCCGAAGTAACTTAGGTTTCTAGTTTCTACAGTTTCTCATTTTTCTAGTTTTCTAGTTCCTAAAGATCGTTTCCTAGTTTTTAAATTCTTCACTTTCTGAGTTCATTAGTTTCCTAGCTATCCAGTTTCTTCTATTCCTTAGTTTTCTAGGTCTGTAGCGACGTAGTTTTTTAGTTCCCTAATTCCTTTATTCCTTACTTGCTTAGTTTACTAGTTTACTTTTGTAGTTCACTAAACCCGCCGTTCTCTATTTCCCTAGTTCCTACTTCCTTAGTTTGTGGATTTTAAATTTTTTAGTTTTTGGTTCCTTCGTTCCCAAGTTCTTCAGTGTCCATAGTATGATAACTTTCTACTTTTCTAGTTCCTACTAAAATGTTCCCAGAAAAAATATGAAGTTGAAATAACAAATTTTGGTTCTCTTACGATTTGATACTTAAGTCACCTCACAGATTAATGAGGAATAGTTCACTTTTACATAAACCAATTTTTTTCCACTCAATTCTAGTCCGATTTGATGTGACACTATATATAAAAATATTCATTCTACAGTAGCACGGTACTAGTACTAGAACAACCATTTGTAAAATTTATTTCAAGTACTATAATTTGTGACCTATACCCCTCGGGAATAACCGAAAATGTGCAGTGATTGTGAGACACTTGAAAGACAGTTGGGCTACGCGCTACGGTGTTCGTTACGAGCAAAAAGGAGAAAGAAATTGTGCACAATAATATGTGGATCGCTCCCGCAGCCACAAATAAAATATAATCTCTTTTGTAAAACACGATAAACGCCATCATTTCCGACAATAGGGAGCACCCTTCGAAATAAATAACCAACCGTAGTACAAAAAAACATTCATTTTTATACGTCGCCATTTTCGCGCCCCTATAACTACCCCATTACGTGGCATCGTTGCGTAAAATGTGGGAGCAAATAGTTTTACTGTTCACTTTGTACAATATTTTTTCAAACGAAATCACGAACCGTAAATATTTCAAGAGCATGAGCAAGGAGTGCGATAAATTATAATCTTGAAAGAGTCGCAGGGACGTCGTTAATAATAGATAAGGATGCGGAAAACTGATTGGCTGGCGTTTTTTCGTGCCGACGACTTATATGTAATTTTTCAGAAACTGTATTCATCGCTCGCAGCATGAATAAAGCATTAGCGACGTCGATTTTCGGCCCGCCAACACAATACAATGATAATTCGAAGCGGTAAAAAGCCGCCATGTTGTTATGATTTATAGATCAGATAACAACAGGAAACTGTCAGTTCAACTAGAATTAATACATTCGCAATTAAGCACGTCAGTGCGTTCGCACGCACACTTGGACATTCCCACATCGGGGGTGCTTTGCCGGTTTGATGGGATAATTAGCACGGGGCTAAGATAACACGTCTGTTTGTGGGTTGATTGATTTGTTGATTGCAAGTGACACGGAAGTTATTTAAACAGACACTAAAGTTTTTTTATTAACAATTAGTTTAAATTTAGCAGTTTTCTTAAGTGTGGTTATGCGGTGAAACCACTGGTATATTACTATTCCAATGGTGGAACCACTGTCGGTAATTTTAAAGTTTTTGATTTTGTAGACTCCAGAGTGAGTCCCTGAAAATGTAAAATGTGGTCATTTTGGGGACCCAAGCGCTGCCTGCTCAGATCAATTAAAACCGTTTTTTTTCTCGTTTATCTTTTGTTCCATCCATCCCTCGCGCAGCACCTGTTGTACTCCGTTTTAATTTCGCCTTGTTTATTTTCCTGACATGAAATATTCGCCGCATAAATCTAAAGAAAAAGAATAAACGGCTTCCAATTAGAGGGCGGTCCCATAATTACACAAGAAGTTTAAATTAGTTCGTACGCGTCTACGTAATCCCTCCTCACACAACACCACCACTTCCATCCTTGGTATTGAATAAAATTTTAATCGAATGTGTTTTGCCAGGTTCCAGTAAGTAAACTTTACGTTGTTTGGTGAGTAACAAGACAAAGAACCGAGAGGGGGAGAGTTCGTCGTTTGGCGCAAACAACTAGCTCTTCTCGTCATTTTCGAAGCATTCGTAGATTTAATCGAATTTTGATACTGTATTGGTAGTTGGGTTCTTGCTCTGTTTTTCATCTCGTAGATTTGGCACTTCTACACTACAATCTTCTTTCACTTCTGCCTGCGTAGTGATGCAACTAAAGGTATTTTCGACTTTTTTCTTACAGTATGCGATAACGTTGATGGTACTGAAAAAACACTGCATGTTCACTAGTTAAGTAAGTAGTTTGGGGTCATTCTGGCATGCTTGGATTGGTTTCAGACGTGACGTAAATCTTAACGAAACTGTGTGCAATTGGATGTAAATCTACCCGAATGATGGAAGAGAGATGTGGAATTTACTGTAGTAGCGTCGACGGGGGAGGCGGACAAGTGAGAGAGGTGTAATCATTTCAGAAGCGATTTAATGGCTTTCTGAGAATATTTTACGGTGTTGTTATGTGCTTTACGTGTTTTATGTACTTGCATCCATACGTTGTTACGTAAGAGAAGAAATTGAAGCATGTACAAGAAATTCTGCAATATTTAAAGGAACAAATTACCAAATTAATGAATTAAATATCAAATTGTCAGATTGAGAAAAATTAAATTAATACCAAAAACAGCGAAAGGTGTTTAATAAAATTAAATAAATTAAATGAAAGCAATGTCAAATTTAAAAAAAAATTAATATCAATAGCAAATCAGCGTAGTGGCAAAATGTAAAATTAACGAATAGCCATATTTCAAATTTATGAAATATCATATGTCATACTATCACAGTGTCTCCCCCCCCCCCCATGCAACACATCTAGTCTAATAGATGTTTAAATTTCGACTAGACTAGACGTCTAGGGATGGTCTATATAGACTGTTTAACGACGTACAAATGTCCGCCAGATAAACGTAAATATTTCATACAACTTGTACTAAATATAGACGTACAGTGATAGACGTAAATATTTAGTACAATTTCTACTAAATATAGACGTACTATTTTGATTTAAAACGAATATAAAATTTTGTATTATAGACGTACAAATATGATCTATTTTTAGACTAATCATCACAGGAAATGAAATGGATTAAACACATAATTATATTGCATGGGAAATACATTTACAAATACATTTACATTCATGTAAGAGTCACTCTCCCTTATTTGCACCATAATGTCACTCAGTCTTCAATAGTCTTCTCCTTGAATTATAACCACAATTTTAACTTTAGGAATATTATCATTCATTTTGCAAATTTGTTTGCAAATTAGATTCGTGAAATTTGAGCATATTTTAGTAATATAATAATAGTTATATCTCCTAATTGCGGTTTAAAATAGTAATTATTAATTAACCAAGGTCGAAAAGCCATTTTTCTTAGCCGAGCTATTTTATTGCTAAAAATGCGAAGCTTCGCGGGAAATAAAAGTGCTAGGCTATGAAAAGGCTTCTCAACCGTGGTTTTTAAACTTTTTTTTTCACTACTAGCACATTTGTTTAACGGAACGAATTTGAGACATGTATTGCTGACATTTATCAGTCAAAGACCGGATTTTCATGCAAAATTCCACAATGCATACCTGTCGCTTTAAAATAGTTTAACACTTCGTTCTTTGTTTTTTTTTACATGAATTCCAGTTAATTAATGCCAATTATTTACAACTGATGCAATTAGTAAAAATCCAAGGGCGCTGTTGTCAAGTAGGTAGATAAAATAATAAAGGATAATTATGCATTTTGCACCATATCCGGTGTCTTTAATTATTAACTACTAGTCAAAATGAAACGATTATTAACTACTAGGAAAGAAAAACAATTTCACACATCCTCTACAAACTCGGTCACTCGGTGCGGAGAGAGTCGGAGACCGTATTTTCAATTTTTTAAAATTATTTTTTACGCGTTGTTTTACTCAAAAAAACGAAAGAATTGATCGCATAGATCGAATTCTTCAACACCTATATCACTGATTCTAAGACTTCATAATACTAATTTATCTTAAACACTATTAACAAACTATGAATAAGCAATCAACATAACCTGACTAGTGCTCAAGGCATCCTGTCTCGGTCTGCCGGGGATTTACCTGCTCTCTGCCGGAATCCCCACATTTGACCACCTCAGCGCGATATACAGGGTGATTTTTAAAAAACGCCAGGCGCTGTAGAATTTTTATGTACGGGTCGATTTCAAAAATAAAAAAAGTAAATTAAATGGCTTTTAATTTACTATCAGCTGACGATTTTAGAATTTGTCTAAATGTCATAATATATTTTGGGCTAAAATCAACTTTGTAATTTTAAATTGGGACCCATAATTTTCTCTTTTAAATTTAAAAGACCTCATTTTTCTTCATACACTCATGTGTAATATGCACTACTTTTACTTAAAATTATTGTTTAAAAAAATTGAAAATGTTGAAGAAAAAAAAGGAATAAAAGTTAATTAAATCTAGTTGTCTGTGGTTCTACGCGCCGTCATGCAGGTTTCTCATTGGTGTCAACTGTGAATTGAAAAAAATGGGATGGCATTTAAACTAATAGATTTAACTAAATTTGATGTTTTTTTGTCATTTCTTAATAGAGATTTGAAAAAATATCGTCACAATTTTTTTCATTTACTTCTTTTTCACATAATAATAACGGCAATGTCTTATTTGACACCGTTGACAACTAGATTTTATGAACTTTTATTCCTTTTTTTTCAACTGTTACAATTTTTTAAACAATAATTTTAAGTAAATGTAGTGAATATTACACAAGAGTGTATGAAGAAAAATGAGATCTTTCAAATAAATAAATAAAAACTATGAGTCACAATTTAAAATAAGAAAGTTGAATGGAGCCCAAAATACACTATGACATTTAAACAAAATTTAAAACCGCCAGTTTATAGTAAATTAAAAACCATTTGATTTACTTTTTTTATTTTCGACCGGTAAATAAAAATTCTACAGCGTCTGCCGTTTTTTAAAAATCGCCCTGTATCAACAGCGCTAACACGGCCAGACTGACGAGTATTTCGCTCTCGAGATATCGATCCACTCATCATATTCTCAACGCAAGACTTTTTCATTCTCAACTTTCATATCAACAAAACAATCTAACTCGATTTTCAACAACCAGGGCTCAACCCTAACAAACTACTCAACATTATTTGTTCAACGTTCGGATCTCCACAATATCCGTGCAACATTTTCAAAACAATTGTCATAATAATCAGCATTTTCAAACCAATTGTCGCAATAAGCTAACCACTTGTCATCACGTGGTTCCAGAGCAAATTATCAGAAGGACTCTCGGGCAGTAAGCAACATCATAGCAAACTCATCAACACACCTGTCGCGTTAAGCTCACCACCCGCCATCTCGTGGTTACAGAACTTAACACCAAGTGGATCTCGGGCAGTCTTTCAACATTACTTTACAATTGTTTCTACATCACTTTACAATACGTTCAACATCACTTTACAATACGTTCAACATCACTTTACAATAAATTCAAATGAACCAACAAAACTCTACTTCTAACAATAAACACTAACAAGCCAACAACACTCTTTTCAGTGCTAACAACAATACTCAGACTACATTCAAGCAGCCAACTGGCACTGACAGCATTTTTGTCCTGGTTTTTCAGAGCACCCTCAGGTACGAATCCCTCCCAAGTTTCCCTACTTTAGATTTGTTACCGAACTGCTGACTACAACCGCTTCAAAATATCAATCAACACATTTCTTTAACTGTAAGCGTTTGTCAACCTTCTCAAAGCATTTATGATTCTTCGAAAAGACCAACATCTTTCTTTCCCACATTGTTTATTGAACTTTCGAGCCGAAACTATAAAAACAACTTCATGTGACATCATTTAGTCACGTAAGATCTTTAAAATCTGTCCGTCCCAGGGATTTATCACTGATCAAATTACAGTACTGGAATAAGACACTTACCAATTCGCCAATCTGTTTTACCACAAACCCTTGGATTCAACCCTTTCCTTTCTCACACCTCAATTCAACCTCCTTCATTACGTCCGTCCTTCGAACCTCGTCTCGGCTTTCCTGATAGTGAAACTCTACTTATCGTTTCCACAATTTTATTTAGATTACAAGTTCCATGGGTACTCCGCTGATTTCGCCACTGACGCACCTACACCTGAGCCTCTTTGGGTTCACAATCGCACTTCTGATAACAGATTCTAAGACTTCATAATCAATCAACATAACCTGACTAGTGCTCAAGGCATCCTGTCTCGGTCTGCCCGTGGGATTTACCTGCTCTCTGCCCTAATCCCCACTCTTGACCACCTCAGGCATGCACGATATATCAACCGCGCTAACATATAGATATCTTTTTTCTACATATAATATAATATAGAAGTTTATACATATAATATATGTATAAAAGTGACTGAAGTTCTACTGTAAATCTATAATAGACAATTATATTGTAGAGGGTTTAAAGATCATCTACCATAGACGTCTATATTTAGTTCAACTTTAGACAAAGACGGCTTATAGATGATGTATACTTTGTTTCGTGGTCTATTAGATTATTATGTGTTGCCTGGTCCGTCGCATAGTTCCATTCGCGCAAATATGTAGTTTTATTTTTTCAGAATAGGAATTAATTAACATGGGGAGCGTGTGACGTCAGTACTGGTCAGATGGCCGGTCCGGCGCCAATACGCCTCTCGACCCTGTAGATTTATTTGTTTATACTATTTTAATTCTAAAATAAACCCTTCTCGCAACCTGAAATCGACTTTGAGTGATTCCTTCTTCCGACAACGGAAATGGACAGTTAAAGCCCCTGCCTGAATTTTATTTTTCAACGGCACTCTTTCACTCGAGACCTCATCGCCCCCTTTTCTACCAAAGCGACAAAACGTCCATTTTGTGGGAGTCCCACTACCTCCTGAGACCACAGCTCCCTTTTTGCGCCCCGGCGACCCCGCCCCCTTGCGTCAACAGTATTGAATTATCAAAATGTCACATTCACCAAATATGAAATCCACGAAAATGCAAAATATCAACTGGAACAATTACCAACATATAATCATACATCATATTGTCTGTGGAAAACAAAATTCACGTGTAGCTAGATGGACAGTTTTGACGTTCAAAGCCTGCTTGATTTATGAATCATTTATAATTCATTCGAAAACCAAAGCCTAATATGTCATTCTCTTGCCTCCGAAGTCCACACTTTGCTGCCACCCCCAAATCCGGTCCACTTTCATTAACTCCTCACGTTGGGCCCCGACACTCGTAACAAATTGCCTTTTAACAAGCACAGTCCGAGATTCCGTCACTCGCCCCAATTTACACACCGCAACGTTACACCCCTCCGACATTTGTAATCCGGCATCCGAACTCTATTCCCGAGGGAGGAGAGCACGCCGTCCTCATTTTTCATACGGAATTATGCATTAGATCCGCAAACAACGCGACAAAGAAGACTCAGTTAGAATGTCAAGGAAGAGTTTCTCAAAAGCGGCTCAAGATTTGTTGGATCGATGGCGGTGTGCAAGTCGACGAGAGGGTGGATGGACTGATTCGAAAATAAAAGGTGGAAAAACCAGCGAAGAAAAAGAATAAAGAAGAGAAAATGTTTCAAATTCAATACGTTTTCACGACGACATGGAAACATGCTAACCAAGCATATTGTTTCACAACCCCGTAGCAAGCCTTGCACATTGAGGGTAAATCGACAATTTACAAAACTATATACACAAGGTGTCTCAAAATAAGTGATTTGAATTTTGCCGTTTCGTTTTGACCACAAAATTCAAATCACTGATTATGAGACATCCTGTATACTTGGTTTGGAAAATGTGCACGAGGTGCTGCGGCGTTGTGAAACAATATGGTTTAATTAGCATGTTTCCATGTTCTTGTGAAAACGTATTGAGTTGGAAACATTCCGTTAGAAAGTGCTTTCTTTTTTTCCTTTTTATCGAAATTTTATTAGATAGTGTCTATCTTTCGCCTTGTTTTGCCAACATCACCTTAAAAAAGTCTTCAGTTCGTTTTGTCAACCATTCTCTTAGAAAGTGTTTTTTCCTTGTGGTTTTTTGACAACATCAACATAGATAATGTTTTTCTGCCTTTGTTTTGACAACATCTCTTCAGAAAGTGTCTGTTTTCTCGTACGTCTTGGGAATTTCCCATTAAAAGTGCCTTTTTTTCGTGTACTTCTTAGAAACCGTGTTTTTTGCTTGTGTATTTCGACAACATGCTGTTAGAAAGTGCCTTCTTTTTTTCCCTTTCTATCGACATTTCATTAGAAAGTGTCTTTCTTCCGCTTTGTTTTGCCAACATCCCTTTAAAAAATGTCAGTCTACTTGTTCGTTTTGTCAACCATTCCCTTAGAAAGTGTTTTCTTGTGGTTTTTCTTCCTTTGTCTAGACAACATCTCCTTCTCGTACGTCTTGTGAACTTCCCCTTGGAAGGTGTCTTTTTTTCGTCAACGTCTTAGAAACCGTCCTTTTTCTTGTGTTTTTTTGCTCGTTTTTATCAGCATTTCATTAGAAAGTGCCTTATTTCCCTTTTGCTTTGACAACTTCTCCTCGAAAAGTGTTTTTATTATTGTCCATTTTGTTAACACCCGATTACAAAGTACGAGTTTTGACAGTATTCCCTGAAAAAGTGTCCCTCTTACAAATTTATATCTTGCAGTTCTTAGGTTTCCTTGGTTGCTCCTCAGATTTTTTAATGCTCAAGCCTCTTTCAACCTATTGAGACGACGGCGCGACGGCACCGGAAGCGAATGATGTCATGATGATGTCATCACGTATGGTAACGTAATTAATCTGGAACAGTCCACATGAGAACGTCTGGGAATAATTGTTCACATAGGATGCTCTCAGCCTAGAAAATTCTGTCGCGGTGATACTATACCACGCTCGTACAAGAGAATGATCTCATTCTTCGGGAATAATCCATTGCGCCGAAAGCATGATCTCATGATTCCCGGAATAGAAGTCAGTCGGTTGGTAGCATCGTGAGCAAGTGGTCAGCGCTTGTTATTGCGAAAGTTTGTACATAGTGAAAAGTTTTTTTAATAAAAGTTTGTAACTACGGTGTGCACCAGAATATTTGTTTAAATCCTTGAACCCGCCCGGCTCAGGCGACGTTACACTATGTTCGAGTTTGGACCGTTTTGGCTTTTGGTGGATAATTCGTTTCGCCCGCTCTTATAAGGGGTATCTTTATAAGAGATGAGCACAGTAATTCATAATGTGAACCATGCCAGAGGCAAAAAATATTTAACTAGAAGGGGATAAGGATGGGGCAGTCATATGTTGTTCGAGACGGATGGAGTCGATGTGCGAAGAGGTGAAGTTGAAATCGAAAGAATTCTCAACGACCTCCATTGCCTCATAAATAATTTGGTATTGTTACAACCTGCAATACTGTTACCCGGTACAGGCTGCACACTTACTGGAAGTTCGTTGGAAGGGTGGAAATTAATGAACCTGTACAACGGCGATAAACTGAAAAATTACAGTAACAAGTTTGAGCAATTTTTTATACGACCTGACTAAAGACTAGAGATGAGCTATCTGTGCTTCCTTCCTCGCTGGAATCGCAGGTGTGTTTCTCCTTGTCCTTGGCCCGCGACCTTGAAAAAAACTTGACTTGACTGGCTCGATATCGAAGGGGACTACAGTCCGTGAACGATTTGGATCTCCTCGTCGGATCAGTCCAAATCCTGCTCTACCTGGTGATAACCAAAACCTTTCTTATCTGCTTCGCCACTAACGAACTGCCTCTACTTGTAGTTTTGGTCGGACGCGAGGTCGCAATTGGAAAGATCTTTTACCCGTTTTTTCATTCGGCGATTTCTTTCGTGTTCACGCATGTCTTTCGCGTTCGACATACAGGGTTGACTTACACACAGCTTGACCGCATCAATGCTGTGTTATTTTTTATTCACCAATTTCTGTAACAGTATCTATGAGATTATTTTGTAATAATTGACCAGGATTTGATGAAATGTTTCGATAGTGTTTTGACGCCTCTGAAAAAAAAAAACAACTTGACTTGACGTATCTCTTGTGTTCAACGATCCTTGTTTTTATTGACCTACCTCCCAAATTTCTTAAAGTACTTTGCGTTTCTCATGTTTTTTAAGGTTTCTGTCATCTCCAGATTTCTCAAGTTTCATGAACTTTTCAGGTTTCAAGGTTTTTCTGATTCTCAATTTGTTCAAACGTCGCAGTTTTCTAATTTTTTGTATCTTATCTTGTATCAACTCAAACCTTCACCTAAACTAACGTCTTATTAAATAAAAGCATTTTCCTGTATGGGCCAGTCTAAACACCTCCTTCTCTTCATCTCGAAGACGCGAGTAATAAAAACGTCGTAAAAATGAAATCATAAAGCAGCACGACTTTATAACGGCAATAACTCCAAAGTTCCGCCCACAATATGTTTCCAGAAACTTAATACAACTCCAACAAAGTCTGAAATCTCACTATTTCGATGATTCTGTATTTCCACACCGAGGCATTATTAAATTAGCGGATTAAAATCGACTTTCTGGAACATAAAACGTTGAGCTACGTTTCCGGAAGCTTGCCGTATATAAATCTCCTCGTGCACATCAATGTTGTACGGCTTTGCAGCATTCTCGATGCGAACGTTGGGGTCGTAAAAGTCCTTTTGGTCAAAGACTTCTTGTTGAAGTGATTTTAGTTTCGGGTTGTCGGGTTTATGACATGTTCGGGTTGAGACCAGAGTCGGACAAAACAGTTTAAGATTGTTTGTTTTAAGGCCACAACGAAAGAACTATAAAAATCCAATAATCCCGTAGTTAAAATCTTTATCTTCTCCGCAAAATATGTTTGAATTACCATTCGAAATTCAACAACTCTTTTTATGTGCTTTTTATTGGGCGCATTTTATAACGAAACGGATGCGATTTTCTCAACTTTAATTTCCTACTTCTGATGTCACAATCTTGTTGACAGGCTCATGAATAGTTCTCTATGTGTGGCAAGATTGAAAGTCAAAGAAAGACACTTTCTAAAGTCTTTTTACACCATTTTTCTACTACCCCAAGATCTGTAAGGGTCTACTTGATATTCGATTTAATTAACTGCTACGCCTATTGGTTGCATTAGCACAACGACGTGTCTTTAAAATTTTAAGAAATCAGTGCTGTTGTTAATAAGTCCACGCAAGACGCTGCAGCTTCAAAATTGACGAATTTACGAGGGTTGAAAGTTTCCAAGGTCATTTGGACAGACTTGTCGCAGAGCCACCAAATTTGGTGTAGTCGTTCAAATGCTCTTTTTGTACCAAAGTATGAAGTTTCAAACATTTTACCTCATTCGTTTTATACAACCATCATTACATGTTTTTCTTACAATGCAGTTATATCAGTTTAGTCTATGGTAGATAACAACAAGTACCAACTACACTATCACATGTCTCATTAATTATGATAATTCATTTCTCAAGTTTTGCTACATCGCAAAACGCCAGCATCATTATCTTGTTTACATCGGCGTGCAATACGCCCACTCAGGGTCAAGACCTATCACCACTCATCGCAACATTTTTATTAAAAAAAAACTGACAACTAAACTTTCTTCTCCAGTGCAAACTCCTGCGCCTTTGCGCCGTTGTCTTCCCACACGTTCACCCAAGCTCCCGCTGTGAAATTGCTCTTCCAAACGTCAACATTCTTCGCATATTCCGCATTGGCGATGCGTCCCTTCAAGGTCACACTCCACTGTTGCTGCAAAACATCTCTTGTCTCCCTCATGATCAAGTGGTGACCGTTGTCGTTTTTCAAAATTTCCAGCGATTTTCTAAAACGTACAAGTTTGGGGTTGTCGACACCTTTTTTTCCTCACCCTGTGTACTGGTTGACGATGTGATACAGTCCAACGCGGTGTCCTCTCTCGAACCTCCAAAGCTGCGGATTGAAGCCATTGAAGTGCTGGAGGTTGATGGTCGAGGAGTTGTTGGCTTCCAGGACCAAACCTGGAGGAGCTGCGCTTCTTATGACGTAGAGTTCGTCGTCTCGACAAGCTAGAGATGCGTAGATGATGGTGCAGATGACACAGAGAGAGCTGGAATGATAGAGGATGTATAGTAAGATTAAAAAGATATGTTTACGTACCGTAATCTTAGCAGGTTGGATGTCATGATTTAAATAATCAATATCGAAATACTTCTTCGTTTATAAGTAGGAGAAGGATGGGAGAATCCGGGCGAAGTCGGGGGTCTACCGCTTACGTAAGTGTTTTTTATTTATTAAAGAAGATTTTAAAGAAGGATAAGCAGTCAAAATTGTCCATTTTCAAAATATTTAATTAAAATAGCGCATCCACCATTTTCGCAATGGCAAATTATATCATTCATAATACTTCTGGAAACCTCTGTACGTTTAAATTTATTGATTTCAATTTTAAATCGACCCATATTCTGCTAAATAATGGAAGTTATTTTCAATATTCCAAGCATTTAAATTGACAGATCGCATCCACCATTTTTCCAACATTTATTGATTTCATCAATGACACACCTGAATGATTCTGTTATTTTGGATCCAACAAATTTTAAGTTGCAAATGACTCAAATTTTGCGAAATACATTCCTAGAAATCTCTTTTAAAGTTCCAAGCATTTAAATGAAATAGCGCATCCACCATTTTCGCAATATCAGAGAATATCATTTATAATACTTCTGGGAACTTCTTTACATTTAAATCTATTAATTTCTGTCTAAAAACCAACTAAATTATGCCATATCTTGAGGTGAAATTTGCTTGAAGATTTTAAATTAAAATCTCGCATCCACCACTTTTGCAACATTTATAAATTTAAGCTATGAAACTCCTGAATGTTTCTGTGATTTTGGATCTAACAATGTCAAGTCGAAAATGACTCAAATTATGCTAAATACATTCCTGAAAATGTCTTTAAAGATAAAAATATTTAAATACAACAGCGCATCCACCATTTTTGCTTTATCGATTACTTTAATATAATTTATAATACATCTGGGAACTTCTGTACGTTTAAATGCATTAATTTTAATTTGAAATCGACCCCAATTGTGCTAAATACAGGCCTGGAAGTTCTTTTCAATATTCAAAGAATGTACATATTTAAACTGAAATATCGCATCCACCATTTTTGCAACATTTATAAATTTCATCAGTGATACTCCTGAATGTTTCGCGCAGTTGTATGTAACACTATCGTGTCGAAAATGACTGAAATAATGCTAAATACATTCCTGGAAATATTATTTAAAGATCAGAGTATTTAATTAAAATAGCGCATCCCCCATCTTCGCTATATCAATTATATCTTTTATAATATTTCTGGGAACTTCTTTACATTTAAATCTATTAATTTTGGTTTAAAGACCAACTAAATTATGCCATATTTTGACGTGAAATTTGTTAGAAGTTTTTAAATTGAAATCGCGCATCCACCACTTTTGCAACATTTATATATATAACCCATGGCACTCTTGAATGTTTCTGTGATTTTGGATCTAACAATTTCAAGTCGAAAATGACTCAAATTATGCTAAATACATTCTTGAAAATGTCTTTTAAAGATAAAAATATTTAATTAAAACAGCGCATCCACCATTTTTGCTTTATCAATTACTTTAATATAATCTATAATACTTCTGGAAACTTCTGTACGTTTAAATGCATTGATTCTAATTTGAAATCGACCCAAATTGTGCTAAATCCAGGCCTGGAAGTTCTTTTCAATATTCAAGGAATGTACATATTTAAATTGTAATATCGCATCCACCATTTTTTCAACATTTATAAATTTCATCAGTGATACTCCTGAATGTTTCGCGCAGTTGTATGTAACACTATCGTGTCGAAAATGACTGAAATAATGCTAAATACATTCCTGGAAATATTATTTAAAGATCAAAGTATTTATTAAAATAGCGCATCCACCATCTTCGCTATATCAATTACATCATTTATAATATTTCTGGGAACTTCTTTACATTTAAATCTATTAATTTTGGTTTAAAGACCAACTAAATTATGCCATATTTTGACGTGAAATTTGTTAGAAGTTTTTAAATTGAAATCTCGCATCCACCACTTTTGCAACATTTATAAATCCATGACACTCCTGAATGTTTCTGTGATTATGAATCTAACAATTTCAAGTCGAAAATAACTCAAATTATGCTAAATACATTACTGAAAATGTCTTTTAAAGATCAAAATATTTAATTAAAATAGCGCATCCACCATTTTTGCTCTACCAATGACTTTAATATCATTTATAATACTTCTGGGAACTTTTGTATGTTTAAATGCATTGATTTTAAGTTGAAATCGACCCAAATTGTGCTAAATCCAGGTCTGGAACTTCTTGTCAATATTCAAAGTATTTAGATATATATTTATTTCGCATCCACCATTTTTTCACCATTTATAAATTTCATCAATGATATTCCTGAACGTTGCGCGCATTTGTATGTAATACTATCGGGTCGAAAATGACTCAAATATTGCTAAATCCATCCCTGGAAATATTTTTTAGTACAAAGTATTTAATTAAAATAGGGCATCCACCATTTTTGCAACATTAATAAATGTCATCAGTGATTCTCCTGATGGTTTCTGTGTATTTGAATCTAATAAATTCATGTCGTAAATGACTGAAATAATGCTAAATCCATTTCTGGAAATAAGTTCTTTTCAATATTCAAAGTATTTAATTTCAAATATCGCATCCAAAATTTTTGCAACATCAACAAATTTAAACAACGATAATGTTCCTGTGTATTTGGATATTACAAATTCATTCAAATAATGCTAAACAGATCTCTGTAAGTATCATTTTTAAAGATCAAAATATTATTTATCATACTTCTTCAAAAGTCTGTACTTTGAAATGTATTGATTTCAATTCGAAATCAACCCAAATTGTGCTAAATCCAGGCCTGGAAGTTTTTTCATTTTTCGAAGTACATATTTAAATCAAAATATCGCATTTACTATTTTTGTAAATATGGTATATGAAGAATATACAGTGAGCGGCAAAAGTATGGAATAAATTCATAAAAAATTAAACAAATAAATTTTTTTTCGAAAAATTTTTTGGACGGGTCAATTTTGGTTTATAAAAATGAAAATGTTGATACCAAATTAAATTTCAAGTGATGACGTCATATTTTTTTTAAATAGAAACCCCCTATTTTTTTTCTTGATTCAGATAGCCCTTTTAATTGTCTAAACGACAGTATAAAAATTTTGTTATCTTAGATAATAAAAGTTTTGAGAAAAAAAAAAATGGATTTTTTATGACAAACAAAAACAAGTCAAAAAATCAAGTAGGTAAATCAAACAGTCAAATGGTAGTCAGTTTCATTTGTATGTGTAAATTGTTTTTCCGGAAATCGTTTTGGAAACAACATTTTCCTGCTTATTTACCCACTTGATTTTTTGGCTTGTTTTTGTTTGTGATAAAAAAAAATCCAATTTTTTTTTTCTCAAAACTTTCATTATCTAAGATAACAAAATTTTTATATTAACGTTTAGACAATTAAAAGGGCTATCTGAATCAAGAAAAAAAATAGGGGGTTTCTATTTAAAAAAAATATCGATGACGTCATCACTCGAAAACAAATGACTGCTTGAAATTTAATTTGGGATAAAAATATTCCTTTTTATAAACCAAAACTGACCCGTCCAAAAAAAAATTGTTTAATTTTTAATGAATTTATTCCATACTTTTGCCGCTCACTGTATAACGAAGTAAAGCCCATTTCCGCATCAACCCCGATATGTCCACACCGTCTCCGTAAATTTAAAAACATTTTTGTCAAGATATGAAAATTAACCGCGAACGGTTACCTTAGAAATATTTCTGCACACGTAATATAAAATATGTATGAACCCAGACAAACATCACCGAGAAAAACAAATTAAAGATACAACTTTGGATTTCTCGAAGCCTCAAAGAAATAGAGAAAAGGAAAAACAAAACAGAAACACACACATGCAGCTGGTTTTCTACTTGGATTTAAAAATAGCAGCTGCAATTTACTTCACATAAATATGCACGAGACAAATTGAACGAATGCAGTGCTTTTATTGCCTCTCGTTTGTAACTGCTGCTCATTATGTAAATACACCTACCTTAATTGCAATAAAAATTGGGAAACACACACGATTATTAATTTATTGAATGTATCACAGTTACAGGGTGGACACAGCCCTTTCTATTCTGATAAGGAGACCAGTCAAGTAAAACTTTTCCCACACGAACTCTTGAGCGGGCTTATTGTTATCTCGGTACAGAATCAGGGAATTTCCCGGTAGAAATCTAGCCCCCAAGTCGATATTTTCACCGTTGTCAGCGTTGACGATGCGTCCTTTCAACGTCAAGTACCACTGCTGCCGTTTGATGTTTCTTCGTCTCGCCGTCACCAATTTGAGATTTTCGTCGCTGGTTACGAAATCCAGGGGGTCTCTATAAGAAGGTGTATTTTTTTCGAGTTATTGTTGATTCTTACCCTGTGGCGTTGTTGACGATGTAGAACAAGCCGACTTTGCTACCCGTCTCGAATTTCCACAACTGGGGACTGTAGCCGGTGAAATTCTGGATCTTGATCTCACCTGAAGGATCGGTGGAGTCTAACACCAGGCTTTTATCGACGGCGCTTCGGATGACGTAGAGTTCTTCGTCGGTGCAGAGTGACATTGTGGTGAAAGCGAGGGTGAATAAGTACAGGAAGCTGGAACTGAGGGATGTAACATTGTTTGGGTTGGTTTTTACGCACCCTAGATGTTGCTTGACCGCCATCTTGGTGAATGGTTCGATGGTTTCGTGCAGACTGGGAAAACTCGTTTGATGTCGGGATATTTAATATCTGACGATATCTCGCCGGAATTCGTATTTCTGCGGAATGGAAATTCAAGGACGTTTGGGTGCTGATTAAACACAAAATGGATTTTAAAACAAGCAACAACGTGTTTTCGTCGCATATATTTTTGGGATAATCACAGTGTTATCACTTGGGCACAAAGAAGTTGATACAGTTAAAACACACTACACTTTCTTTTCTAGGGAGAACTCTTGCGCGATGTTGCCATTATCTTGCCACAAAATCACCCGATTTGCCGGCACAAACCTCGCCGACTCAACATCAATGTTGAATTCATTTTCGGCGTTGGCAATTCGTCCTTTGGGAGTCAAATTCCACTGTTGCCGTCTAGTGTTTCTTTTCTCGTGCATCACCAACGTAAAGTGGTCGATTCTGGCGAAATCCAAGACATTCCTAAACCAAACTAACTTTATTCAGATAAAAAAAAAAACTCACCCGGTGTGATTGTTGACGATGTAGAAGATTCCAGCCTCGACCCCTCTTTGAAACCTCCACAACTGCGTACTGAAACCGTTGAAGTGTTGGACTTTTATTTGACCCGAAAGGTCGCTGCCGTCCAGCACCAAACCACCTCCTCCGGTCCGAATGACGTAGAGGTCCTCATCGGGACAGGCCAAAGTTGCGCAGGATACGATCGAAAGCAAGTACAGAAATCTGGAATAATTTGTAGAGAGAGGTCGGGAAGTGGGGATTTACGTACCGAAGTGTTCGTCGGTTGGGTGCCATGTTCGGAATAATTATAGTAAGACTGGTTTGTTGCTTTATACGCGAAGATTGGGAAGGCCGGGAGTTCACAACCTCTCAGTTCTTATAATTTCAATCCGACTCTGTAAATCCAGTGTTTTCCTTCCAATTTATAATTTGCTTTCCTTACTTAGGTACTTACTTAGCTGTTGGATTTTCGAAAATCTTTATTGGCTCTTTTGGGTTAAAATTTCCGGAAGAACCAGGGTTGTGGCACATCTATCGAAAAAATATTGTAGACCACATGCACCTAATAAGATTTTGAAATTCAATTTATCTTTACTTTGTTTTATGTTTTTATTTTCTTAATCAATCGCAGTCATCGTGATATAAGCGAATATCTGTAATAAAGTTAAAAATTGCGACACGGTTGTGGAGAAAATACTGTACCTAACAAGAAAACCTAAAACGCTTTTACATTCAATTTTGAAACCAACTGTGTATAATAAATGAGGTTTCGTTTCTTTTTCATGGTTTTATGAATTACCCTCCCTCAGCAATACACTTAAAATTTTGATACAACTGTTACTCTTTTTCCCTTATTTTGTCACAGTTGTAGAGAAAAGATTGTGCGGCACGGTTATCTAGAATAATTGGAAACAATATTGTCTACAAGGACAAGACAAAGACGTTAGTCAACATCAACATAACATTGACATTGTGACAAATTTGTTCTCCTTTGTGAACCTTTATTTTTGGACACTGTTTTTTTTTTGTAATCAATTACTTTCAATTGCATTGTGATGTACACAACATATGTAGTTATGGAACAAACTATTATTGGTTTTATGTAGACAAACTACGGGGCGAAATTGAGACACATTGGTCGAAAAAATATTGTAAACAACATGCACCTAATAGGATTTTGTATTCAAGTTATCGTGAAACCAGTGTCACAGTAACTATTATAATCATATTCAAATATCTATAATAAAACTGGAAAATTTAACTTTACACGATCAATATCAAATTGTGACACGATCCTGGAGAAAGCATTGTACATAAGAGGAACCAAATACAACTTTACATTAAATTTTCAAACTAACTTTGTATCTTACTGAGCTTTCCTTTTTTGCATGGATTTATGAATTACTCTAAAAATTTAGAAGATTTACCTGCTCTGAGCAAAATATGGATATATATAGCTGTTATACTTTTTTTTCGTTTTTGTCATAGCTTTAGAAAAACTACTGTATGGAACGAAGCATTATAGGCTTTTTTGTAGACAAATTTCCGGGAGAAATAAGGACAAAAGCATCATATTGTGGCAGCCGTCGAAAAAATATTCAATAGAACATGGAACTAATACGATTTTGTACACAATTTATAAGAAAACAACTGTATTTTACGAAGGCGCAGAAAGGACATATTTTTTCATTGCTTCAACTTTAGTCTCGAAATTTCGACTTTAAACTCGGAATTTCGACTTTAGTCTGGAAATTTCAACTTTAATCTTGAAAATTCGACTTTAATCTCAAAATTTCAATTTTAATTTCGAAATTTCGACTTTTTAATCTAAATTTTAAACTTTAAATTATGCGCGCCACGTCATTAACACATTTCGAGTTTCACAAACAGGGAAATATGACCTTCTTAGAGTACGTTTCTTTTAGGTCCACGGAAAAGCAAATTTTCACAAACGGCAACTTCACAACACGCTATCCTGCGTAATGAACATTGAAATAATTTTTTTCTCAAATTTCTTCTTCATCCGCTTTTTTTATTTCATTTTAACTCATAAAAAGCCTCTCTGAGCAGGAATTCATATTGAAAATTTGTCGTTCCGATGGGGTAGTTATCGTAACCGTCGCCTAACATTTGCATCTTTAAGTATCTTATGGTAACTATAACAATGGGGCCTCCTTGGGACAGGCGTAGGACGAATCGAGTTTATTTCATTTTCTTTTTGTGATACAAATGTTAACTTCAAGGGGCTTATGGTTAAGGGCGTGTTTTGAAGTTGCCGTTTGTGAAAATTTGCTTTTCCGTGGATCATTGAAATTGGTGCCTCGCGCTACGCGCTCGTCCCCTTAAAGAAACATACTTCAAGAAGGTCATATTTCCCTGTACGTGAAACTCGAAATGTGTTAATGGGTGTGCGCGCGAATAATTTCGAGATTAAAGTCGAAATAATGAAAAAAAAAAAGTCCTCTCTGCGCATTCGTAGTATTTCTACTTGGGTACAAAAATATATTTTTAGCTTTGAAATTTCTCCAAATTTAATGTTTTAATTAAAATTTTATGAGAAACATTTTTAGTAGAAAAATAATTTAACGATTGTGTATGTATTTGTTATGGTTTCCAAAACGAATGAGAACACATAAGTGTACAAATCGGACAATTCTTTGACCCGTCAGTTTTATTTTTCACTGAATGATTTATATACTCTTCTGCCACAACTGACGCCCTCCAACCACCATGTCATTTCTAACTACGTTGCAGACAATCTCATAAATGCATACAATTCCGAATTGGGAAGAACAAATATATTCTTTCCAGTATTTAGGTTGATTGGTAACGAATAGTTAACAAAGTATCTAGACCACAGATATGATATAAATATAGAATACATTGCTTATGAAGGAAACAATAATAATTAACTGGCGTTTATCTTGTAATTACACTACAACAACCTTGAGTTTACAACTCAGTTATTAAGTAAGATTTACATAATGGACGCAGCCCTTTCTGTCCTGAGAAGGAGACCGGTCAGATAAAACTTTTCCCACACGAACTCCTGCACGCGAGTGCCCCCATTTCTAATCCGAATGCGACTCTCCTCCGGGGCCTCCGTGTCCACCCAGAGAACGATGTTTTCGCCGCTCTCCGCGTTTACAATGCGCCCCTTCAACGTCAAGTACCACTGTTGCCGCTTGAGGTTCCTTCGTCTCGCCGTCACCAACTTAACATTGGACTCGTTGGTTTCCAAGTCCAAAGGGTCTCTACAAGAAGTGCTATTTTTTCTATCGTTGAAGTTGTGATTCTCACCCTGTGGCGTTGTTGACGATGTAAAACAGGCCGACTTTGTAACCTCTCTCGAATTTCCACAACTGGGGGTTGTAGCCGGTGAAATTCTGGAATTTGACCTGACCCGAAGGGTCACTGGAGTCCAACACCAAAGATTTGTCGGTGGCGCTTCGTATGACGTAGAGGTCTTCGTCTGGACAGGTCGACATCGTGAACAGAAAGAAGGAACATAAGCACAGAAACCTGGAATTGAAGGATGTTATGTTGTTTCGATCATCTTTTACTCACCCGAGATGTTGCTCGGCTGCCATCTTTGTTGTTAAGAATGATTTGTTGGGAAGGAGATTCAAGGACGTTGAGTGCTTATTATACATACATTATGTGCAGCAATATATAATACAGTTGCGGGGTTATCGTAACAGTATCTTTATTTGGAGACAAACAAGTTTACACTTTCTTTTCCAAGGAAAACTCTTGTGCGATTTTACCATTTTCTTCCCACAAAATCACCCGATTTCCAGGTACAAACCTCGCCATATCCACATCGATGTTGAATTCATTCTCGGCGTTGGCGATGCGTCCTTTCGGGGTCAAATTCCACTGCTGCCTCTTGATGTTTCTCTTCTCTTTCATCACTAATGTGAGAAGTCCGATCCTGGTGAAATCCAAGACATTCCTAGACCAAACTAACTGTATTTAAATCGATGTTGTTTTTCTTCTCACCCGGTGTGGTTGTTGACGATATAAAAGACTCCAGCCTCGACTCCCGTCTGGAACCTCCACAACTGCGTACTGAAGCCGTTGAAGTGTTGAACTTGTATGTGACCAGAAGGGTCGCTGCCGTCCAACACCAAGCCAGGTCCTCCGGTTCGGATGACGTACAGTTCGTCATCAGGGCAGGCCCAGATTACACAGAATACGATTGAGAGAAAGTAGAAGAATCTAAAAGACATGTCTAGGAGAGAGGTTGGGAAATGGGGATTTACGTACTGAACTGTTCGTCGGTTGGATGCCATGATCTGAATAATTGGCATAAGACTTGATTACTGCTTTTTACGTCAGGAGTGGGAAATCCGAGAGGTTGTTGTCTGTTCAGCATTTAATTATTTTCAATGTCCGTTAACGGTGTACATCGTGTGCTATTGTTGTATTTTACATAAATTGGTATGTAAAAGTCGTACATATTGCACTAATTGTGCACAAAGTTAATTGCATCAAATCGGTACCTCAAAAACTGTCTATAATATCAATATGAAACTCACAGTCCAGTATAGTAATTACATATACAAATTATACACAGAGATTATTCAAAAAAGCAAAGAAACAAATGATTGAGGTATGTTTGCAAAATAGTCAAAATTTTGCTCTCGTGTCCGCGGCAAATAAACCCTCGCCTTTATGCCTCACGTCTGATTTTCGTTCTAAAATCATGAGGCAGCGCTGGCAACCCTTGCAGATTTCTGTCTCCTCGCGGTTTGACAACAAAAATCATAAATAAGAAAAACATTCTAAACAATTATTATTTTTAACAAGACTAAAAATTAAAATTGTTTATGATTTGATTATCTTATCACTGTGAATAGTATAGTGCACTTGACAAGACAAATTAATTAAAAACTGATTTAGCGATCTTAATCCATTGCGGAGTTACATGACCATGAAATTGACAATTCTATACAAAATCCCTCAATCCTTCAATTCCTCAATTCCTCGATTCCTCAATTCCTCAATTCCTCAATTTCTCAAGTCTCCAGGTTGTCAGTCCCTTAGTTTCTGAGTTCTTCAATTCCTCAAACATTCAATTTCTCAATCCCTCAATCCACCAATCCGTCAATCCTACAATCCCTCAATTCCTCAATTCCTCAATTATTCAGTTTCTCAGTTCCTCAATGCCTTAATCTCCTAATACTTCAATTCTTCAATTCCTCAATTCCTCAATTCCTTAATTAATCAATTATTCAGTTTCTCAATCCCTCAATCTCCTAATCCCTCAATCCTCAATTCCTCAATTCCTTAATTTCTCAATTTTCCAGGTTGTCAGTGCCTTAGTTTCTGAGTTCTTTAATTCCTCAAACCTTCAATTTCTCAATCCTTCAATCTCTTTATTCCTCAATCCCCCAATCCGTCAATCCTACAATCCCTCAATTCCTCACTTTCTCAATTCCTCAATTTCTCAAGTCTCCAGGTTGTCAGTCCCTTAGTTTCTGAGTTCTTCAATTCCTCAAACATTCAATTTCTCAATCCCTCAATCCACCAATCCGTCAATCCTACAATCCCTCAATTCCTCAATTCCTCAATTATTCAGTTTCTCAGTTCCTCAATGCCTCAATCTCCTAATACTTCAATCCTTCAATTCCTCAATTCCTCAATTCCTTAATTAATCAATTATTCAGTTTCTCAATCCCTCAATCTCCTAATCCCTCAATCCTCAATTCCTCAATTCCTTAATTTCTCAATTTTCCAGGTTGTCAGTGCCTTAGTTTCTGAGTTCTTTAATTCCTCAAACCTTCAATTTCTCAATCCTTCAATCTCTTTATTCCTCAATCCCCCAATCCGTCAATCCTACAATCCCTCAATTCCTCAATTTCTCAATTCCTCAATTTCTCAAGTCTCCAGGTTGTCAGTCCATTAGTTTCTGAGTTCTTCAATTCCTCAAACATTCAATTTCTCAATCCCTCAATCCACCAATCCGTCAATCCTACAATCCCTCAATTCTTCAATTCCTCAATTATTCAGTTTCTCAGTTCCTCAATGCCTCAATCTCCTAATACTTCAATCCTTCAATTCCTCAATTCCTCAATTCCTTAATTAATCAATTATTCAGTTTCTCAATCCCTCAATCTCCTAATCCCTCAATCCTCAATTCCTCAATTCCTTAATTTCTCAATTTTCCAGGTTGTCAGTGCCTTAGTTTCTGAGTTCTTTAATTCCTCAAACCTTCAATTTCTCAATCCTTCAATCTCTTTATTCCTCAATCCCCCAATCCGTCAATCCTACAATCCCCCAATTCCTCAATTTCTCAATTCCTCAGTTATTCAGTTTCTCAGTTTCTCAGTTCCTCAATGCCTCAATCTCCTAACCCCTCAACCCTTCAATTCCTCAATTCCTTAATTCCTCAATTTCTCAATTCTCCAGGTTGTCAGTCCCTTAGTTTCTTCAATTTCTCAAACATTCAATTTTTCAATCCCTCAATCTCTCTATTCCTCAATCCTCCAATCCCTCAATACCTCAATTATTCAGTTCCTCAATCCTTCAGTCTCCTAATCCCTTAATCCTTCAATTCCTTAATTCCTCAATTCCTCAATTCCTTAATTCCTCAATTTCTCAATTCTCCAGGTTGTCAGTGCCTTAGTTTCTGAGTTCTTTAATTTCTCAAACCTTCAATTTCTCAATCACTCAATCTCTCTATTCCTCAATCCCCCAATCCGTCAATCCTACAATCCCTCAATTCCTCAATTCCTCAATTTCTCAATTTCTCAATTCCTCAATTCCTCAATCCTCAATTCCTTAATTCCTCAATTTCTCAATTCTCCAGGTTGTCAGTCCCTTAGTTTCTTCAATTCCTCAAACATTCAATCTCTTATTCCTCAATCCTCCAATCCTTCAATTCCTCAATTATTCAGTTCCTCAATTTCTCAATCTCCTAATCCCTCAATCCTCAATTTCTCAATTCCTCAATTCCTTAATTCCTCAATTTCTAAATTCTCCAGGTTGTCAGTGCCTTTGTTTCTTCAATTCCTCAAACATTCAATCTTTTATTCCTCAATCCTCCAATCCCTCAATTCCTCAATTATTCAGTTCCTCAATCTCCTAATCCCTCAATCCTCAATTTCTCAATTCCTCAATTCCTTAATTCCTCAATTTCTAAATTCTCCAGGTTGTCAGTGCCTTAGTTTCCGAGTTCTTTAATTCCTCAAACCTTCAATTTCTCAATCCTTCAATCTCTCTATTCCTCAATCCCCCAATCCGTCAATCCTACAATCCCTCAATGCCTCAATCTCCTAATCCCTCAACCCTTCAATTCCTCAATTCTTCAATTTTTTAATTCCTCAATTTCTCAATTCTCCAGGTTGTCAGCCCCTTAGTTTCTTCAATTCCTCAAACATTCAATTTCTCAATCCCTCAATCTCTCTATTCCTCAATCCTCCAATCTCTCAATTCCTCAATTATTCAGTTCCTCAATCCCTTAATCTCCTAATCCCTCAATTCTTCAATTCCTCAATTTCTCAATTCCTCAATTATTCAGTTTCTCAGTTTCTCAGTTCCTCAATGCCTCAATCTCCTAAACCCTCAATCCTTCAATTCCTCAATTCGTTAATTCCTCAATTTCTCAATTCTCCAGGTTGTCAGTCCCTTAGTTTCTTAAATTCCTCAAAAATTCAATTTCTCAATCCCTCAAACCTCCAATTCCTCAATCCTCCAATCCCTCAATTCCTCAATTATTCAGTCCCCCAATCTCCTAATCCCCCAATCCTTCAATTCCTCAATTCCTTAATTCTCCAGTTTGTCAGTCCCTTAGTTCCTGAGTTATTCAATTCCTCAAACATTCAATTTCTCAATTTCTCAATCCCTCAATTCCCCAATCCGTCAATCCCTCAATCCCTCAATTTCTCAATTCTTCAATTCCTCAGTTCCTGAGTTCTTCAATTCCTCAATCCCTCAATTTCTAAATTCCTTAATTCCTTTATTATTGATGTCCTTAGTTCCTCGGTTTCCTACTTTTATATTTTCCTTGGTCCTTTATTCCGTAGTTCCTTAGTTTTCTAATTACATAATCTTGTACGTCTCTAGTTCCGTAGTTCCTTGGTTTCTAAAACCCCTACTTTTATAGTTTTCTTTTCTGTACTTTTAGTTCTTAGTTTTTGAGTTTCTTTGCCTCTAAGTTCCCTAGTGCGCAACTCTCTTCGTTCCTACATTTCTAGTTCGTCAGTTCCGTCGTTCGTATAGTTCCCTAATCTACCATTTTCTAATCTTAGTTCCTTACTTCTCAATTCCCCTAAATCAATATTTCCTAGTTTTCTAGTTTCGCAATTTCTTTAGTACATACTTCTTTAGTTCCCTAGACTTTAAGTTCCTTAATTCCTTAGCTCCTTTGTTCCATCGTTTATGTTTTTTTAGTATTTAGTTTTAACTTTTTTAGTTTCTTTATTCTTGAGTTTCTACTTGCCTTAGCTCCTTGCTGCTCTAGTTTTCTAGTTTCTTGGTTGCTACGATTCTTAGTACCTCGGTTCCTCAGTTCTTTAGTTCCCCATTTTGTTAGTTTGCTAGTTCTTAAGTTATTTAATTTCCAACTATTTTTCTAATTTTCCACTGATTTCCTAGTTTCTGAATTCCTCTGTTTCCAAGTTGCTTAGTTCCCTAGGTCCCCAGTTTTCGAATTCCTTCGTAGTATTTTAATTCCCTAGTTTCTTTAATTCTTAGTTCCTTAGTTTACTAGTGCATAATTCTTTTTTTTTTTAGTTTACTAGATCCGCCGTTCTCCGGTTGGAAGTCCCTCCGGTTCCCTAGTTTTCTAATTCCTACTTCTTTAGTCTATTGTCTTTTTTGTTAGTTTTTAAATTTTTTGTTCTTAACTGCCTTGGTGCCATAATTTCTTGCTTTTTTAGTACCTAGATCTTTGCCTAGTTTCCTAGTGTTTTGACAGTCCGATTTCATGTTGATTTGCAACTGGTCGCAAGTGACGGTTGCTATGGAAACGTCGTAACTAAAGACCAGCCAATAAGGCTCAATTTCATGTGAAATGACACATGAAATTGATCCTTACTGTCTGGTCTTTAGATAGGACGTAAGACTCGTCGCAACTCAACATGAAATCAGGCTGTAATTATTTTTTAACTTTTAAGTTTTCTTGTTCCTCATATACGTTTTTCCCCTAGTTTCCTAGACTACTATTGACGTGACAATGTTTTACAATTCAAAAGTTGGCGGTAAAACAAATTGATTAAAATTACTCATTAAGTATGTGTAGTACATTAAATGTAAATATACTGCAGTATAGATCAAACCTTCGCTCTTATGGCTCATGCAAATGATTGTCGTTCGAAAGTCATCAGGCAGGGCTGGCAACCCCCTTGTAGATCCCTGTCTTCTCGCGGTTCGATATGCTTAAAGGCGATGTAGCTAGCGAACGGCTTATCCAATTTGAGAATTTTTTGTGTCAGTTTGTGCGTAATACTGTGAATACTGCTCGACAAGACAAATACAATGCTGAAAGAATGACTCAGCTATCTCAAGCCATTGCGAGTTATATGACGGTGAAGTTGACTGTTCTACAGAATACCGAAATGCGAGTGTGGTTATTACGCTATTGCATCTAAGCCAAGCTGCCTTGGTTCCACTATAAAACGACGAAGAATCTTTATTTTCTTTTCTTTCACCACTTGCAGGCCGTGTCTTGCAAATACTTAGGAGCATGTGGATAACAAGTATTATGCCTTGTAAAAATGTTGATCTCAGAAGGTTTAGGCGAGTTGCTTCTGCTGCGATTCTAATTAGGTTTCAGATGTCATAAATAACTCTATAATTAAAATTGGTGGAGGCGCCGAGAAAATAATTTTAAAAGTTGTAGATGTGCTTTCGTTTATTGGAGATCCCTTCTTTAACCGCACCGGTCCAAAATAAATTAAACTTCAGAAATTTTTTCCTTTCATCTCTTCGACCCACCGTTTTCTGATGGGAGATAATATCAAAACCTTGCACAACTTTAATAATTACTGCGCGAAGTTGCTGAAGAAAAGCCAACGATTAGATCGCCATCTTCATGAGTAAACATCAAACAACACGAACCGACGTCAACGGCATCAGCCTTGTAAATTATGAACGAGTTGCCCTCATTTATAGTCAGTTTTCAAAACTGAAATAAGTAAATTAATAAGGAAGTGAATGTGCTGCTTGTACCTGGAAATTAATTCATGGAGATCTCCCTGTTTACACGAATGGTCAGTGAATTTGCGAACCTGATTTATGTAGTTTACTGATAAGCACTGTAATTTGTAACTGTCAATTGATAGCACCTTGATTTACTTCTCGAAATTGTTTGACCGAGTCGATAAAGTCCGATTACGGCCGAGGTGCATACAAGATTTTATCTACTCACAACAACGTACATATTATGCGCCTTTGTTCCGACCTCCAATTACCACCATCCTGCATATGAAAACAAATGTCACAACTGTACGAAACAATTAAAACTTCTCCCGGCATTATTTTAAATTTGTCGCAACCGTTATCGTTCACGTTCTGTCATGAGTTTAATTAGTTTCAACACGAAAGACGGAAATTTTGAGCGGGACGCCAATTCGGATAGTTTGTAATCTGCCTGAGCTTAGTTTCTTGGGGGTGATTCGACTACTTCGGTTTATCGTCTTTGCTCGAGTTTATGGGGTATTCGGTTTTACGGTAATTGCGGCGATGTTTTTGGGATTCTTTATTTTTTATTAGGTATGTAAATTGTCAGTAAAAGTTCTTATTACGAAATTTAGTACGAGGATTTTTTGAGCGGAAGTAATAAACTCCGGGGTAATTTGTACGGTCTAAAATTTAATAAAAATGGCATCATCTTTCTATAGTGGCTGTTGCTTTGTAAGAACAGAATGGTGCAAAGCGACAGGTTTCGTTGGCGCTTTTATTGAACGACTGCTATTGACTGCTTACGTTCCGATTCCGGGAATATTGTGCATTTGTGTTTTATATCGAGAACGAGAAGTGAAGGAAGAATAACTGCATTTTTATACACCCAGAATCCAAACTCAAACTTTAGTGGTTCAGGAAATTTTCGGCGGGACCGTTTTAAACATCAAATGTACATCAAGTCAGGTTTATTTCTTCTTCAGCGGTGCCAGAACACTATCACGAAACGGGTCATCAAATTCTGTTAATTACGAACTAATTTCCAAGGTACCAAATTACTTTGTGCATGTGTCAAATTTCTCCAACGACACCCTCGATAAATCAAAGATTTCGCCCGACTTTTACGGACGTCACAAACATACAAACGTAAAATAGTGTTGACTTAATTATGCACCAGCGCCGACTCTGCGACCCCAATATTGGTAGCAGCCCTAAAATTAGGCCGCCCTCGACGGAACTATTACCGGAATTGCTCGAATTTTTGAAAAATAACTGTTGTGCGTGGGATAATTTTAATCAGACAAATTGACTTCCTTCCTTTCCGCGGTTCGACACATGAATGGCCTGAGGTTGCACAAAGAAAACGGTTTCGAGGGTTGATTGCATTATCGAAGAGAAGGTGTCAAAACTTGTTGATGGGCAGGTGTACATAGTTAATTAATAGTCTGGTTTTGACATCCAACTTTGAACTTTCCGCAGGAGTTGATTCAAAACTCGTGCGTCCGCATCCCCAGCCGACGGAAAAATTATGTTTTCCACAAGGAAAATATTTGCGTTTCCGCGGGTAAAATCAATATGTCGGTGTATTAGCCACGGATTGGATTTCAAACCTATCATGTTGTTTGTATTGCTATTCCACTTACGAATTGTTGCTGAATGAATTTTTAAACGTATGGCATTAAGGTTGAAATATTGACTTAATTTTTTGTTGCAGACCTTCTGCGTAGTTTCCAAGAGGTTTCGAAAGAACTACATTCATCGTTTCACCGCCACCAGTTCGTTCTTCTTCTTCAGTCCGTTTAGTTCGATTAGGAGAGCGTGTGTATACCTGTGCACCAATCAGTACTTCGATTATTTGGTTATGGCTACTATTTTGCTCAACTGCGTCTTCCTTGCCATGGCGGAAACTATCGAAGAAGCCGAGTGAGTTTCAAAGAGTGACCCTGCATAATTATAAGCAAATAAAATGCGATCGTGCAAAAACTGGTTATTCTATGCACCATTTGGGTGCAAAGATTAATTCTTTATTGCACTAGTGTAATAATAGTCATTTATCCTATTAGTGGGATAGAAGCATCATTATCTGTTTTAAAACTCCCTAAAACTGAAAATATAATCTTTTTTTTTTGTTGAAAATCAAGAATTAAGAAAATTTTAAATTCTTATTGAAATCACTCAAAGTTGCTAAGACAATTTTTTATTCCACTTGTGGTTCATTACTCAACTCACATTGCGTCATATGAGTGGTATCATTATACAGCAGTGGTAGATAAGAAATATTAGAAATTATTGGTAATGTAAAACTAGTCTTTATTTGCTTTTTAAATTCCGAATGTGGTTAAGTGGTAACATAGGCATACTCTCCAGATAAGTGAGGTCTGGGACGATTATAGAAAAAGTGTTGTATACAACACACGTAAAAACTAACTATCTATCCATCCAAATAAAATAAGGATCACATCGTAACATAATGTCTCTTCAATTAAATAAATATAATTGTTTTGTATTGTATATGGGTTTAATGATGTTTTGAATTTTCTATTAGAATAGTATTTAGCACTTCATGAAACTTACTCACACTGTATTACTTAAAATCCTATTTTTTGAAATTACAAACTCGGGCGGTCGATTTTATCAGGAGCAGTATTCAGTTCTAATAAAAAACGAATAAAAGCATCGATTTGGCTTAGGAATGGTCAAAGTTTCTACCAGGAGTAGCAGGCAAAACAAGAAGGTGTTGACACCTTTTTCGTCGCACGAAACTCTAAACAGAATAATTAATATTTCTGCCAGGAGCAGCAGGATTGCAGAAGAACGAGGATGAACAAGAGCAACGATATTCACCACTTTCATACATTTGTCTCGGAAATATGTAATCAAAATTTCTATTAGGTCTAGCAGGATTGCAGAATAGCGAGGAGGATTTCGAGCATCAAAGAGCTGATTAGTGAAACCTTTCTTGTCGTACGAAACAGAATAATTGAAACTTACCGCTTCCGTTAATTGGTTGTGGGCTCGCAGAAGAACGAGAAGGTGTTCGAGCGCCCAACAACTGATTAAGGATATCTTTCTGATCTCACAAAGTCTAAACAAAAGCAAGGATATTTACCACTTTCATAAATTTTCTTGGAAATCGTCAGAATTTCTGTCAGGACTAGCAGGATCGCAGAAGATCGAGAAGGATTTAGAGCATCAAAGAGCTGAATAAACACCTTTCTTGTCGCAGAAAGCTCTGAATAAAATAATTGATATTTGTCACTTCCATAAATTTGTTCTGGGAATCGACAAAATTTCTGCCAGGAACAGCAGGATCGCAGAAGAACGAGGAGGTTGTCGAGTGACAAACAACTGATTAAGAACGTATTTTTGGTCCCACAAAGTCTGAACAAAAGCAACGATATGTACCACTTTCATAAATTTGTTCTGGAAATCATCAAAATTTCTGTCAGGACTACCAAGATCGCAGAAAAGCGAGGAGTTTCAGCACTAAAGAACTGACTAAGGACATCATTCTTTCTGGTCCCACAAAGTCTGAACAAAAGCAACGATATTTACCACTTTCATAACCCTGTCTTGGAAATATGTAATCAAAATAATATCTGTTAGGTCTAGCAGGAACGCAGAATAGAGAGGAGAATTTCGAGTATCAAAGAGTTTATTAGGGAAACCTTTCTTGTCGCATGAATCTCTAAACACAATAATTTAAATTTACCGCTTCCGTAAATTTGTTGTAGGAATCGTCAAAATTTCTACCAGGAGCAGCAGGATCGCAAAAGAACGAGGAGGTTTTCGAGTGCTAAAGAACTGATTAAGAACGTATTTTTGACACCACAAAGTCTGAACAAAAGCAACGATATTTACCACTTTCTAAATTTGTCTTTGAAATCGTCAAAATTTCTGTCGGGACTAGCAGGATCGCAGAGGATAGAGGAGGATTTAAGGCATCAAAGAGCTGATCAGGCACCTTTCTTGTCGCAGAAAACTCTAAACAGAATAATTGATATTTGCCACTTCCATAAATTTCTTCTGGAAATCGACAAAATTTCTGTAAGGAGCAGCAGGATTGCAGAAGAATTAAGAGGTTTTAGAGTGCCAAGCAACTGATTAGGAACGTATTTTTGGTCCCACAATTTCTGAACAAAGGCAACGATATGTACCACTTTCATAAATTTGTCCTGGAAATCGTCAAAATTTGTGTCAGGACTAGCAGGATCGCAGAAGAGCGAGGAGGAGTTTGAGCAGTAAAGTACTGATTAAGAACATCATTCTTTCTGGTCCCACAAAGTCTGAATAAAAGCAACAATATTTACCATTTTCATGAATTTGTCTTGGAAAAATGTAATCAAAATTTCTGTTAGGTCTAGCAGGAACGCAGAATAATGAGGAGGATTTCGAGCATCAAAGAGTTTATTAGGGAAACCTTTCTTGTCGCATAAATCTCTAACCAGAATAATTGAAATTTACCGCTTCCGTAAATTTGTTGTAGGAATCGTCAAAATTTCTACCAGTAGCAGCAGGATCGCAAAAGAACGAGGAGGTTTTCGAGTGCTAAACAACTGATTAAGAACTTATTTTTGACACCACAAAGTCTGAACAAAAGCAACGATATTTACCACTTTCTAAATTTGTCTTAGAAATCGTCAAAATTTCTAGCAGAATCGCAGAAGAGCGAGGAGGATTTCGAGCATCAAAGCGCTGATTAGACACTTTTCTTGTCGCACAAAACTCTAAATAAAATATTTGATATTTACCACCTCCATAAATGTTCTGGGAATCGACAAAATTTCTGTCAGGAGCATCGGTATCGCAGAAGAACGAGAAGGTTTTCCAGTGCCAAACAAATGATTCAGAACGTATCGACAAAGTCTGAACAAAAGGAACGATATTTACCGCTTTCATAGATTTGTCTTGGAAATCGTCAAAATTTATGTCAGGACTAGCGGAATCGCAGAAATGCGAGGAGTATTTGACATTGACCCAATTTAATAAATCTGAAGATACGTTGCTACAAAAGAAATTAAAAATTAGGACACCTGAGAAAATTGGGAATCCGGAGAAATTTGAGAAGGCAAAAATTTTAAGTTGGGGCACCAGAGAAACTGGACAGGCCAAGATAAAGTGAAATTGCGCCCTTAGCGACAGAAGAATTGTGAAAAAAATTGAGATACCTGAGAATTAAAAATAATAAAAACCTGAAAAATATTGGAAGAAGTTGAGACACCTAACACCAAAGAATATAGAGCTTGATAAACCTAAAAATAAGACACCTTTAAATTTGAAGAACCTGAAAAATTAAGACAGCTGAGAATATTGAGAGGAGAATACTGAGAAATTTTTAAATCAAAAACATTTCTGACAGGAGCAGCGATATTACAGAAAAGCGAAGAGGTGTTCGGAGTATCAAAGAGGTGATTAAACACTTTTCTTGTCGCAGAAAACCCTCAAGTCTGAACAAAGGCAACGATATTTACCACTTTCATAAATTTGTCTTGGAAATATGTAATCAAAATTTCTATTAGGTCTAGCAGGATCGCAGAATAGCGAGGAGTATTTCGAGCATCAAAGAGCTGATTAGTGAAACCTTTCTTGTCGCACGAAACTCTAAACAGAATAATTGAAATTTACCACTTCCATAAATTTGTTGTGGGCTCGCAGAAGAACGAGAAGGTGTTCGAACGCCGAACAACTGATTAAGGATATCTTTCTGATCTCACCAAGTCTAAACAAAAGCAAGGATATTTACCACTTTCATAAATTTTCTTGGAAATCGTCAAAATTTCTGTCAGGACTAGCAGGATCGCAGAACATCAAGGAGGTTTTCGATTGAAGAGCTGATTACACACCTTTCTTGACGCAGAAAACTCTCGACAGAATAATTCATATTTACCACTGCCATAAATTTTTTCTGGGAATCGACAAAATTTCTGTCAGGAGCAGCAGGATCGCAGAAGAACGAGGAGGTTTTCGAGTGCCAACAACTGATTAAGAACGGATTTTTGGTACCAAAAAGCAACGATATGTACCACTTTCATAAATCTGTACTGGAAATCGTCAAAATTTCTTTCAGGACTAGCAGGATCGCAGAAGAGCGAGGAGGAGTTTGAGCACTAATGAACCGATTAAGAACATCATTCTTTCTGGTCCCACAAAGTCTGAAGAAAAGCAACGATATTTACCATTTTCATAAATTTGTCTTGGAAAAATGTAATCAAAATTTCCGTTAGGTCTAGCAGGAACACAGACTAATGAGGAGGATTTTGAGCATTAAAGAGTTTATTAGGGAAACCTTTCTTGTCGCGTAAATCTCTAACCAGAATAATTCAAATTTACCGCTTCCGTAATTTTTTGTGGGAATTGTCAAAATTTTGTACCGGGAGCAGTAGGATCGCAAAAGAACGAGGAGGTTTTCGAGTGCCAAACAACTGATTAAGAACTTATTTTTGGTACCACAAACTCTGAACGAAAGCAACGATATTACCACTTTCATAAATTTGTCTTAGAAATCGTCAGAATTTATGTCAGGACTAGCAGGATCGCAGAGGATAGAGGAGGTTTTAGAGCATCAAAGAGCTGATCAGACACCTTTCTTGTCGCAGAAAACTCTAAACAGAATAATTGATATTTGCCACTAACATAAATTTCTTCTGGAAATCGACAAAATTTCTGCAAGGAGCAGCAGGATTGCAGAAGAATGAAGAGATTTTAGAGTGCCAAGCAACTGATTAGGAACGTATTTTTGGTCCCACAATTTTTGAACAAAGGCAACGATATGTACCACTTTCATAAATTTGTCCTGGAAATCGTCAAAATTTCTGTCAGGACTAGCAGAAACGCAGAATAGTGAGGAGGATTGCGAGCATTTACGACTTTCATGAATTTGTTTTTGAAGCCGGAATTTTTTTACCAGGAGCAACAAGATCGCAGAATATCAAGGAGGTTTTCGCGTTTATTCAGGGAGCTCTGAATAAAAAGCGCAAACTTTGAATACAAATTTTAAAATTTTAAATTTAAAAGCCGGATCGCAAAAAGGCGAGGAGGTGTTCATTTATTAAAGATCTGATTAGGGACACTTTTCTGTTCACCACAAAATTTGCACTGCAATAATTTCCATACGATTCTGTTTCCCCACTTTTTACTCCCGAAATCGATGCGCCTCGGTATGTTTTTCGGTCCAAAGGACCTGTTTGTTCAGGTTAGTTTGCTCGGTAAACAACGGCTATTGGTTCGAGGAGAGAATGCCATAGGACGATAAAATTCCGGCACCCGATGCTTTGTAATGTAATATAAAAACAAACGTGATCACAGGGGGCGAAAGATAGTGATTTGTTTCTATTTTATTACGAGCGACTTATCTATTATGGATGCGAATTGTGATTCGAAGTAAATGAGGTTGTGGAGGATGAATAATGCATCGGGTGTGACAACTCTGTTAAAGGAGATAGTCGCTAGAGCTAGTGTAAGAAAGACTTTTATTATTTTGTTTTATCAGACGTTTGTGACTGATTGGGGTGCTAAAAATAAGTGAGTTTTTATGTATTTAGTGTTGAGTCTATTTTCGACAAGAACAACAGTTTTCAACACCCCGAACGTTTGACGTACACTGGGCGTTTTGTTATTGCATATTTGTTAATAATGATTCAATATATTGCAAAGTAATGTCCGGTTTTACTCCCTTCTTTAACATTCTGAACCACCTAAATTTCCCCCAGAGTCAGCATCATCCAGGCGATGCTACAATTTTCCCGGATGACCGTCCGAGGTTTAACTTCCCGTAAAAACTTTCCGCAACCATCAAGCGAATTTAAATGAGGGCCCTCACCTTCCATTTTCATTTTGAGAAAACGAAAACACGCTCGTCTGCTTCCCTGAAATTCCCGACCCGTTTTAAACGCTTGCATAAATTTTATGAAAGATCATCCCTTTTACGAAAGCTGCTTAGATATTTTAATAATAATGGCATCATGTGCCTCGCCAATTTGCATTTAACTTGAAATATTCAGAAGTGGGATAAATCGTAAAATTAAGTTTTGACATTTTTTTAAATTGGTCGCACTGAATAAATATATTATTCATGTACTTAGGGATATCTGCACTGAAGCTCGGAATAAATAGTTTTATTAGTTTTATTTCCTACTTGGCGATTATTATATCTGCGATGTTGGCAAACACGGCTGTTGATTCAAAAACAGTAAAACTCACAGTGGGTGGAAGTTATTGCGTGACTGAAAATTAAATATGTATACAGGAATCAATGGCTAATAAAATTTCGCCTGAACAAAAAATACATCTGGATCTCACCGGTGCATTATTGTTGTGATTCTGCTCCAAAATACGACTAAAGAATTTTATATCTCACGACTTCACGACTTTACGATGTACAATCAGTTGTTGAATAAAAACATAACGTCTCTGTAATCTCTTGTTTTACAGCAACGTTTTTCATTCAATCAGTTTCCAACTGTAATTATCGTCATAAATTGCACCATCAGGAAAATATTGTACAATTTCACAAGCAGATGCTATTTCTATTCATAAGATGCACTAATTCTCGAATGAGAGATCATGAAAGGGGTGAAATTAAGGGACACTCACTTCAAGAAATAATTACATTTGCATACGAGTCAAGCCCTCGTAGTTCGTAATTGCGTGAAATAAAGGGGTTGTGTTATTCGGGGCTCCAACCAATTATATAAATAGGTAATGTTATCTTAACTGAACTGTCGTTCTAGTTTGCACCTCAGGCAATCGAGCTTCTGGACCTTTTGACTGTGGTAGTTTGTTTTCAAAATATATTTTATCAACCTGATATCCTTATTAAATTTAACTTAATAATATACCTAATACTTATCTTCGCCTCCTCGTAGGTCAACCGTGACATATGTCGCAGCCTCCTAGTGAAATTGGTCGTTTCAAAACTAAATATTTGTTTGTTTCAGGTATATTTTTCTAGCCATATATACGGCAGAAATGATAATAAAGAGCATCGCTAAGGGTTTCATACTCAACAAGTACACATATCTGAGGAACCCATGGAATTGGCTAGACTTCGTCGTCATCACCAGCGGCTACGCCACCATCGGGATGGAAGTGGGGAACCTCGCCGGATTGAGGACGTTTCGGGTTTTGCGCGCGCTCAAGACCATCTCCATCCTCCCAGGTAAAAGCTCAATCTACTCTACCGTGCAATCAGACACGGTCCAAACCCGGATTGATTCAATATAGAACGCTCCTTATTATCGCTAACAAGTTGATGTGTATTTTGCATCGGCAATGGCCAAATTAAACCGGGATTAAATTTAACAGGCCATTAAAATCGTAAACCTGGCATTAATGAAATAAGTTAAAATTTAATGGCCCTATAATAACTGAAGTGCACACAATAGCTCTGTGCTGCAGTAAATCCTTCTCGTCTTGTCTCATAATCATAATGGTGATTAATCACTTGTTACGACTTTCACAAAGTACTAAAACATGACCTATAGTCACACAACTACCATATCACAGAATAGAAAATAATGTAATAATACTTATATTGATAACGTTTTTTTATGCTTTTATCTTCTCCGTAGCGTCCTTGAAAGGAACGTCGTCGGCTGTTATGACTTGCTATTAACATCAAGCCCAGATAATAATACACGAACTTTATTTTGAAATTAACTGTAATGCCACATTTTCTCTCGATAGCATTTTAGGTGTGAAATAACGAAGGTTGCGGGAAATGGGCTGAAGTTGCCACCTTATCGTATCTAACCGCACACGGCACTACTTCAATGGTGAACTCATCGACTTAAATTTCCCTAGATAATTTCCGGTAGAGTTGTTATCGATCGAGCGGCAGGTTAACAAGGAAGTAGTTTCCCGAGTTTCCCGAGATGTTTTGTTGTTGACACTTTGACACATATACTCTTCAGCTGTGGAGATGTTCTTCCAGTCTCCATGTCGCCGTCTCTCTGAATACCAAGTTCACATAATTTCCACAAAATCCATAATGCAATTTGCGCTCCACTTTTGATGTTTCTTAGTGACGCTTCAGCTTCTACATCTTTATCATTCCCGGGGTTATCTAATTTCTTTACGCTTTAAGATATCGGTCTTACGAAAATGCAGAACTTTTAGGATTGGGTCAGTGCTCCCCTCGTTTTCGTTACTCTGGAAACGACAAGAGATGGTAGCTTTTGAAAATTGACTCATCAAATTCAATTAGCTACTAGTAGCATCACTCACAGTAATGGGAGCTTATGCGGTTTTTTGCCAGGTTGCTGAATCACCGGATTCCTGCGATCTCATTTCCTATGTAACTATCCAAAACCGTTAACTATAAAATGACCACAAATCAAAAATAATAACCACACAAAATTTCGAAATTGGGTTTCAAGAGTTTCAAAGACTCAAAATTTGCAAATTAAGGGATTCAAGATTACATCGAATCAAAATTCCCAAAATTGCGCAATTTATAGTAAAAAAAATAAAAAAGTAAAATGGCGCATCCACCATCATTTTCAGTTTTTTTTTTCGTTTACCAAAAATGTTATAATTTGATGTATTACTAATCACGTAGTTGAAAGCAATATCTATTCCAAATACAGAAACTCAAATTTTCTCTCTTTTTAAAAATTCCAAAACACATGCGTGATTTTTAAATTGTGGATATTTTATGTAAAATGTGGTTTTGTGCAAAAGTGGAATTGTGAAATGTTGCAAGTTTTATTTCGCGAAACTTCTATATATTGTGAAATTTTGTAATTTAGAAACTGTCGAAATGTGACATTTTGAAAATGTGAAACCACTGACATTTTGAAATACCTACCTGGAATGGTAAAATTCTGAAATTTTTAAATTGTAGAAAAGTACCATCATGAAATTGAATTAAATTTGTATTGAATTTTTTTCGAAACTAAGAATAGAAATTGTTAAATTGTAAAATTTTGAAATTGTGAAATCGCGGAAATGTAAAATTGTGAAAAAAAATTATTCAAACTGTGACATGGAAATATTTTGAAATTCGTGAATAAAAAAATAAAAAAAATACTGGTAATTTTCGAGTTAATTTGTTGTTATCAAGATTACACAAGTACCAAGAACCAAAGAGAATATACATTTAAGACAACTTTATAGGTGGATGACTGGTTACATCGATTCATATTCATTTTTTTTCAGATAGGAAGTAGAAATCAAAACTGTCCCATTTTGTTTTTAAAAAGAATTTTTTAAATCAAACTACAACTTAAAAATGTAAAAGATAAGTACAAAATCAGTCAGTTATCAGTCCAACCTAGCACATCTCTTGTCCAGGGGAGGCTCGATCTTCCTCAGCCCCTCCAAATACATCCTCGTAACATCCTCCTCCACAGTTTCTCTGCAAGCGCGACTAAAAGCGCTCGGAGAGGAGCACACAGGCACATTTGCCGCTTCACAACCGAGCGTCTTCTCAATCGTGGAGTTGGTCTCGTACAACCAGAACGTCAACTGGTGCAGACACGGACACTTCCATGGATTACCATCGATGCTCGTCCTTTTCACCGTAACACTCACCATGATACTCTTCGGTATGAAGTTGAGGAAGTTGGCATTTAGAGCCAGCGATTTTACTTTTAGTGCGTTTGGAAAAATCTGGGGGTGTAGCGACGTTAGTCTGTTGTGTTTCAACCCCAAGTAATCAAGGTATGTAAGACCCTTGAAGGCCTCAAATTCTATAACTTCCAAGTCGTTGAAATTAAAATTGATCACTTTTATGTTCGGAAACGAGACGAACGCAGCTCTGGGAATAACCCTGATCTTGTTGTAGCCGAAGTTCATGGTCGCCAGACTGGTAGCCTGCGTCAACCACTTCTTCTTCCATTCCATCAACTGGTTGTGATCACAGTAAAGAGTTTTTAGTGTGGGGACCGAAAAGGCATCGTCGGCAATGCGGGCGATTTTATTCCGAGTCAGATACAAGTGTTCTAATTTAGGGGTCCTCTCGACGTTGAAAACTGCGCTGGGGATCGCCTCCAGGTCACCGTCCAAGATTTTCACGGTTTCCAACTTGGGAACGTTCCTGAAAGCTGCGGCTTCGAGTTCTCGGATCCCGCTTCGTTGGAATATGACAGTGTGGAGATTGGCCATGTGGCGGATCGAGTCACGGCCCAACCGCGGAATTGTGTGGTTTTGGATTTCCGTGGAGACGATGTAGTCATCGAAACTCGTTCTTTCGATGCATCCGTTTACGTTGTATGTGCGTTGTTTGTTGTCTTTGGAATTGGTCAGCACGGGCACGTTTTCGAAGGAGTCACATTTTTGGGCAGTTGTCGTTTCGAAAACGAGACAAACAAGAAACAATTGCGTTAACATGTTAACTGTTCTTGGAGTTCAGCACAACTGACCGATAATGCGCTCGAACTCCGATTGGTGGAGGTGGAGGTCAAGATCTGGGAAATTCTATATCGATCCTGTATGACTATTTAAAGATAACATTTTTTGCATCTTGGAAACGACTTTTATCAATAATAATTTGCCACAATTCCAAAATTTCAAAATTGATTTCAGTTTCCGAATAATTTCACATTTCTCACAATGATGCTGTTATTATCTCCGTTATAATTGGGTGCGCTCAGTCGCGCGCTTAGTCGTGATTGGTAGTTTGAAATTAACATTACAAATTTATTTTTTTCTACTTTTTGTACAAAATAATCAAATTTCCCAATATAGGGAATTTCGCGGCGGTAGGCTACGTTTGCGAGGTGCATTAACGGTGGCTATGAAAAAGAATTAATTCAAAACGTCAATACTCGTATTTTTGTTTATTCTTTTGACATGTATCAACACGTGGTAGTGAATTTTAACCCATCCGGAAAGACCTCCAAAAACGTCTCTCAACTAAAACTGAAGCCGTAACAAACGCCCCCAAACCACAAACAATTCGCACATCAGGCCCGTTATTTTCCTTTGTGACCCGCGGTGCGGACCTTGATATCAACAAACGCGATATCCTTTTGGCTCTGGAAAATCTCAATCTCCCCATCAACAAAAGGCCCGCGTCATGACCGGAGACACATCGTAAAAGAACATATTGAGCAGGTCAAAGATGCTGGAGGCGCCGCTTTGAATAAAATACTGTATTCAAAATAAATGTTGATTTCAACTACAGACATGATTTTGAACATAAAATTGTAAAATTTTGGGAATCAGAAAAGGCGAAAAATGGTTACTCAGATTTTAGTTTCTTCAGCTTCTTTGGCTCATGAAATCGATGAAATCTTGAATCGCTAAAACTGATGTTTTAGATGAATGAATTTTTGAATTTCCACATTTAGGTATTTTGAATCGATGTAATCTTGAATTCGTGAATTCGAATTTCAAGTCGGTAAAATCTTAAAATTTTGAATCTTTGACGTTTTTGACTGTGTTCTTCATTTTGAAAAATTATGAAATTTCGAAATCTTGAATTCCTGAACTTGAAAATTTCCAAAATTTCAATATATGAAATAAAAAATTACTTTCCGGAATTCTATAATGTTTTCTGAATCATTGAAAGCTGGAATCACTGAAATAGAAAATTCTTTATTTCAGATTGATGAATTCTTGAATTCCCAAATTTACATAATTTTTGATGCAATTTTCAATTCGTGTCTCGAATTTAAAGCCGTGAAAAATCTTCTTGATTTTGTACCTACTCTCATTTTGGAAAATTTGGAAATTTTGATCTTGATTTCTTGATTTCCTGAATTTGGATATTTACAAAATTTCAATACATATATGAAATGAAAAAAATACATTTTTGAAACTCTAATCTGTATTCTGAATCGTTGAAAGCTAGAATCGATTAAATTTTTTAATTTTTGATTTTTTTTTTATTTTGAAATTTTCAATCCCTAATAAAGGAATTTGCATTGTATTTTAGATAGATGAATTCTTGAATTTACAAATTTAGATAATTTTTGATGTAATTTTCAATTCGTGAATTAAAAGCCGTTGAAATAATAATATTTTGAATCTTTGAGATCTTGAGTTTTTTTTTTTGAAAAATTTGGTTGAATTTTGAGATTCCTGTATTACCGAGCTGAAGGTAAACACATGGTAGAGAGGTTAAGTAGCGTAAAAATAGAGAAATAGAAGGTGATATAAAGACAAAATTAGAGAAGATATTGAGAAAAGCGAGAAGTGATATTAGAGAAAGGTAGGAAGAAAGAATTGGGCAGGGAAGAGGAGATATAGTCAGGAAAAAGAATAAATCGGCGAAGCCGGAAGATAACGACTCTAGGAGGCGCCACAGGAAGCCGTGACAAAGACGATAGAAACCGCTCGCTCAGTCAGGGAAGCCTGGACTCTTACCTGGAGGAAAGGAAAAGAAAGAGAAAAGGGGAGGGTAGAACAGAAAAACAAGAAGAGGAGGAAGAGAAATTTTTTCAAAAAAGTAAAAAGACGGCGAGGTCTCCTGGAGTAAAGAAAACACAGAAGACATCAGAGAAAGAGAAGGAAACGGACACAGAGATGGAGAAAAAAATATTGGAGCTGTTGCAAGAGTTGAAGGAGGAGATGAAAGAAATAAGACGAGAAAACAAGGAACTCAAGAGAGAGATAGAGAGGCAGAGAGGAGAATTTAAAGAGAAGGAGAAGAGATGGGAAGGAGAGAGAGACTGGTGGAAGGAGAGAGTGGAAAAGCTGGAAGAGAGAATGGAAATCGAAGAGAGAAGAAAGAGGAAGAACAACATCGTGATAACAGGATGGGACGGGGAAAGAAAAAGTCATGTAAAAAAAGAGGATGTAGAGAAGTTTTTGAAGGAAAATGTAGAGGATAGTAAAGTAAAAGATTGTTACAGGATTAACAAGGATCAAGTATTGGTGGAGATGGAGGGATGGGGTGAGAAGGAAAGAATAATGAAGCACAAAGGAAAATTGAGGGAGAAGAGGGAAACAAGGGGGATATACATAGACAACGACCTCACAAAGAAAGAAAGAGATTTACGAAAGAATCTAAGAAGTATGGCGAAGGAAAAAAGGGAAGAAGGGAAAGAAGGAAGAGTGGGATACAGGAAATTAATAGTGGACGGGGAGCAATGGAGATGGAATGAAAAGGGAGAGAGACTAGAGGTTTTCCAATAAGAAGAAGAAGGGGAGGAGGGAAAAAGGGGGACAACGGCAAAGTAAAAAGGACAATGAAACGGGAAAAACGAAACAAAGAGGGAAGTAGGAGGGAAACTAGGGAAGGAAGGGGGAAATCAGAGAAGGTAACGAGAAAAACAGGGGTGAGGGCACTATTTTGGAATGTAGCGGGACTAGGGAAAAAATAAGAAGATTTTTGGGACTATGTGAAGGAGTTCGATATTGTTGGATTAACAGAAACATGGTCAGAAAGCTGGGAAAAAATAGAAAAACTGTTACCAAAGGAGTTCAAGTGGGAATGGCAAGGGGCGAGAAGGGGAAAGAAAAAAGGAAGAGCAGCAGGGGGAATAATAACAGGGGTAAAAAAGGGATAAAAGAGAATACTAAAAAGAAGGGAGAAGAGGAAGGTCACATGGTGAGAAACGTTAAAATAGACAGTAAATGGTGGAAAATAGTGACAGTGTACAGCAAAGAGATGAAAGAAACAATAATCAAGATAGAAGAAACATTAAAAGACAACAGGGAAGAATGTCTGCTTCTGGGAGGGGATTTTAACGGGAGAATTGGGGAAAGAGGAGACAGGAATTGGGAAGAAGAGAGAGGAGAGGGAAAAAGAAAATCCAAAGACAAGAAAGAAAACGCGGAAGGGAAGAAGTTGATGGAACGGATAGAAGAAAAAGGATGGGAAGTGCTGAATGGAAACAAACAAGGGGACGAAGAAGGAGAATGGACCTACATAGGCGGTAGAGGAGAGACGGTGATAGACTACGGAATAGTAAACGAAGAAGCATGGGAAGAAGTCGAAGAATTCAGAAAAGGGGAAAGAGTAGAGTCAGACCATCTGCCTATGGAGATAAGTATAGGAAGGAGGAGAGAGAAGAGAGGAGGAGAAGAAAAAATAGAGGAAATGTGGAAGGTGATAAGTAAAGTATGGGACGAGCAAGGGGTGGCAGAGTATAAGAGAAGACTGGAAAAAGCAAGATTTAAAAAACAAGAAGTAGGGAAAATGGAGAAAGAATTGGTAGAAATATTGGAAAAATCAGCGACAAAAAGAGAAAACAGTAAGAGGTGGAGGAACAAAAAGAAAGAATAAATGGTGGGACAAAGAATGTGAGCAACGTAAAAAGGAAGCAATAAAAGAACTAAGAAAGTGGAGAAAGACTAAAGGGAACAGAAGTGGCTTTTTAGAAGCGAAAAGAAGATACAGAGAGACATGCAGGGAGAAGAAGAGGCAGAAGAAGGAGAAAGAGAAGGAAGAGATAAAAGCAATAAGAACAGAGAAGGAGGTATGGAACTATATTAATAGAGAGAGAAAGAAAAAAGAAAATGGGAGCGAGGAGATAACGATGAATGAGTGGGAGGAGTACTTCATGAGGCTGCTGGAGGGAGAAAAGGAAAAAAAGAAAACGGAAATAGAGACGAAGAGAAACCGAGTAGAACCTGAAGGAGAAGAAATTACAATGGAAAAGGTGGAGAGGCATGTGAAGAAACTGAGGAAAGGGAAGGCACCAGGGAGGGATAGAATACAGAATGAGTCGTGGATGTATGGGACGAGAAGAGTGCTAGAGAGGCTGGTGGAGGTAATGAATGGGGTGTGGAGAGGAGAAGGATTCCCGGTAGGGAGGAGAGAGGGGGTAATTTACCCCATTTACAAAAAAGGGGAGAAAAATAAAGTAGAAAATTACCGAGGGATAACTCTCCTAAACACAGGGTACAAGTTGTATGCATCAATTCTGAATGAAAGGATGAGCAGAGAGATAGAGGAAAAGGGAGCATTACCAGACAGCCAAGCAGGATTTAGAGAGGGGAGGGGAACTATGGATAATGTATACATCCTGGACCATTTGACGAAGAGTGAGTTAAAGAAGAAAGGGGGGAGGGTGTATGCATTATTCGTAGACTTCAAGGCGGCTTTTGACAAGGTGGACAGAGAGAGGATATTTGAGTGCCTGAGGGAGAAAGGGGTAAATGAATGGCTGGTAAGAAAGGTGGAGGAGATATATGAGAGAACAAAAAGTAAAGTGAAGGTAGGGGAGAGGGAAAGTGAATGGTTTGTGACAACAAAGGGAGTGAGGCAAGGTTGCCCGCTCAGCCCCTTGTTGTTCACGATGTAGGTGGCAGATATGGACGGAATGTTAGAGAGAGCACAAGCGGGGGGGTGTGTGGTAGGTAGAAAAAAAGTGTGGAGCCTGGCGTTTGCGGATGATGGCGGCAAAGAGTGAAAGAGAAATGAAGGAAATGATAAAGAGTTTAGGAAAATATGTGAAGAAGAAAAGACTAGAAGTGAATGTAGAGAAAACAAAAATGCTGGTGTTCAATAAGAGAAAGAGGAAGAACAAAGAGAGTGATTGGAGGTGGGAGGGAGAAGTAATAGAACAAGTAAAAGAATTCAAATACTTGGGGTATGTGTTCAATGAAAGAGCCACAGATAAGGCACATATTAGAGAACTGGCAAGAAAAGCGAACAAGGTGATAGGATGTGTATGGGGAATAGGAGAGAGAAGGTGGGGAGGCGATTTTAAGAGGAGAATGATGATGTTTGAAAGTCTTATTGAAAGCGTGTTGTTGTACGGAGCAGAGGTATGGGGATGGAAAGAACAAGAGGTGATAGAGAGGGTGCAAGAGAAATTCTGAGGTGGGTGCTAGGGGTGGAGAGAGAAACGCCAGGGTACATAGTGAGAAAAGAATGCAAGAGGAATAGGTTGAGAGTGGAAGCGGGAAAAAGAGCGGTCAAGTTCGAAGACAGGATGGAAGGGAGGAAAGAGTGTAGGATACTAAAGGAGTGCTGGAGAGAAAAGAAGAAGAATTACGAGGAGAATGATAGGGAGAATTACTACAGGAGGGATGGGTATGCAAGCAAAGAAATAGAGAGACGGAAAGAAAGAGGCGTGTGGATGAATGTAGAACTAAGTGAAAGAGATAAGGATACGGATAGACAAGAGAGGAGAGAAAGAATTAGAGAATTCAGATACAACGGGAAGTACGGAAGATGCATGATCGAGGAAGTACCGAAGTATTTGGGGAGGGAGAGCGAGAAAGAAAGAAAGATGATAGCGAGGTTTAGGTGCGGAAATGAAGAGAGGGAAAATAGGTATTGGGCAGAAGATGGAGGAAGAATGTGTAGAATGTGCTATGAGGAAAGAGAGACAATTGAGCATATGTGGAACGAGTGCAGTGAGATGAAACAAAGAGAGAGGAAAGAAAGAGAGGAAATACTGAATGTAGATGGAAGGAAAATTAAATGGATGAAAGAGGTATGGAAGAGGAGGGAGATGGGAGAAGAGGAAAGGGGAGGGCAGAAGAAATAAAGAATTTTATTTAGGTTTTTAATTATTATAATAAAATTGTTAAGTGTACTTGTATATGTGTAGGAATCAGAAAGCCCGTAGGGCAAATAAAGATAATGAAACTTTAATGAATAAATCTAATTGTGAACTGCTGAATTTAGAAATTTTGAGTCTTTGTAATCTTGAAAATGGGAATTTGGGAATTTTGAATTGGAAAATCTTAAATTTCTGAATTTGCGAATTTTGAGTGTAATCTTGAATTCCGAAATATCGAATCGCTTAAATTGCAAATTTTTAATCTTTATATGTAGTTTCAAATTATTGAATTTGGGTATTTGCATTATATTCTTGAGTTTTGAATTCCCAAATTTTCATATTTTGAATCAATGTAATTTTGAATTCGTAAATTAGGATTTTAAATCCTAGACTAAATCAGGAATTTTTTAACCTTTTTAAATCAAACTACATCGTAAAGATGTAAAAGATATGTACAAAATCAGTCAGTTATCAGTCCAACCTAGCACATCTATTATCCAGGGGAGGCTCGATATTCCTCAGCCCCTCCAAATACCTCCTCGTAACATCCTCTTCCACAGTTTCTCTGCAAGCGCGACTAAAGGCGCTCGGAGAGAAGCACACAGGCACATCTGGCACTGCACAACCCAGCGTCTTCTCAATCGTGGCGTTGGTTTCGTACAACCAGAACGTCAATTGGTGCAGACACGGGCACTTCCATGGATTACCATCGATGCTCGTCCTCTTCACCGTAACACTCACCATGATATTCTTCGGTATGAAGTTGAGGAAGTTGGCATTTAGAGCGAGCGATTTCACTATTAGTGCGTTTGGGAAAATCCGGGGGTGTAGCGACGTTAGTCTGTTGTGTTTCAACCCCAAGTAATCAAGGTATGTAAGTCCCTTGAAGGCGTCAAATTCTATAACCTCCAAGTCGTTGAAATTAAAATTGATCACTTTTATGTTCGGAAACGAGACGAACGCAGCTCTGGGAATAACCCTGATCTTGTTGTAGCCGAAGTTCATGGTCGTCAGACTGGTAGCCTGCGTCAACCACTTCTTCTTCCATTCCGTCAACTGGTTGTGATCACAGTAAAGAGTTTTGAGTGTGGGGACCGAAAAGGCATCGTCGGCAATCCGGGCGATTTTATTCCCGGTCAGATAGAGATGTTCCAACTTGGGGGTCCTCTCGGTATTAAAAACTGCGCTGGGGATTGCCTCCAGGTCACCGTCCAAGATTTTCACGGTTTCCAACTTGGGAACGTTCCTGAAAGCTGCGGCTTCGAGTTCTTGGATCCCGCTTCGTTGGAATATGACAGTGTGGAGATTGACCATGTGGCGGATCGAGTCACGGCCCAACCGCGGAATTGTGTGGTTTTGGATTTCCGTGGAGACGATGTAGTCATCGAAACTCGTCCTTTCGATGCATCCGTTTACGTTGTATGTGCGCTGTTTCTTGTCTTTGGAATTGGTCAGCACGGGCACGTTTTCGAAGGAGTCACATTTTTGGGCGGTTATCGTTTCGAAAACGAGACAAACAAGAAACAATTGCGTTAACATGTTAACACTTCTTGGAGTTCAGCACAACTAACCGATAAAGCGCTCGAACTCCGATTGGTGGAGGTGGAGGTCAAGATGTGGGAAAGTCCATATCGATCCTGACTGACTATTTAAAGATAAAAAATTTTGCATCTTGGAAACGACTCTTATCAAGAATTTGCTACAATTCCATAATTTCAAAATTTATTTCCGAATAATTTCAGAATGAAATATTTCTCACAATGGTCCTCGCCACAATGGTGCTGTTATTATCTCCTTTATAATTGGTTGCGCTCAGTCGTCATTGGGTAGGTTGAATTAAAAATTACAAATCGATTTTTTTCTGCTTTTTGTGCAAAATGATCAAATTTCTCAATCTAGGGAATTTCGTGGCGGTTGGCCACGTTTGCGAGGTGCATTAACGGTGGCTATGAAAAAGAATTAATCCAAAACGTCAATACTCGTATTTTTGTTTATTCTTTTGACATGTATCAACACGTGGTAGTGAATTTTAACCCATTACAAACGACCTCCAAAAACGTCTCTCAGCTATGACTGAAGCCATAACAAACGCCTCCAAACCACAAACTCGCACAGGCCCGTTCTTTTCCTTTGTGACTCGTGGTGCGGACCTTGACACCAACAAACGCGATATCCTTCTGGACCTGGAAAATCTCAATCTCCCCATTCACAAAATGTTTAGAATCCCGCGGGGCACATACAAGACACATCGTATATGAACATATTGAGTAGGTCAAAGATGGTGGATGCGCCACTTTGAATAAAATTTTTAAAGATAGGGAAATTTTGAGATTCATCATTGATATTTTTATTTAATAGATGTTGAATTCAACTACATATATATGATTTTAAGCATAAAATTACAAGATTTTGGGAAATAAATAGCTAAAAATGGTTAGATCTGTCTAAATCCTTTTAATTTCTTTAGTTTCTTAGGCTCAGACTTCATATTCTGAATGAATTAAACTATAAATTTCAAAATTTTAAAAATTTGAGTTTTGGGAATTCCGATCCGAATTTAATAGAATTTGGAATCGCTAAAACTGAATTCTTGAACAAGGGAATCTTTGACATATTTCCAAAATCTCAATATATGAAATAAAAAAAATAATTTCCGGAACTCTAATAATCTGTATTCTGGATCGTTGAAAGCTGGAATCGCTGAAATTGAATATTTTTTATTTTGAATTTTTGAAACTTTGAATAAGGGAATTTGCATTGTATTTTAGAAAGATGAATTCTTGAATTCCTAAATTTAGATAATATTTGATGTAATTTTCAATTCGTGAATTTAAAGCCTTTGAAACCTTGAAATTTTGAATCTTTGACGTCTTGAGTTTTGATTTTGAAAAATTAGGTTGAATTTGCAAATTTTTATTCCTGAATTTGGAAAACTTTAATGTATAAATCTAATTGTGAACTGCTAAATTTAGGAATTTTGAGTCTTTGTAATCTTGAAAATGGGAATTTGGGAATTTTGAATTGGAAAATCTTAAATTTCTGAATTTGCGAATTTTGAGTGTAATCTTGAATTCCGAAACACCGAATCGCCTAAATTGCAAATTTTTAATCTTTATAGTTTCAAATTATTGAATTTGGGTATTTGCATTATATTCTTGAGTTTTGGATTCCCAAACTTTGCATATTTTGAATCAATGTAATTTTGAATTCGTAAATTCGGATTTTAAGTCCTAGACTAAATTTGTTGAAATTTTTAATCCTTCATAAAAGTGCCCTGTTGATTAAAAAATAATTGGAACGTCATCAAAGAGGTGTTAGTCACACCCGAAAGTACTCCCTTGTCTACTTATGTCTAATAATCTCACTCTCTCAATCTCACCACGACCCCGAACCTTTCTTCCGAAATGAAGTCAGTTATTAAATTAGTTATTTATCTATCAGCTTCGGAGCTTTCTCTCGGGAACACGCTCCGAGCGAGGCTGAAAATCCCACCCCTAAGCCCGCTTTACAACACTCGTTTCTTGTTCCAGGTCTCAAGACCATCATCAACGCGCTGCTTCATTCGTTCAAGCAGCTCGCCGAAGTCATGACACTAACCATCTTCTGCCTGATGGTGTTCGCATTATTCGCGCTGCAAGTTTACAAGGGGGAGTTACGCAACAAGTGCGTCCTGAAAATGGACGACCACAACGCTTCTTACGAGATTTGGTACAAGTGAGTATTGTCGTTCGATCGGAAGGGAGCATCTGTTCTTTTCATTCCGAGGCATTGATTCATTGTTAACCGAAATGACTCATTTATTCGAGGAGAATGGGGGAGCGTGGATAAAGGGGATGAATGATGTCGGAGACGCCGTTTTGCGGTGAAAAATAGTTATTGCATTATACAGGGTGATTTGAAACATGTGACTTTCCTTCAAACCCTAAAAATAATAACAAAATATGATAAAAAAAGGCATTCACTTCCACAGAGCTCCCACTACAGAAATCAGTTTTACATAATCAATTTTCGCTGATGACGCCCGCTTCGGTGGTCAAAAAGCACCCGCGCTTTAAAATCGAATTAGGTTTATGAGCTTTTGGGGCGGTTCTAATTATTCGTCAGAGCGACCGAGTGAATATGTGAAATGGGAACAAAAAGCTATGAAACCCGGTTTATTTAAATACTCGGTTAATGTTTAATGAAGTGTTAAACTTTTATGTCTTTTTTATGCAGTTTTCGACAGCTTTATTTGTTGGTGCTATTCACGAGAGGATGTAGTACACTGATCGTGCGGTTTTACATGGGTCGTTTTGAAAAGGCAATGTTTCTTTTTACAAGCAGACGTTTTAGGATTAATTTGGTATCATCCATCACAGCAGTATTCACAATTAGTTGGGTGCGGGGCCGCTACGCCCTTTAGAAGTGAAACCTACTTTACGAACCTATCTATGACACATCTGTGACATGGAAATCCTACTTCTCGTTTTAAAAACTACTGTTGCAAATGTCCTTCAATATTACGGATTTTGGTTTTTCAGACTAAAATTGAAAAAGTTGTTCTTTTACAGCTGGACCAGCGACCCCAACAACTGGATGGTGCGCAACGAGAGCGGCGAGCCGCTCCTCTGCGGCAACGTGACGGGCTCCAGACACTGCCCCTCGACGCACACGTGCATCTGCATCGGCGAAAACCCCAACCACGGATACACGAGCTTCGACAACTTCCTATGGTCGATGCTGACCACCTTTCAGCTCATCACGCTCGACTACTGGGAGAACGTCTACAACATGGTGCTGTCCTCGTGTGGACCGATAAGTGTTTCGTTTTTCACGGTCGTCGTTTTTTTCGGTTCGTTTTATCTAATCAACCTAATGTTGGCTGTGGTAGCGTTAAGTTACGAGGAGGAAGCGGAGATAACGCAAGAGGTGAGACGATTGTAAAACGAAACCCGTCTACGTCGATACGTTCCAGGAACGCAAGAAAGAACTCGTGGACCACCGCGAAGACTCCACCTTCAGCTTCGACCCTTCGGTGCTCAACGTGAAGAAGCTCTCGAAGCACAAAATCAAGAAGATCGACGCCAGGAAAGGCGTCCTCCTGTCGTCGTACACGCGCAAGAAGACGCGGCGGCGAAAACGGAACCGCAGCACGAACAACCCCAACAGGTCGCCGAGCGCGGCCGTCGAGGCGGCCAACGCTAAGGAGGAAGCCAAGGACTCGGCGAAGACGTCGCCGAAGCCCTCCAACAGGTCAGTGACGCCGAGTCCGAGTCCCAGTCCGCGTCACGGCAGGGGCTCGCCCAGGCCGCAGATGCTGCCGTTGCCGCTGCCGCCTCCGAAGCACGTGACGTTGCATCCCGCCAACACCCTAGGTAAGTAGGTTTTCTGTGAAAGGCTCTGTGGTAGAAAGAGTTGTAGCGCCGACCCGGACGGGGTTGAGCAGTCGGCAGGCCAGCAGCAACAGCGGGGAGGGGAACAACAGGGAGTCGTCGCTGGACGATTCGGGGGTGGTGGACGACCACGAAACCGAAGGAGATGCTACGTCGGAGGACGTGGCCTCGCAGCAGCCGCTGTCGATGTCTCGGGTGAGCTTAACACCATTTGTAATTCCATATATTTTAAAGTCCTCTTCAGTTGCTCGTTGTCTCATCATTTTCGTTAATTGGTATTAATGCATTCCTTGAATTCCTGAGGTCCTTCCGGTGCTTTCCTTTCTTGTCGTTCTATTCCTTTTGCATTTGCTAATTCTGTCAATAACGCATTGCTTGTCAATTGATAAACGTCAATTAATTGAATTCAGTATTATTTTATTTATTTCAACAAAAAGCGAGTAACATCACGTCCGTCAAATTTCTGTTGAACAAGTGGAAGCGCTTGTTGAAGAGAATCCACATTCATCGTTACGTCGTTTAGCAGCTCGAACTGATGGGTCCTTTGGCACTCTTCGAAGGATTCTGAAAACCCGTTTGCACATGCATCCCTATAAAGTCTCTTCAGCTCGTTCTAATGCTTCTAATACAATGACGTGTACTAGACCATCCATTTTCTTCACAAATAAACACTACTTAAACTTTTTCACAAAATTGGTGAGACGACATTATTCCGGTTGTCAATATTAAGTCATAGGTTATGTTACGAACACTCAAAGACCGCTGTGAAGATAATGATCGTAAATTTACGAATTCGCAACTTTGCGAGTGGTGAAAAATTGAAGCGAAATGATTTCATCGCCAACTCAAGCGACTGAGAAGATTCTGGAGTTCTGCAGTTCTCTTCCCTCTTCAAATAGGATGCGAAAACGGGCGTCTAGTCAGTTTGTAGTGAATAAACTACTGAGCGACATAATCCGTGTGATTCGTGCCAACTGCCACTGTTTAAATAGATATCCGTGCCGTTATAACTGTGATCTGTACATAGAGACTAGTGTTGACATAAGTTGTAAATTAATACTTAGTTTAAATAAATAAATAAGTACTAAAAAAATTAGCACCCTGAGAAACTGAGAAACACTGGGAAATTAAGACTCTAAATGCGAAGGTAAGAAAATAAGTAATTCAAAGATTGAACCAGTGAGAAATTGAGAATTTGAGAGATGAGAAGCGGAGAAATACTGAAAAGTTAACGCTGTATTCTGTGAAACTATTACACTAAGAACTTGAGAATTTGAGAAACTGAGAACTTGAGAAATTGGGAAACAGAAATTAAGAAACTAGCACCTTGAGAAACTGAGAAACACTTAGAAATTAAGTTTATAAATGGAGGAACTGCGAAAGTGGCAAAATAAATCATTCAAAGATTGACCCAGTTTTAATTGCCTTGCACCCTTTGCTTATTTTATCAATCTTTCGAGAGTTCATTGTTTGTCTTTGTCTTTCAATTCTTTCATCCGTTATGTCTTTCTCCCTCTTTATAGTTTGGTTAGTTTCCTAGATTTGGCTGATTCCTTTTTGATTTTTTCATTAATTTATATTTTTACTTCTTTATCGTTTTACTATTTCATCACTTTTCATCATTTTATCATCCTCGAACATCTCTTGCTCAATTTTTTAATTCTTTGATTTTTTTTTCATTCCTTCTTTCAATTTTTGATGTGAAAACTTCTTTAGGGCACCTCGAGTGCTTGTATTAATTCCGTTATTCGTCTTCATTATATCGACTCTGCTGATTCTCTCAATTTTAATTTTATCAATTCTCTTCATTCCCCTTTTGCTCCGATCCTTATCATTGTGACAATTTAATTTAATTCTACCGATTCTATAGACTTTCGTGTTTAGGTTGACTTTCCTAATTCTGTTTTATTTATGCTTTTTTTTGAGAATAGATTCTCCTAATTTGCCCGATTCTTCTGATTCATATAGGAACTATAGTACAACCCAACATTCACCCCTTTTGCACACTCGCATTACAATATTAATAGTGAGGATAAAAGAGTGCCGCGTTATCGATTATACAATCTGTTGCAGCAAAGGCTAGAAGTGACACCTGTTACGGTGGCCTTGAGCCCCAAGGAGATAAAGGTGATCAAATGCAACGGCGTAGGAAGCTGCAAGAAGAAGAAGCACATGTACACCCTCCCGCCCGACTATTTGTCCCACATCGTTGTGATCGGTGAGTCGTAGACAAATTAATTCTGGGGCTAAATTCGTTGTAAGGGTAGGGAATTAGGCATTCCTACCGTATCAGCTTCCGAGCTGTTGCTCTGTCCCGACATTTGATTACGGACCGGGGTTTTTGCAGACCAGACAGGCTTAATCGTGCTTTACGACATTCGGGCGTCATTAACTCGGGTAGTGGGTCGATTCTGTTTGCAGTTTTTCACACTGTCCATTTACTTCAGCGAATATTTTCTAATCAAGGACAATTCCAGACGACCAGATCCCGGACCGCAACTGTTCCGGCTGCGAGCAGTGCTGCATGGACTACGAGGGGTGGCTGCAATTCCAGCAGATGCTCTACAGGATCGTCCGGGATCCGCTCTTCGAGTTAGCCATAACGGTGTGCATAGTGCTCAACACGATGTTCCTAGCGATGGAGCACCACGGCATGAGCGACGACGTGCTCAGGGCCCTCGACGTCGGCAATAAAGTGAGTCGTGAGTCTTTTTTATAAAACGATTTTTCAACCAAGTTGTGAAGTAAGGGATCGGCGCACAATAGATTAATACGAAAACAATAGAAGATGAGAGTTTTGAAATATAACTTTCCGTTGCTGTTCTTTGTAATAAGGGTTTGTCGTTGACAAAACGTAATTAAATCTTACGAAATTTGTTGATTAAAGACTTGACATTCCTTTATTAAATTCCATACCGACTTTGCTTTTAGCCCGAATTACGAACAATGCCATCCTTATTTACAGGTGTTTACTTCCATCTTCACGTTCGAGTGCATCCTGAAGCTCATGGCCCTCAGCAAGGAGTTTTTTCACTGCGGTTGGAACATCTTCGACCTGATCATCGTCTCGGCCAGCGTCCTGGACCTCATTTTCGAACTGGTGGACGGCCTGTCCGTGCTGCGCGGCCTCCGACTGGTAACCGCCGACCGCAGAAAACCGACTTCTTGACCTTTTGATTTCAGCTGCGAGTGTTGAAACTGGCCCAGTCGTGGATCACAATGAAAGTCTTGCTCAGCATCATAATCAGCACCATCGGAGCGCTGGGGAATCTCACCTTCGTGTTGGTGATCGTCATTTACATCTTCGCCGTGATAGGAATGCAACTGTTTTCGAAGGACTACACCCCGGACAAGTTCTATCCCGATCCCGTGCCTAGGTGAGGTGAAGGACAACGAGTAATGAAATTGTTTGGTTGGGATAATTAAAACGAAAAGGGGCGGAATGCTCGTTGAGCATCTTAACAACAATGCAGTCCTCGGATGCGTGTCTTCTCCGCTCATCCGCCTTTGTTTTCAGATGGAATTTCACCGACTTTTTTCATTCGTTCATGATGATCTTTCGCATTCTGTGTGGTGAATGGATAGAGCCTTTGTGGGACTGCATGCGAGCGGAAAGTACAGAGGTGAGCATCATTTATGACTGACGGAAAATTTTGTATGTACCAAATTGAGGAAATATAAGAATATCAAACCTAATTACACCAGGGCCCCGGCATCTGCCTCGCCATCTTCCTCCCCACCCTCGTCATGGGCAACTTCATGGTCCTCAACTTGTTCTTGGCCTTGCTGCTCAACAGCTTCAACTCCGAAGAGCTCAAGACCAGAAAAGAGGTACCATACAGCAGCACGGCGCCCACTCGCATGTCGAACCATTTTACTTTCTGTTCTTCTCCTTCACAGGTTTATTATTTTTTTGAGTCGCACAGTTTATGTAGACCAGAGGCGAACCTTTTATGTTATCCACCGGAGGAAGGGGAGCGGGTTCGTGGCCGCTGCTTATGTTGGATTAACCGTTCCGTCTTTGTTGTTTTCGTTTCATTATGTGCATGCACTACTCTCTAACATGGATAATGTCGCACATGTTTCTAAAATCCCTGTGATATTGTCGTTTGCAAGCGAAATGTAAATATATGTGTTGTTGTTTTAGGTAAGTAACATGTTTGTTTTAAATTAACACGCGCTTCGTCGCATTCAGCACGATGCGGTCGGGGCAGATTGCGAGTTACAGAAAATATCGTAGACAACACCGATGACTAGATCGCACTTGGTCTTTGTCACGCAGCACCTGTATACTCTTGTGAGACAAACACCGCTTTTGTGTTTATTTCGACTGCGCCCCGATCGCAAAATGCGTAGAATTAACACGAAAACATGCATTTTCACTGTATCAAAAGTTAATTCACTCGACTACACGAAAACAGCTTTAAAATTAACCACACGAAAATAACTTTTGAGCGTTTTAACAGAATGCATGTGCTTGAAGGCTTCTGTTAAGAGTTTCTCAAACAAAAACAACCGAAAATGTTGAACAGGAAGTGGGAGATGAGTCGAAGCTGGCTCAGAGCTTTGAGAGAATTCGGGACCTGGTGAGGAAGAGGAGGCAGCAACGGCTGCAAGAGCAGGAGCAGAACGAGAACAACTCGCGGTTGGAGAAGATAGTCAGGGAGGTGATGCAGAGGAGGGCCGAGGAAGAGGCTTTCAAAGCAGGTAAAAATACATTGTTATTCAGGTTCTACAGTTTCTTTAGATCCTCGAGATCTTTCACGTCCTTTCGATTCCTTCGATTCTTTTGGATTTTTAAACAATAAATACGGACACATTTCAAAGTCACCCTGTGTTTCTCCAAACTACTAGAGCTTTTTATTAAGACACCAACAAATCATTTTACTATTTCCCTGTATCGCAACTTCGCTATTTCTATTATGTGGTCATTCGAAAAAATTTATGTCGAGGCTTAACAGAAACACCAGGACGGAACATGCATGATTTACAAGGATCATTAAGACAGATCGATTATTCATGATGCGGACATTCATCGACAATAAATTGTCCGGCCGGCCGGTCAATTCCATCTGCTGACCTGTTGATGAGATTTATTGTCTCTTCTTGTCGCAGGCATAACGACCAAAGCCATCCAAAAAGCGGTCGTCGGTTTTCCGCGCGACAAACGCAGTTATCAAGAGGCGATGAACCGTCCCATTTCCATCATAAGCTGCGACCCTCCAGAGTACCAGGTGAGTCTCTCTTATAGGTAAGTCTTTTATAATCGCAAATCCATTTAGACAATACCGGAAGGACAACACTCTCCCCGATACTCGCTGAGGTACTCGACGCTCATAAACGGCAATTCCGAGGAGAGCGACAACGCCGAAAGGACTCACCTAATCGAGAATAAAAAGACTGACATTAAGCTCCTTCAAAACATGTCTTCTGGGAGGGGCACGACGACGGAGAGCAAAGGTAAAACGTCTAGTTGTCTTATTCCGTGGGGTAAGTGCCCTTTTGAGCGCAGAAGAAAACACGGAGAGCGTGGAGCTGAAGAACATCGACAGGGGCACCTCGGCCGACACGGAGCACGACGAGGAATCCGCCCTTTGTCCCGACTCCGCCAAGAACTGCAACCCGAAGAAACAGCACAACGAAGAAGACAGCCAGCAGCCGTGGCAGACGCTCGTGTCGTACGTGGACGAGCTGACCGTCGGCGGCCGCAGGAACTCCAAAGGACAATACATCGACGGAATGGGCACCTTCCCCATGTTCGGGGCCAAGAAGCCGCCGAAAGCGCCCCCAAACTGCCTGCCCATGCATTGCTACCAACAGTAGGTTGCTTACTTAATCCGGGATCGTGTCTACCTCGTTGTTGTAAAGCATCTTCTCCATTTTCTTTCTATCCTACTTCTGAATTTAATAACTTTAAACCAATGCACGCATTCATAGTTATTCGTGTTAACATCTTGATAAGCAATGCAAGTTTTCACACCAAAACGATATTCTTTTGATAAACTGTTGACGTATGCAATTTCGTCAAATTGATATATTTTTTAAATTTTGATATTGCCCCTTAGTTTGATATTTTCATCAAATTGGGAATTAATTGTCGTTACGTTAGTTTGATATTTTCCTGATGTGATTTTTCGAGATTCAATATTTTATAGGAGTAATAAATTGTTATGTTTCCTCAATCTGAAAGTTGATATTTTGATATTTCGATAATTTGACATTTTGATATTTCTTTTATTCAAAAATCGACATTTCCTTAAGGCGACTGGCCCGCTTTTGTTTACTTTACTTTTTTGTTATCTTTTTAAGAACGAGCTGCGGCACACACGACATATAATACGGTCAGCCGTCGACACGTCTGCTTGTCGCTGAGGGGCGGGGCCTGTGTTACCTTGAACCACGCCAACATTGCTTAAAACTAGCGAACTTTGGGGACAATTTGCAAATTTATTTTTCAATATTTATAAAAACACCTTGCATTTACGGAATACTGAGCTCAGTAAAAATCAAGCACCAACACGTTTGTTAAAAAAAAAATTTTTGGCTTCTCATTTTGGCAATAAATTTTTTTTCTGAACAAACAACGTTTTGCCGTGATGAAGGTTTCTTTTTTACTAATTTTGATGCCCAATACGTTAAGATAGCCTAACAATGAAAGCCGTAATTCGGTTCCAAAGTTGAGGCGACTGAGCGTTTCGCCTTAAACTGATATTTCAATATTTCATCAATTTGTTATACAAATTACCATTTATTTAATTTACGTTTTCTCATTTTGCCAATTCGATACTTCAATGTGATTCGTAGTTAATCACTGATACTTTGTTATTTCGATAAATTGTTATTTTGATATTTCTTTAAATTGATGTTTCCATAATTTCACGATTAATTTGTTACTGTGTGAATTTGATTGATTTATTTAATAAATTTTATATTTCCATAATTTGATATTCTCGCAATTTCTTCTAAATCCTTCTGGTTTCACACAATATCAATAATTCTCATATCTTTTTTCTTATTATAATATTAATTTCCAATTCTGCATCCTTGATACTCACTATTTTATAGAATAGTAGTAGTCTTTTTTTTGTACACCTTGTCCCCATACCTTCTGTCACTTGTCTTGCATCTACCAAATTTTCAAAAATTTCTTTAACTGAAGAAAATCTCCAGGTGCCCGTGCTTCAACGCCTGCATGAAGACCCGAGCCGGCACCAAGTGGCGCCAAGCCCGAACAATGGTCTTGAGCGTGGTAGACACTCCCGGCTTCGAGTGGTTCATTTTAGTGTTAATTTTCGCGTCGAGTGTGACTCTGTGCTTCGAAGACATCCACCTGGACGACAATCCGGACCTCAAAAAAGTGCTCTACTGGACGAACTTGGCGTTCTCGGTGATTTTTATAATAGAAATGTTGTTGAAGTGGATCGCGTTGGGGTTCCACAAGTACTTCACCAGCTTCTGGACGCTGCTGGATTTTTTGATAGTTTTTGTGAGTAGACCGGAGGCGGGCGTGACGACCACTGGGTGTGTTGTGTTGTTTCAGGTATCGCTGTTTAGTCTTTTGATAGAAGAGAACGAGAATTTGCGGGTGTTGCGATCGCTGCGGACCCTTAGGGCCCTGCGACCCTTGAGGGCCATCAGTCGCTGGCAGGGGATGAGGATCGTCGTGAACGCGTTGATGTACGCGATTCCCAGCATCTTCAACGTGCTGCTGGTGTGTTTGGTCTTCTGGTTGATCTTCTCCATCATGGGGGTGCAGTTCTTCCGGGGGAAGTTCTACAAGTGTTTGGACGAGAACGACGAGCTTGTCCCCGTTGATGTAAGACACACATTTCGTAAAAACGTACAAACTTTGCAATTTTGGGCAACATGACAAATTAAGAAACTTAAGGTGTATTTTTAAAAAGTAGCTACAGTCCAGATTTCCAGATCGTCAACACCCGCGAAGATTGCATGTACCACAACTACACCTGGATCAACTCGAAGATCTCCTTTGACCACGTGGGCATCGCGTACCTGGCCCTATTCCAAGTGGTCAGTACCGCCCCCCAAAGCGAAAACAGAGAGTAGAAAGCATGTTTCAGGCGACCTTCGAGGGCTGGATGGAGGTGATGGCCGACGCGGTGGATGCCCGAGGAGTAGACTTACAGCCGCAACGCGAGGCTAACTTGTACGCTTACATTTATTTCGTCATTTTCATCGTATGCGGATCGTTTTTTACGTTGAATTTGTTCATCGGAGTGATCATCGATAACTTTAACATGCTGAAAAAGAAGGTGAGTGTCTTTTTGGGGGTGCGACTGAGAACTGAGCGCGGTTTCAGTACGAGGGCGGAGTTCTGGAGATGTTTCTCACCGAAAGCCAGAAGCACTACTACACCGCGATGAAGAAACTCGGCAGGAAGAAGCCCCAGAAGGTGATCAAACGACCGATGAACCAGTTTTTGGCCATGTTCTACGACCTGTCGAACTCCCGGAGGTTCGAGATCGCCATTTTCGTCTTGATCTTTCTCAACATGTTGTCGATGGGCATCGAGCATTACAATCAGCCCCACGCTGTGTTCTTTATTTTAGAAGTTAGTAACGCGTTTTTCACTACAGTATTCGGTTTAGGTAACATTCTCTGATTAATACAGTCGCCCCTATTTTACTAGTTGCGCTTGTAGAGGCCATCGTCAAGATAATAGGTTTAAGGTATCACTATTTCACGGTTCCGTGGAACGTGTTCGATTTTCTACTCGTCCTGGCTTCCATTTTGGGCATCCTGATGGAGGACATCATGATCGACTTCCCCGTGTCGCCCACCCTGCTGCGAGTAGTGAGAGTGTTCAGGATAGGCCGAATCCTCCGCTTAATCAAAGTAACTTTCGTACTTGGACCAACAGCCTCTAACGTTGGCTCTTTCAGGCCGCTAAGGGCATCCGCAAGTTGCTCTTCGCCCTCGTGGTGTCCCTCCCTGCCCTCTTCAACATCGGCGCCCTCCTGGCCCTCATCACCTTCATCTACGCCATCATCGGGATGTTCCTTTTCGGCCACGTGAAGCAGCAGGGCGCCCTCGACGACATGGTCAACTTCCAGACTTTCGGCCGCTCGATGCACCTGCTCTTCAGACTCATCACGTCCGCAGGATGGAACGACGTGTTGGAGTCGCTGATGATCGAGCCTCCGGAGTGCGATCCCACGTTTCACAATCAGTCGAACGGCGACTGCGGCTACCCCCTTCTGGCCATCATCTACTTCACCAGCTTCATCATCATCAACTACATGATCGTGATCAACATGTACATAGCCATCATTCTGGAGAACTTCAACCAGGCCCACCAGGAAGAGGAGATCGGGATCGTGGAGGACGACTTGGAGATGTTCTACATACGGTGGAGCAAGTACGACCCGCACGCCACCCAGTTCATCCGGTTTTCGCAACTCTCCGATTTCATCGCCTCTTTGGATCCTCCCTTGGGGATCTCTAAGCCGAACACGGTAGCGTTAGTGAGCTTTAACTTGCCGATCGCGAAAGGCAATAGGATACACTGCTTGGATATTTTGCACTCGTTAGTTAAGCACGTGCTGGGGCACGTGGAAGAGACTGATAACTTTAGACAGGTAAGTTCTCAGGACAAAATTAATGCGCATAATTGCCGTTTCTGTTTACATTACGCAAACGAGGCTTGCGAAATTTAAATTATCAAGCTAGATATTACTAGGCACGACCAGCCTGACAGAATTCCTTTCTTGGAATTCAATGCAACAACTTTATTTCGAATGTAACAAATATGAGAATTAAATACTCCAATGAAGATAAATTCCACAAAAGTTAACAAGGCTGATTTTTGAGCTTTTACATTAACGGTCTCTTACTGTGCATATTTAATTTACCTTAAATACTTTCAGCTGCAGGAGCAAATGGACATCAAGTTCAAGAAGCAGTTCCCGACCCGGAAAGAGCTGGAGATCGTGTCCTCGACGCGGATCTGGAAGCGGCAAGACAAGGCCGCCCGTCTGATCCAGAAGTCTTTCCGGGAGTACCTCAAGTGAGTACCTCTTCTTACCGTGAGTACTGACACAGCCTCGGATGTTTCAGGCGCAAGAGGGAGCGCGAGCGCATCCAGGAGGAAGTGGACGAAATGACGCAGACGTCGTCGCCGGGCGGCGGCTGGCAAGGCCGTCTGTCCGCTTTCCTTCATGTCCATCGAGGGAGTCGCGCCTCTTCTCGCAAGTCCTCTAGGGCCTCTGACGCGAGCGACCTCAGCGAGCTGGGGGGACCGTGGCTGAACCTGCCGCTGCTGTTGCTCTCGAGCGCCACCAACATGGACCCAGAGGAGCTGGATTTGACGCGCGACGCCGCCGATGTCCACATCAAGGTGAGCGAGGCGACGCCGGAGGCGACGACGCCCACCGCCGCCGACAAGCCGCCGCCGCCGGGACGCAGGCGCAGCATTTACAACTTCCCGTTCTTCCTCCGTCACCAGGACGCGGTCGAGACGCCGGACGAGTCGGCGTCGCCGCCCGCCGCCAAGAAGTCGGCGCAGTCGTTGCACCCCGCCATGGCCGAGGAGGCGGCAAAGCCGAAGAGGGGCAGCATTATACGAAGAAAGCGGGTAGGTTCGGTCAAGGCCAGGACGTCGAGGCCCGACGCCGAGCCGCTAAACAGTGCGGACGTTAGTATTTTAGTGACGGAGGCCTCGCCAGAAGCACCCATCCCTAGGCCGCCGCCGCCGCTGTTGAGGCAGCAGAGCGAGGCGACCGTCGTGCAGGTGCTAGTTCATAGGGAGAGCGAGGAGTATAACCAGGACGATGAGGACGCGACACCCGAGATACGGGTGACGGCGGGTGACGACGCGCGGGACTCTAGCGGTGGCGGTGCCGACGGCTGCGACAGCTGATCTGAGCTTGCGCGCGACCGAACATTGCAATAATTTAACGTATAGCTAGGGTTAGGGGCGTAAGGGAGCGGGCGCGGGGACCGCCCAATTCTTAAATAACAGTAATGTAAGTTTGTAACACTATAGTCTTTAATCTAGCAAGTAACTGGTGGTTCTTAAATGGGCGAACAAGCGAACTCACACTACCATCTTTACTTGGTGACCAATTCAAAACAATCTTTTTATTCAACACGAAAGAATTAAAATAGCTCTAGATTTGACTGCTCAGGGAAATCAAATTAGCGAAATTTCGTCGTTTGCGTTGATTTTGACGATTATCAGTAAAAGTTCAATTTAAAGCAGGCGACGCTTCAGTCATTCGTTGTTGAATAGTTGACTAACACTAAAAAAATTTCTTTCTTCAGTTTGGCCCTGAATAGTTAACTAAGTACTAGAATAACATCTCTTTGGATCATGCTCACGATAAAGAGGCTGTGATGCACGACGATTTTATGACAATCATCAAATATCATATTAAATTTGTGGCGTCCATAACGTGTAGTGTGTACTTTATTGACAGCCGTATATCTGAAACGCATCAATAAAGTCCGATTATGGACGGGTCACGTATAAGATTTTTTGTACAATCGCTTAAATAACGAAAAATTTAAATTTTAGTGAATCCATTGTCCTGTTTTTTGTGTCACCGCTGTATCTTCAACTCAATCATCCGGTCATTTTTAAATGGTACTTTTAAATTTAGGAATTGCAATTTCCGAATTCAAGTAATTTATCTATCGAAAATTTGCAGCTTTGATAAATTCAAAGATTTAAAATTCGAAATTCCAATTTAAGATCTAAACGATGAAAATTTCCAAATTCTTTATAGATTCGCCATTCAGAAAACCAAAATGACAAAAATTCTAAATTTGTAAATTCACGATTCAAAATCCAAGTTTTCATCGATTCAAAATTTGCAACTTACAAGATAAAAAAAAAAACGAAAATTACTCAAAATCCTCAAATTTCCAAAATCAGAAATTCTGATTCAAACTGCAATTTTAAATCTAAATATTCAAGGTTTCAGACTGAAAATTTGCGATTTCAAAATGTCATCTATTCAAAATATAATGCTAATTCCCAAATTCAAGATTTGAAAGATCGAAAATTTGGAAATTCCAAAATTCAAAATTTCATAGAATCAAAATTTCAGATTAAAAATTAGTACATTTATAGGACTTCCAGATTTCATCTATTCAAAATTTGAAATTCTTGAAGAATGTGAAATTTAAAAATTCTTTGCAAGATGTGGGAATCCCAGATTACATTGGTCCAGATTCAAGATGTCAAAGAATCGAAAATTGAATACATATTTCCACGACTATGACACCGATGAAACTGAAAAAATAAAATCATAAAAGACTGAAACAATGAAGCTATAAAAGGATACAGCAAGAACTGTGACCAATTAATTATTTATTATTTGTTGTAAACTTTTTATTTTTGTTACTCTAAGGTAAATTAGTGTTGTTTATTTTAATCTTTTTTCTAATTTTTGTGCTCTGTTCAAAAATTATCAGGTAATTTTTTTTCTTTTTTTGTACATAATTATTGTATTTTATTGTTTATTGTAATTCGAATTTTCAATTTTTCGTTACTCTTTGTTTTATTTTATTTTACAGTCGTTACATTTTTAATCAAAATAAAAACTAGTAAACAGGGCGAAAACTTTAATTGGTGACAACACGACACAAAGATCAAAAAGAAAATTTTTCCGGGACTCGACACCAAGTCAATTGCTTCGCCACACTTACGAACGACCCCAACCGGCGGCAAACCCTCGACGGCCGCTCCCCTGTCGCAATTTTGATTTCACCAATTTAGAATTTAATTTAAGGTCATTGTAAAAAATAAAAAGATAAAGCGAATTAATTCTAATTCAGATGCTTTGGGCATACTGTACATAGACGTGGAAATGCATTTTGTAGATAGCGCATAAACGAGTGACTTCTCTCCTTTCGTTCAACCTAATTGTAAAGATTAATCAATACCTTAACGTACAGGTTACAATTAAGTCAATTAACGACTATATCGTACAATCAATAGCGAGAGTAGCAGATAGAGTTTAAAACCAAAACTAGCAAATATCATTGATGTAAATATATGTTGACAATATGATTGTAAATTACTCAAAGGCCTACACAAAAAGACTACAGTTTTTGTACGGTTCCGCCCCCCCATTTAACATCTTTCTCTTTCACTCCACATATCAGCCTGTACATTCCTTCTGTAAATAGCGGCTTAAATGGGGGCGCGGAGACGATTCGACACAATACATTGTTACGAGAATTTAATGACTAGTGCACCCAGACCCACCGATTTCAACTCCTCGCACTTTAGATTTTAGTTGAGACGAAACTTGTTCTTCCTGAAATTCTTCTTTACGAATATCCGAAATTCCGCTTTTGTTCGCTTTTGAGCAAATCAGGGGGCCAGACGTGTGCATTGACTTGTAGTGTACATAAACATGTAGACTAGTCTGTCTTTGCTTGGAAATAAATTATAAATTGTTTATATGAATTCTTCTTCCTTACTGCAGAGGTTTCATTCATTGTGATATTGTGCATCTATGAGGGGCCCCTTCGCGGGGCTTTCATACATTGTTACAAAGTGTATTGTTGCATTTATAAGGCAGATTTAAAAAGTTTATTGCCAAATTTAATAACATGTATAATCGCCAAAGTTATGGGCTGCGCCTGGGGCGCAGCTTTTGCTGTTTTGTTAGCTATTTATATTGCTAGTGATAAAGTTTACCTAGATTGCCTTCATCAGATATTTTAAATATCATTGTTAATTTTAATATAGTAACGGGAAAACCTAGTGTAGACTTGTGTACAAATCTTTAAATTGTCAAAAGTTATAGCTTTTAAATTAATAAAACCAGATTAATCAAACTGTGGTTTAATGGTAGATCTATTTGGTTGATACACGCGTGCGCTTATTCCATGCAAAGTTGACGCCATACGATTTCGGCTTGAATGGCTTCTCGAGGGAGCTCTCCTGGACGTACCACTGCCATCCGTTTTTCTCAGCGAACTGAATTGCTTCATCTTTGGAGGCAAACTGCACTTTCATGTTGGACAATGGATCGCCACTAAAAATACCAATAAAGTAACTGTGTCTGAACACCCGGGGATACCCACCTGGAGCACCAGCCCATCAGTGGATTCTCCCATCTCTCCCTGGTCTCAAAATCCAACTCCCAGTGACCAATGTTGTCAGTGCCACTTTGCATGGCGTTCTTGGCGGGCTCGTAGATCCGCACCAATCGCTCCTTCACGTGCTCCTCGGGCACCCCGGTGATGGGGCTGATATCAGTCTACAAATCACACTATCAGTCTACAAATCACACTCTGTTTGGTTCGAAACCAAGTAAAGCTAACTCACAGTGGCTTCGACTGTTATGTAACCTTGCAAACGCTTTCTTTGCTCGACTTCCTCCGGGTTTAAGAGGGCCAAGTCGTTGGTGATTTGCGGGGCCTCCTTTTGGCAGACTGCTTTGGAGACATCGTCACTCAGTCTGGTGGCTGTGGTAGAAATACTGGAGAAACACCTAAAAGTGAGGTTAGAAAAAGAAAGTGATCGAGGGGAGTTACCATTTAAGGTTGGAGCACTTTTGGAGCGCTCCGGAGCGGAGAAGCAGCGACGCCATGGATGATGGGGGCTGCTGAAACGGTAATGGCTTGGGAAATGTATAGAAATCAGCTGTTAATTTGACAGTTGAGAGTATGCCAAATAAATTTGCGCTGACACGACACTCTAAACACTGTACTGTATTACTGGTTGCCCTCATTCGAACCAATTCAAGAAACAAATAACACTACCACAATTTCTGATACCTTTCATTCATTAGAACTATATGTGATACCCGATCTTCATATTCCACCACGTCACATTTGCGAAGTAGCATACATGAACATTTTTTATGTATATAATAATATTAATTGTAAATTCTTTTCTCTTACAAGCATAATAAAGAGCGCACTAACTAGAACGTGCAAAACTAAGTAGGCTTATGTCACTCAGATTAAGCTGTTTGGCATAATTATGTAGTAATTCAGTAGTAAAATGCTGTTCTTTGTAGATGTGTGAATTCTCTCAACAAGTGTTAACAACAAACAGTGCTATATAGAATATTTTGGTTACAACATAATAGTATGAGAGCTAGCAACGTTTATCGAGAAAGAATTTGAAGTCGCCTGGTTTTCCTCTCTTATCCAAGTTAAGTTGGGATGCGGTACGTCTGGCACCTGGGGGCGGTTGCGTTTACCTGGGCACATCCCCGTTATTCAGGTAAAAATTGTAAATTTTGAAATAATTTTAAGACAAAAATTTGTTTTTTCATATTTTGCTATGACCTTTTAGCAATTTATTCAGTTTGCAATATAAATTTATAGTTGCCAGACAATTTTGTCGTTGCTAACATCGCGCCAGATGTAATCTTAGTAATTAAAAAAATTTAATTTTCAAACCATCATTTTAGTATTGCTGAAATTTTAACACGATACAGTTTATACTAATAGTGATAGTGATAGTGAGATACCAATAGTGCGATGCATAGTGCGAACTGTTTTTCTCTTTCTGTTTCAGTTGTTGCTCTTGGGTTTGCTTGTTGCTGTCGTCTTTCGACATTCTTTCTTTTTCTATTTCATCTGTGATCTGTCAGTCTTAGTATAGGGACTGTCTCTCTTCTTCTGGTACATTTGATGCGATTGAGTTTAGGAACTTTTTTCTTATATTTCGTTTGTCCCTGTCGGTCTTAGGAACATATTGGTGTGAATATCCTTTTGATAATGTTTTCTTTATAAAATAATGCTGATCCCTTTGTCGAAGGGGGGACATGGGTTTTTATTCACAACACACATTAAGGGAAATTAATGAAAATTTTGTGAGAAATAACACTATGGGTTCTGCTTTTGAAATTAGCCATAATGTCCTGAAAAACACATTTTTGTTAATTTTTTATGTAAATTCTAAATTTGAAAATCCATCAAGTCCATAATCATGGAAATAACGATTTTCAGAAAAACTCATAACTTCATATCAAACTGTGGAGTTACGGCTAATTCGTTGTAAATTTTAAGAAATTGGGACTTACGGGGAAAAATAAATTTGAAAATAACGATATTATAAATTTTTGCAGGCAGCTATATTTTCTACAGTTGATAACAGATTTTTTTCCCATACGATGGTGCAAAAATGTCCATTCCGGTAAAATATGGACTTACGGGTTTTGCAGATAAGGCCGACGATATGCGAATGTTTTGGTGGTCCTAGCGAGAAATGACAAAGATATGGAAGAAATGATAGGAATCATGGAGAAATTTATGAGGAGGAAAAAGTTGACGGTGAATGTAGAGAAATCCAAGATGATGGCGTTTAGAAAAGGAGAAAAGTAAATGCGTGAAGATGGGAGAAATTCTCACATATTCAGATTTCAGTTTTTGAGGTTCTGAAATTCTCAGAAATCTCTGAGACAGATATTCAGATATTCAGAGTTCTCAAATTCCAGGTCCCGAGAATTCACTCAGTACACAGATTCTCAAAGTCTCAGCTTCTCAGTTATTTTGGGTTCTGAGATTCTCAAATTCTCAGATTTCTCTGATATACTCAAATATTTAGATTCTTGGATTTTCAGTTCTCAAATTCTAGGTTCTAAGATTTTCGCAGATTCTCGGTTTTTCAAATTCCAGCTTCTGAGAATTTTCAAAATCTCAGACTTAGATTCGCAGATTTCCATATTCTCAGATACACATATTCTTCAGCTTCTCAGATTTTCAGTTTCCTAGATTCCCAGATTCCATGTTTATATTCTCAAATTCTCAGATATTCAGAATTCAGTTTTTGAAGTTCTAAGTTCTGAAATTCTCAGAGATCTCTGGTACTGAGATATTCAGATATTCAAAGTTCTCAAATTCCAGGTTCCGAGAATTCACTCAGATACACAGATTCTCAAAGTCTCAGCTTCTTAGTTTTGGGTTCTGAGATTCTCAAATTCTCAGATTTCTCTGATATACTGAGATACTCAAATATTTAGATTTTCGGATTCTTAGTTCTCAAATTCCAGGTTCCGAGATTTTTGCAGATTCTTGGTTTTTCAAATTCCAGCTTCTAAGAATTTTCAAAATCTCAGACTCTTAGATTCGCAGATTTCCATATTCTTAGATACACATATTCCTCAGCTTCTCAGATTTTCAGATTTTCAGTTTCCTAGATTCTCAGACTCCATGTTCAGATTCTCAAATTCTCGGATATTCAGATTTCAGTTTTTGAGGTTCTAAGTTCTGAAATTCTCACAGATCTCTGGTACTGAGATCAGATATTCAAAGTTCTCAAATTCCAGGTTCCGAGAATTCACTCAGATACACAGATTCTCAAAGTCTCAGCTTCTTAGTTTTGGGTTCTCAGATTCTCAAATTCTCAGATTTCTCTGATATACTCAAATATTTAGATTTTCGGATTTTCAGTTCTCAAATTCCAGGTTCCGAGATTCTCGCAGATTCTCGGTTTCTCAAATTCCAGCTCCTGAGAATTTTCAAAATCTCAGACTGAGATTCGTAGATACACATATTCTTCAGCTTCTCAGATTTTCAGTTTCCCATATTTTCAGATTCCGTTCAGATTTTCAAATTCTCAGATATTCAGATCTCAGTTTCTGAGGTTCTAAGTTCTGAAATTCTCAGAGATCTCTGATACTCAGGTATTAAGAGTTCAATATTCTGGGTTCCGAAAAGCTCACATTCTCACTTACTCAAATTCCAGGTTCCGAGAATTTTCAATATGTGATTTAAATTCATAGATTTTCTAGAACACAGGTTCTTCAGTTTCTTAGACTGCCAGACTCAGAGATTCCAGCTTCAGAATCTCAAATTCTCAGATTTCAGGTTCTGAGGTCCTCAGGATCTAGGTTCTGAGGTTCTCAGGATCTAGGTTCTGTGATTCTCGAATTTTCATTTGTCTCTAATACTGACATACTCAGCTTCTAAGTTCTCAAATTCCAGGTTCCGAGATTCTCTCAGATACACAGGTTTTCAAATTCTCAGCTTCTCGACGTTTTGGGTTCCGAGATTCTCAAATTCTCAGATTTTTCTGATATGCTGAGATACTCAGATATTCAAATTTTCAGATTTTAAGTTCTCAAATTCCAGGTTCCGACATTCTCGCAAATTCTCGGTTTCTCAAATTCCAGCTTCTGAGAATTTTCAAAATTTCAGACTGATTCACGAATTTCCATATTCTCAGATATTCAGATTTCAGTTTCAGAGGTTCTCGGATTCCAAATTCTTAGATTATAATAATAATTATTCTGACTCATCAGTCAGATTCTCAGATCAGATATTCTAAGTTTAATATTCCAGGTTCCGAGAATCTCAAATTCTCACATTCTCAGCTACTCAAATTCCAGGTTCTGAAAATTTTCAAAATGTGACTTAAATTCATAGATTTCCATATTCTCATATAGTCAGGTTCTTCAGCTTCTCAAATTCCCATACTCGGAGATTCCAGGTTCAGATTCTCAAATTCTCAGATTTGAGGTTCTCAGAATCTAAGTTCTGTGATTCTCAAATTTTCATATTTCTCTAATACTGACATACCCAGGTATTTAGAGTTGCAACTTCTAAATTCTCAAATTCCCGGTACCGAGTATCTCAAATTCTCATATTCTGTTTCTCAAATTCCAGGTTCTGAGAATTCTCAAAATCTCAGATTTTTATATTCACAGATTTCCATATTTTCAGATACACATTATACAGTGTGTCCCTGGATGGGGTGCCCATAAGGTGATTTTCTCTATTAAGTTGTTTGGAGAGGAATATTTTTGTTCTAGACTGGTTTTGCTTATCTTACAACTGTAGAAAACTAAAACAGTCAAACATTTTAATCAACCTGTTTTAAATTAAACGGTATTTTCTTTAATTTTGAAGATTTTCTTCTGTCTATAAACTGAAGGCAAAGTTGCCTAGCAACCTGAACACCGTGGCAGTCGAGTAAAATAATCAACAAAACAATTTGAACAATCCATTGCGGCTCAAATGAACCCCAGGCATTTTTTCTTGAAGTTCTTGGATTACGGGTTGATACGATAGATCGCCAAGACCGTAACACTGAATTAAAAAAAATCTTTGCTGATGAATTAGTATTCCGATTTCATGAAGTTTCATAAAGTTTCAATGGTATTTTTTAAGGGTTGCTAGGCAGTGTTCGGTTTTAAATACTAGATTTATCAAAAATATTGGGACTTAGACAAAGATTCGATCCTATTCGAAGAAAAAGCCCCCAATTTAAACATATCAACTATGATTTGCAATGTTTTATATTTTCTTGTAATTTTATAACAAGCAAAACCAGTCAAGACCAAAAATATTCTTCTCTAAACAACTTACTAGAAAAAATCACCTCATAGGCACCCCATCCAGGGACACATTGTACTTCAGAGGTGTCAAGGAGGAAACAAAGAGAGATGGAATTAGAATAGAAGCACGAAAGAAAGCAATAAGATTTGAGGAGAGAGTGATAGAGAGAGGAGAGTGCAGAACTTTGCAAGAGTGTCTGAAAGAAAAAAATACGAGTGTGCTTTAGACCACACGACTGAAGTAAAACTTCAGTTCGCCCATTGTGAAAGTGCTGTTAATTTATGTAAGTTTATAAATGGAGCTAGAGAATCCTGAATTAAGCGATTAAGATAAGTAGCGCAATTGCATACAAAATTGACACACGCAAATGGGTGTATGGAGTGAAGCGCGAATTCACAACCTAGAAGACGCGGTTAACTTCCGTTCGCTTCGCCCGATCACACTTTTCGTAACGCTCTCGTCACGCATTCACCAGCTTACTCCCCAAGTCAAGTGTCCGTAAAGAAGTTTTACTTTAAAAAGGAAAGAAATAGGAAAGGGGGTATGGAAAGAGAGAGAGGCACATTTCGAAAGAAACGGGTATGCAGAGTAATGATAGATGAATTAGTACAGAGAGATAGAGATGTGCATGTGCAGGAAAGAAGAACGAAAATTAGAGAGTCTAGGGACAATGGGAAGTATGAAAAAATAATAAGGGAAGAAATGCTAAAGTACCCAGGAAGAAAGAGTAGAAAAGAGAGCGTGATAATAGCAAGATTTAGATGTGGAAATGAGGAGAGAGAGAATAAATATTGGACTAAGGATAGGAATAGAGTATGCAGGATGTGTGGAGAAAAAAGGAGACGATAAAGGATTTTGTTTAAGGAATGCGTAGAATTGTGTGTGGAGAAAGAGATGAGAGTAGAGAAGAAATTTTGAATGAGGACGGAAAAGGTATCGAATGGATGAAGAAGGTTGAGTGGAGAAGAGGGACAATATGTGGGGAGGGATAAAAAGCTGCTAGTTATTGTGTTGAATTATTATTGATTTGTTTAGTTTTATATTTTATTTTATTGAGTTATGGGAAATGTGTTAATCGGATACTTTATAAACCTGTAAGGGTACTACTACTACATTAATGTTAATTCAGCGGTAAAAACCGCCCCAAGATAAGCTACGGTAATACCTCTTTGTGTCATTTTCACTTTGTTGATGAAAAATATTCTTTAAGTTGTTCAGTCATATAGATCCATACCACATGGGGTAAATTATATAAACTGAATGCAAAGATATACAATATACTGCATCCTTTGTTATCGAGCTCCTTACAAACACACCGGAATCCTTCACTTGAAACCGAGCGCATCTTGTTTCATATCTCCTCATTATATTGAAATATTGAACGATCTAGCGGTTGATATTTATAGGATGTCGTTAGATACAGATATTCACCTACGTATAGTCCAGTTAAAGAAATTGTTATCGTTTAATTTTTAATGAAATTAGTCAAATAGTCCCAAGCTTGCGTGGTAATAGAAAATCTAAAAATAAGAGAAGTAATTGTTTACGTGGAAACATAACAGACATCGTCATAAATTGAAAACATTGCCATAATGCAATCATTGGTCGTAAACCGAAAATATTAAAATAATAATCGGACTGCAATTTTACGATAAAAAATTGCTTCAAAAATTTACCAAAAAATGTTGGACCATTGTATATTTTAATTCTAACACAGTAGGTCCCGAAAATAAGTATACCTAGCAATTTTTCGCGAAACAACATACATAAACATCAGGCATGATTTGGACCCATCAGTGATAACAACGCCGTTGCGACAGCCACAAATCAATCGGTTATCATCACTATACTCCCATAACTTATTATATAAAAATCATATTCGAAAGACACTGCGCATGAGTAATTTACATTAAAAACATGACGCGCTCCTTCAATATTTGTTTGTGTGACATTCACGGTCGTCGCGGCGCTTTAGATAACATGATATCCCCCGTGCATCCGCAACAATGACATCAATGTCTTCCATAAATTCGGTAAGTTTCCGAACTTGTTATACACATGAAAAAAATCTGCCTTAAAGAGACGGTAAAATGTCGTCCGAAGAAGACATAAATCCGGAGACCTCGCCGGAGTCGCCACGAAAAGAAAGCGCTTATTTCGAGCACACGTCCCAGCCGAAGATCATCCGGGTACTCACCGTTCTGGCGTACATACTCAGTGTGTCCATGGCGGCGATCCTGCTGTCCATTTACTACATCTTCGTGTGGAGCGAGCAGAACGACCAAGAGGTTTCGAGCTATTTCGAGTACGACTCGGAGAACGCTACACAAGAGGGATCATTCCAGGAAGGTAAGGCGGCAGCACGAATGCAGATATCAATAAACTTTATTTCGGTTAAGTTCATGGGTATAGTAGTGAACACGGATTACGAAACGATTTAATTTTATATGCCTCAAAAGATCCCACTAAAGGCTCCCTTCGTATAACATTTTTATATAACTTTAATTCACTTATATCGTTCCGTAATTGGCCCTGTTATATTATAGCATGTACTTGGTGTTCGGTTTCCTCACTTTTATTGATAGGCCGATAGATCAATAATTGGAGTAAATGCACTTTACTTAATTGTCGCAAAAATAATTCGATTAAAAAGATGGTGTGACCGCTGTTAATTAGCCCTATTGATTAGGGGCTTTTCATCGCAGCGTGTGATTAAGTCGTAATCTTCTTGTTCAAATTGCCCGTAATTAAATTAATATAAGAGACGATCGAACCATCTTGTTAACAATAATGTTTAATTATTATTTGTTTGTTTTAATTTAACATTTTGCTCTGAGATTCAAAAATATTTCCAAAAATAAGATAGATAATGTTCACATTTTTATTGATTCTATTAAAGACGGCGGTGTAAATGCTTTTCATGATGACTGTATTTTAGCTACATCCGTGAGATATATGCGAAATATCCCACTCATTTCAATTATGTTATGGGTTAGATTATCGCACGCGTGCGATAAAGTAATCAACTAAAATTAAACAATAATTGTGTTGTTTATTATAAACGTTAATAATGCAATCTTTACAATCTATAGAATGAATGAAATATAATATTTTTTTTTTTAATATTTTCATTTTTTCTAAAATTTTCATAGATGTTCTCTTTTTATTTTCCAAGGAATCCTCAATATACGTTTCTGCCAGAGAATTGCTCTTCCAACCACCATGTCTCTTTACAGTCAAAAGATCAACTCCAGAATCAGCTAAAATTGTGGTTGAAGATCTCATAAACCTGTATATTTTCTATTTTTGTATGAAAGAAAAAGGCAATTTCGTGGTATTTTTAAATACTGTTTGACAATCTCTACCAGATTCAGTCCATCAAAATTACCGCATGTTATAAAAACTCTCGCGATATTTTTGTTTTTGTGTTGGGAATCAGAACGCGAAAACATTCTCCTTCTCCTTTCACATTTTCTCTAAGCAAATACGTTATTTCTTCTCTTTTGCAACCTCCAGCGAAATTAGCACAACTTTAAAATAAATTGTTGAATTATATGTATAAATAGAAATCTTACTATATTTTCCTTCGTTAACACCTTTGTTAATTTTTTTTTCTTAATTGAAAGTTCGTTTTTCTACATTGAATAATAACACCATAAAAAGAAGATTTCTGCACTTTTCTCAGTTTTCCAAAATACACTAATAAAGTCTTTTTATTTGTCAGGTCCTTTTTTTCAAAAAGCAGCGCAAGACACAACCAAATTGTCAAAATTATTACTGTTTATTTGTAGTTGTGTGGCTGCCAACCGGATTGCTATAATTTTATCAATTGGTATCGCTTACTGCTTTATTTAATATTCACTGATTACAATATAGGAAGGAGTACCGATTTACGGATGTAGATAAAGTCTTGTACGATATTCGTGGGGTAGTCCATTATTAACGCACCTGTTAATTATCTTTCCGTATCCCACTTATATCGTAAGTTACTATTATTGTAGACATATTATGAAACTCCGATTGTATGAATAACAGCTTTTTGAAAATGTAAAATCTTTGAGCTTTGAGCTTAGAAAAAAATATTTTTGAGTTTGGATTCGATTTACAGATCTTCGAACCTGGGGAGCCCATTTTCGCTGTAAATTTTTAAATATCACTCGTGGATGTCAAGAAATAACCTCAGAAGATGTCAAAATAAAGAATGTAACAATTTTTGGATATTATACCTACAGTCAAAAGGTCTTAACATCTATATATTAATACGTGAAGTGAAAACTTTGTACCCCTTTTAAACCATATTGCGCGCACGGAGGAGTGAGATTTGTCATAGTTAAAGTTTATATGGAAAAAGATAGCAGAAAGCTAAAATCTATACAGTATGATCCAAAAGTACCGCACCATCACTCGGGTGGTATTTGAAACCATTTAGTTGCTCCCAAAAATGAAAATCAAAAATTTCTGTAAGCCACCTTTACGTAAATAATAGCCCCTGAAGAGTACGATTTTGATGTCCATTTTTTCTTAATTAGATAAAGTAATTGTATGTTTTAATTAAGTGAGATATAAAATACTCGTATTATAAAGATTTCTTAGTTAATAAACATTACAATTATTAAGCAATAAAGCAGGAAAAAGCTTTGGAAATATTACATTTTCTGAAGAAATAAGGTCGGCAACAGGGCACCAAAAATTTGTTGGCACTAGGTTACGGTAATCTGTCATTTGTGGTAAAATAAAATTTGTCACATTTTGATTTCGAATGTCAAGTTTTTCGTGGGACTCAAAATGTTTACTGTAAACGAATACTGTGATATGTATTTTGTTCTGGGAGAGTGCAGGGGAAACTTTCGACACGCTGCAGCGGCTTATGTTGAACGTTATCATAGACATCCAGATCAAAATTTGATCAGCAGATGAGAGAAACGGGTCCAGTTGATACTATCCATGAAAGAGTAGGTAGGTCAACCGCAGCTAGAACGCCCCAAGTTGAAGAAGCTATTTTATAAGCATAATCATCATTATTTCTCAATAGAAAACCCCCATGTAATACGTCGATGAGGATTCCAACATTGATTTTCCGTCAATCATCGGCGACCAATTGATTGGCCCATACTTTTTACCAAATCGTCTCAATGGTCATAATTTTTTAAATTTCTTAAGAGGAGATTTTCAAGAGCTACAAGATAATCTTCCCTTGATGGTTTTACTTAACCCAGTATGGCTGCAATTAGATGGGGCCTCTGCGCAATTTTTTTAGACCTGTGAGAGATCGGTAACGCCTCAGATGCTACAAAATGTTCAAGGAAGCAGTAGAAGAAGGCTTCAAAAATGTATTGAGGCAAACGGTCGAAATTTGGAACATTTATTATAGCTGATCAATTTTTAGTTGTTTCATTGTTTGATTTTAATTTTATTGATCGTTTTTGAGTTAATTTTAAATTTTTCTGTATCTATTTTATTAAAGCATTACATTTTAAAATTACTGTTTTCTGTATTATTTAAATTCTTTGCAAGTTCACCTCGTTTTTGCAAAAAATTGACAATTTTGAATTTGACAATGCATTTGTCAACGAAAAACGGGTATGGAGGGTATCTACCTATGATCTGTGGCTTCACTATGGTTTCAAATTATTAGTAAGTGGACCTGTAAGGTGCAAGGGCGGGCACAAGCACAGCGTTGCCTATTTGGGCCAACTTTAACCACTTATATCTTGAAAACCATGCATCGTAGAAAAATTTTTTATACAAAATTTGAGCTTCTCTTAATGTTCTCTATCACCAGTCGAACGGTGGTGCGACCCTTTTGAATCACCCTGAATAATGTAATATGTGTTACACATACATTAAATAATAGTCTGTGGTCAAGTAGTCGCACAGAGCACCAAATGAGTTTCAAGCTGTGAATTACTAATGACGTATTTGTACACGCTCGCAGCAGACGTGTGGAACAAAATTTAAAAAAATATATACTATATTTTAAAAAAAGAACCTCAATAACGTTCAAACTTAAAATTTGTATTAATTACGGTCGAATTTCGATCAATGGGCGACCACTAGTATATATAAATATTTTTTTCAGGTATATCTCGGAATTGCAGTGATATCTAAAAATGCACAGTGGAAATGGCCAAATAGTATATTAAAGTATGAGTGGATAACAAGGTCTTTAAAACACGCGCGAGTTTTCGAGCACGACGGCGTAGCCGGGAGTGCTCGAAATAGAGCAAGTGTTTTAAAGACCAGTTATCCAATAATACTTTACGCTATTTTTTATTTTACCAGCAATACTGGAGACAAATTAAGCACTAAAAACTTAGAAATATTTTTTGTCATGATAAATCGAAATCGCGTAATAATATTGCCATTAGTTACGACAATTATTGTTTACGTTTTTCTCGCGTCCACGTCTGTCATTGCATTTAGTCGTGTCAGCAAAAATCGAGGAAAAATGAGTGAAAACGAGATTTCACCCGATATAGAAGCATTGGCCGAACAAGCGGAATCCAAAATACTACCATCGAAGTCAAAAGACCCATACCTGAAGGAATATGAAAAGTTTTCAAATTTGATGAAGTTATAATGATACCTATATTTCCTTGACAACCTTTAAAGCTCGCCGTGCTTTAATCGCCTGTATTCGCACGCTCAGGCGTGCTTTAAACGGCGATTCTGATGCAGGTATAATAAAAAATATTTTTCTGGTTTCGAAATTTGGAAAACTTCAAAAGTCGCTTATAATTTGCGAAGTAATCAATGAAAATATGACAGATAAAGTACCATCGAGAGCAGAAAATACATCAGGGATTTTGTACACACTTCCAACATTCACATCTTCCATTCATTTGAATCAAACTTGTTGATTGTTAGATTGTCAAATTTATTAAAAACAATAGTTGTAACTTGTGATAGTTCATCTAAATTGTCAAAGAACAAATTAATCCGCTCAAAATTTCACTGTCACAGTATTTTTGCTCTCGGCGTATAATATTCAATAGAATATTGAGCGGGGATGGCGTCGTTAAGCGATGGCGATTTTGTTGATTTGAAAATTTAGAAATCGAGACGCCGAGACAACCAAGAAGTTGCGAAGTTGAGAAATTGAGAAGAATTGAGAAACTGAAAAACAGAGAAACAGTTAATTTTATAAATTGAGAAACCGAGAAGTTAAAAGGTTGAAAAACGGAGAAAAGAAGACATCTGGCAAATGAGAAACTGAGGCAGTGAGAATTTCAAATTGAGACATGGAGAAGTTGAGAAATCGAAACCTAAGAATTGAGCAACTGAGAAACGGAGATATGGGTAACCAGATTGGAGAAAACCAGAACTTTTTAGCAGCAAATGAAAAATTGAAAAACTGAGAAATCGATACATCGAGACTCCAACAAGAGAAATGGAGAAACAAAAAAATGAGAAATTTACAAATAGAGAAGTTGAGAAAGTGGAAAACTAGGAAACAGAATTTGAGCAAGTGAAAAACTGAGAAATGGGGGAAGTGGGAAACTGAGATGAAAAACTGCGAACTTGAAAAACTTAGGTATTAAAAAACTAATTAAGGAACAGAAATCGATGAAATAAAAGTTGAGATACCCAGAAATTGAGAAGGAGTTGAAATTTTCAGAATCTGCAAAATTGAGAATTTGTGTAACTAAGAAAATGCAAGCTGAGAAATTGAGCAAGTAAAAAACTGAAACTGAGATGAAAAATTGCGAAAATGAGAAACTTAGAATCTGAGAAACTAATTAAAAGAAAACGATCAATTAAAATGGAGACAAACAGAAATTGAGAAGTTAAGAAGTTGAAAAGTTGAGAAAGTACAAAATTGAGAAATTGTGTAACTGAGAAACTGCGAAATTGATAATCTCAGAAAGTTTGAAACTAACAAATTGAAAAGTTGAGAAACTGGAAAACTAGGAAACAGAATTTGAGCAAGTAAAAAACTGGGAAAACTGAGATAAAAAACGAACATGAGAAACCGATAAAGTAAAAAATTAAGAAACAGAAATCGGTGAAATGAAAATAGAGATACCCAGAAATTGAGAAGTTAAGGAGTTGAAATTTTGAGAACCTGCAAAAATGAGAATTTGTGTAACTAAGAAAATGCAAATCTGACAAATTGATAATCTGAGAGAGTCTGAAACTAAGAAATTGGGGAATTGAGAAACTGAAAGAGTTTCTGGAAGCTGAGAAATTGCACAAGTAAAAAACTGAGAAACTGGGGAAGTTGGAAACCGAGATGCGAGACTGAAACGCTGAGAACTTGAGAACAAGGAAAATGGGATATTAAGAAACTGAGAATCTCAAAAACTAATTAAAAGAAAACTATCAATTAAAATGGAGACAAACAGAAATTGAGAAGTTAAGAAGTTGAAAAGTTGAGAACGTAAAAAATTGAGAATTTGTGTAACTGAGAAACTGCAAAACTGCGAAATTGATAATCTCAGAAAGTTTGAAACTAACAAGTCGAGAAGTTGAGAAACTCGAAAACTAGGAAACAGAATTTGAGCAAGTAAAAAACTGGGAAACTGGGGAAGTGGGAAACTGAGATGAAAAACTGCGAACATGAGAAACTGAGAAAGTAAAAAATTAAGGAACAGAAATCGGTGAAATAAAAATGGAGATACCCAGAAATTGTTAAGTTAATGAGATGAAATTTTGAGAAGCTGCAAAAATGAGAATTTGTGTAACTAAGAAAATGCAAATCTGAGAAATTGATAATCTGAGAGAGTCTGAAACTAAGAAATTGGGGAATTGAGAAACTGGGAAATTATTGAGCAAGTAAAAAACTGAGAAACTGCGGAAGTGAAAACTGAGATGAGAAACTGAAAAGCTAAGAACTTGAGAGATTGACTAACCAGGAAAATGCAATATTGAGAAACTGAGAATCTGAAAAACTAATTAAAAGAAAACGGTCAATTAAAGATTGAGACAAACAGAAATTGAGAAGTTAAGAAGTTAAAAAGTTAATAAAGTGCAAGATTGAGAATTTGTGAAACTGAAAAACAGCGAAACTGCGAAATTGATAATCTCAGAAAGTTTGAAACTAAGAAATTGAGAAATTGGGAAACTGGAAAACTGAGAAATTCAGTTATTACGGAATTGAAAAACAAAAACTGAGAATGTGAAAACTTGAGAACTTGAGAGACTGAGAATAATTTGAGAAGTGGAGAATTTGACAAACTGATACAATGGAAAAAATGATCATTTCAATATGTATAAATACTTTCAGTTGAAACCACAATCAATTGATTTCGAGTTCAGTCTTCTCAATGACAATTTCTAATTTTTTCTAATTTTATTTTTGCCGTCCTCACGTAAATCTCAGCTGGCGAGGGAATTATAGTTAGACAAAATGAGTTTGGACGCACTTCATCAGTACCTACTGTATCTACCCTTCAAACAAAATATTCATAATATATTGATATCATAATATATTAAGAAATGACGTAATAGAAGCAATAAGTCGAATGCAATAAATCTTAAATTTTCGCTGGCAAATCTTGCACTTTCCTTTAATTTGGAGAAGACAATTGAAAAACTTCAATAAAAAAATTCTTCTTTATTTCACATAAATATTACAGTATCTTGAACTCGTGCCTCAGGACTCAGGACTAGAAATACGATGTCGTCCTACCTTGTCCTAAGTTGGAATGTGTGGTTTTGTTGTGGAACTTGTTTGTAGGGATTTCTTTTGGAAGAAGTTTCTTCTTCTCGGCTTTTTTGTCGACGGGGATCCACCCTGAAGGTCCATTCTAAAAAATACTGGTGAAAGAATTTTTGAAATCGGATAAGTAAAGGTTTCGGAAATTACTTAGGCACGAGCTCCTTGCACACTTATGGAAGAAGAGGGCGCGGCGGCGAGGAGGCCTGACGCCGTTTTGCGTTACAACATTTGATTCGGTTTTTCTCCCATATCGCGGCTATAGATGTTACACATCATTGAGAAACTGAAAATGAGAGAAACCGACACATCGAGGCACCAAAAAGTTGCGAAGTTGAGAAGTTAAAAAACTTGCAATAAATCTTAAATTTTCTTTTAATTTGGACAGGTCAATTCACAAAACTCATTATAAAATATATTCTTTATTTCATATAAATATTACGGAATCTTGAACTGGTCGAACTTGAACTCTTGCCTCAGAGTGCCGTCAAAAATGGCCTCGGCTTTGACCACCCGGATCTTGCTGTTTCGCTGTACGATCTTTTTGTACTTATTCTTGTGCTTCTCCAACGACACGATGATCAGGTGCTCAGTGTCGCATTTGGGTAAGTTCTTGGTGACACATTTACCGCCGCACGATTCGATTTCCCCTAAAAACTTTCCGTCATCTAGAAATACGACGTCGTCCTACCGTACCTTTCAGAACGTCAGCGGCGTTGTCGACCATCAGTTGGAACGTGTGGTTTTCGAGGAGTTTTGCTGTGGAACTTCTTCGTAGGGATTCGTTTAGGGAGAAGTTCCACTTCTTCTCGGCTTCTTTGTCGACGAGGATGTACTCCCATGGATCTATAAAATGTAATAAGGCTTTTTTGGATGCTAATAGTCATTGGGGCGAACAAACGGGTTTTGCTGGCGCCACCGCGCAGAGCAACTTCTGGGATTTCTTCACCGTTTCTGTGACCAGCACAGTACAGACGTCGACAGTGTCGACAACACTGCCTCCTGTTAACAGGAAAGTCACTAAATGCCAAAGTTGTAGCCGGTATAGGAACCAAGCTGCCTGATGAGAGACTCCAACTCTGGGTTGTCCATCATGGTGAACACCACCTTCGGCTTGGTAACTCTCCGACTCCTCTGAAAATTTTCATTAAGACACAGAGCCATCAAAGTCGATACTCACTTTCGGTGTTATTATTTCCCCGAGTTTCTCCTTCTCTTCGTCTTCACGTTTCTGCCTTCTACTCTTGGCACTCAACCGTCTGGACTTCTTCATCGGTTGTGAAATGCTAGGTTCTTCTTCTATCCTCCGTAGGGACTTCCGGGGTGTGGATGTAATTTGTTTGGAGGCTTCGATGACGAAGTCATCTTTGGAGTTGGCACTCGGTCGTCTTCTGGATGGTGTGTCGGGTGGTTTGGTTCTTCGGGTTGTTGCGGCTTCTATTCTACCTTTCTATTCTTCATTTTCAGGAAGTGTTTGTGACTCCTCTTTCTCGTCTTTCTTTTTTTCGTCTACCCCTGGATTTGACGCTGACAGAATCACTCTTTGGTCTGATTATTATTTGAAGTGTTAGGTTGTTCACTCGTTACTTTTTGAAGTGAAAACTTCTTTAGCGGCGATGAGCACTTTTTGGGATGGGTAAAAAATGTTAAACTCGCGTCAGGACACGTGGCTGATCGAAAATTCGTAAGATCGAGGGAGGGTAGACCGCCGCTAGGAGAGGAGGGGAGGTAATATCCCCCTCTCTTTGTTGCGAGTTTCAGAAGAAATAATCGTCCGTCCAGCAGGAAGAGTAGCTATGTATTTATCAAAATATGAACACAGTTCATTATTTTTCTGATATCGGCGATATGTTTATAAGTCGTGTCGTTGCCAAAGTCATTGCGTGCTATACGAGACTTCTTGTATGAAAATTTATTCATTTATCCGCAAACGTCACAAAAGTGACAACTCATGTTACTCCATTGACAAGGTAAAAGTGTCACTTTATCTGATTAGGCCCATTCCCCCTTGGGGCCTGCTTGTTTTATTTACAGGGGCCTCTAACCAAGCGGGCTCCTGACCAAGGGGGCTCTCAACCAAGGGGGCTCACGACCAAAGGGGTCCTGCGCAAGGGGGCTCCCGCAAAATTGATATTCTTTAAGGGCTGATGATGGCAGAAGTGTTCTGCCGAAACATGTTCCATTAGTAATTTTACAGTTATTAAAGTTTGTGGAGTTCGACTTAGATATATTTAAATTTTAATTTAAAGTCACAAATCATCAGAATTAAAGAATATTCTTTAAGGGCTGATGATGGCAGTAGTGTTCTGCCGAAACATGTTCCATTTGTAATTTTACGCTCATTAAAGTTTGTGGAGTTCGACTTAGATATATTTAAATTTTTAATGTCTTTAGTGTTAGTTGTAAAATTTATGTTTAGCGCTAGTGACGATGAGTTTTGAATGCTCTCAGATCGAATCGCAAAACGGTAATTGAAATCAGTGATCACAAAGTTTCTGTATAAAATTGTTAGGTTACCAAAAATGAAACCATTGTTCCTGTGGTGCAGTTTTAAGAGCAAAAACCGAAAAACTTAGAACAACCAGAACAACCATTTCTTGAAAAATATTATCACCTACTTAAATTGTACATATAAAATTTAACATTCTACAAGAGTTGTTATTGAAGTTGAGTTACGCAGGAGCACGGGAAGGTGACCGACTGTCTAGTATGGAATAATAAATAAGATAGACGGGGACATATGGGCTAAACTTGGACGCGTCGAATGTACTGGAAAATCATTAAATTATTTATCACTATTCGTAATTTAACAACTAATACTCAATGTTGTTTAATTTCAACTGAAACCTTTTATTCAACTTGCAAGAAATAAACCTCTATAAACTTACATCAAATAATAATAATCATAAGATTATTCTATTGTGCATCTTGTAGCCAGACCACAAACAACAACAAAACCAACCGTATTGACCATTCTCTTATATTTAACAATTCTTAAGTGGCAATGAAAAAATTATTCAAATAATTATGACAATGGAATTATTGAGTTGTTCCTAACTGTGCAATATATTTTTTTTATATTATTAATTACTTTTTTCTACCTGTGATCGTAGAAAAAGCATTGTACATAAAGCTCGAGTGGTAAAGCATATTACACACTCCTGGAATTACACACTCGGCGCTACGCGCCTCGTGCGTAACTTTTTCCTGTCGTGTGTAATATGCTTCTTACAACTCTTGTTATGTAATATACTATAATGTAATATAAATTGTCATGTTTGTGTACGATAGCGCAATAAATGAATATTGTATTTACCACATAAATGATTGTACTTTCATACTGATAATTAAAGCAATTCGTGCGAAATTATTCCCTAACCATTCCAAAATATTCAAAAATGCATTAATGTTCAAGTTTTCACTTCTGCCGGCACTCCCAGAGTGCAACCCGTTTTTTTTTATTGCCCGTTTGTTGGTGATCATAAGTACTCGGTTTCGTCCTTCCTCTACTTCTTGCAGAAACGCCACTGCTTTCACCACTAATGTTCTTGTTTTGCGAGTTAGTTAGTTAGTTTTTTCACCTCCTTCAGCACTCGTAGACGGTTTTGGTTATGTACTGTTTGATTTTGGCTCTCCCCTAACGTCTTCCTTATCCTCAACGTCCTCAATAATTATAGTTTTTTTTGCCAATCCTTCTGGAAGATCTAGGACCTTCAGGATTGTCCTCTTCTGAACTTTGTTCGTCTCCACGATTTTTCAATGTTACAGATTTAGGTTGGTCGACTTTATTTCCTTTTCTTCTGGTGCTTGGTTTGCTTTCAAGTGTGGCTTCAGTTGCACCTTTTTCTTCTTGCTCTTCTTCTTGTTTTCCTTTTCGTCGCTACCTTCTCTAGTCTGTGTCGTTTTCTTAACTTCGGCGACTGCTACCGATTCGTTATCCTCAATAGTTCTAGTTTTTCTTCCAGCACTTCGGGAAGCTCTAGAACTTCCAGGATTGCTATCTTAAGACTTTTCTTCCTTTCCACGTTTTTTCGGCTCTTAAACTTGGTTTCTTCTAGTTCTTCTATGAACAGATCTACCATCATCACTGGTGCTTGGTTTGCTTTTAAGAAAGACTTCCAGATTCACCATTTTGTCGGGTCTTTTTAATTTTGCTTTCCTTTTTTGTCACTGCCTTTTTCGGTCAGTGTCGTTTCCTTATCTTCGACTACTGTTACCAATTCTTTATTATGAACATCACCAACAGTTCTAGTTTTTTTTTCTAACACTTCGGGAAGCTCGAGAGCTCGATGGATTTATGAAATTATTAGTGAAGTCAAGATGGATTTATGAAATTAAAAGGTGTTGAAATTATGGAATTCTGGATTTATCAAATTATGGAATAAATTAATCATGTCTGGTACTATGGAATGATAAAATCTCGATCTATCGTCTTATCTAGATATTGACTAAGTATATCAAGTTATCGATTTATGGATTCGAATGATGGAATTATGGAATAATGGAATTATTTGGTAATAGTATTATGGAGTTATTGAATTATCAAGTTATCGAATTGTGGTATTACCGAATTATGAACTTATAGACTTATCAAGTTATAGAGATAACGAATTATCACTAGTTATCGAATTGTGGAGTTATGGAATTAAGGCGTTATGAATTAGAGAGGTATGGAGCTAAGAAGTTTTCGAATGATCGAGTTATGAATTTGTCGAATTATCAAATTGTTCATTTATCGAGTTATCGGCCTACGGGATTATAGAATTAATATGTGTAGCTATGAAGTTACCATATTATGTATATTATCTAGTTATCGAATGATCGAATTCTATTATTATGGAACTAGAAGTTATGCAAATGATTGAGTGATGGTATTATGGAATTATGGAACTATTGAATTACGTAGTTATAAAGTTATGGATTTATGAAATCAACAAGTGTCTGAATTCTTGCAATTTAGCCTCCCACTCATAAAATGCTTATTTTGAAATAAATTGACGTTCAGTTATCACAACTGCGATCATCCAGAAGCAGAAGCAGCGAAACGTTGAAGCACTCGTCATTTCACCCAAAATGGGAACAAATATTGATGCGACATCAATAGCTGACAACCGATGCTTGTTTACACAAGGATAATCAGCCAACAAATGCTGACATCTCAATGACTGACCATTGATGGCCATTATTTTTAGGCGCCCAAACAAGACAAACATTCGCCTATCCCGTCATCCCAGAATAATTAACAATTTTACTAACTGCAATGAAGCCGAAAAGCGCCAAAATCAACAAACATGGGAAAGCGCAAACATAATTTGGAGTAATTGTGTACACAAGTGTAAACACGAACTTTGTCCAGAACCAGTGATTGAAGTCGGGTCAAATATAGCTACTTATAACTGCAATTTTGACGACTTATTGCACCACATTCATTCTCCGCGCTACAACAAAGACTGACTTGAATAATGGCAGTCTATTTTAAGTCAGTTTTCACCACGTGTGTAAACACACACCTATGAACTCCTTCGCCGCTGCAAAAACAAATCTAGTTGAAATTCGAAATTCCGGAGGCTGCGCGCGGGCCCCTCGACCAGCTGGCACTATCGATTGACCCGCGACTGAAAATCACAACACTAGTGTCCTGAATTCGAAAATCAGTCCGCGACCGGTGGAAAATGATCGATCGTTTTAAAAAGCCTTTCGAGCCCAGTTAACGACGAAAAGCAGCGTCAATCCGTCAGCGTGGCGTGCGGCGACTTCCTGCAGAGAGTCCTCGCGAAGATGTCCTACAAGATCTCGTTGAAGAACGGCATCAACTGCACCGAGGCCCAGTGGATCAAGACCAGCAATCCGGTGGACGCGAGCGTCGTCAAGCTCGCCGGAGAAGAGGCCAAGGATCGGCTGTACGAGCCGAAGCACAAGAAGAAGCTGGTGCGGGTGCTGACAGTCATAGCGTACGTGTTCTTCGTGTCGCTGGCGGCGATCATGTTGTCTTTGTACTATGTTTTTCTGTGGAACGGGGAACAGAAGAGTCTGCCGAAGTACGCGGCGCAGGCGGGGCCGAGGGTCAAGTGCGACGATGTCGTGGCAGGTGAGGGAATTCAAAACTGGATTTTCATATTTTAGAGATTGTCTGATGTATGCTATGGCAATTTTTAAGTCTTCTGGTTATGTAGAGTACAGAAATTACTTGTGTCAAAGATTTCCAAAAATAGTCCCGATCTTCTCTGTAACATTATCCACGAAACACAAAAGAGAGCACCCGAACTAAACTTAACCCAGCCTTAAAAGGTGGACAAGTGTTTAGGAATTATCTTCAAAGAAATTTTCTTCAGTTAATCTTTTAAGAGATTTTTGCCTCTTTTTGAAGGAAAGATCTCAATTTTACGAATGGCAACTGACAATCTACTCAATGCAATGCATGTATTTTCTAGAATGCAATTTTAAGAACCACAAAATGGAGACCAGACCAAACCTGTTCTATACAAAATTATCAATGCAATAACGACCCATATGTTTACAAAATACTGCAATTGATTTTTCTGACTAACAAACTGAATTGTTTGTCTGGTAAGCTCTTACGTCACGAATCCATGTAGTAATTACTAATATGTCTTCTTGACGTAATATATAAATTTGATATTGAGATAGTCACATTTTTCTTTCAGAGATGCAACAACAAATAACCGAAATTAAAGAAGAAGTGTTCACAACGTCCCCATCCACGATCGACGAGAACACGACGTCGCCCGATTACGACTACTAGGAACTTCTTCCTGTTTACTCCGTTCATACACATTGACATTATGTTTACGTTTCGATGTCATTATCCTGTTTTGGCTAGGACTGATATTAATTATAATTTGTTACTTTTGTAAATTATTGAAATATACAAATGAAAAATTGGGGGGATTGATAGGGTGGTAGAAATAATTTAATTTGTCTTTCCACCTTTCTGTCACTAAAGGAATTCAGAAGTGGGATACTACGAGAGAAACTAATTAGTTTGTATATTTAAAACTAAATTTAACTGTACATTATAAAAAAAAAAACTTCGATCCGCTCCAGTAACCATCATGTGAACACTCCCTCTCTGAGTTCATCATCTTCACAGTTCATGTTGGTCATAGATCCAATCTTCTCAGTTCGGTCGAAAATTAACAGTTCTATTTAGGCGAGAAAGTCGAAGTTGCGATCGGATTCGCCCTCGGCACCGATTATGGTTCTGAGGTCCAGGAGGGAGGCTATGATGATGTCTGAAGAATAGAAGTCAGCAAAGAGGTGTAAGAACACACTTAATGTGTTTTCGGTTTTGGGTTCTTCTTGGACATTGCAATGTTGTTGTCTTCAAGGAAGCGCTTCTTCTTCATGACGTGACCCTTGTCATCCGGAAGCAGTATACTGATGATGATCTTGACGATCTTGAAGGCCGAGTCTTTGAAGGATGCTATGATGAGGATCTAAACTTCTAAAAGGCTGCATTTACATGCGCTCTCACTCAACAATACATCTATCGTGTATGTTCTGTTGCATACTGTAAACACAGTAGCATCCCCTGATACCGAAACTCCTCCAGGACGTCGTCCTGCACCAACCTCGCGTTATGATGGACCACTTTCAGCCTGGTCTTCAAAATGAGAGTTACAGTAATAAGAAAACAAACTGTAATACAAGTCTGCAGATCTGTAAACAATACTTGACCATCTTTGAGTGATTTATTGGCCTGGGACAAGTCACACACAATTTGTGTCGTAATAAACAAGCTCTCAGGTTTGAGCAAGTCTGTCTTTTTGAGCCTGTGTGGGGACAGGCCGGAGGGGCAAAAGTTTTTTCTTCTATATAGGATGCCCATTTTATCTGTTCACGCCTGAATATTCAGATATAGGCAACATATTAAACATTTTACAAATCACTTTGCGGAAACGATTTATTTTTTAAATAAAGAATCATAGTGGGTCTAAAATTAAACTCAAAACGTCAATTCAAAACAATCTTTTAATCAAACATGAAATGTAAATCTTAAAAAAAAATAGTTGTTGATGAAATGTTTAATATGTTGCCTACTTCTGAATCTTCAGGCGTGAACAGATAAAGTGGGCACACTGTACTAACTGATCTATGGGACTATCAACCGATCCAGGTTGGGCCAGCTTTCAATGTGTTCTTTTACCAGTGGTGGGGTGCTTCACTTAACACTTTCTTCATCATTTGTATCGTCACTGCTGTCTACAGCTATTCAAGCTGGAAGTGAATTATGCTCTTAGTTGTTGCAGATGGTTTTCTTCTTCACTTTCTGTCGACTCTTCCGGTATTTGTGGGTCTCCGGTTCCTCCAGCTTGGGTCTTTTGTCGTCCACATCTTTGTGTCTCAACTTCCGTTTGTGATTTTTCTAGTTATTTTGTTGATACAAACTATGTTTTTCGGGGCTTTGGTTTCTTTTTGAAGGACTCCTTGGTGAATTTCTTGGTAATTTTAGGTTATATTGTGGTGACGTTTGAGGTTAGGATGTCTGACTGACAGCTGCTTAGGACAGCTGGAAATCGAAATTACAGTGCTTCTCAAACAAAAATCTTCGATAGATATGACTCCAAACTTCTGTCTTTTGGTGTTTCTAAAAGTCCGTATTTTTTTACTTCATTTTTGTACAGTGTGATGAAGCAATATGACTATCCGCCACATTTTGAACATGAAAAGTCATCAATGTCAAAGAAAAGTCAAATATAACCGTAAACGCAAACGTAAACGCAACTGTAAGCGCAACGGTAAGAGTACGTAAACGCTACCGTATTTTTTTAACCTTAACATTTTATCTTCCAGATTTGATATTGCTTGTTGTTGGAGAAAGGTGAATAAGGACACAAACGTAACTATAATTTAAACGTAATGGTAAACGCCACCGTAAGCGTAGCAGTAAATTATGTTTACCATCTATCATCTTCCAGGTTTGATATTTTTTGTTGTTTGATAAAGGTGAATACACAAACGTAAGTGTAACTGAAACGTGACCGTAAACGCAACCGCACATTTTTTTTAGAGGCCATCCATAAATTACGTCACATGCTAAGGAGGAGGGGGGATAAAAAAAGTGTGTTATCGAGTGACAAGGGGGATCACGAGTCATTCGTGACGTCACATGTATGAATCCAAAGCATTATTTAAACTCTAAACCTCAATTTTGGAAGCGCTGTTTTAATTTAATAACTCCTAAATTTAAAATTTAAAAAATCATGAAATTCGTGTGAACCGATGAAATTATAAAATTATGAAATTGCGAACTAAAGAAACAAGTTGATGATATCGTAAAACTGAGAAATTATTATTATTATTATTCTTTATTGCTCGACAGAAATACATCCAATAATAGAGCAAAATAAGATACAATAAATTATAATAGGTACTAACCACCAATGATTTAAGCAACAAGAAATAAACTCATTTTAACGAACAAAGTAGAATTTTCTTAAGACTAGAAACACTTATGTTAAACAAATCAATATCCGAAATAACGAAATAAGAAATAACGAAATCACGGAATACCACATCATATAAATAGCGAAATTGCGATATAAGGAACTATAGAAACAAGGAAATTACGAAATAGAAAACTAAAAAAAAATTAAACTTGTAAAATGATGTAATTGATTGATTTCGTTATAGATTTCGAAATAACGAAATATCGAAATAATTTCGATATTGGCGGCTTACGAAATTATAAAATTATGAAATTGCGAAATGAAGAAACAACAAGTTGATGAAATGGTAAAACTGGGAAAATAACGAAATCACGAAATACCACATAATATAAATAGCGAAATTGCGATATAAGGAACTATAGAAACAAGGAAATTACGAAATAGAAATCTAACAAAGAATTTAAATTGTAAAATGATGTAATAGATTGATTTCGTTATAGATTTCGATATAACGAAATATCGAAATACCGATATTGGCGGATTACGAAATTATAAAATTATGAAACTGCGAAATGAAGAAACAACAAATTGTTGAAATAATAAAACTGAGAAATAACGAAATTTTCGAATAACGAAATCACGAAATAGCACATAATATAAATAGCGAAGTTGCGATGTAGGGAACGAGAGAAACAAAGAAATTACGAAATAGAAACGTAACAAAAAATTTAAATTGTAAAATGTTGTTATGAATTGATTTCGTTATAGATTTCGAAATAACGAAATATCGAAATTGCGATATTGGCGGATTACGAAATTATAAAATTATGAAAGTGCGAAATGAAGAAACAACAAATTGTTGAAATAGTAAAACTGAGAAATAACGAAATTTTCGAATAACGAAATCACGAAATAACACATAATATAAATAGCGAATTGCGATGTAGGGAACGAGAGAAACAAGGAAATTACGAAATAGAAAAACTAACGAGAAATTTAAATTGTAAAATGATGTAATAGATTGATTTCGTTATAGATTTCGAAATAACGAAATATCGAAATTCCGATATTGGCGGATTACGAAATTATGAAATTATGAAATTGCGAAATGAAGAAACAATAAGTTGATGAAATAGTAAAACTCAGAAATAACGAAATTCTCGAATAACGAAATCACGAGATACCACATAATATAAATAGCGAAATTGCGATATAAGGAACTATAGAAACAAGGAAATTACGAAATAGAAAACTAAAAAAAAATTAAACTTGTAAAATTATGTAATTGATTGATTTCGTTATAGATTTCGAAATAACGAAATATCGAAATAATTTCGATATTGGCGGCTTACGAAATTATAAAATTATGAAATTGCGAAATGAAGAAACAACAAGTTGATGAAATGGTAAAACTGGGAAAATAACGAAATCACGAAATACCACATAATATAAATAGCGAAATTGCGATATAAGGAACTATAGAAACAAGGAAATTACGAAATAGAAAACTAACAAAGAATTTAAATTGTAAAATGATGTAATAGATTGATTTCGTTATAGATTTCGATATAACGAAATATCGAAATACCGATATTGGCGGATTACGAAATTATAAAATTATGAAACTGCGAAATGAAGAAACAACAAATTGTTGAAATAATAAAACTGAGAAATAACGAAATTTTCGAATAACGAAATCACGAAATAGCACATAATATAAATAGCGAAGTTGCGATGTAGGGAACGAGAGAAACAAAGAAATTACGAAATAGAAACGTAACAAAAAATTTAAATTGTAAAATGTTGTTATGAATTGATTTCGTTATAGATTTCGAAATAACGAAATATCGAAATTGCGATATTGGCGGATTACGAAATTATAAAATTATGAAAGTGCGAAATGAAGAAACAACAAATTGTTGAAATAGTAAAACTGAGAAATAACGAAATTTTCGAATAACGAAATCACGAAATAACACATAATATAAATAGCGAAGTTGCGATGTAGGGAACGAGAGAAACAACAAAATTACGAAATAGAAAAACTAACGAGAAATTTAAATTGTAAAATGATGTAATAGATTGATTTCGTTATAGATTTCGAAATAACGAAATATCGAAATTCCGATATTGGCGGATTACGAAATTATGAAATTATGAAATTGCGAAATGAAGAAACAATAAGTTGATGAAATAGTAAAACTGAGAAATAACGAAATTCTCGATTAACGAAATCACGAGATACCACATAATATAAATAGCGAAATTGCGATATAAGGAACTATAGAAACAAGGAAATTACGAAATAGAAAACTAAAAAAAAATTAAACTTGTAAAATTATGTAATTGATTGATTTCGTTATAGATTTCGAAATAACGAAATATCGAAATAATTTCGATATTGGCGGCTTACGAAATTATAAAATTATGAAATTGCGAAATGAAGAAACAACAAGTTGATGAAATGGTAAAACTGGGAAAATAACGAAATCACGAAATACCACATAATATAAATAGCGAAATTGCGATATAAGGAACTATAGAAACAAGGAAATTACGAAATAGAAAACTAAAAAAAAATTAAACTTGTAAAATGATGTAATTGATTGATTTCGTTATAGATTTCGAAATAACGAAATATCGAAATAATTTCGATATTGGCGGCTTACGAAATTATAAAATTATGAAATTGCGAAATGAAGAAACAACAAGTTGATGAAATGGTAAAACTGGGAAAATAACGAAATCACGAAATACCACATAATATAAATAGCGAAATTGCGATATAAGGAACTATAGAAACAAGGAAATTACGAAATAGAAAACTAAAAAAAAAATAAACTTGTAAAATGATGTAATTGATTGATTTCGTTATAGATTTCGAAATAACGAAATATCGAAATAATTTCGATATTGGCGGCTTACGAAATTATAAAATTATGAAATTGCGAAATGAACAAGTTGATGAAATGGTAAAACTGGGAAAATAACGAAATCACGAAATATAACATAATATAAATGGCGAAATTGCGATATAAGGAACTATAGAAACAAGGAAATTACGAAATAGAAACGTAACAAAAAATTTAAATTGTAAAATGTTATGAATTGATTTCGTTATAGATTTCGAAATAACGAAATATCGAAATTGCGATATTGGCGGATTACGAAATTATAAAATTATGAAAGTGCGAAATGAAGAAACAACAAATTGTTGAAATAGTAAAACTGAGAAATAACGAAATTTTCGAATAACGAAATCACGAAATAGCACATAATATAAATAGCGAAGTTGCGATGTAGGGAACGAGAGAAACAAAGAAATTACGAAATAGAAACGTAACAAAAAATTTAAATTGTAAAATGTTGTTATGAATTGATTTCGTTATAGATTTCGAAATAACGAAATATCGAAATTGCGATATTGGCGGATTACGAAATTATAAAATTATGAAAGTGCGAAATGAAGAAACAACAAATTGTTGAAATAGTAAAACTGAGAAATAACGAAATTTTCGAATAACGAAATCACGAAATAACACATAATATAAATAGCGAAGTTGCGATGTAGGGAACGAGAGAAACAAGGAAATTACGAAATAGAAAAACTAACGAGAAATTTAAATTGTAAAATGATGTAATAGATTGATTTCGTTATAGATTTCGAAATAATGAAATATCGAAATTCCGATATTGGCGGATTACGAAATTATGAAATTATGAAATTGCGAAATGAAGAAACAATAAGTTGATGAAATAGTAAAACTGAGAAATAACGAAATTCTCGAATAACGAAATCACGAGATACCACATAATATAAATAGCGAAATTGCGATGTAAGGAACTATAGAAACAAGGAAATTACGAAATAGAAAACTAAAAAAAAATTAAACTTGTAAAATGATGTAATTGATTGATTTCGTTATAGATTTCGAAATAACGAAATATCGAAATAATTTCGATATTGGCGGCTTACGAAATTATAAAATTATGAAATTGCGAAATGAAGAAACAACAAGTTGATGAAATGGTAAAACTGGGAAAATAACGAAATCACGAAATACCACATAATATAAATAGCGAAATTGCGATATAAGGAACTATAGAAACAAGGAAATTACGAAATAGAAAACTAACAAAGAATTTAAATTGTAAAATGATGTAATAGATTGATTTCGTTATAGATTTCGATATAACGAAATATCGAAATACCGATATTGGCGGATTACGAAATTATAAAATTATGAAACTGCGAAATGAAGAAACAACAAATTGTTGAAATAATAAAACTGAGAAATAACGAAATTTTCGAATAACGAAATCACGAAATAGCACATAATATAAATAGCGAAGTTGCGATGTAGGGAACGAGAGAAACAAAGAAATTACGAAATAGAAACGTAACAAAAAATTTAAATTGTAAAATGTTGTTATGAATTGATTTCGTTATAGATTTCGAAATAACGAAATATCGAAATTGCGATATTGGCGGATTACGAAATTATAAAATTATGAAAGTGCGAAATGAAGAAACAACAAATTGTTGAAATAGTAAAACTGAGAAATAACGAAATTTTCGAATAACGAAATCACGAAATAACACATAATATAAATAGCGAATTGCGATGTAGGGAACGAGAGAAACAAGGAAATTACGAAATAGAAAAACTAACGAGAAATTTAAATTGTAAAATGATGTAATAGATTGATTTCGTTATAGATTTCGAAATAACGAAATATCGAAATTCCGATATTGGCGGATTACGAAATTATGAAATTATGAAATTGCGAAATGAAGAAACAATAAGTTGATGAAATAGTAAAACTCAGAAATAACGAAATTCTCGAATAACGAAATCACGAGATACCACATAATATAAATAGCGAAATTGCGATATAAGGAACTATAGAAACAAGGAAATTACGAAATAGAAAACTAAAAAAAAATTAAACTTGTAAAATTATGTAATTGATTGATTTCGTTATAGATTTCGAAATAACGAAATATCGAAATAATTTCGATATTGGCGGCTTACGAAATTATAAAATTATGAAATTGCGAAATGAAGAAACAACAAGTTGATGAAATGGTAAAACTGGGAAAATAACGAAATCACGAAATACCACATAATATAAATAGCGAAATTGCGAGATAAGGAACTATAGAAACAAGGAAATTACGAAATAGAAAACTAACAAAGAATTTAAATTGTAAAATGATGTAATAGATTGATTTCGTTATAGATTTCGATATAACGAAATATCGAAATACCGATATTGGCGGATTACGAAATTATAAAATTATGAAACTGCGAAATGAAGAAACAACAAATTGTTGAAATAATAAAACTGAGAAATAACGAAATTTTCGAATAACGAAATCACGAAATAGCACATAATATAAATAGCGAAGTTGCGATGTAGGGAACGAGAGAAACAAAGAAATTACGAAATAGAAACGTAACAAAAAATTTAAATTGTAAAATGTTGTTATGAATTGATTTCGTTATAGATTTCGAAATAACGAAATATCGAAATTGCGATATTGGCGGATTACGAAATTATAAAATTATGAAAGTGCGAAATGAAGAAACAACAAATTGTTGAAATAGTAAAACTGAGAAATAACGAAATTTTCGAATAACGAAATCACGAAATAACACATAATATAAATAGCGAAGTTGCGATGTAGGGAACGAGAGAAACAACAAAATTACGAAATAGAAAAACTAACGAGAAATTTAAATTGTAAAATGATGTAATAGATTGATTTCGTTATAGATTTCGAAATAACGAAATATCGAAATTCCGATATTGGCGGATTACGAAATTATGAAATTATGAAATTGCGAAATGAAGAAACAATAAGTTGATGAAATAGTAAAACTGAGAAATAACGAAATTCTCGATTAACGAAATCACGAGATACCACATAATATAAATAGCGAAATTGCGATATAAGGAACTATAGAAACAAGGAAATTACGAAATAGAAAACTAAAAAAAAATTAAACTTGTAAAATTATGTAATTGATTGATTTCGTTATAGATTTCGAAATAACGAAATATCGAAATAATTTCGATATTGGCGGCTTACGAAATTATAAAATTATGAAATTGCGAAATGAAGAAACAACAAGTTGATGAAATGGTAAAACTGGGAAAATAACGAAATCACGAAATACCACATAATATAAATAGCGAAATTGCGATATAAGGAACTATAGAAACAAGGAAATTACGAAATAGAAAACTAAAAAAAAATTAAACTTGTAAAATGATGTAATTGATTGATTTCGTTATAGATTTCGAAATAACGAAATATCGAAATAATTTCGATATTGGCGGCTTACGAAATTATAAAATTATGAAATTGCGAAATGAAGAAACAACAAGTTGATGAAATGGTAAAACTGGGAAAATAACGAAATCACGAAATACCACATAATATAAATAGCGAAATTGCGATATAAGGAACTATAGAAACAAGGAAATTACGAAATAGAAAACTAAAAAAAAATTAAACTTGTAAAATGATGTAATTGATTGATTTCGTTATAGATTTCGAAATAACGAAATATCGAAATAATTTCGATATTGGCGGCTTACGAAATTATAAAATTATGAAATTGCGAAATGAAGAAACAACAAGTTGATGAAATGGTAAAACTGGGAAAATAACGAAATCACGAAATACCACATAATATAAATAGCGAAATTGCGATATAAGGAACTATAGAAACAAGGAAATTACGAAATAGAAAACTAAAAAAAAAAAAAACTTGTAAAATGATGTAATTGATTGATTTCGTTATAGATTTCGAAATAACGAAATATCGAAATAATTTCGATATTGGCGGCTTACGAAATTATAAAATTATGAAATTGCGAAATGAAGAAACAACAAGTTGATGAAATGGTAAAACTGGGAAAATAACGAAATCACGAAATACCACATAATATAAATAGCGAAATTGCGATATAAGGAACTATAGAAACAAGGAAATTACGAAATAGAAAACTAAAAAAAAATTAAACTTGTAAAATGATGTAATTGATTGATTTCGTTATAGATTTCGAAATAACGAAATATCGAAATAATTTCGATATTGGCGGCTTACGAAATTATAAAATTATGAAATTGCGAAATGAAGAAACAACAAGTTGATGAAATGGTAAAACTGGGAAAATAACGAAATCACGAAATACCACATAATATAAATAGCGAAATTGCGATATAAGGAACTATAGAAACAAGGAAATTACGAAATAGAAAACTAAAAAAAAATTAAACTTGTAAAATGATGTAATTGATTGATTTCGTTATAGATTTCGAAATAACGAAATATCGAAATAATTTCGATATTGGCGGCTTACGAAATTATAAAATTATGAAATTGCGAAATGAAGAAACAACAAGTTGATGAAATGGTAAAACTGGGAAAATAACGAAATCACGAAATACCACATAATATAAATAGCGAAATTGCGATATAAGGAACTATAGAAACAAGGAAATTACGAAATAGAAAACTAAAAAAAAATTAAACTTGTAAAATGATGTAATTGATTGATTTCGTTATAGATTTCGAAATAACGAAATATCGAAATAATTTCGATATTGGCGGCTTACGAAATTATAAAATTATGAAATTGCGAAATGAAGAAACAACAAGTTGATGAAATGGTAGAACTGGGAAAATAACGAAATCACGAAATATAACATAATATAAATGGCGAAATTGCGATATAAGGAACTATAGAAACAAGGAAATTACGAAATAGAAACGTAACAAAAAATTTAAATTGTAAAATGTTATGAATTGATTTCGTTATAGATTTCGAAATAACGAAATATCGAAATTGCGATATTGGCGGATTACGAAATTATAAAATTATGAAAGTGCGAAATGAAGAAACAACAAATTGTTGAAATAGTAAAACTGAGAAATAACGAAATTTTCGAATAACGAAATCACGAAATAGCACATAATATAAATAGCGAAGTTGCGATGTAGGGAACGAGAGAAACAAAGAAATTACGAAATAGAAACGTAACAAAAAATTTAAATTGTAAAATGTTGTTATGAATTGATTTCGTTATAGATTTCGAAATAACGAAATATCGAAATTGCGATATTGGCGGATTACGAAATTATAAAATTATGAAAGTGCGAAATGAAGAAACAACAAATTGTTGAAATAGTAAAACTGAGAAATAACGAAATTTTCGAATAACGAAATCACGAAATAACACATAATATAAATAGCGAAGTTGCGATGTAGGGAACGAGAGACAAGGAAATTACGAAATAGAAAAACTAACGAGAAATTTAAATTGTAAAATGATGTAATAGATTGATTTCGTTATAGATTTCGAAATAATGAAATATCGAAATTCCGATATTGGCGGATTACGAAATTATGAAATTATGAAATTGCGAAATGAAGAAACAATAAGTTGATGAAATAGTAAAACTGAGAAATAACGAAATTCTCGAATAACGAAATCACGAGATACCACATAATATAAATAGCGAAATTGCGATGTAAGGAACTATAGAAACAAGGAAATTACGAAATAGAAAACTAAAAAAAAATTAAACTTGTAAAATGATGTAATTGATTGATTTCGTTATAGATTTCGAAATAACGAAATATCGAAATAATTTCGATATTGGCGGCTTACGAAATTATAAAATTATGAAATTGCGAAATGAAGAAACAACAAGTTGATGAAATGGTAAAACTGGGAAAATAACGAAATCACGAAATACCACATAATATAAATAGCGAAATTGCGATATAAGGAACTATAGAAACAAGGAAATTACGAAATAGAAAACTAACAAAGAATTTAAATTGTAAAATGATGTAATAGATTGATTTCGTTATAGATTTCGATATAACGAAATATCGAAATACCGATATTGGCGGATTACGAAATTATAAAATTATGAAACTGCGAAATGAAGAAACAACAAATTGTTGAAATAATAAAACTGAGAAATAACGAAATTTTCAAATAACGAAATTACGAAATAACACATAATATAAATAGCGAAGTTGCGATGTAGGGAACGAGAGAAACAAGGAAATTACGAAATAGAAAAACTAACGAGAAATTTAAATTGTAAAATGATGTAATAGATTGATTTCGTTATAGATTTCGAAATAACGAAATATCGAAATTCCGATATTGGCGGATTACGAAATTATAAAATTATGAAATTGCGAAATAAAGAAACAACAAGTTGATGAAATAGTAAAACTGAGAAATAACGAAGTTTTCGAATAACGAAATCCCGAAATACCACATAATATAAATAGCGAAATTGCGATATATAAGAAACGATAGAAACAAGGAAATTACGAAATAGAAAACCAACAAAAAATTTAAATTGTAAAATGTTGAAATATATTGATTTCGTTATAGACTTCGAAATAACGAAATATCGAAATTCCGATATTGGCGGATTATGAAATTGCGAAATAAAGAAACAACAAGTTGATGAAATAGTAAAACTGAGAAATAACGAAATTTTCGAATAACGAAATCCCGAAATACCACATAATATAAAAAGCGAAATTGCGATATAAGGAACGAGAGAATCAAGGAAATTACGAAATAGAAAACTAACAAAAAATTTAAAATGTAAAATGATGTAATAGATTGATTTCGTTATAGATTTCGAAATAACGAAATATGGAAATTCCGATATTAGCGGATTATAAAATTGCGAAATGAAGAAACGACAAGTTGATGAAATAGTAAAACTGTGAAATAACGAAATTTTCGAATAACGAAATCACCAAATTCTACATAATACAAATAAGGAAATTGCGATATAAGGAACTATAGAAACAAGGAAATTACGAAATAGAAAACTAACAAAAAATTTAAAATGTAAAATGATGTAATAGATTGATTTCGTTATAGATTTCGAAATAACGAAATATGGAAATTCCGATATTAGCGGATTATAAAATTGCGAAATGAAGAAACGACAAGTTGATGAAATAGTAAAACTGTGAAATAACGAAATTTTCGAATAACGAAATCACCAAATTCTACATAATACAAATAAGGAAATTGCGATATAAGGAACTATAGAAACAAGGAAATTACGAAATAGAAAACTAACAAAAAATTAAAATTGATAGATAGATAGATTGATTTCGTTATAGATTTGGATACAACGAAATATCGAAATACCGATATTACCGATATTATTATTAATTATAAAATTATGAAACTGCAAAATGGAGAAACAACAAGTTGATGAAATAGTAAAACTGTGAAATAACGAAATTTTCGAATAACGAAATCACAAAATTCCTTCACGTTTTATCTTTCAGGTTTGATATTTCTTGAGGTGAAGAACACAAACGTAACCGTAAACGCAGTCTTATTTGTGACTGTTTGGAGATGGCATATATATAACCTGTTCGAGACATACATACAGCCTTGTATAGGGGTATATCCAAAGAAATAGTAAGATTGCAAAAAATATCCGAAAGGCTGACCATGATCCTTTGAAATTTCCAGCAAATATTTCCTCGTCCATTGCGGAGCTTTCATGCCACTTTAAAGTCAAACACTTGATGTAAAGAACGAACATTTATTCATTTATATATTTTACAGTATATTAGGACATAGTGAACCGCTTCTCGAACATGTTCGAAAACTCGTTATCACACCGAATGCAACTCGAAACAAGCGAACAGTCCGTACACAAATACAGAGAAGAGACTACAACGGTAGAGTATTTTGGCAACTTTATACAAAACGAAACGTTAAAAAAATACAAAAAACACGGAACGTATAAAACGAACGCATGTTATATTAAAATATACTTTCTTATCGAATAATGCACATAGAGGGACACAGATATGCGAAACTGGACGAATGATGAGATAAACCCGAAGCGTCAATCAAAATTCGATTCATAAAAGGTACATATCACAATCAATAATACAGTGCCGTAGCATGACAGAGCGACTACAGTTAACACTTCGAGATCATGCAGAGACTAGAGCTAGAGAGAATTTCGTAAACGTGCGATATGAAGTTTGTGCATTTTCCAAACTTGTATACATTGTTGTAAATGAGTCTTTCGGATTGGTGTTGTTTTCTTCGAAACCAAAACTATTGCGACCGTTTTACAAAAATACCGAGTTGCCCTCTAATAAAATCACAGCGATGCGAAAAATCTTGTCTTTAAATTGTAACTATGAAATATGTCGGAGTCATCTACCGAAATCAACAGCAATTGGTGTCACAATAATCTAACATTAAGACCCTAAGAGTATTTTGAAACTCCTGAAACGTGTGATAAATTGGCATCTCGTCGTGGCGCGTCGCTACGTCTATGCGGTCGTCTCTTCCTCTTGGTTGTGCTTGGCGATGGCGAGGAGGATCATGGTGAGCTCCTTCTTGTTGATCTTGCCGTCCTGGTTGTAGTCGACGCCGCGGAGGATGGTCTCTTCGAAGTCGAGGAGGTCTTGAGCGTCGTAGTCCTAAATGCGACAATGAATCAACTGAGACCATTAGAGGATCAACTCACTTTCTTGACCAACTCCAGGAGGTCCTTCAAGAACCCGCGCAACTCCTCGTTCTCGATGGTTCCGTTGTTATCCTGCAAATCCACCGTGAATCTTCGACCGAAAACAGAGCACTCCTTACCCTGTCGTACAAGGCGAAGACCCGCTCGATGTCGTCCTTGGTGAGCTTCGTGGCTCCCTAAAGTTCGACATCAACACGTAAGCCAAAACAGCAAGTAAAACAGAAGCTCTTTTGCATGTAATGTCTGTTGTAAGTGGGTGGGTGAAGACGGAAAGAATGAAGACAAGTTCATGCTGGAAGCGATTCTATCTCTAACATCAAACGTCAGTTACTTACTTCTATTCCTTCCTAGTTTTGCCACAAAGACAGACGAAAAAAGCCATGCAAAAGTTTATTCGTCGATTTATCGATAAAGTTTAGTAGTATTATTGCAGGTAGGGTTTAGCAGTGGCGGCGCAATACACTGAGCCGCCACTGTGTTTTAGTCGTTATTTTAAGAACTAATCTAGTGCCAGATAGAGAGTGCGAATAGAGAGATCAATTTTCGTAAATTTTGTGTGTAAACGTGTCGTTACACGAATTTGTGTTCTTACGCCGTCCAGAATAAAATTCGATTGGTACCTCACTCACCTTGAAGATCTGTCTGCAGAGAAAGTTTTCTTTCACTGGAAGCAACCTGAAATCTCGCGTTAGTCTACGGTATCGGAGAAATTCCGTCATACTTAGCCATTTCGGACAGCTGGAGGCGACCATCTTTGTTGGAATCGAAGACTTGAAGCTAAAGTCAATGCCAGGTAAGTATCCGTACCAATCAGTTAACCGATTCTTACCATGGTATCTGTGTACTCAATGAGCTTGTCTTCCGAGACGTCGTTGATCTTCTTGGCTTCTTTCAGCAGATCCCGCAAGAAATTCTAAAATAACCGGTCGGAGTTCGTGTGTAATTTGAAGATGAAGACTCACCTTTAGTTCGTCGGCTTCGATGTACCCGCTCCCGTCGGTGTCGTACTCTCTCCAAATCTGTGATAAAATTTAGTGTTGAGCCACAACATTTGTAAATAACGAACCTTCATAAACTCGACGCTGGATTCCAAGGGATTGTCGAACCGGAAGAGCAGTAAGAAATTTTCCTCCATTGGGAGTAACTGAGCGAGCTGCAGCAGAACGATAAAAGATAAGGGAGAGACGGAGGAAGCGACTCACCTCCCTGATATCGATTTTACCATCTTGGTTGTCGTCGTACGCCTCCATGAAACAGGCTTTCAATTCCACCAGCATTTCGTCCGAGACAGCCTGAAGAGCATAACTTGATAAACGCCCGTCAAGTTGCGATACTCACTTCAGGTCCGACGTCCGTGACGTTGGCGCTCGACACGAATTCTCGCAGGAAGCCGTCGAGCTCCGTGCCCTCGATGTATCCGTTTCCTGGTGGAAAAACGTCTTAGTGAAAATATTCATGTTGTTAAAAAAAATCTACTTTCCGTTCGTACTCAGACTATTATACGTCTTTGCAGCAGCGTTATAATAATTCTACTAAATTAAGTATAATTAATTTCTTTAATATTGGCAATCCTAACCTATACTTCGCTGTTAGGTCTAAGCGGCTGGTCAACAGCTGTCAATGTGAATTGGCATTACTATTGATAGCACTTGTTTGTGAGGGGTGGCTCCATGTGCATTCGGGACACGCGATTCTGTCTGGGGTGGCCAAGCGGGGGCGCGGTTTGAGCCATCCAAACAAGTGCACTGATGGCGTGGGTCAGGAGATGGTTGAGAGTGTTTGTGTCTCCGGTGATGACGCAGATAAGGGAGGTCCACTTGTTTATGCGGCAGGATTTGATTCTAAACATTTTGTGGATTTTCCAGGGTCAGAAGTATATCGCGTGTCAAGGTCCACACCGCGGATCACAAAGGAAAAGAACGTACCTGTGCGAGTTGTTTGTGGTTTGGGGGGCGTTTGTTATGGAGGTTATTGTAAGGTTAGGGGCTTATTCAGTCATAGCTGAGAGACGTTCTTGATACATGTCAAAAGGATAAGCAAAAATACGAGCATTGACGTTTCCAATTAATTCTTTTTCATAGCCTCCGTTAATGCTCCAAGCAAACGTGGCCAACTGCCGCGAAATTTCCTAGATTGTGAAATTTGATAATTTTGTATATAAAGTGGCAAAGTAGAAAAAATACTGTATGATAACTCGTTTGCAAGGCATTTTGTTGCACTTACTCGAACCGTGCGTGCGACAAAATGCTTCTTATAAAACTCATCAGAATATACTAATATGACTGTCGGTTGCAGTAAAAGCAACGCAAATTTTTCTATATATTCTATAGCCTATATCGTTGAGCCGAGCGGATGTGTTTTGCGGCGCTCGATAAGATAAGCGGATAAAAAAGCGTGAAAAGAAGGAGAAGAAGAAGGACGAGAATCAGAAGAGAGGATTAACCCCTTTAGGAAAAGTAAGAAGTTGGAAAGATCACCGGTTAAAAAGACAATGGATGAGGAAATGAAAGAGATGCTGAAAAAAATTATGGAGGATGTAGGGGAGATAAAGGAAGAGAATCAGAAGATGAGCCGGGAACTGGAACAGTTGAAAATTATGATGCGTGAAAAGGAAGAAAAATGGGAAAGAGAAACGATGGAACTAAAAGAAAAAATGAAAAAATTGGAGGAGAAAATGGAAGAGCAGGAAAAAAGAGTGAGAAAAAAGAATATTGTTGTAATAAGTAAGGATTAGACAAAGAGGAATGCGAGAGCGAGAAGAAACTGGAAAAATGGATGAAGGTTGAATTAGAGGTAGAAGTGACTGTGAGAGAGATGTATAAAATAAATGGAGGAAAAATGATTGTGGCGGAACTTGGGAGCTGAGGGGAAAAGAGGAAAGTTATGGAAAATAAAAGAAAACTAAGAGAAAAAAAAAACGAAAGAGAGTATACATAGAAGATGATCTGACAAAGAAGGAAAGAGATATACAGAAGGAATTAAGAGCGATAGCCAAAGAAGAGCGACAAAAAGGACAGCGGGTGAAAATGGGTTATAAAAAGATATGGATAGAGGGAAAAGGGCTTAGGTGGGACGAAGAAAAGGGGGAGTTAGATACAGAATTTTTTTTAATAAGAGCACAAGAAAAAGACGACAGGGCAGAAAAGGGAAAACGAATACGGAGAGGAATAAAGGAGAAAAGGAGCAAATAAGAATAGTATTCTGGAACGTAGCGGGAATAAAAAACAAAGAGAATGAATTTTGGAAGTATTTGAGAGAAATTGACGTAGTGGGAATGGTAGAAACGTGGGTGGAAGAAAATGGGGTGGGAAAAATTGGAAAAGAGAATGACGAAAGAGTTTAAGTGGAAATGTCAATATGCAGAGAGGGAAAGCAAGAAAGGGAGAGCTAAAGGTGGGATAATAATGGGGGTGAAAGAGGGACTGGTAGGAGAAAATGGAACTGAAGCAAAAGAAGAAAGAGGGATGATGGAAAGAGCGGTAAAAAGTAAACAGATAAAATGGAGAATTGTAACAGTGTACAGCAAAAGTATGAAGGAAACGAAGAGAATAATAGAAGAGCGAGTAAAAGAGCAAGAAGAAGGAACTTTGGTGATTGGGGGAAATTTTAATGCAAGAATTGGGGGAAAAGGAAGACGAATAGAAGAGGAACAAGAAACACTAGAAGGAAGATCAACAAAAGATGGAACAGAAAACGCAGAAGCGAGAGTACTGTATAATTAACTCAGTAGAAGAAAGAGAGTGGGACATACTTAATGGGAACTGCACAGGAGATGAGAAAGGGGAGTACACGTATATTGGATCAAGAGGGGAGACAGTTATTGATTATGTTATGGTAAATGAAGAAGCCAGGGATGAAATAGAGAAATTCAAGGTGAAGACAAACGGAATAGAGAAAGATAGAGGAAGTGAGAATGAGTTTAGAAGAAAAATTGTGAAGAATATTTTGACGGAAGAAGGAAAAGAAAATTATACAGCATGACTTAGGGAGGCAAAATACGAACAAACAGAAATAAACGAAAAAGTGAGGGAACTGAGCGATAACATAAGAAACGCAACAGAAAAAAAAGAGATAGAGATAAGAGAGAAGATGGGGCTGTGGAAGAACGAGTGGTGGGATAAAGAATGCAGGGAAAAGAAGCAGGAAGCAAGAACGAAACTAAGAAACTGGAAAAAAGATAAAGCAACCAAGGAAGAGTACAAGAGAGCACGCAAGAGGTACAATTTAGTATGCAAAGAGAAGAAGCAAAAGAAACCGATGGAAGAAGAGCTAAATATGAAGGGTATAAAGACGCAAGAAGATGTATGGAGATACATAAATAAGGAAAGAAAGAAAAAGAGAGAGAGTGAGTGATGGAATTACTATGGAGGAATGGAGAGAGTACTTCAATGAGCTGCTGGGGGGTGATGAAAACAGACAAGAAAAGGAAAACAGACAACAAAGAGTGGAAGAAATAGAAGATATAACAAAAGAAGAACTAGAGCAACAACTAAGAAAACTGAAAAGAAAAAAGACACCGGGGAGGGATGGTATACAGAATGAAGCGTGGATATATGGAACGGAAAGGGAAGTTGACAGGTTGTTAAAGATAATGAATGGAGTGTGGAAGAGAGAGGGATTCCCCCAAAAGTGGAAGGAGGGGATAATATGCCCCATATAGAAGAAAGGAGAAAAGGATACAGTCAGTAATTATAGGGGGATCACTCTCCTAAAAAGAGCATATAAGGTATACGCGATGATTGTGGAAGAGAGGCTCATGAAGGAAATGAATGAGAGGGGGGTGTTACCAGACGGACATGCGGGATTTAGGAAATGTAAAGGGACCATGGATAATGTATATATCTTGAATCACATAGCAGGAAATGAGATAAAAAAGATGGGTGGCAAGATATATGCATTCTTTGTGGACCTGAAGGCGGCTTTTGATAATGTGGAAAGAGATTTACTGTAGGAATGCTTGAGAAAGAGAGGGATAAATGAGCATCTGGTAACAAAAATAGAAGAGATATATGAGAAGACGATAAATAGAGTGAGATGTGGATGGAAGGGTGAATGAATGTTTCAAAACTTATAAGGGAGTAAGACAAGGTTGCCCACTAAGCCCCAGCCTGTTTGCAGCTTTTATTGGAGATATAGAGGAGATGTTCAGGAAGGGGCAGGCAGGGGGAGTTGTGGTGGGCAAAGAAAAAGTGTGGTCTTTAGCATATGCGGATGATTTGGTGGTGCTAGCGAGAGAGAAGAAAATGAGGAGATGGGAGAAAGAGAAAATTGAAGAAGTGAAAGAATTTAAGTATTTAGGTTATGTGATGAATGAAAGAAACACAGCAACAGCACATGTGAGAGAGTTAGTGAAAAAAATAAATAAGATAATAGGAGCTGTATGGGGAATAGGAGAGAGAAAATTTGGACATGATTTTAGGAGAGTAATGATGTTTGATAGTTTGGTGAAAAGCGTGATGATGTATGGAGCGGAAATATGGGGATGGAGAGAGCAAGAAGGATTGGAAGGGGTGCAAGGAAAATATATGAAATGGGTACTAGGGGTAGAGAGAGAGACACCGGGGTATATAGTGATGGAGGAAACAAAGAGAGATGGAATAAGAATAGAAGCAGGAAAAAGAGCAATAAGATTTGAGGAGAGAGTGATAGAAAGAGGAGAGTGCAGAATTTTGCAAGAGTGTTTGAAAAAAAAAAGGAAAGAAATAGGAAAGGGTATATGGAAAGAGAGGGAGGCATATTTCGAAAGAAACGGGTATGCAGGCGCGGAGATAGAAAGAATGCGAGAGAGGGATAAAAGCTGCTAGTTATTGTGTTGAATTATTTATTTATTTAGTTTTATTTATTATATTATATTTTATTTTATTTGAGTTATGGGAAATGTATCGGATATTTTATAAACCTGTAAAGGTAATAAATATATATATATATATATACTACTACTATAGCCTATATCGTTTAATTAACAATTTATAACCATCCACCTTTCGATGAACCCACCGAATCTGGGCCATATGAAATTAAAAGTGAGCCGTGATCACTGGAAATTAGATTAGAGCGCTGGATCTCGCATCGGGGGTGAAAGGTGAAATATCGATCTCATCGCATTCTTGCGCTACTTTCACCTCCGTTGCACAAGATACAGTTTCGCAAAGGACTCACCGTCTTTGTCGTAGTGGCTCCAGACCTCCATGAACTGGTTGGCGGAGAGCTTCTTCAGCTCCCGGGAATGAGGGTCGCGATATTGCCGCATGAAGTTGGTGGCCTTTTCCAGATTCAGACGTTTGCTGTTGATCTGATCCGCTTGGGCTGTCATCGCGGCGATAAGTCTGAAAAACGAGCGGAATTAGGAGGAGCGAGTGTTGCGAAAGAGGGTGTTTATCTGTCGGGAATTTGCAATTTTAACCGACTGCTCTGAATACGATTTTGTTGTTTAATCAGGTTCGGGGTCTATTCTAACCGTCACAGCTAATCTACTTAAGGCGTAATTTAAATACTATAAAAACAACAGTATTTACATAGAAAGAGTCGCCTGATGAAAGGACCCCTTTACGAATCACCCTGTAGCAGCTTTAAAAATCGTAAATACACTGAACTGGGAAAACACAACTTTCAAAGCTCTAATTTAATATAAAGCATCGCCTTTTTCCGCATGAATTAAGCGAATTTAATTAGTATTCTGCAAATACAATTATTTCTGCTGATGACAGACTTGCAGCGCTTATTTTACAGTCTAGTTAAGAAATTGGGGGCCACGAGGGTGTAAGCTCAGATAAGATACTGCTGTATATTTCTACCTGAAAGACGTTAATCTATTCTATTAACCCTTTCAGTCATACTGTCCTCTGCAGAGGACATACTTTCTTAGCACTCTAAATCTAATTTACTTCGATTATTTGGCTCCAATGCATAGCGTACGTTATAGAAGACATTTAAATCTACATTTCTAGACCTAGTAGCGCCATCTGTTATGTCAAGTAAAAATGTTATTTAAAATTTAATTCTAGTGTGTTTCAGTTTGGTGAAACTGTCAGTGTCACGTGTGATTTCTGAATTTCAGAAGAACGGTAAACGAATGTAAGTATATGGTTTTTATAGAAAAAAGAATGGTCTTTCGACCGGTACAAATATTTATAATCATTTTGATTTGGTTTCCACCTGAGAATTTTTTTAGTCGATGTCTCTCTCAGAGGACAACGTGCATGAGAATGCCGGTTAGGTTCTAACCTAACATCAAGAATATAATTGTCTTTTTCTGTTCTAGATAATCATTTTTTGTTTTATTCTTTAGCTATAATGGACCATAAGAGACCACTAACTGACAATGAGCTCTTGGAACTTATAGAAAACGGTCTATCAGACATTGAAACGTTCAGCGATGACCAAGACAGCGAAACAGATGCTGATGGTAATAAAATTTATTTCAATTGTTTTCAGAATAATGAAACTTTTTTTAGAGGAGTTCTGTAACGTTCGAGTTATAGATGAAGCCATTCAAGCAAATGAAGAGATTGACGATATTGAAGTTGCTGAGCAAAGCAATGAAGAAACAGAAACTGTAGTAGACAACACACAAAATGAAGCAAAAAAAGATCAGAAATCGCGAAGAGGCAAAAAGAAACAAGACGAAAACAGGCAGATAAAGGAATTTATGCAAAATAATGAACTAACTGAAAAAAAAGAAATTCGTTGGAGAAAAGGACTTGACTACATTACACCAACAATCAGATGGCATCAGTGTATTGAACCAGAACCTTCGGGATCATTAGAAAGTCCTTATTCTTTTTTTACGGAGTATTTTACGAACGAGCTTTTCGAAACCATGGCAACTTTTACCAACATTTATGCTACACAAAAAGACGCAAAATTTCCTGCTACAAATGAAGAAGAGTTGAGAACTTTCGTTGGAATGCACATTCTAATGGGAAATCTTCACTACCCAAGAATTCGTTGTTACTGGGAGCCAAAATTGCAAGTTCCAACAATTTCAAACGCCATGACAGTAAATAGATTTAACGCCATTAGAAAAAATCTTCATTTTGTAGACATAGAAGCTGAAAACCCAGACAAAGACAAAGATAGGCTTTGGAAAATTCGACCGCTATATAGTTGTATTCAAGCAAAATGTCTTACTTTGCCTTTAGAGACACAGCTTTGCGTTGATGAACAAATGATTCCGTTCAAAGGACGGATCAACATTAAGCAATATATAAAGAACAAACCTTGTAAATGGGGAATAAAACTTTTTGCTTTATGTGGCAGTAGTGGCCTATTGTACGACTTTATACTTTACCAAGGATCCAAAACAGAAATTGACCAAACTCAATCTTCTATATTTGGTTTTGGCGGGGCTGTTGTAGCAAAGTTGTCCACCAGAATATCTGAACCTAACCATGGACTTCATTACGACAATTATTTTTCAAATTATAACTTGCTGCAATATTTACGTAATCGCAATATTTACGCAGTGGGAACCGCACGAATAGACAGATTCAAAAAACCACCATTTTCCAAAGATGCAGAAATGAGACAACAAGGCAGGGGAACACACGAAGAACTTATCAGTGAAGATGGAGAAGTAATTTTGACCAAATGGTACGACAATAAACCAGTGGTTATGGCATCAAATTATCTTGGTAAAGGAGAAATAAAAAATTGTACAAGATGGGACAAAACTTTGAAAGAGTATATTGAAGTACCGCGGCCTGAAGTTATAGAAAAATATAACACTAATATGGGAGGTGTCGACAAATTAGATTTTTTGATCACACTATATCGTATAAAAATTCGAACCAAGAAATGGACTTTAAAATTATTTGGCCATGCGATTGATTTAGCCTTAGCAAATGCATGGCTAGAATACCGCAAAAAAGCAGAACAACTTGGAGTTCAAAAAAACAAAATTTTGGATCTTCTTTATTTTCGAGCATACGTGGCTGAAGTGCTTATAGGTGCTTCAAAGTCTTTAAACGTAAAGAAGCGCGGACGTCCTTCTTTGAATCCATCTTCTTCCGAACTGCCGTTAAATTCACCTCCACCTAAGAGAAGAGATGTTGAAGTTCGACCGGTAGCCGAAGTAAGGTTAGATGGTTTGAACCATCTACCTCAATTTGATAATAAAAAATCTGGTTCAAGATGCAAAATGCCAAATTGCACGGGAAAACCGCATTGGTTTTGTAGCAAGTGCAACGTTCACTTATGTGTGAGTAAAGAAAAGAATTGTTTTTACTCATATCATACCAAATAAATTAGTTAATAAAAATATTTTGGAATTTACATTGTAATTATTATTATGCCTTCAACACACAATGTCTTTTGGAGAGGACACGGTTTTACTCCACTAACGCACGTTGTCCTCTCCAGAGGACAACCCTTAACGCGTTAGGGGTGAACTACCCTCTTTCAAATTGTAAGGAAAAATCTTAAAAAAATTATATAAAGCTAGAAAAAAAGTTTCAGATTTTTCCACCGACGGAAAATAATTCGTGTCTGAAAGGGTTAAAAGCGCAGGCCTCCAGTTTCAACAATTAAATTAAATTAAATTCAATAGCGTGCCAAGTGAGAGCGCTATATGAAACATTCACTCTGCGATGAGAGTGACAGTCTCTACCTGCTACTACCTACTGACCCTAACCCTAACGACCACGTGCTAAGGGTTTGCATTTATCAGGCTGCCAACATTGTTTACATCGGATACATGTTCTTACATCGAATACATGTGGCATACTTAATTTTAAAAATTATGTTAATTAAATTAATTATTGTCAGTCTCACACCGTATTAAATAAAGTGTTTTTTAACCTTTACAAATTTAAACATTACTTTACATTAGCTTTAATCATTTATAGTCATCCGGTATATGGTAGTGGTGGACATTTTTTAAGCCCAAAAGGCCGAGTCGTCATAAAAAAAGAGCTTCGATAATTGTAATTATTTTTTTTTTGCGTTGGTCATAGATTTAATTTCTGTTTCACTCTGTTGTTGAACGTCGTTTCGGCTAGTTTAATAGATTCCAGAAGTGTAGTCTTAGTTGAATCACACCAAAGTTTTTAACTGAAGATGACACGTTGAGTGCTTTTCCATTAGAGCGTATTCTGGAGTCAAAGGTGATATATTTCTCCTAAAATTGATTACCAGCAAGTTATAATCTCTTTTAATGTGTTGGCACTTCCAGAAACTGTCCGCAAACATTCTTTTCAGATTTATTCTGGATATTTTCTGCTGTTTTTCTATTTTTTACACCTCATTGAAATATTGAGCAGTGTCGTAGATAAAAGGGAGGTTAGTGGATTTTTTCACCCCAGGACTCAGGAAAACGAAAAATGTTAACACAATTAACACCAGAGACACATTTCTGACAATAGACAAGAAACAAAAAAATCTAGACGTCTGGGACATTTGAACAGTAAAAAAATTAAGAAGCTTGAGAAACAGGACAATACTAATTTAAAAAACATCGGGCTCATGAAATGGTTGAGACCTGGAGAACTTGAGTTTTGGAAAATCTTGAGACACATAAAAATCCTGAGAACATCTGGAGGAATCTGTGAAGCCTAACTGACAACTTGAAAATTTGTTTTTCCGTGGATCATTGAAATTTGTGCCTCGCGCTATGCGCTCGACCCCTAAAGAAACATTCTTGAAAAAGCTCATATTTCTCTGTACGTGAAGCTCGAAATGGGAACAGTATTTCATATTTTAATTTTGGGCAACAAAACAGCGCCATCATCCTACCCTGTCGCAATTGCCAGAAAAAAGTAGGAATTGCCCGAAAAAAGTCAGAATTGCCAGAAAAAAGTCTGAATTGTCAGAGAAAAGTCGGAATTGCCAGAAAACAGTCAGAGTTGCCAGAAATAGTCAGAATTGCCAGATAAAAGTCGGAACTGCCACTTGTAGAATAGAGAATTGAAAAGTGCATCTAAAACCCCAAAAAAAGTTGGGGGTTGCTATTTAAAAAAATTGATGACGGTGTCATAGTTCAAAAACAGATGAGGTCATCATCAAAATTTGTCTGTCAAAAGATGGCAATTTGAAAACAAAAATCGACCTATTCGAGCGTTTTTTGCAAAAACATTACATAACTAAATTATGAATTTTATGCGGAACTTTATGATCACTCTGTATAAGCGATTTTTGAAATTTTGAAAATTTTGAGGTTACAAATAATTATTTTTGACGTATCTAGTTTGAATTCAATTTATAAGTTTATTTTATTTAAGCCCATTTTCGCTGACAATCTTAAAATGTCACTCGTGGATTTCAAGAAATTATAACATACCTAATATTGCATTTATTCTTCAATCACATCGAAATGTATAAGCGCATTTTCGAAATTTAAAAAATTTTGAAGATAAGAAAACATTATTTTTGAAATTACCTCAAAAGATTTCAAAATAAAGAATGAAACAATTTTTGGAGTTTATACTCATAAGGGCTTAAAATACCTGAACATACGTAATATTTCATTTATTCTTCGATTATACTCCAAAATGTATAAGCAATTTTTAAAAATTTTGGAAATTTTGAGATCAGAAATAATTATATTTAACGTATCGAGTTTGAATAGGATTTATAATTTTCAAACCCAGGGAGCCCAGGGAGAACATACATAATTTTGCATCTATTTTTCGCTTATACTCTGAAATATATAAACTTTTTTTTGAAATTTAAAAAATTTTGAGTTTAGAAAAAATAATTTTTGACATCGAGTTTGGATTCGATTTTTAAGTTTCGAACCCAGGAAGTCCATCTCTGCTGTTTATTTTGAAATATCACTCGTGGATTTCAAGGAATGTTCTCAAAATATTTCAAAATAAAAAATGAAAGAATTTTTGGATATTATATAGATAAAGGGTCTTAAAGTATATGAGCATACCTAATTCTTTGATTCCATCGAAATGTATAAGCGCTTTTTATAAATTTTCAAAATTTTGAGGTTAGAAAAAATATTTTTGACATGTCGAGTTTGTATTTGATTTGCAGGGGAGCCACCTTTTGTAGTCAATTTTCAGATATCACTCGTGAATTTCGAAAATTAGTTCAAAACATGTTAAAATAAAGGATGAAACACTTTTTGGATATTATATGTGCAATCGAAGGGTAATAAAATATATGAACATAACTAATATTGCATCTATTCTTCTATTACTTTGAAATGTATAAGCGATTTTTGAAATTTTGAAAATTTTGAGGTTAGAAATTTTTTTTTTTGACATATGGAGTTTGGATTCGATTTGCAGGTGTTTGAACCTGGGGAGCCCATTTACGCAGCTAATTTTCAAATAAGACTCGTGGATTTCAAGAAATGTCCTCAAAGGATGTCAAAATAAAGAATGAAACAATTTTTGATATTATACAGTCATACGGGCTTAAAATATATGAAAATACGTAATATTTCATCTAATCTTCCATTATTCTCCGAAATGTATGAGCGATTTTTGAAATTTTTGAGGTTAGAAAAAAGTATTTTTGACATATCAAGTTTGGATTCGATTTACATGTTTTTGAACCTGGGGAGCACATTTTCTCAGTTAATTTTCAAATATCACTCGTGGATTTTAATAAATGACTTCAAAAGATGTCAAAATAAAGAATGAAACTATTTTTGGATATTATACACTCATGCGGGCTTAAAATATATGAACATACGTAATATTTCATCTAATCTTCCATTATTCTCCGAAATGTATGAGCGATTTTTGAAATTTTGGGAATTTTGAGGTTAGAAATAATTATTTTTGACGTATTGGGCTTAAATTCGTTTTATAAACTTTTGCTGTTAATATTAAAATGTCACTCGTGGATTTCAAGAAATTACCTCAAAAGATGTCAAAATAGCAAATCAAACAATTTTTGAATACGATACAGTCAAAGGCTCTTAAAATACATATGTAGATGAACATACCTAATATTGCATTTCTTCTTCGATCACTTCGAAATGTATGATATCACTTTCGAAATTTTAAAAATTTTGAGGTTAGAAAACATTATTTTTGAAATGATCTCAAAAGGTTTCAAAATAAAGTATAATTTTTGGAATTTAGACACTCAAGGGGCTCAAAATATATGAACATACATAATGTCGCATCTATTCGATTACTTCAAAATGTAGAATAAGCGTTTTTTTTAAATTATGAAAATTTTCAGGTTAGAAAAATTATTTTTGACATCGAGTTTAAAAATTTTGAGGTTAGAAAAAAATATTTTTGACATTTTCGCAGTTAATTTTCAAATATCACTCGTGGATTTTAAAAAATGAGCTTAAAAGCTGTCAAAATAAAAAATTAAACAATTTTTTAAATCTATGAACATACCTAATATTGCATCTATTTTTAGAGTACTTCGAAATGTATAAGCTTTTTGTTTGAAATTTTAAAAATTTTGATAGAAAAAATATTTTTGATAATATATCGAGTTTGGATTCGATTTAAAAGTTTTCGCCGTCAGTTCTCAAGTATCACTCGTGGATTTCAAGAAATGATCTCAAAAGATGTCAAAATAAAGCATGAAACATTTTTTTTTTAATTTATGAACATATCTAATATTGCATCTATTCTTCGAGTACCTACTTCGAAATGTATAAGCTTTTTTTGAAATTTTAAAGATTTTGAGGTTAGAAAAATATTTTTGGTATATCGAGTTTTGATTCGATTTAAACGTTTTCGCTGTCAGTTCTCAAGTATCACTCGTGGATTTCAAGAAATGATCTCAAAAGTTGTCAAAATAAAGAATGAAACAATTTTTGATATTATACAGTCAAAGGGTCTTAAACTATATGAGCATAAATAATAGATGCAATATCTTCAATAATTCTTCGATGACATCAAAATTTATAAGCTTTTTTTTTAAATTTTCAAAAATTTTGAGGTTAAAAAAATTAGTTTTGACATGTCGAGTTTGGATTCGATTTATAGATTTTCGAACCTGAGGAGCCACCTTTTGTGGTCAATTTTCAGATATCACCTGTGAATTAAAAAAAAATCTCAAAACGTGTCAAAATTAAGGATGAAACACTTTTTGGATACCATACAATCGAAGGCCCTTGAAATTTATGAACATTACTAATATTGCATCTATTCTTCGATTACTTCTAAATGTATAAAAAGCGTTTTTTTTTAAATTATGGAAATTTTGCGATTAGAAAAAATTATTTTTGACATATCGAGTTCGCTGTTAATTTTTAAATATTACTCGTGTATTTCAAGAAATGACCTCAAAAGATGTCAAAATAAAGTACGACACGATCTTTGGATATGACAGTCATAGTGTTAAAATTTATGAACATACCTAATATTGCATCTATTCTTCAAGAACTTCGAAATGTATAACCTTTTTTTTTGAAATTTTAAAAATTTTGAGGTTAGAAAAAATTATTTTTGACATCGAGTTTGGATTCGATTTAAAAGTTTTCGCTGTCAGTTCTCAAGTATCGCTCGAGTATTTCAAGAAAAATGATCTCAAAAAATGTCAAAATAAACAATTGAACAATTTTTGGATATTTTATAGTCAAAGGGTCTTAAAGTATATGAACATACCTAATATTGCATCTATTTTTCGATTACATCGAAATGTGTAAGCTCTTTTTGAAATTTTCAAAATTTTGACGTTAGAAAAAAATATTTTTTACATGTCGAGTTTGGATTCGATTTACAGATTTTCGAACCTGGGGAGCCACCTTTTGTGGTCAATGTTCAGATATCACTCGTGAATTTATTTCAAAAAATTACCTCAAAATATGTCAAGATAAAGGAAACCCTTTTTGGATATTATACAATCGAAGGGTCTTAAAATTTATGAATATTACTAATATTGCATCTATTCTTCGATTACTTCGAAATGTATAAGCGATTTTTGAAATTTTTTAGGTTAGAAAAAAGTATTTTTGACATATCAAGTTTGGATTCCATTTACAGGTTTTTGAACCTGGGGGGCCCATTTTTGCAGTTAATTTTCAAATATCACTCGTGGATTTTAAGAAATGAGTTCAAAAGATCTCAAAATAAAGTACGACACGATTTCTGGATATTCTTAAAATCTAGGAACATACCTAATATTGAATATATTATCCTTTGAGTACTTCGAAATGTGTAAGCTTTTTTTGAAATTTTTAAAATTTTGAGATTAGAAAAAAATATTTTTGACATTTCAAATTTGGATTCGTTTTACAGATTTTCGAACCTGGGGAGCCACCTTTTTTGGTCAATTTTCAGATATCACTCGTAAATTTCAAAAAATTATCTCCAAACGTCAAAATAGAGGATCAAACACTTTTTGGATTTTATACAGTCAAAGAGTCTCAAAATATATTATGAAGATACATAATATTGCATCTATTCTTCGATTACTTCAAAATGTATAAGCGTTTTTTTTTAAATTATGGAAATTTTCAGGTTAGAAAAAAATATTTTTGACATATCGTGTTCGCTGTTAATTTTTAAATGCCGCTCGTGGATTTCAAGAAATGACCTCAAAAGATGTCAAAATAAAGTACGACGCGATTTTTGGATATTCTGAAAATTTATGAACATACTTAAAATTGCATCTATTCTTCGATTACTTCGTAATGTATAAGTGATTTTTGAGATTTTGAAAATTTTAAGGTTAGAAAAAAATATTTTTGACATATCAAGTTTGGATTCGATTTACAGGTTTTTGAACCTCAGTTAATTTTCAAATATCACTCGTGGATTTTAATAAATGACTTCAAAATATATGAACATACATAATGTCGCATCTATTCTTCGATTACTTCAAAATGTATAATAAGCGTTTTTTTCTTAAATTATGGAAATTTTCAGGTTAGAAAAATTATTTTTGACATCGAGTTTAAAAATGTTGAGGTTAGAAAAAAATATTTTTGACATATCGAGTTTGGATTCGATTTAAAAGTTTTCGCTGTCAGTTCTCAAGTATCACTCGTGGATTTGAAGAAATTATCTCAAAATATGTCAAAATAAAACAATATTTGGATATTATACAGTCAAAGGGTCTTAAAGTATATGAACAAAAAATTACCTCAAAATATGTCAAAATAAAGGAAACCCTTTTTGGATATTACAAAATCGAAGGGTCTTAAAATTTATCAACATTACTAATATTGCATCTATTCTACGATTACTTCGAAATGTGTAAGCGATTTTTGAAATTTTGAAAATTTTGAGGTTAGAAATAATTATTCTTGACATATCAAGTTTAGATTCGATTTACAGGTTTTTGAATCTGGGGAGCCCATTCTCGCACTTAATTTTCAAATATCACTCGTGGACTTTGAAAAATGAGCTTAAGAGCTGTCAAAATAAAAAATGAAACAATTTTTTAAATCTATGAACATACCTAATATTGCATCTATTCCTCGAGTACCTACTTCGAAATGTATAAGCGTTTTTTTGAAATTTTAAAGATTTTGAGGTTAGAAAAAATATTTTTGATATATCGAGTTTTGATTCGATTTAAAAATTTTCGCTCTCAGTTCTCAAGTATCACTCGTGGATTTCAAGAAATTATCTCAAAAGTTGTCAAAATGAAGAATGAAACAATTTTTGAATATTAGACCATCTGACTGTCTTAATATATATGAACATAAATAATTTTGCATCTATTTTTCGATTACTCCGAAATTTATAAGCGATTTTTGAAATTTTGGAAATTTTGAGGTTAGAAATAATTATTTTTGACGCATCGAGTTTGGATTCGATTTATGAGTTTTCGGACCCAGGGAGCCCATTTTCGCCATTAATTTTCAAATATCACTCGTGGATTTCAAGAATTTACCCCAAAAGATGTCAAAATAAAGAATGAATCAATTTTTGGATACTATACAGTTAAGGCGTCTTAAAATGGAACATGATTTTGTCGTAACAAAAACGATCGATTCAATTTCAATGTCGCCTTCATTGGCGTGCAATATTCTCTTCGCCAATTTTCAACAATTAACATCTCGAAAACTAAGAAACTAACTCGAAATTTTACACTTCGTTTAAATTTTTTTGGGGTTTCAAGGTTAAAAAAAACAAATAGAAGATAAATATATAGGATTCTTAACACACCGTTGAACCCGGTTTGACCTTGAGATTGATTTATCCACATCTGAACATATTAAATAAGGGATAATATTATGTATAAAAACCTAACGGTTTTGAATATTTAATTTACCGAAAATTATTCCATTTCCAATCCAAACTCCATTCCTTTAAAAGCATGCCCACAGACAACGCCCACATCTTATGAGATATTGTTTTCAAGTTTAATGTAAATCCAAGGCTGTGCACGTAACGTGCATCATCTGCGAAGCATTTTTAACGATTTGTAAAGAGAACTGGATAAATGCAGAATTACGGAATTGATCCTGTCACGGATAGAGCGTTGTTGATGTGAACATTAGAACCGTGAAAGGACAGTTTGAGGACGATGCCATTCTTGAAGTTAGCAAACAAGGAGATACAGGTGTTCAACCAGGATCTCTGATTTTGAGTGAGCGCGGACAGCGTCGTTAGACTGTGGGAATTACTCAAAATTGGTGGATGATAGAATTTTCACTCAACCGGAAAGAATGTTATTAATTTGAGTTATGTGATATGTTTAAATGTCTAACGACGCTGTCCGCACTAATCATTAGTCTACTTTTTTTTAGTTTAATATCAAAAATAAGGACAGGAAATTGAAATGCGGTAGATCCTAAAGACTCGACGAAACACTAATCAGCTTTTTATTTTTTCACCTGATTGACCCGGTTTGCATAATTTTGCAGCCAGTACAGCAGGAAGCCAATGATCCGATCTCTAATTGGATCCAGTTTGGCAGATTAGAAAACACTAAACTGCTCGGTCATTTCATTTAATTCTGCTTGATTTGCTGAGTGCTCTGATGCTATTTAATTACATGGTAGGAGTCATTAATAGTTTTGAATGTAAAAAATACTTACATAATTCTTTTGTTGTTGGTGCGTTCACTAAAGAAAAATGTGGTCGTGCAACCAAATATACACGTTTCTGATAATAATTTGCGAGAAGAATTACGTAGACAGACAAATTATGCAAAATTTTAATTGGATTCATGTGGGCCTTCTAACACTTTACAACAATACTTGCAGACTTATTGAGCAACAATTTCACTAACATAAGACCGCTAATATGTTGGGCACAAAATTTCGCAGAATAGAAATCGCAGCATGATGTCCTGAAAACGATTTGAGAATAAAACGGGTATACATCCCTGCATGGAAACATAGTATTGTTGATTGGGTTGATTTACTTCAAACTGCTGTTTCAACCAGTAATGTATGCTAATTTAATTTTAACGTTGTAACTTCTTCGAATTGTGTTTTCCCTATTTTCACTTTCAATTTGTCTTCTCTAATTAGGCCAAATTAGCTTCTTTGTGGTATTGAACAGAGAATATTTTTTACTTTATTTATGATAAACGGTCGTTATGGCGACAACGTAACGATGCCGCGCTCGCGGTTCTAAACTCTATTTTCAGCATGAAATTACAGTCCCAAAAGACGTTTTAATTGCAAATTTCCTCCTCTGTTCAGAATATTGTTGCAGATTTCCACTTCGCCTTATTTAGTTTTAATTAACAGATTAAAACCCCTCAGACCGCAAAATCACATTACATAACACCCAACACACAGACTCATCTTGTTTATCCGTCGCGGCTTAATTTTTTGCTATCTCCGACCGCAAAAAAGATCGAATTTCCAGGAGCCCCACGGCTCCGATTCCCAGATCTCGGGGAAACACTGTCTTCACAAAAACTTTATCGGCGTTCTTCCATGCAACCTTCACCTCGTCCAAGAAGACAAAGCTATAAAAGAGACTTAGGAATTGATTTTGAAGCATTTAGTCGGTCGACATGAAGGTGGTAACAGTGATAGTCTTGCTGGTTCTTGCGGCGTGCTCCGAGCAGCAGGTAATTTTTTCTTCTTGTACTGGTTGCGTCATTTCTAAATGTCAGGACTGAGACGGTTTCTCTTAACCCAATTTGTTTTTTTTTGCGGCGAAAGGTCGGGGGTTCGCGGGCGCTTCCTCGATGGATTTTTGTTCTCTTGTCGATTTGGAATGCGCAACGGGCGTTCGAGGAAGGGACTTTCTCCGAGTTTCTCTGCATTGAACATTGTCGGGTTTTAATGGATTTATGTGCACATGGGTTATTCTTTGTGCTAAAAGTTTTTTTTTTCACCTTGAAATATCAAATAGCAAAATCAGTACCACATAATAGGATCGATTATGAAAATCTCAAACCCACCGGCGCCTGACTCATCCCCTCATTCGCAGAAGTGAAAAACAGACCTCACATTCATACCTCAACAGTGTCGGTCGATGCAGAATGGAATAACTAATTCATTCGATTTTGTTTGTCACGCTCAATTAGAATGGAATGTTTTGTTTTGTGCTGAAGGTTTTGTGCCTTGAATATTTGTTTACAACCTGTGTCACTGACTTTTATGGTAATTGCTCATAAGCTTACGTATGGGTTTTACCTGCTCTGGTTCTTAGAATATAGAGAGATCCGCAAATGCAAATTCATTTGTAATGAGAACTGACCATGAAACGATGAAACGTGAACTCATTTTCTGCACTGTTGAGACTAATAAACGTCAGAATAAAATTATATAAAGTGTGTAAAACTATAAGGTTTTGTATCGGTGAGAACAAGTGTACTGTATAGACGCAAAATTGACGCAACCCTTTTCTAAAAGTTCGTGAAAGTCCGTCCGATAAGCAAATTAATGACCGAAAAGCAAAGCAAAATCCTTATGTTGTTTTTTTTTTGACAAGAGCAGTGGCGGGAAATTTAATCGAACCTATTCAAAACAAAAACCAACCCCAATCAGTAGCAGAGCGTACAGGAAAACACAAAATTATGGTTTTAAATATTTTTGGCTTTAACAATTTTGTTGATTAACTTTTGAGATTGTGTACTCTGATGAACAAATTCTAGTGACTTCGTTCGTTTGATTGGCAAAGGTTTGACTTTTTAATAACAATTTGCAGACAAATAATTCCATCTACAATTTGCAATAATTAAGTAATAAGTAATTCAAAGATTGATCCAGTATGGAACGGAGAATTTGAGAAACGGAGAAACTAGCACTCTGAGAAGCTGAGAAACACTGAAATTAATGCTGTACACTGAGAAAGTACTACACTATGAAATTGAGTAACTGAGAAACTGGGAAACACTGAGAAGTTAAGAAACTGACACACTGAGAAACTAGTACCCTGAGAAACTGAGAAACACTGAGAAATTAAGAGTGTAATTGGAGGAACTGCGAACGTGGGAAAATAAGTAATTCAAAGGTTGGGCAATGAGAAAATGAAAATTTGAGAAACGGAACAACTAGCACTCTGAGAAGCTGAGAAACACTGATAAATTAATACTGTATACTGAGGAAGTATTACATTGAGAAAATGAGAACTTGAGAAACTGGGAGACACTGAGAAATTAAGAAACTGAGACACCGAGAAATTAGGATCCTGAGAAACTGAGAAACACTGAGAAGTTAAGACAGTAAATGGCGGAACTGCGAACGTGGAAGAATAAGTATATATAAGATTGAGTCTACTCAAAACAAAGACAAACCTCAATCAGGAGCAGAGCGTACATGGAAAACACAAAATTATGGTTTTAAATATTTTTGGCTTGAACAATTTTGTTGATGAAGTTTTGAGATTGTGTACTCTGATTAGCAAATTCTAGTGACTTTGTTCGCTTGATCGGCAACGGTTTGACTATTTAATAACAATTTGCAGACAATTAATTCCATTTACAATTTGCTATAATTAAGTAATAAGTATTTCAAGGATTGATCCAGTATGGAACTGAGAATTTGAGAAACGCAGAAACTAGCAGTCTGAGAAGCTGAGAAACACTGAGAAATGAATGCTGCAAACTGAGCACTGAGAAACTCTGCGAAATTAAATCTGTAAACGGATGAGGAACTGTGAAAGTGGGAAAATAAGTTATTCAAAGATTGAGCCAGTGAGAAATTGAGAATTTGAGAAACGCAGAAACTAGCAGTCTGAGAAGCTGAGAAACACTGAGAAATTAATGCTACAAACTGAGAAACTATTACACTAAGAAATTGGGTAACTGCGAAACTGAGAACTTGAGAAACTAGCACCCTGAGAAACTGAGAAATTAATACTGTAAACGGAGTAACTGTGAAAGCGTGAAAATAAGTCATTTAAAGATTGAGCCAGTGAGAAACTGAGAATTTGAGAACGGAGAAACGAGTACTCTGAGAAGCTGAGAAACACTGAGACATTAATGTTACAAACTGACAAACTATTACACCAAGAAATTGGGTAACTGTGAAACACTGAGAAATTAAGAAACTGAAACGCTGAGAAACTAGCGCCCTGAGAAACTGAGAAACTAGCACACTGAGAAACTCTGCGAAATTAAGTCTGTAAACGGAGGAACTGTGAAAGTGTGAAAATAAGTCATTTAAAGATTGAGCCAGTGAGAAACTGAGAATTTGAGAACGGAGAAACGAGCAATCTGAGAATCTGAGAAACACTGAGAAATGAATGCTGCAAACTGAGCATCGAGAAACTAGCAACCTGAGAAAATGAGAAACTCTGCGAAATTATAAATCTGTAAACAGATGAGGAACTGTGAAAGTGGGAAAATAAGTTATTCAAAGATTGAGCCAGTGAGAAATTGAGAATTTGAGAAACGCGGAAACTAGCACTCTGAGAAGCTGAGAAACACTGAGAAATTAATGTTACAAACTGACAAACTATTACACCAAGAAATTGGGTAACTGTGAAACTGTGAAACACTGAGAAATTAAGAAACTGAAACGCTGAGAAACTAGCGCCCGGAGAAACTGAGAAACTAGCACACTGAGAAACTCTGCGAAATTAAGTCTGTAAACGGAGGAACTGTGAAAGTGGGAAAATAAATTATTCTAAGATTGAACCAGCGAGAAATTGAGAATTTGAGAAACGCGGAAACTAGCAGTCTGAGAAGCTGAGAAACCCTGAGAAATTAATGTTTCAAACTGACAAACTATTACACCAAGAAATTGGGTAACTGTGAAACTGTGAAACACTGAGAAATTAAGAAACTGAAACGCTGAGAAACTAGCGCCCGGAGAAACTGAGAAACTAGCACACTGAGAAACTCTGCGAAATTAAGTCTGTAAACGGAGGAACTGTGAAAGTGGGAAAATAAATTATTCTAAGATTGAACCAGCGAGAAATTGAGAATTTGAGAAACGCGGAAACTAGCAGTCTGAGAAGCTGAGAAACCCTGAGAAATTAATGTTTCAAACTGACAAACTATTACACCAAGAAATTGGGTAACTGTGAAACTGTGAAACACTGAGAAATTAAGAACTGAAACGCTGAGAAACTAGCGCCCTGAGAAACTGGGAAACACTGAGAAATTAAGAAACAAACTGAAACACTGAGAAACTGCGAAATTAAGTCTGTAAACGGAGGAACTGTGAAAGTGGGAAAATACGTCATTCAGAGATTGAGTCAGTGACAAACTGAGAATTTGAGAACGGAGAAACGAGCACTCTGAGAATCTGAGAAACACTGAGAAATGAATGCTGCAAACTGAGCATCGAGAAACTAGCAGCCTGAGAAAATGAGAAACTCTGCGAAATTATAAATCTGTAAACGGATGAGGAACTGTGAAAGTGGGAAAATAAATTATTCAAAGATTGAGCCGCCAGTGAGAAATTGAGAATTTGAGAAACGCGGAAACTAGCACTGAGAAGCTGAGAAACACTGAGAAATTAATGTTACAAACTGACAAACTTTTACACCAAGAAATTGGGTAACTGTGAAACTGTGAAACACTGAGAAATTAAGAAACTGAAACGCTGAGAAACTAGCGCCCTGAGAAACTGGGAAACACTGAGAAACTGAGAAACTAGCACACTGAGAAACTCTGCGAAATTAAGTCTGTAAACGGAGGAACTGTGAAAGTGGGAAAATAAGTCATTCAGAGATTCAGACGGTCACAAACTGAGAATTTGAGAACGGAGAAACGAGCACTCTGAGAATCTGAGAAACACTGAGAAATGAACGCTGCAAACTGAGCATCGAGAAACTAGCAGCCTGAGAAAATGAGAAACTCTGCGAAATTATAAATCTGTAAACGGATGAGGAACTGTGAAAGTGGGAAAATAAATTATTCAAAGATTGAGCCAGTGAGAAATTGAGAATTTGAGAAACGCGGAAACTAGCACTCTGAGAATCTGAGAAACACTGAGAAATGAATGCTGCAAACTGAGCATCGAGAAACTAGCAGCCTGAGAAAATGAGAAACTCTGCGAAATTATAAATCTGTAAACGGATGAGGAACTGTGAAAGTGGGAAAATAAGTTATTCAAAGATTGAGCCAGTGAGAAATTGAGAATTTGAGAAACGCGGAAACTAGCACTCTGAGAAGCTGAGAAACACTGAGAAATTAATGCTACAAACTGAGAAACTATTACACTAAGAAATTGGGTAACTGCGAAACTGAGAACTTGAGAAACTGTGAAACACTGAGAAATTAAGAAACTGAAACACTCTGAGTACTAAGAAACAGTGAGAAATTAATGTTGCAAACTGAGCCCTGAGAAACTAGCACCCTGAGAAAATGAGAAATCAAGACTGTAAACGGAGGAACTATGAAAGTGTGAAAATAAGAAATTTAAAATTGAGCTATAGTGGGAAACTGAGAATTTGAGAAACGGAGAAACGATCACTTTGAGAAGCTGAGAAACACTGAGAAATCAAGACTCAAAAATGAAAAATTATAAGGCTGTAAACTGAGCAGCACTGAGAAACTAAAAGACCCTAAACTGAGCTGTAAACCGACGGACTTATTACATCAGATTAGTCTGTAATTCGGATGCAGTCAGAAACTGTATATTCTTTGATAGTGAAATTAATAAATATTTAATTAATAAAAATATTTATATTTTTAAATGGTTTTAATTCTATGGATTATCAGGCAATTCATAACAGTTTATTTGCATATATGTCCACGTCCACCCGTTTATTAGAATTCCTCCACTTTCATGTCAGCTGTTTTCATTAAAAATTCCCCGGATACCTCAGCAATATGCGCAAAAATACAGGGCAACGCTTTAATGAGTTTAAGTGCTGATGAATCTTTCCTGTTGAGATTAATTTTCAAATGACTTTTAATTAAGAATTTAATGCGCATATTTAAGTTTTGCTTCCAGACGCTGTTCCGTCGGAAGTTTGAGCGAACTTTCCTACCTATAATAAGATCGTATTTACTCAAAGTTGATAGAATGATGTAGAAAATTAAAATGATGTTTTCTTTCTTTCCAGGAAGCCAAGCCCTCCTCCCCGGAGGCATCTCGCGCCGAGAAAATCCGCCAATTCCGCGAAGAATGCATCAAGGAAACCAAAGTGGACCCGGCCCTCATCGACCGGGCTGACAACGGGGACTTCGTCAAGGACCCCAAACTGCACTGCTTCTCCAAGTGCTTTTACCAGAAGGCCGGGTTCGTCTCCGAAAACGGAGACCTCATCCTCGACGTGATCAAGGCGAAAATCCCCAAAGAGACGGACCAGGAGAAAGCTCTCGCCGTCATCAACAAGTGCAAGGACCTGAAAGGGGCCGACGCCTGCGAGACGGTGTTCCTGGTGCACAAGTGCTACTTCGAGAGTACCCACCAGAAGGTCGAGAAGCAACAGTAAGAAGAATTGTGTGATATTTCCTAAGAGTTTATTTTTGTACAGAATAAAGTGTTTAACTGTCGATAAAGTTGGTTTTTATTCGGGGTCGTTGGGGTTTTATGGGCGATGTCGCAGGCACGAAGACAATTAATGTCGAAGTTGGGTGATCAAGTGTACGAGTTGTTAGGAGGCGCGCAACGAGGGTGATTTACATCTGGTCTTATTAAAGGAAGTTTTGGGTGGTGACTGCTTTCGCCAGGTGTTGAGGTAATAATGATAAAATTAACAACGAAAATTGAGGCGTAATTAGTGAGTTTTGTTCATCGCTGAACCCCGTATACTACGTATAAATAACTCCATGACCAATCTCTTCTAACCGAAAGTTGCTTCTGTTACTGGATGATAGGCAACCATATAAACTAGGATTAACTACCACGTAATAACTTAATAACCGTAAAGTTATCGAACATGAACGGCTTCACCAGCGACGTCCAAATGGGAATATACTCCTATTTTGTCGTGACAATTATTGTGATTCACATTCACATGCTCAGATTTAACCAGCAGGTTTCAGCTTTCCTGTTCTCCATCCATGTTGACAGTACGATATGGTAAAATCGATTAACTGGACGTAACACTAAAATTTCGATGGCAATTTGTTCTTCTAATTCAACACAAAGCCCCCGCTCGGCCTCGACGCAATCCAGCTTATCATCGGCATTATCTTCCCTGAATTACTTCAATCGGAAAGCAATTAAAATGAAATTAAGCCAATTTCCTACTGAGCAGTCGCCCGTGAAAACCGTCAGGAACCGGAAGCTGCCCCCCGACCAAGCGTTCAGCACTGCAACATTTTCATGCTGCACATGGAAAAATCAATACCGGTTGAACCTTTTAGATCCGATGGAATTATCTCGGAGAGCTGGAAGCATCTCTTTGCGAAGAATTCTCAGCAAATCGTTATTTTTCGCTAAAGACTCCAGAGGTAACTTTTTCATCGTCGTTCAGAACGTTTAGAGTGAAAAATGTGTTCAGAACGTTTTCGTTAAATTGCTCCTTTTAGGTAAACAGGACGAACGAGAGCGGTTGAGTGTTTGTCCTTTTAAATGGAGACGATACAGCTTTATTCTCCTTCGTTAGGTATTAAAATGGAGTTTTAAATTGTTCATCCCGTTTCAAGAAACGAGGATATTATTGAAGGGTTTAAAATAGAATATTTATCGGGAAAAGCATCCAGTGTATGGGCGAATCGTTTTAAACGTAGATACGAAAATAATCATTCGGTGTGTGACCGCCACGCCCTTTAGAAGTACAACTTCACAAACACAGGAAGGAAAGCGATTTACCGTATACCGAGTTGATTTGCCTTTGGCTTCTTCCCCGCAGCAAGCTCGTATCATTTTCTTAAAATTTGTAAAATCTGATTTTATTCGGACCACGAGTTTTTCATTTTTTTTAAAAAAATTCATTTTGCTGGACTGTGAGTGGTGAAAATAGTATTAAATATTAGTGCACCTAATGAAATAAAGTGCAGCTATGGCAAAAATAATTTGCGAAGTTGTCAATGAAAATAATAAATTATCATCCAGAGCAGAAAATAGAGCGATCCAAATTAACTTCATTTACTAATGTGATTCAGACTTGTTGACTTATACTTATACATACTGACAAGTGTCGTTAGATTTACAAAGAACAAATTAATCCGCTCAAAATTTCCGTCTCAATATTTTTGCTCTCGGTGGTATTGAAAAGTATTTTCTTCACTTAAAAATTAGAAAATTTGGAAATTTATAAATCGGGAAATCCAGAAATCAGCAATTCGAGACAACCCAGAAGTTTGCGAAGTTGAGAAATTGAGAAGTATTGAGAAACCGAAAAACAAAAATTGATAAATTTTTAAATTGAGAAATCGAGTTCAAAAGTTGAGAAACTGTCAAAGTAAAAATCTGAGACTTTGATAAATTGAGAAACTGAGACATGGGGAAAATAAAGAATTAAGAAAATGTGAATTGAGAAAACGAAATCTAAGAATTGAGAAGCTGAGAAACGGATAATTTCATAAATTGAGAAATCGAGACACCAAGAAAGTGAGGAGTTAAAAAGTTGAGAGACTACGAAACTGTCAAAGTACAACGGAGAAAAGTAGACATCTGGCAAATGAGAAACTGAAACATTGACAAATTGAGAAACTGAGACATTGGGAAATCAATAAGAAATTAAGAAATTGTGAATCGAGAAATTGAAACATAAGAATTGAGAAGCTGAGAAACGGATAATTTCATAAATTTAAAACTCGAGACACCGAGAGGTTGAGGACTTTGAAAAGTTAGGAAACTACGCAAGGGAGAAATTGAGAAACTGTCAAAGTCAAAATCTGAGACATTGATAAATTGAGAAACTGAGACATTGGGAAAATAAGAAAATGTGAATTGAGAAATCAAAACCTAAGAATTGAGAAGCTGGGAAACGGATAATTTCATAAATTCTTGAGAAATCGAGACACCGAGAGGTTGAGGAGTTGAAAAGTTGGGAAACTACGCAAGGGAGAAATTGAGAAACTGTCAAAGTAAAAATCTGAGACATTGATAAATTGAGAAACTGAGACATTGGGAAAATAAGGAATTAAGAAAATGTGAATTGAGAAATCAAAACCTAAGAATTGAGAAGCTGGAAAATGGATAATTTCATAAATTGAGAAATCGAGACACCGAGAGGTTGAGGAGTTGAAAAGTTGGGAAACTGCGCAACGGAGAAATTGAGAAACTGTCAAAGTAAAAATCTGAGACATTGATAAATTGAGAAACTGACACATTGGGAAAATAAGGAACTAAGAAAATGTGAATTGAGAAATCAAAACCTAAGAATTGAGAAGCTGGGAAACGGATAATTTCATAAATTGAAAAATCGAGACACCGAGAAGTTGAGGAGTTGAAAAGTTGGGAAACTGCGAAACGGAGAAATTGAGAAACTGTCAAAGTAAAAATCTGAGACATTGACAAATTGAGAAACTGAGACATTGGGAAAATAAGAAATTAAGAAAATGTGAATTGAGAAATCGAAACCTAAGAATTGAGAAGCTGGGAAACGAATAATTTCATAAAGTGAAAAATCAAGGCAGCGAGAGGTTGAGGAGTTGAAAAGTTGGGAAACTGCGAAACGGAGAAATTGAGAAACTGTGAAAGTAAAAATTTGAGACATTGATAAATTGAGAAACTGAGACATTGGGAAAATAAGAAAATGTGAATTGAGAAATCAAAACCTAAGAATTGAGAAGCTGGAGAACGGATAATTTCATAAATTGAAAAATAAAGACACCGAGAGGTTCAGGAGTTGAAATGCTGGGAAACTGCGCAACGGAGAAATTGAGAAACTGTCAAAGTAAAAATCTGAGACATTGATAAATTGAGAAACTGAGACATTGGGAAAATAAGGAATTAAGAAAATGTGAATTGAGAAATCAAAACCTAAGAATTGAGAAGCTGGGAAACGGATAATTTCATAAATTGAAAAATCGAGACACCGAGAAGTTGAGGAGTTGAAAAGTTGGGAAACTGCGAAACGGAGAAATTGAGAAACTGTCAAAGTAAAAATCTGAGACATTGACAAATTGAGAAACTGAGACATTGGGAAAATAAGAAATTAAGAAAATGTGAATTGAGAAATCGAAACCTAAGAATTGAGAAGCTGGGAAACGAATAATTTCATAAAGTGAAAAATCAAGGCAGCGAGAGGTTGAGGAGTTGAAAAGTTGGGAAACTGCGAAACGGAGAAATTGAGAAACTGTGAAAGTAAAAATTTGAGACATTGATCAATTGGGAAACTGGACATTGGGAAAATAAGGAACTAAGAAAATGTGAATTGAGAAATCGAAACCTAAGATTTGAGAAGCTGGGAAACGAATAATTTCATAAATTGAGAAATCGAGACACCGAGAGGTTGAGGAGTTGAAAAGTTGGGAAACTGCGCAACGGAGAAATTGAGAAACTGTCAAAGTAAAAATCTGAGACATTGATAAATTGAGAAACTGACACATTGGGAAAATAAGGAACTAAGAAAATGTGAATTGAGAAATCAAAACCTAAGAATTGAGAAGCTGGGAAACGGATAATTTCATAAATTGAAAAATCGAGACACCGAGAAGTTGAGGAGTTGAAAAGTTGGGAAACTGCGAAACGGAGAAATTGAGAAACTGTCAAAGTAAAAATCTGAGACATTGACAAATTGAGAAACTGAGACATTGGGAAAATAAGAAATTAAGAAAATGTGAATTGAGAAATCGAAACCTAAGAATTGAGAAGCTGGGAAACGAATAATTTCATAAATTGAAAAATCGAGACACCGAGAAGTTGAGGAGTTGAAAAGTTGGGAAACTGCGAAACGGAGAAATTGAGAAACTGTCAAAGTAAAAATTTGAGACATTGATCAATTGGGAAACTGGACATTGGGAAAATAAGGAACTAAGAAAATGTGAATTGAGAAATCGAAACCTAAGATTTGAGAAGCTGGAAAATGGATAATTTCATAAATTGAGAAATCGAGACACCGAGAGGTTGAGGAGTTGAAAAGTTGGGAAACTGCGCAACGGAGAAATTGAGAAACTGTCAAAGTAAAAATCTGAGACATTGATAAATTGAGAAACTGACACATTGGGAAAATAAGGAACTAAGAAAATGTGAATTGAGAAATCAAAACCTAAGAATTGAGAAGCTGGGAAACGGATAATTTCATAAATTGAAAAATCGAGACACCGAGAAGTTGAGGAGTTGAAAAGTTGGGAAACTGCGAAACGGAGAAATTGAGAAACTGTCAAAGTAAAAATCTGAGACATTGACAAATTGAGAAACTGAGACATTGGGAAAATAAGAAATTAAGAAAATGTGAATTGAGAAATCGAAACCTAAGAATTGAGAAGCTGGGAAACGAATAATTTCATAAAGTGAAAAATCAAGGCAGCGAGAGGTTGAGGAGTTGAAAAGTTGGGAAACTGCGAAACGGAGAAATTGAGAAACTGTGAAAGTAAAAATTTGAGACATTGATAAATTGAGAAACTGAGACATTGGGAAAATAAGGAATTAAGAAAATGTGAATTGAGAAATCAAAACCTAAGAATTGAGAAGCTGGAGAACGGATAATTTCATAAATTGAAAAATAAAGACACCGAGAGGTTCAGGAGTTGAAATGCTGGGAAACTGCGCAACGGAGAAATTGAGAAACTGTCAAAGTAAAAATCTGAGACATTGATAAATTGAGAAACTGAGACATTGGGAAAATAAGGAATTAAGAAAATGTGAATTGAGAAATCAAAACCTAAGAATTGAGAAGCTGGGAAACGGATAATTTCATAAATTGAAAAATCGAGACACCGAGAAGTTGAGGAGTTGAAAAGTTGGGAAACTGCGAAACGGAGAAATTGAGAAACTGTCAAAGTAAAAATCTGAGACATTGACCAATTGAGAAACTGAAACATTGGGAAAATAAGAAATTAAGAAAATGTGAATTGAGAAATCGAAACCTAAGAATTGAGAAGCTGGGAAACGAATAATTTCATAAATTGAAAAATCAAGGCAGCGAAAGGTTGAGGAGTTGAGAAGTTGGGAAACTGCGAAACGGAGAAATTGAGAAACTGTGAAAGTAAAAATTTGAGACATTGATAAATTGGGAAACTGGACATTGGGAAAATAAGGAACTAAGAAAATGTGAATTGAGAAATCGAAACCTAAGATTTGAGAAGCTGGGAAACGAATAATTTCATAAAATTAAAAAATCGAGACACCGAGAAGTTGAGTAGTTGAAAAGTTGGGAAACTGCGAAACGGAGAAATTGAGAAACTGTCAAAGTAAAAATCTGAGACATTGATAAATTGAGAAACTGAGACATTGGGAAAATAAGAAATTAAGAAAATGTGAATTGAGAAATCGAAACCTAAGAATTGAGAAGCTGGAGAACGGATAATTTCGTAAATTGAAAAATCGAGACAGCGAGACGTTGAGGAGTTGAAAAGTTGGGAAACTGCGAAACAGAGAAATTGAGAAACTGTTAAAGTAAAAATTTGAGACATTGATAAATTGAGAAACTGAGACATTGGGAAAATAAGGAATTAAGAAAATATGAATTGAGAAATCAAAACTTAAGAATTGAGAAGCTGGGAAACTGATATTTTCATAAATTTAAAAATCGAGACACCGAGAAGTTGAAGAGTTCAAACGCTGGGAAACTGCGAAACGGAAAAATTGATAAGTTGAGAAACTGAGACATTGGGAAAATAAGGAATTAAGAAAATATGAATTGAGAAATCAAAACTTAAGAATTGAGAAGCTGGGAAACTGATATTTTCATAAATTTAAAAATCGAGACACCGAGAGGTTGAGGAGTTGAAAGGCTGGGAAACTGCGAACGGAAAAATTGAGAAACTGGCAAAGTAAAAATCTGAGACATTGATAAATTGAGACATTGGGATAATAAGGAATTAAGAAAATGTGAATTGAGAAATCGAAACCTAAGAATTTAGAAACTGGGAAACGGATAATTTCATAAATTGAAAAATCGAGACACCGAGAAGTTGAGGAGTTGAAAAGTTGGGAAACTGCGAAACGGAAAAATTGAGAAACTGGCAAAGTAAAAATCTGAGACATTGATAAATCGAGACATTGGGATAATAAGGAATTAAGAAAATGTGAATTGAGAAATCGAAACCTAAGATTTGAGAAGCTGGGAAACGAATAATTTCATAAAATTAAAAAATCGAGACACCGAGAAGTTGAGTAGTTGAAAAGTTGGGAAACTGCGAAACGGAGAAATTGAGAAACTGTCAAAGTAAAAGTCTGAGACATTGATAAATTGAGAAACTGGGACATTGGGAAAATAAGAAATTAAGAAAATGTGAATTGAGAAATCGAAACCTAAGAATTGAGAAGCTGGAGAACGGATAATTTCATAAATTGAAAAATCGAGACAGCGAGACGTTGAGGAGTTGAAAAGTTGGGAAACTGCGAAACTGTCAAAGTACAACGGAGAAAAGTAGACATATGGCAAATTGAGCAAGGGAAGAATTGAGAAACTGGGGAATTGGGAAACTGAAAAATTGAGACTTATTAACTAGGAAATTGAGATATTGGGAAACTAAGGAATAGAAGACGGTGAAATGAAAATTGAGACACCCAGAAATTGATAAGTTCAAGAGTTGTGAAACTGCAAAATTGTTAATCTCAGAAAGTCTGAAACTAAAAAAAAAAATAGGCCTTCACGGGACGTCCCGCAGATGTGAAACATCGAAATTGATTTTTATTGAATGAATTTATAATTAAAGTAAACCAATAAATAAGTAAAACCAGTTTATTTTGTATTTTTTTCTTCAAACGTCAGAAAAACGCGACATTGTACACGTCAGCGGGTTACCGCCATTTTTCTGCCTTGGCACACTAAGTCGTCTAGCGCATAAAATAAACTTGAAATTACTTTATGCGTCGGTAGTGGTCAACCAAGTTTTATCAAATCAAAGAACTGTCAGATTTTCGGCGTTTCAAAGAGAAATAGCATGTTTTGTTCGGGGGGCCTGACGCCGTTTTACGTGACGACATTCGATTCGGTTTTACTCCCATATCCCAGCTATAGATGTTACACATCAAAAATTGCGAAAATGAAAAAGAGAGAAACAGACACATCGAAACAAACAACAAGAAGAAATTAAAGAGAAACTTAAATTTTCGCTGGAAAATCTTGCTTTTCTTTTAATTTGGACAGGTCAATTGACAAAACTTATTGTAAAATATATTCTTTATTTCATATAAATATTACGGAATCTTGAACTGGTCGAATTTGAACTCTTGCCTCAGGGTGCCGTCAAAAATGGCCTCGGCTTCGACCACCCGGATCTTGCTGTTCTGCTGTACGATTTTTTTGTACTTATTCTTGTGTTTCTCCAACGACACGATTATCAGGTGCTCAGTGTCGCATTTGGGTAAGTTCCTGGTGACACATTTACCGCCGCACGATTCGATGGCCCCTGAAAACTTTCCGTCACCTAGAAATACGACGTCGTCCTACCGTACCTTTCAGAACGTCAGCGGCGTTGTCGACCATCAGTTGGAACGTGTGGTTTTCGAGGAGTTTTGCTGTGGAACTTCTTCGTAGGGATTCCTTTAGGGAGAAGTTCCACTTCTTCTCGGCTTCTTTGTCGACGAGGATGTACTCCCATGGATCTACAAAATGTTGAAGAGGTTTGGTAAACTAGATGTAGTTGGTACCTTGGAAAGTGAAGGCTTTTTTTGATGCCAAGAGCCACTGGGGCGAACAAACGGGTTTCGCTTGCGCCACCGCGCAGAGCAACTTCTGGGATCTCTTCACCGTTTCTGTGACCAGCACAGTACAGACATCGACAGTGTCGACAACACTGCCTCCTGTTAACACGAAAGTCACTAAATGCCAAAGTTGTAGCCGCTATACGAACCAAGCTGCCTGATGAGAGACTCCAACTCTGGGTTGTCCATCATGGTGAACACCACCTTCGGCTTGGTAACTCTCCGACTCCTCTGAAAATTTTCATGAAGACACGGAGCCATCAAAGTCGATACTCACTTCCGGTGTTATTGTTTCCCCGAGTTTCTCCTTCTCTTCGTCTTCACGTTTCTGCCTTCTACTGTTGGCACTCAACCGTCTGGACTTCTTCACCGGTTGTGAAATGCTAGGTTCTTCTTCTATCCTCCGTAGGGACTTCCGGGGTGTGGAGGTAATTTGTTTGGAGGCTTCGACGACGAAGTCGTCTTCGGAGTTGGCACTCGGTCGCCTTAGAGCGGTTGCTCGTTTTTTGGTTGGTGTGTCCGGTGGGGGGCTCGGATCTTTTTTTCTTTTGGTTCTTCGGGCTGTTGTGGCTTCTGGTTTGTCTTTTTGTTCTTCATTTTCAGGAAGTGTTTCCGACTCTGCCTCCTCGTCTTTCTTTTTTCGTCTACCCCTGGGTCTGACGCTATCAGAATCACTGTCTTTGATCTGATTGTCGTTTGAAGTGTTAGGTTGTTCACTATTTACTTCTTTACTGGCCGTTTGTTGCTCAGCGTCAGTACCCGGTTTGGTCCTTCGTTTACTTCTTGCTGAAACGCCACTGCTTTCACCACTAATGTTCTTGTTTTGCGAGTTAGTTTTTCCACCTCCTTCAGCACTCGTGGACGGTTGTGGTTCTTTAGTTTTTGATTTTGGCTCTTCGCTAAGGTTCTCCTTATCCTCAACGTCATCAATAATTATAGTTTTTTTTGCAATCCTTCTGGAAGATCTAGAACCTCCAGGATTGTTCTCTTCTGAACTTTGTTCCTCTCCACGTTTTTTCGCTGTTACAGATTTGGGTTGGTCGATTTTATTTCCTCTGGTTCTTCTGGTGCTTGGTTTGCTTTCAAGTGTGACTTCAGTTGCACCTTTTTCTTCGTTCTTTTCAATTGTGTTTTCTTTTTCGTCGCTACTTTCTCTAGTCTGTGTCGTTTTCTTAACTTCGGCGACTGCTACCGATTCGTTATCCTCAATAGTTCTAGTTTTTCTTCCAGCACTTCGAGAAGCCCTAGAGCTTCCAGGATTGCTATCTTGAGATTTTTCTTCCTTCCCACGTTTTTTCGGCTCTTCAACTTTAGTTCTAGAGACAGATCTACCATCACTTGTGCTTGGTTTGCTTTCAAGAGAGACTTCAGATTCATCTTTTTGTCGGTTCATTTCAATTTTGCTTTCCTTTTTGTTGGGACCTTCGCCAGTTGGTGTTGTTTCCTTCACTTCGGCCACTGCTACCGATTCTTCATCCTCAATAGTTCTAGTTTTCCTTCCAGCACTTCGGGAAGCTCTAGAGCTTACGGGATTGCTATCTTGAGACTTTTCTTCCTTTTCAGTTTTTTTCGGCTCTTCAACTTGGTTTCCTCTAGTTCTTCTATGGACAGATCTACCATCACTGTTGTTTGGTTTGTTTTCAAGGAAGACTTCAGATTCACTTTTTTGTCGGTTCTTTTCAATTTTGTTTTCCTTTTTATCGCTACCTTCGCCAGTTGGTGTTATTTCCTTCGTTTCGGCTACCGTTACTGATTCTTTATCCCCAACACCCTCAACAGTTCTAGTCGTTCTTTCACTTCTTCGGGAAGCAGGATTGCTATCTTCCGCACCAAGTTTCAATTCTTCAACTTGGTCTCCGTCCTTTTCAATTCTGCTTTCCGATTCCGGTTTGCTCTCTTCCTGGCTCTTTTTCTCTTCACCCTTATTGCTTCTCTTCCTAGAATAAGTTCTCACTTCAACCTCTTCCTTCCTGTCCTCCAGGATCTCTTCGATGTCCGCCGCCAGCGGCTGTGGCTTCTGCAGCCCCTTGATGAGTCTAATGGACGATACATCTAGGAGGCTGTCGTCCACCACTTGCCCCGAGGTATCCAAGACATCCACGAGCTGTTGGGTGCACAGCAAGCTCTGACTCGCGAAGATCTGATGGAGCTCATCTTCCACTTTGTCGAAATCGGTGCCGTCGTCGTGGAGAAACGTCAAGGCCTGGGTGGGCGGCAACATATTTTCGTCATCTTCTGAAGGCTTCTTTCTGAACTGCTTCACCGGCGAAGGATTCTTGAACAAGTGATTGGATGTGGAAGGCTCTTGTTGTGTGGGGGGGAGGATGGAGAGGTCCGCGTCGCTGTCGGTGCAGTTCAATGCGGAAACTTCCTGAAATACTTCGTCCTCATTTGATCGCTCTGGAATGTCAGTGGTGGTCAAAACTTGAGTGGGTAGGAGACATATTTCGTCAACGACTTTTGGACTTTTTACTTCTGAAAATATGTCCAAGGTCTGAGTTGGTTGGAAGAATATGTCGTCGTTGCGTTCTGGACTTTTCAAGATTTCCTCCTGGTGATTTACAATGTCAGTAGTTTCTTCAGTCACTACTTCATTGGGTGGTGGCATTATTTCTTCATCAACATTTGGACTTTTCACAAAGATGTCCAAAGTCTGAGTTGGTTGCAAGAAGATATCGTTTTCCTTCTCGTTTTGTCCAGATGGCTCATCATCACCTTGATCTGCTAGCTTCCCTGTCTCTTCCTTCTTTTCTGAACTTTCTTCACTGAAGTTCTTCCTACTTGTACTTGTCTCTGCTCTTTCTTCAGTTTCTTCTGCCCCATGAATTGGCGACCTTCCGGTGTCCAATCCGTTTTGAGATAACGTCTTCACAACCCCTTCTTCATTCTTGGGGCTATCGGCATCTGGAGCGTCATCCACATCTCTGGATGTGCCAGGCACTTGACTGTCTCCCTTTGAGGTCTCAGCGGCATCTTCTATTTCCTTCCTGGAATTGACCCCATCAGGACAAATCGTCGACGTGGACGCTGACTCTGCTTCTTTCTCGTCAGTTGCAGCCAACTCATCGTCCGTATCCGAGTCTAGAATTGGCCTGGAATTGATCATAACAGGCTGAATTGGTGTCAATATATCAACCCCTTCTTCATTCTTGTAGCTATCGGCAGCTGGTGCGTCATCCACATCTCTGGATGTACCAGGCACTTGACTGTCTCCCTTTGGGGTCTCAGCGGCATCTTTTATTTCCTTCCTGGAAGATTCAGGGGGTTCGCTCGCGACTAACTTAAGACTCTCCATAGCGCTCTCATCATCATCAATGTCGGTCTCCGAGTCATCGCTAATAATGTACTTGGACTTTGTCTGATCCCCAACATCATATTCCTCAGTGTCTGAGTCATCCTCAATAATCTTTTTCCCTCCCGGATCTTTGTACGTCGACGAATCTAAAATCGTCCTGGAATTGACCCCAACAGGACAAATCGTCGACTTGGACGCTGACTCTGCTTCCTTCTCGTCAGTTGCAGCCAACTCATCGTCCGTATCCGAGTCTAGAATCGGCCTGGAATTGATCATAACAGGCTGAATTGGTGTCAATTTATCAGAGTCCCTTTCTGCTGTTGTGTCTTTATTATGCGAAGTTACCTCCTCGTCCGCGTTTGACTCTACTATCTCCTCATGATTCACTTCAGCCAGAGTGCCCCTAAATGCCTGCGACTCTGAGGCTTTCTGCATCGTCATGAAATCAATAGAGTCATTACTACTATCATCCGGTAGCAGCTGGTGCAGTTGCGTCGGCATCTCATTGATGTTCAAATCACTAGTAGTGAAGACCTGGGTGGGCAACTCATTGAAGCTGATACCCTCCGGGCCATTAATAAAATTCATTCCCTGCGTGCCGGATGCGTAGAAACTGTCGCTGTACTGCTGCGACTCGTCCAAGTTCTTCTGGACGGCCTTACCACCCCCCAGCCTCCTATATGTACAAAAAACATCGCCGAACCGAACTGACGCCCCATCTTTCAATTCGTACAGCCTCAACGGACTCAACTTTTTGTTGTCCACTACGGTGCCGTTGCACGATTTGAAGTCACTGATGTAGTGGTGAGCACCATCCACAACAGTTATGACAGCGTGATGTTTACTGACATTCTGAAATTTCGAGGTTAGGTCGCTTTTGATTAACGAAATACATACCAGATGTTTTATGTTTATGGAGGCGTCGGGGTTGCGACCCACGGTGTTGAGGCCTTCCACCACCGGGTAATTTCTGTTGTTGAGCGAAAGACAGCCGTGCTAAATCAATAAGTTTGTCACTAGCACGAAAGTGGGGTTAGAATGGGGACTCACGGTTTCGTTCTCCTTATTTTCTGAGGCTTCCTGCATTGTCGCGATTGTGGACGACACTCGTAGTGTTACGACACACTGGCACTGTTTACATTTACATTTAAATATTTCAAAACAGAATACTGCGGCTGACGTTTATACGCGGCGCATTATGCAACCAACAACACACCGGATGCCAACATTACAGTTACCAACCCATGAAAATTTTTCCCTAGAATTCTCGACATATTTGATAAATAATGAAACAAACACTGTAGCACAGATTGTGGCCTGTACTAAAAAAAACACATTGCTTAAATTAATATAGTCTTCCTAAATAATATCGAGTATGCTTTGAGGTCCCCATTTAATCTCTTTTGTTTTCCAGAGGGAACGTGATGTATTGAATAAATAATTTATGAAGGCAAGATATATTAAAATACAGTCATGGACAGAAAATCTTGGACGTTATCTTTGTTATCACTTTGACGTTTCAAGATTTGTTCACTACTTGTCCATTTGAGAAACATGAAAAACTTTTGAGACACATGACATTTTTAAGCTATTTTATTAAATTTGACGTTGGGACACCTGTAGAACAAATTTGAAGGTATTGAGATCTCTGAGAAAGTTGCAGAAATGGTGGATGCGCTATTCAAAATAATATTTTCAGTAAATCAGAAACCCTAGCAATTAGGTATTGGTACAGAATCATGATAAATATACTGATGAGAGCGAACATCGTCGTTAGACATTAAGAGGGTTCTCCAGTGGCAGGTACATTTCTGCCGGTCGAAGTACATTTTTCCGCAATATCTTTTTTTTAATCTAAAAATTTCAAAAAATCGCTTTGTAGCTGCAAAGATCTATATTTTATCAACACGCCTACAAAATTTCAACGAAAAATCTTCAAAAATAAAAAAGTTACATTCAATGCCGCACATTTTTGTACATTTTTGCGCGCCGTTGAATATAACTTTTCTATTTTTGAAGATTTTTTGTTGAAATTTTGTGGGCGTATTGATAAAATATAGATCTTTGCAGCTACAGAGCGATTTTTTTGAAAATTGTAAATTAAAAAAATATATTGCGGGAAAATGTACTTCGACCGGCAGAAATCTACCTGCCACTGGAGAACCCTCTTAAGAGTCGTCCATAATCAATCTCGTGAGTACAAATGAGAGAGGGAGGAGCTGACCAAGTTTTACCAAATCTGACCAAAAGGTGCAAGGGATCTACAATCAAACAAAGAGGCAAATAAACAAAATAGATACAACTGACAAAAAAACAATGAGACGACAAGATTAAAGAAAAGAAAGCACGTAGGATTAAATCAACCATATAATAGTACAAGATACAATAAAGCAAAATAAACAAAACAAATTAATAAGAAAAAACACTAAATAAAAACCAAAGCGTTCAGAGGAACTAGAGAGATAAAAAAATATTGTTCGGCGAAAACTTCTTCAGCGATCGTAGGAAGAGCAAAGACGACTAGATGGACTAAATATACATATTAGTCTAACTAAAACAAAGGAGGTAAAAGACACTACAAACAGACTAAAGAGGTCAAAGAGACTATTAGATATATATCCATAAATCTATATATATAAAAGAAAGTCGTGTTAGTTACACTATTTATAACTCAAGAACGGCTGAACCGATTTGGCTGAAAATTGGTGGGGAGGTAGCTTAGAACCAGGAGAAGGACATAGGATACTTTACATGGACATGGGGGCCCAGGGGGTCCTTGGGTTTATTACTCGAGAACGGCTGGACCAATTTTCATGGTTTTTGATTTGTTGGATTTGTCTCCGCCCCGAATAGCAGAATAACTATTAAAACTGGAACAAGGGGGCTCAGGGGCCCGCCTTGGGTTTATAACTCAAGAACGGCTGGACCGATTTTTAAAGATGATCTTTGATTTGTTGGTTCTGTCTCCGCTCCGACTAGCAGAATAACTGTTTTTTATGATCTTTAATTTGTTAGATTTGTCTCCGCTCCGAATAGCAGAATAACTATTAAAACATTACGGGGAGCTTCGTACATGGCAACGACAATAACGAAAGCCCCCTTGGTACAGGGCAACAATAACAAATAACGCCGGCCACCAAAATATGTCGTACCGGGCTTTAAAAATGATAATAGATTTTTAAGGAGTAAACTCCAAACTTTCACTTCGGTTGCGCGTGGACTCCACACAAAATTTTTTTGATGATATCTCGAGAACGGATTGACTGACTTTTTTCGGGGGCGAATAACTATTAATCGGAAAAATTAAAAGTTGTGTAGTAGTTGGCGTTGTGTGCATCATGCTTTGAAACTGAATTTGATTCAGCTAATAAGTTAACACAACATTTATTGATTCTGAGGCGGTACAAACTTCGCCGGGTCAGCTAGCGGGTTTGTTCGAACACTTATAACTCGAGAACGGCTGGACCAATTTTCATGGTTTTTGGTATGTTGGATTTGTCTGCGCCCCGAATAGCAGAATAACTATTAAAACATGGACAAGGGAGCTTAGCCCCCCCCCTTGGCTTTATAGCTCAAGAAAGTCTGGACGGATTTTTATGATCTTTGTTTTGTTGGATTTATCTCTGCCCCGAATAGCAGAATAACTATTAAAACATGGACATGGGGGCCCAGGGGGGGCCTTAGGTTTATTATTCGAGAACGGCTGGACCAATTTTCATGGTTTTTGATTTGTTGGATTTGTCTCCGCCCCGAATAGCAGAATAACTATTAAAACATGGACACGGAGGCTTAGGGGGCCCCTTGGCTTTATAGTTAAGGAAAGGCTTAACCGATTTTTATGATCTTTGTTTTGTTGGATTTGTGTCCGCCCCGAATAGCAGAATAACTCTTAAAACTGGGACAGGGGGGCTCAAGGGCCCCCCTTGGGTTTATAAGTCAAGAACGGCTGGACCGATTTTTATTTTTTTTTGGTATATTTGGTAGGTATGAGAGTAGGTCGTAAAGTACTTTTTACATGGACATGGGGTTCCAGGGGGCCCCCTTGAACTGGACCGATTTTTATGATTTTTTGTTGTATATTTGGTAGGTATGAGAATAGGTGGTAAAGTAATTTTCAAATGGACATGGGGCCCAAGGGGCCCCCTTGGATTTGTCTCCGCTCCGAATAGCAGAATAACTATAAAAACATTACGGGGAGCTTGGTACAAGGCAACAACAGTAACAAAAGCCCCCTTGGTACAGGTAACAAATAACGCCGGCCACCAAAATTTGTCGTACCGCGGGCTTTAAAAATGATTTCACTTCGGTTGTGCGTGGACTCCAGCCAAAAATTTTTTGATGATATCTCGAAAACGGATTGACTGACTTTTTTCGGGGGCCAATAACTATTAAAACATCGGAAACATTAGGAAAAAAATTTTCTCATACATTTTGTATGAAAACCGTATATAACGCTTTCTTTGATACATGACAAAAACAAAAATTAACATGGCGTTGTATGCTGGTTTCGGTAATGCCAGTAGAAGGCATTGTGTGCATTATGCTTTGAAAACGGAATTTGATACAGCTAATAAGTTAACACAACGTTTATTGATTCTGAAGCGGTACAAAGTTCGCCGGGTCAGCTAGTACTAAATAAAGCAATGTTATTAAAAAGGCAAAATAATCTAAAGGGACTAATGTGACAAAACAGATAGAAGCCACCAAAAAGAACAAAGACAAAAGAAACAAATTAGTAAAAAAGGTCAAAAAAAAACAAAACGACAAAAGATACAGAAAGGGACCCTAGAGACCAAAAATATCAAAGAGACCAAACGGAGTAAATAAGAAAGAGTGAGGAGACAATGATGAGACAAACCTCACCAAGGGGATAGAGAGGCTCAAAAATGTGCACCAGTTCAAATAATTTTTAGACGTCTAACGACGCTGTCCGCGCTCATAAAACATGCTGGACAAGCTCTCGATAGGTTTGTCCACCATTTGACGAAATGCAGTGGGAGTGAGCATAACTACCACACTACCACATCCACCCCCATCCACAAAGCATAAAATTAGACATGAAACCGACATTACCGTCCAGGTCTGGATCCCATCCAGTTCCGCGACAAAACGACCGTATAAAGACAGCTGTAATATCCCTCTTGTGTCACTAAACTTTATTGGCTCGCGGCCAGAGATAGGGGAGACGCGAAAAAAATTGATGGGTTGGATCATCTCGTTGGCGCTCCGAATAAATCTGTTGCATGAGAGAGGGTCCCAGATGGAGAATTCCTTAACTGTGGGTGATTAGGTTAATAGGGAGATTTTTCTTGACTCGGAAGGGGCTGTCTCATTTACACAGCCGCAAGTATTTATGGGTAAAAGTCGAAATGGTGAAATCACCACAAATATTAATAATTGTACATTTTGGAATGTTTCACTGGCCTCACCATCGCCTTGCTCTGAACATTACCACATTTCAAACATTTATGAACTTGAAACCCCAAACTTTGCCTCTCCAACCGGAACACATTTGCATGTTAGTTCCAAACAAACCGAGCGGCTCCAAATCAAATATTCAGCGTCACTACTAATTAACCCATCCCTTTTTTAGTTGATACCGCTGTATTGTCTCTCTCAAACCGTTCTCCTTCATCCTGTTAACTTAAAAGGAACAGTTTAACGCCAACGTTGTGTCCCCATTTATCAGTTCTTGATCCGGTCGCTCCGAAAACATCGATCTGCTGCAGCGAGTGTTCCAAACGATGGTGAAAACGCTACCCCGGGTCGGAGGGGACTTAAAGAACGATTTTTTAGCGAGAAATAATAGGTACAATTTAGTCTTCATGCTCGAGTTTGAACTCAATTACGATATTGAAGACACTCATTTATTGCAGCCATGCAATCACTGCAACGTTCCCGCCACTTTTCGAACATCGCGGTTTTTTTAAAATTTTCGAATTTGACGTTCACACTCAAACATTGGCGGGATTGTTTAGGGGGTGCTTTCACAATAATTGTTGCGGTTGGAAACAGACGTGTACAATAGCATTTTTAATTTTCCGCACTACCACAATCCACATTTAAAATAATCCATGTGTCAGGGGCAAAGTTGCCGCAGCATCAACGAAATAATTTAAAAAATCCTGGCGAATATAAGCGAGCAGCATCGATTTCTGGCACCGAGTGTCCCCAACGATCGCAGAAAAATTATCCCGCCTCGGAAAAAGTTTCAGCATCCCGAGGGATGCGTGGGATACGGTGTGATGGACACAAGTCGTGAGTTCGTTCGGATTTGAAGTGAATAAAAATGGCTCCGAAGTTCCATAAAACAGAACGACCGTAAAACGTAATTGCAGTTTTCGATCCAAATTATCACTGCGTAGGGTCGCTATCAAAATAATTATTATTTGATACTCAATTGGAAAAACAGATTAGTTGATGGGCATTAAAATATTGTCATTAGCAAACATTGTTTAATTTCGCCGCGTGGTCGTCCAATTTCTGCCCACTTCCCACATTACCGCAATTCACGTTTTGATTAACTGTTGGGAGTGCTGACCGTTGGATTCATTTATAAATTAAATGTCATGAGGATTTAATTTGTTAAGGTTTTTTCAATATAGGTTTGCCCTTTAGCGTTATTTTCTACTGATTCTTGAGGCTTCCTAGTAATTTCTGAATATTCCTCAAAGACTTAAAACACTTTCTTAAGATACAAAATCTCAACAAATTATTCTTGTTATTGCTTAAGATAGATTTTTTTTTTCTAATTAAAAATTATTTTTAATATGTACTTACAAAAACCCGCTGTAGATGGTACGACGCTCAGCTACAAGAGACGAAGAGTTGTGTCTGGAAAGCTGTAACAGAGAGAAAGATTTAAACAATGCAAAAAGAAAAGGAACACGAAAAGGTGGAATAGGAGAGATGCTACAAAGAATAAATTATGGAGGCTTCAGCAATAATAAAAATTAATGAATGCGCAACACTTAAATGGGATGATCTTTTTTTTGACGGATCTTAATGTTATATATTTGGCCAACATAATTATAACAAATAAATGATTCAAATTTCAAGCTAAAACAACAATAATCGTTGTAATGCGTGGGTGGGCATTATCTTGCTGAAAAGTAACATTGGGAATAACAAGGCAACGTAATGGCTGTAAAACATGATCAAACCAGAACACTGTGTGGATGTAATTTGTCGAATTTCGTAGCTGTTTTTATAATCACAATGTCACATTTTAACAGATAAAAACACTCGGAGGTCTATAGGGGAAGATTGAAGAAAGGGTAAAAAATGGTGGATGCGCCAGTAGAAAAACCATTGTTGAAACTCTGAAGGCGGCTTTTGAGGTTGCAAATTTTGTAATTTAGGACCTGTTTTTATCATTACAATGCCACAAATAAAGACACCCGGAAGCCTATAAGAGAAGATTAAATGAAGGGTGAAAAATGGCGGATGCGCTACCTGAAGAAAACCTGTAAAAATTCAGCCAGCTTTTGAGGGTGCAATTTGTAGAATTTGGGAGCTGTTTTGGGAGCTGTTTTCATACTCACATTTGAACAGAAAAAAAAAGAAAGTCTATAGGGGAAGATTGAAGAAAGGATGAAAAATGGCGGGGGCGCTACTCCAAGAGAAACTGTAAAAAATTCAGGCCACCTTTCAGGGTATAATTAGTCGTGTTGAGGTATTGTTTTCATAGTCATAATGTCACATTTGAACCGATAAAGACACTTTGAAGTCTACAGAGCACGATCGAAGAAAGGGTGAAAAATGATGGATGCGCCACTTGAAGAAAAATTGTAAAAAATTCAGTCGGTCTGTTAGAGTGTAATTTGTTAAATCTCGAAGCTCTTTTCATCATCACAATGTTCCATTTGAACAAATAAAGACCCCCGAGACCCTACAGAGAAAGATTGAAGAAAGGGTGAAAATTGGCGGATGGGTTACTTGAAGAGAAACTAAAAAAATTCAGTCGGTCTTTGAGGGTGAAATTGATCGAATTTGGGCGTTGTATCCGTCATTATAATGTCATATTTGAACAGATAAAGATACTCAGAAGTCTATAGGACAGATAGAAAAAAGTGTGAGAAATGGCGGATGCACCACTTGAGTGAAAAATGTAAAAAATTAAGTCAGTCTCTCTGGGTGTAATTTGTCAATTCTCGGAACTGTTTTCATCATCACAATGTCCCATTTGAACAAATAAAGACCCTCGAAACCCTATAGAGGAAGATGAAGAACGGGTGAAAATTGGCGGATGCGCCACTTAAAGAAAAATTGCAAAATATTCAGTTGGCCTTTGAGGGTGTAATTTGCCAAATTTGGGTTTTGTTTTGATTATTACTATCCGAAATTTTACAGAGAAAAAAAATACCTCTAAGTCTATAGGAAAATATTAAAGAGAGCGTGAAAAATGGCTGATGCGTTACTTGAAGAAAAACTAAAAAAAAATCTGTCGGTCTTTGAGGGTGAAATTGATGAAATTTAGGCGTTGTATCCGTCATTATAATGTCATATTTGAACAGATAAAGACACTCAAAAGTGTATAGGAAACGATATAAAAAAGTGTGAGAAATGGCGGATGCGCCACTTAAAGAAAAATTGTAAAAAATTCAGTCGGTCTCTGAGGGTGTATTTTGTCAAATCTCGGAGCTCTTTTCATCATCACAAAGTTCCTTTTGAACAAATAAAGACCCCTGGTACCCTATAGAGGAAGATTGAAAAAAGAGTGAAAAATGGCCGATTCGAAACTTGAAGAAAAATTGTAAAATATTCAGTTGGCCTTTGAGGGTGTAATTTGCCAAATTTGGGTTTTGTTTTGACTATTACTATCCGAAATTTTACAGAGAAAAAAAAATACCTGGAAGTCTATAGGAAAATATTAAAGAGAACGTAAAAAATGGCTGATGCGTTACTTGAAGCGAAACTAAAAAAATTCAGTCGGTTTTTGAGGGTGAAATTGATCGAATTTGGGCGTTGTATCCGTCATTATAAAGTCATATTTGAACAGATAAAGATACTCAGAAGTCTATAGGACACGATAGAAAAAAGTGTGAGAAATGGCGGATGCGCCACTTGAATGAAAAATGTAAAAAATTAAGTCGGTCTCTGAGGGTGTAATTCGTCAAATCTCGGAGCTGCTTTCATCATCACAATGTGCCATTTGAACAAATAAAGACCCCGGAAACCCTATAGAGGAAGATTGAAGAAAGGGTGAAAATTGGCGGATGCGCCACTTGAAGAAAAAATGTAAAATATTCAGTTGGCATTTGAAGGTGTAATTTGGCGAATTTGGCCAATGTTTTTATTATCACTATCCCAAATTTGACAGAAAAAAAAACACCCGAAAGTCTATAGAAGAATATTAAAGAAAGGGTGAAAAATTGCTGATGCGTTACTTGAAGAGAAACTAAAAAAAATCAGTCGGTCTTTGAGGGTGAAATTGATCGAATTTGGGCGTTGTATCCGTAATTATAATGTCATATTTGAACAGATAAAGAGACTCAGAAGTCTATAGGACACGATAGAAGAAAGTGTGAGAAATGGCGGATGCGCCACTTGAATGAAAAATGTAAAAAATTAAGTCAGTCTCTGAGGGTGTAATTTGTCAAATCTCAAAGCTGTTTTCATTATCACAATGTGCCATTTGAACAAGTAAAGACCCCCAAAACCCTATAGAGGAAGATGAAGAAAGGGTAAAAATTGGCGGATGCGCCACTTGAATATAAAATGTAAAATATACAGTTGGCATTTGAAGGTGTAATTTGGCGAATTTGGCCAATGTTTTTATTATCACTATCCCAAATTTGACAGAAAAAGAAACACCCGAAAGTCTATAGGAGAATATTAAAGAAAGGGTGAAATATTACTGATGCGTTACTTGAAGAGAAACTAAAAAAATTCAGTCGGTCTTTGAGGGTGAAATTGATCGAATTTGGGCGTTGTATCCGTCATTATAATGTCATATTTGAACAGATAAAGATACTCAGAAGTCTATAGGACACGATAGAAAAAAGTGTGAGAAATGGCGGATGCGCCACTTGAATGAAAAATGTAAAAAATTAAGTCGGTCTCTGAGGGTGTAATTCGTCAAATCTCGGAGCTGCTTTCATCATCACAATGTGCCATTTGAACAAATAAAGACCCCGGAAACCCTATAGAGGAAGATTGAAGAAAGGGTGAAAATTGGCGGATGCGCCACTTGAAGAAAAAATGTAAAATATTCAGTTGGCATTTGAAGGTGTAATTTGGCGAATTTGGCCAATGTTTTTATTAACACTATCCTAAATTTGACAGAAAAAAAAACACCCGAAAGTCTATAGAAGAATATTAAAGAAAGGGTGAAAAATTGCTGATGCGTTACTTGAAGAGAAACTAAAAAAATTCAGTCGGTCTTTGAGGTTGAAGTTGATCGAATTTGGGCGTTGTATCCGACATTATATTGTCATATTTGAACAGATAAAGATACTCAGAAGTCTATAGGACACGATAGAAAAAAGTGTGAGAAATGGCGGATGCGCCACTTGAATGAAAAATGTAAAAAATTAAGTCGGTCTCTGAGGGTGTAATTCGTCAAATCTCGGAGCTGCTTTCATCATCACAATGTGCCATTTGAACAAATAAAGACCCCGGAAACCCTATAGAGGAAGATTGAAGAAAGGGTGAAAATTGGCGGATGCGCCACTTGAAGAAAAAATGTAAAATATTCAGTTGGTATTTAAAGGTGTAATTTGGCGAATTTGGCCAATGTTTTTATTATCACTATCCCAAATTTGACAGAAAAAAAAACACCCGAAAGTCTATAGAAGAATATTAAAGAAAGGGTGAAAAATTGCTGATGCGTTACTTGAAGAGAAACTAAAAAAAATCAGTCGGTCTTTGAGGGTGAAATTGATCGAATTTGGGCGTTGTATCCGTCATTATAATGTCATATTTGAACAGATAAAGATACTCAGAAGTCTATAGGACAAGATAGAAGAAAGTGTGAGAAATGGTGGATGTGGCACTTGAAAAAAAAAATTAAAAAATTAAGTCAGTCTTTCTGGGTGTAATTTGTCAAATCTCGGAGCTGTTTTCATCATCACAATCTGCCATTTGAACAAATAAAGACCCCCAAAACCCTATAGAATAAAATGAAGAAAGGGTGAAAATTGGCGGATGCGCCACTTGAAGAAAAAATGTAAAATATTCAGTTGGCATTTAAACGTGTAATTTGGCGAATTTGGCCAATGTTTTTATTATAACTATCCCAAATTTGACAGAAAAAAAACACCCGAAAGTCTATAGGAGAATATTAAAGAAAGGGTGACAAATTGGTGATGCGTTACTTGAAGAGAAACTAAAAAAATTCAGTCGGTCTTTGAGGGTGAAATTGATCGAACTTGGGCGTTGTATCCGTCATTATAATGTCATATTTGAACAGATAAAGATACTCAGAAGTCCATAGGACACGATAGAAAAAAGTGTGAGAAATGGCGGATGCGCCACTTGAATGAAAAATGTAAAAAATTAAGTCAGTCTCTGAGGGTGTAATTTGTCAAATCTCAAAGCTGTTTTTATTATCACAATGTGCCATTTGAACAAGTAAAGACCCCCAAAACCCTATAGAGGAAGATGAAGAAAGGGTAAAAATTGGCGGATGCGCCACTTGAATATAAAATGTAAAATATTCAGTTGGCATTTGAAGGTGTAATTTGGCGAATTTGGCCAATGTTTTTATTATCACTATCCCAAATTTGACAGAAAAAGAAACACCCGAAAGTCTATAGGAGAATATTAAAGAAAGGGTGAAATATTACTGATGCGTTACTTGAAGAGAAACTAAAAAAAATCAGTCGGTCTTTGAGGGTGAAATTGATCGAATTTGGGCGTTGTATCCGTCATTATAATGTCATATTTGAACAGATAAAGATACTCAGAAGTCTATAGGACACGATAGAAGAAAGTGTGAGAAATGGCGGATGCGCCACTTGAATGAAAAATGTAAAAAATTAAGTCGGTCTCTGAGGGTGTAATTCGTCAAATCTCGGAGCTGCTTTCATCATCACAATGTGCCATTTGAACAAATAAAGACCCCGGAAACCCTATAGAGGAAGATTGAAGAAAGGGTGAAAATTGGCGGATGCGCCACTTGAAGAAAAAATGTAAAATATTCAGTTGGCATTTGAAGGTGTAATTTGGCGAATTTGGCCAATGTTTTTATTATCACTATCCCAAATTTGACAGAAAAAAAACACCCGAAAGTCTATAGGAGAATATTAAAGAAAGGGTGAAAAATTGCTGATGCGTTACTTGAAGAGAAACTAAAAAAATTCAGTCAGTCTTTTAGGGTAAAATTGATCGAATTTGGGCGTTGTATCCGTCATTATAATGTCATATTTGAACAGATAAAGACACTCAGAAATCTATAGGACACAATAGAAAAAAGTGTGAGAAATAGCGGATGCGCAACTTGAAAAAAAAAAATGTAAAAAATTAAGTCAGGCTCTGAGGGTGTAATTTGTCAAATCTCAAAGCTGTTTTCATTATCACAATGTGCCATTTGAACAAGTAAAGACCCCCAAAACCCTATAGAGGAAGATGAAGAAAGGGTAAAAATTGGCGGATGCGCCACTTGAATATAAAATGTAAAATATTCAGTTGGAATTTGAAGGTGTAATTTGGCGAATTTGGCCAATGTTTTTATTATCACTATCCCAAATTTGACAGAAAAAGAAACACCCGAAAGTCTATAGGAGAATATTAAAGAAAGGGTGAAATATTGCTGATGCGTTACTTGAAGAGAAACTAAAAAAATTCAGTCGGTTTTTGAGGGTGAAATTGATCGAATTTGGGCGTTGTATCCGTCATTATAAAGTCATATTTGAACAGATAAAGATACTCAGAAGTCTATAGGACACGATAGAAAAAAGTGTGAGAAATGGCGGATGCGCCACTTGAATGAAAAATGTAAAAAATTAAGTCGGTCTCTGAGGGTGTAATTCGTCAAATCTCGGAGCTGCTTTCATCATCACAATGTGCCATTTGAACAAATAAAGACCCCGGAAACCCTATAGAGGAAGATTGAAGAAAGGGTGAAAATTGGCGGATGCGCCACTTGAAGAAAAAATGTAAAATATTCAGTTGGTATTTAAAGGTGTAATTTGGCGAATTTGGCCAATGTTTTTATTATCACTATCCCAAATTTGACAGAAAAAAAACACCCGAAAGTCTATAGGAGAATATTAAAGAAAGGGTGAAATATTACTGATGCGTTACTTGAAGAGAAACTAAAAAAATTCAGTCGGTCTTTGAGGGTGAAATTGATCGAATTTGGGCGTTGTATCCGTCATTATAATGTCATATTTGAACAGATAAAGATACTCAGAAGTCTATAGAACACGATAGAAGAAAGTGTGAGAAATGGCGGATGCGCCACTTAAAAACAAAATGTAAAAAATTAAGTCAGTCTCTGAGGGTGTAATTCGTCAAATCTCGGAGCTGCTTTCATCATCACAATGTGCCATTTGAACAAATAAAGACCCCGGAAACCCTATAGAGGAAGATTGAAGAAAGGGTGAAAATTAGCGGATGCGCCACTTGAAGAAAAAATGTAAAATATTCAGTTGGCATTTAAAGGTGTAATTTGGCGAATTTGGCCAATGTTTTTATTATCACTATCCCAAATTTGACAGAAAAAAAACACCCGAAAGTCTATAGGAGAATATTAAAGAAAGGGTGAAAAATTGCTGATGCGTTACTTGAAGAGAAACTAAAAAAATTCAGTCAGTCTTTTAGGGTAAAATTGATCAAATTTGGGCGTTGTATCCGTCATTATAATGTCATATTTGAACAGATAAAGACACTCAGAAATCTATAGGACACAATAGAAAAAAGTGTGAGAAATAGCGGATGCGCAACTTGAAAAAAAAAAAATGTAAAAAATTAAGTCAGGCTCTGAGGGTGTAATTTGTCAAATCTCAAAGCTGTTTTCATTATCACAATGTGCCATTTGAACAAGTAAAGACCCCCAAAACCCTATAGAGGAAGATGAAGAAAGGGTAAAAATTGGCGGATGCGCCACTTGAATATAAAATGTAAAATATTCAGTTGGCATTTGAAGGTGTAATTTAGCGAATTTGGCCAATGTTTTTATTATCACTATCCCAAATTTGACAGAAAAAGAAACACCCGAAAGTCTATAGGAGAATATTAAAGAAAAGGTGAAATATTACTGATGCGTTACTTGAAGAGAAACTAAAAAAATTCAGTCGGTCTTTGAGGGTGAAATTGATCGAATTTGGGCGTTGTATCCGACATTATATTGTCATATTTGAACAGATAAAGATACTCAGAAGTCTATAGGACACGATAGAATAAAGTGTGAGAAATGGCGGATGCGCCACTTAAAAACAAAATGTAAAAAATTAAGTCAGTCTCTGAGGGTGTAATTCGTCAAATCTCGGAGCTGCTTTCATCATCACAATGTGCCATTTGAACAAATAAAGACCCCGGAAACCCTATAGAGGAAGATTGAAGAAAGGGTGAAAATTAGCGGATGCGCCACTTGAAGAAAAAATGTAAAATATTCAGTTGGTATTTAAAGGTGTAATTTGGCGAATTTGGCCAATGTGTTTATTATCACTATCCCAAATTTGACAGAAAAAAAATACACCCGAAAGTTTATAGGAGAATATTAAAGAAAGGGTGAAAAATTGCTGATGGGTTACTTGAAGAGAAACTAAAAAAATTCAGTCGGTCTTTGAGGGTGAAATTGATCGAATTTGGGCGTTGTATCCGTCATTATAATGTCATATTTGAACAGATAAAGACACTCAGAAATCTATAGGACACAATAGAAAAAAGTGTGAGAAATAGCGGATGCGCAACTTGAAAAAAAAAAATTTTAAAAATTAAGTCAGGCTCTGAGGGTGTAATTTGTCAAATCTCAAAGCTGTTTTCATTATCACAATGTGCCATTTGAACAAGTAAAGACCCCCAAAACCCTATAGAGGAAGATGAAGAAAGGGTAAAAATTGGCGGATGCGCCACTTGAATATAAAATGTAAAATATTCAGTTGGAATTTGAAGGTGTAATTTGGCGAATTTGGCCAATGTTTTTATTATCACTATCCCAAATTTGACAGAAAAAGAAACACCCGAAAGTCTATAGGAGAATATTAAAGAAAGGGTGAAATATTACTGATGCGTTACTTGAAGAGAAACTAAAAAAATTCAGTCGGTTTTTGAGGGTGAAATTGATCGAATTTGGGCGTTGTATCCGTCATTATAAAGTCATATTTGAACAGATAAAGATACTCAGAAGTCTATAGGACACGATAGAAAAAAGTGTGAGAAATGGCGGATGCGCCACTTGAATGAAAAATGTAAAAAATTAAGTCGGTCTCTGAGGGTGTAATTCGTCAAATCTCGGAGCTGCTTTCATCATCACAATGTGCCATTTGAACAAATAAAGACCCCGGAAACCCTATAGAGGAAGATTGAAGAAAGGGTGAAAATTGGCGGATGCGCCACTTGAAGAAAAAATGTAAAATATTCAGTTGGTATTTAAAGGTGTAATTTGGCGAATTTGGCCAATGTTTTTATTATCACTATCCCAAATTTGACAGAAAAAAAACACCCGAAAGTCTATAGGAGAATATTAAAGAAAGGGTGAAAAATTGCTGATGCGTTCCTTGAAGAGAAACTAAAAAAATTCAGTCAGTCTTTTAGGGTAAAATTGATCGAATTTGGGCGTTGTATCCGTCATTATAATGTCATATTTGAACAGATAAAAACACTCAGAAATCTATAGGAAACAATAGAAAAAAGTGTGAGAAATAGCGGATGCGCAACTTGAAAAAAAAAATGTTAAAAATTAAGTCAGGCTCTGAGGGTGTAATTTGTCAAATCTCAAAGCTGTTTTCATTATCACAATGTGCCATTTGAACAAGTAAAGACCCCCAAAACCCTATAGAGGAAGATGAAGAAAGGGTGAAAATTGGCGGATGCGCGACTTGAAGAAAAAATGTAAAATATTCAGTTGGCATTTGAAGGTGTAATTTGGCGAATTTGGCCAATGTTTTTATTATCACTATCCCAAATTTGACAGAAAAAAAACACCCGAAAGTCTATAGGAGAATATTAAAGAAAGGGTGAAATATTGCTGATGCGTTACTTGAAGAGAAACTAAAAAAATTCAGTCGGTCTTTGAGGGTGAAATTGATCGAATTTGGGCGTTGTATCCGTCATTATAATGTCATATTTGAACAGATAAAGATACTCAGAAGTCTATAGGACACGATAGAAAAAAGTGTGAGAAATGGCGGATGCGCCACTTGAATGAAAAATGTAAAAAATTAAGTCAGTCTCTGAGGGTGTAATTTGTTAAATCTTTAAGCTGTTTTCATCATCACAATGTGCTATTTGAACAATTAAATACCCCCGAAACTCTATAGAGGAAGATGAAGAAAGGGTGAATATTGGCGGATGCGCCACTTGAAGAAAAAATGTAAAATATTCAGTTGGCATTTGAAGGTGTAATTTGGCGAATTTGGCCAATGTTTTTATTATCACTATCCCAAATTTGACAGAAAAAAAACACCCGAAAGTCTATAGGAGAATATTAAAGAAAGGGTGAAATATTACTGATGCGTTACTTGAAGAGAAACTAAAAAAATTCAGTCGGTCTTTGAGGGTGAAATTGATCGAATTTGGGCGTTGTATCCGTCATTATAATGTCATATTTGAACAGATAAAGATACTCAGAAGTCTATAGAACACGATAGAAGAAAGTGTGAGAAATGGCGGATGCGCCACTTAAAAACAAAATGTAAAAAATTAAGTCAGTCTCTGAGGGTGTAATTCGTCAAATCTCGGAGCTGCTTTCATCATCACAATGTGCCATTTGAACAAATAAAGACCCCGGAAACCCTATAGAGGAAGATTGAAGAAAGGGTGAAAATTAGCGGATGCGCCACTTGAAGAAAAAATGTAAAATATTCAGTTGGCATTTAAAGGTGTAATTTGGCGAATTTGGCCAATGTTTTTATTATCACTATCCCAAATTTGACAGAAAAAAAACACCCGAAAGTCTATAGGAGAATATTAAAGAAAGGGTGAAAAATTGCTGATGCGTTACTTGAAGAGAAACTAAAAAAAATCAGTCGGTCTTTGAGGGTGAAATTGATCGAATTTGGGCGTTGTATCCGTAATTATAATGTCATATTTGAACAGATAAAGAGACTCAGAAGTCTATAGGACACGATAGAAGAAAGTGTGAGAAATGGCGGATGCGCCACTTGAATGAAAAATGTAAAAAATTAAGTCGGTCTCTGAGGGTGTAATTCGTCAAATCTCGGAGCTGCTTTCATCATCACAATGTGCCATTTGAACAAATAAAGACCCCGGAAACCCTATAGAGGAAGATTGAAGAAAGGGTGAAAATTGGCGGATGCGCCACTTGAAGAAAAAATGTAAAATATTCAGTTGGCATTTGAAGGTGTAATTTGGCGAATTTGGCCAATGTTTTTATTATCACTATCCCAAATTTGACAGAAAAAAAACACCCGAAAGTCTATAGGAGAATATTAAAGAAAGGGTGAAAAATTGCTGATGCGTTACTTGAAGAGAAACTAAAAAAATTCAGTCAGTCTTTTAGGGTAAAATTGATCGAATTTGGGCGTTGTATCCGTCATTATAATGTCATATTTGAACAGATAAAGACACTCAGAAATCTATAGGACACGATAGAAGAAAGTGTGAGAAATGGTGGATGCGCCACTTGAATGAAACATGTAAAAAATTAAGTCAGTCTCTGAGGGTGTAATTTGTCAAATCTCAAAGCTGTTTTTATTATCACAATGTGCCATTTGAACAAGTAAAGACCCCCAAAACCCTATAGAGGAAGATGAAGAAAGGGTAAAAATTGGCGGATGCGCCACTTGAATATAAAATGTAAAATATTCAGTTGGCATTTGAAGGTGTAATTTGGCGAATTTGGCCAATGTTTTTATTATCACTATCCTAAATTTGACAGAAAAAGAAACACCCGAAAGTCTATAGGAGAATATTAAAGAAAGGGTGAAATATTACTGATGCGTTACTTGAAGAGAAACTAAAAAAAATCAGTCGGTCTTTGAGGGTGAAATTGATCGAATTTGGGCGTTGTATCCGTCATTATAATGTCATATTTGAACAGATAAAGATACTCAGAAGTCTATAGGACACGATAGAAAAAAGTGTGAGAAATGGCGGATGCGCCACTTGAATGAAAAATGTAAAAAATTAAGTCAGTCTCTCTGGGTGTAATTTGTCAAATCTCGGAGCTGTTTTCATCATCACAATGTGCTATTTGAACAAATAAATACCCCCGAAACCCTATAGAGGAAAATGAAGAAAGGGTGAAAATTGGCGGATGCGCCACTTGAAGAAAAAATGTAAAATATTCAGTTTGTATTTAAAGGTGTAATTTGGCAAATTTGGCCAATGTTTTTATTATCACTATCCCAAATTTGACAGAAAAAAAGACACCCGAAAGTTTATAGGAGAATATTAAAGAAAGGGTGAAAAATTGCTGATGGGTTACTTGAAGAGAAACTAAAAAATTCAGTCGGTCTTTGAGGGTGAAATTGATCGAATTTGGGCGTTGTATCCGTAATTATAATGTCATATTTGAACAGATAAAGACACTCAGAAGTCTATAGGACACGATAGAAGAAAGTGTGAGAAATGGTGGATGCGCCACTTGAATGAAACATGTAAAAAATTAAGTCAGTCTCTGAGGGTGTAATTTGTCAAATCTCAAAGCTGTTTTTATTATCACAATGTGCCATTTGAACAAGTAAAGACCCCCAAAACCCTATAGAGGAAGATGAAGAAAGGGTAAAAATTGGCGGATGCGCCACTTGAATATAAAATGTAAAATATTCAGTTGGCATTTGAAGGTGTAATTTGGCGAATTTGGCCAATGTTTTTATTATCACTATCCCAAATTTGACAGAAAAAGAAACACCCGAAAGTCTATAGGAGAATATTAAAGAAAGGGTGAAATATTACTGATGCGTTACTTGAAGAGAAACTAAAAAAAATCAGTCGGTCTTTGAGGGTGAAATTGATCGAATTTGGGCGTTGTATCCGTCATTATAATGTCATATTTGAACAGATAAAGATACTCAGAAGTCTATAGGACACGATAGAAAAAAGTGTGAGAAATGGCGGATGCGCCACTTGAATGAAAAATGTAAAAAATTAAGTCAGTCTCTCTGGGTGTAATTTGTCAAATCTCGGAGCTGTTTTCATCATCACAATGTGCTATTTGAACAAATAAATACCCCCGAAACACTATAGAGGAAAATGAAGAAAGGGTGAAAATTGGCGGATGCGCCACTTGAAGAAAAAATGTAAAATATTCAGTTTGTATTTAAAGGTGTAATTTGGCAAATTTGGCCAATGTTTTTATTATCACTATCCCAAATTTGACAGAAAAAAAGACACCCGAAAGTTTATAGGAGAATATTAAAGAAAGGGTGAAAAATTGCTGATGGGTTACTTGAAGAGAAACTAAAAAATTCAGTCGGTCTTTGAGGGTGAAATTGATCGAATTTGGGCGTTGTATCCGTCATTATAATGTCATATTTGAACAGATAAAGAAACTCAGAAGTCTATAGGACACGATAGAAAAAAGTGTGAGAAATGGCGGATGCGCCACTTGAATGAAAAATGTAAAAAATTAAGTCGGTCTCTGAGGGTGTAATTCGTCAAATCTCGGAGCTGCTTTCATCATCACAATGTGCCATTTGAACAAATAAAGTCCCCGGAAACCCTATAGAGGAAGATTGAAGAAAGGGTGAAAATTGGCGGATGCGCCACTTGAAGAAAAAATGTAAAATATTCAGTTGGCATTTGAAGGTGTAATTTGGCGAATTTGGCCAATGTTTTTATTATCACTATCCCAAATTTGACAGAAAAAAAAAACACCCGAAAGTCTATAGGAGAATATTAAAGAAAGGGTGAAAAATTGCTGATGCGTTAGTTGAACAGAAACTAAAAAAATTCAGTCAGTCTTTTAGGGTAAAATTGATCGAATTTGGGCGTTGTATCCGTCATTATAATGTCATATTTGAACAGATAAAGACACTCAGAAATCTATAGGACACGATAGAAAAAAGTGTGAGAAATAGCGGATGCGCAACTTGAAAAAAAAAAATGTAAAAAATTAAGTCAGTCTCTGAGGGTGTAATTTGTCAAATCTCAAAGCTGTTTTCATTATCACAATGTGCCATTTGAACAAGTAAAGACCCCCGAAACCCTATAGAGGAAGATGAAGAAAGGGTAAAAATTGGCGGATGCGCCACTTGAATATAAAATGTAAAATATTCAGTTGGCATTTGAAGGTGTAATTTGGCAAATTTGGGTTTTGTTTTGATTATTACTATCCCAAATTTTACAGAGAAAAAAAAACACCTGGAAGTCTATAGGAAAATATTAAAGAGAGCGTAAAAAATGGCTGATGCGTTACTTGAAGAGAAACTAAAAAAAAAAATTGTCGGTCTTTGAGGGTGAAATTGATCGAATTTGGGCGTTGTATCCGTCATTATAATGTCATATTTGAACAGATAAAGACACTTAAAAGTGTATAGGACACGATGTAAAAAAGTGTGAGAAATGGCGGATGCGCCACTTGAAGAAAAATTGTAAAATATTCAGTTGGCCTTTGAGGGTGTAATTTGGCGAATTTGAGTTTTGTTTTGATTATTACTATCTCAAATTTTACAGAAAAAAAAACACCCGGAATTCTATAAGAGAATATTAAAGAGAGTGTGAAAAATGGCTGATGCGTTACTTGAAGAGAAACTAAAAAAAAAAATAGTCGGTCTTTGAGGGTGAAGTTGATCGAATTTTGGCGTTGTATCCGTCATTATAATGTCATATTTGAAAAGATAAAGACACTCAGAAGTCTATAGGACACGATATAAAAAAGTGTGAGAAATGGCGGATGCGCCACTTGAAAAATTGTAAAAAAATTCAATCGGTCTCTGAGGGTGTAATTTGTTAAATATTGAAGCTGTTTTCATCATCACAATGTTCTATTTGAACAAATAAAGACCCCCTATACCCTATAGAGGAAGATTGAAGAAAGTGTGAAAAATGGCGGATTCGAAACTTGAAGAAAAATTGTAAAATATTTAGTTGGCCTTTGAGGGTGTAATTTGCCGAATTTGGGTTTTGTTTTGATTATTACTATCTCAAATTTTACAGAAAAAAAACACCTGGAAATCTATAGGAGAATATTAAACAGAGGGTGAAAAATGGTGCATGCGCCGCTTGAAAAAACTAACTAATTTGTCAAATTTGGGAGCTGTTTTCAACACTACAATGTCAAATCTTAACCGATAAAGTCACCTGGAAGTCTAAAGATCAAGATTGAACAAGGGGTGAAAAATGGCTAATGAGTCACTGGAAAAAAATCAGTCGTTCTTAGAGGGTGCAATTGATCAAATTTGGTCGTTGTTTCCATCATTATAATGTCATATTTGAACAGATAAAGACACTCAGAGGTCTATAGGACACGATATAAAAAAAGTGTGAGAAATAGCGGATGCGCCACTTGAAGAAAAATTGTAAAAAATTTAGTGGGTCTCTGAGGGTGTAATTTCCTGAATTTAGGCATTGTTTTCATTATTACAATGTCACATTTTAACAAAAAAGGACGCCTGGAAGTCTAGAGATAAAAATTGAAGAAAGGGTTAGAAATGGTGGATGCACCACTTGAAGTAATAGTTACTTTGGGCTTCAGTGATAAACAAAGGAGACGATGACAGATAGTCACTAAGGGCTTCTGAGCTGAATGAAATAGATAAAGAAAGACAGTCGCTAAGGGGTTCAGCAATAAACAAAATAGACGAGGATAGACAATCAGTAAGGGCTTTAGCGATGGATTAAAAAAGGCTAGGATAGACAGTCGCTAAAGTCTTCGGCAATAAACAGACGAGGATAGACGATCACTAACGGCTTGAGCGATTAATGAAATAGACAAAGAAAGACAACTATTTTAGCTATGAATTGAAAGAGACAACGAAACATAATATTCACTAAGGGCTTCAAAGATGAACGCATATAGATAAAGAAAAACAGTGACTTTTGAGTTCAACGATGAATTGAAAGGGAAAAGGAAAGACATTCACTAAAACACAGCCACTTTGGGCTTCAGCGATGAATGAAGTAGAAACGAAAGAAAGATTCAGCGATGAATTGAGAGAAAAGAAAAAAAAATCACTAAGGGCTTCAGCGATGAATGAATATAGATAAGAAAAGGCAGTCACTTTGGACTTCAGCGATGAATTGAAAAAGGTCAGGAAAGACAAAGAAAAGGATAGACTATCACTAAGGGCGTTAGCGATGAAATGAAATAAATAAAGAAAAACAGTAACTTTTGAGTTCAGCGATGAATTGAAAGAGACAAGGAAAGACAACAACTTTGGGCTTAAGTAATGAATGAAGTAGATGAAGAAAGACAGTCACTTTGGGTTTCAGCGATTAATTGAATTGAGGAGGCAAGAAAAGACATTCACTAAGGGCTTCAGCGAAAGAGACAAAGAAAGATATACACTAAGGGCTCCAGTGATGAATGAATATAGATAAAGAGAATAAACATAATAATAAACAAAAGAGACGAGGATAGACTATCACTAACGGCTCCAGCGATTAATGAAATTGATAAAGAAAGAAAGTCACTTTGGGCTTGAGTAATGAATGAAATAGATAAATAAGGACAGTCACTTTGGGCTTCAGCGATTATTTGTTTTGAAGGAGGCAAGGCAATAAACAAAAGAGACGAGGATAGACAATCATAAGGACATAAAGAAAGACAGTCACTTTGGACTTCAGCGATGAATGAAATAGATTTAACGATAAACTAAAAGAGACAGGAAAGACATTCACTAAGGGCTTCAGCGATGAATAAAATTGATCAAGAAAGTCACTTTGGGCTTCAGTAATGAATGAAGTAGATGAAGTAAGACATTCACTTTGGGCTTCAGCGATAAATTGAAAAATGCCAGGAGGGACAGTCGCTAAGGCGGGCTTCAGCAATGAATGAAATAGATAAAGAAAGACAGTCACTTTGTGTTTCAGCAATGAAAATCCCGCGAAAGACAGGGATTTAGCAATAAACAAAAGAGACGAGGATAAACGATCACTTAAGGCTGTAGGCTGAATGAAACAGATAAAGAAAGTCAGTTACTTTTTGATTCAGCAATGAGTTGCAAGAAAGAAGAAAGGACAGTCGCTAAAGACTTCAACGATGAACGAAATAGATAAATAGAGAGTCACTGAGGATTCCTGTACTGTCCTCTTTTATTAGTGGTTGTTGAGAAAAAAAAAAAAAAATTAGGAAGCACGATGTCTCTCTGGATTTTGGCAGTTAGCCACCATTTAAGTAAAACCAAAAGTCGCAAATATTTCATGTAACTGCGTAATATTAGCGACATCTTTCAATAAATGTATTTAACCTTCTTTACAAGCTGTATTAAATTCAACAAAATATTTTCATTGAGACACGAGAGCGTTTCCATCCAACTTTCTGTTCGTTTCCCACATTACCGCAAACTACAGAAAAAAAAAGAAAGAACTGGGGCATGCATCGAATTCGATTTCAATAGCAAAGGTCAGTAGTATTTATTAAGAGCAAACATGTGAGTGCTTTGATCTCGGTTGCTCAATAAGAATAATTTAGCTCGCGGGAATGCTGGATATTGCAGTGTTTCTGTTTCATAAAAAACAGTATCGATGCATATTTAAATGGAATTTCGTACAAGTGTCAGTCCTTGGAACTCTTTCAAATATTTTTTATTGACGGTCCTGTAAAAAATAAATTGTACTCCCAGAACAATGTCTTCTCTAAATAAGTTACGAGCAAACTTTATACAGTTTATGCCCTGCCGACCATAAAATTGAGCGAAGTAATATATATGGGATAAACATCTGCTGCAATTACTCCGGAGACACACACACATGATCCAGTAATTCTTTGAAAGTTTGATTCTAGAATACGTTACGGAGTTAGAACGTCCACGTGAAGCTTTTTTCTGTAAAATGGATTACGTGAACGGAAATGGCATGATGAAATGTTGCGGATTATTGCCACAAAGGTTCTGTGGATAGGAGAATAGGGTGTCGTTAAAATTGCTCAATTAAGGTAGAAACCTAGTAATTAACATCTATAGCTGTGTTTGCGTCAAAAATTGTGAAAAATACTTCCGGTGTTTGTACAGTTAATGTTGGTACCGGGCGACCTAGACACAAATCAGATAATTTTGGGCTTACCACCAATGTCAAGGGTGATTTCTATTATTTAATTTAATGTTTACAGAATAGTCAAATTCTTTCTTTTATCTGATGTAAGTTCAGTTGTGTCTTGACACTTGCTGGAATTATTAATTGTTAAATGAAATTCCCACTTTACCATAAAATTACTATCATTTTCTATTTATTTAATTATATCGAAATCAGCAGACGTGTGGTGATGATGACTGGCAAAACGATTAGGACGGTTCGGTATATAAAGCGTGGGATGCTGATGTACTGATCAGACTAGTTTTGCAGGTCGACGAAAAACATGAAGTCTTTTGTTGTTTTTGTAGCCGTTGCTGTTTGCGCACAGGTGGCTAATGGTCTAAATTTTTATTTTTTATTTTATCTACTTTTTTCCTCAGGCCATGACCGACGAGCAACTCCGAAAGGTCAAAGAGTACCAGAAGGACTGCGCCACCCAAACCGGGGTCGATCAGGAACTCTTAGCCAAGACTCACAATGGCGAATTTACAGACGACCCCAAGTTCAAAGCTCACCTCTTCTGCTTCGCCAAGAAGGCCGGGTTCCAGAACGATGCCGGCGATCTCCAAGTCGATGTCATCAGAACTAAGCTGAATGCTGAATTGAAAAATTTGGACGCGACCAACAAGCTCATAGATAAATGCGCCGTCAAGGCGGCCACTCCCGAAGATACGGCCTTCGATACCTTGAAGTGCTACTATGAGAACACCCCCCAACATATTATTCTTTCTTAAATCGGAATAGTTTGTAAGAAAAGATAAAAGAATTACGTCGTTCCTATGATACTTTTCGCAAGAATTGCTTCAAATAAAAGGTTCATCTTTTAAATAATCGCCTCCGAAAAAACAAAATCACGTAACAATAACAACCAAATTCTTCACCTTAGCTCCTTTAAAATAACAGCAGTCCCACCTCAGATCGATAAAAAATAGACCTACATCCCGTAACCGTCGTATCTCTCCCATGGGAGTCGTCACACTTTTCCGGGACTCGAGGTAATTTTTTTACGATCGTCGATGTTTTCTGGATGCGCAAAGAGCTTTTATGGATGAAGAGGATTAAAGGCTTTAGGCTTTAAGGCTCCGTTGGTCATTAAAACTAAGTTACTGGTTGGGTCGACGTTTATAGAATAAATTATGTTGGTAATTTAACACTTTTTACTCATTGTTGCAGACAAATAAATTCGCGATTCCTGAACAAATAATTACCTATGACTGAATACATTTTATGCTTTACGAACCGCAAAATTGAGCCCTGGAAATATAGGTCGCGCGTCTGCTTCAATTACTCTCAATACACGCACGGAATGAAAATCCTGCATGTGAAGCAATTTCTCAACAGTCAAACTCCGTACAACCGGAAGGAAGTTCGATCTGTTTTTATTGCTTTATGAACGTGTATTGGAGAGGCTCCTGTTACAAGCATTCGGATACGTTTTTCACTAGATTTGTATTCATTTCAGTATATTTTTTCATTTCGGTTTCGGTAAAGTTCTGTTGCTTCGATAATAGCTCAATAATAGATCAAATCGTGGAAGTTCTGAATTTGTAAATTTTGAATTCTAAAATTTCCAAATAAATTCACCTGTCAGTCCTGTCAATTTTACTAGCACAGCTTAAAAGCTGTTCATGTTCTTCGAAGTTTTGTAATGAAAAATTGTAATGGAAACTTCTATTGTCCAATTTTCATCATAAAAACAACGCTTTAATTAGTGATACCCACCACCAATTATAAAAAGGACGCAAAAACAGCATAATAAAACAATATTATTTTTTATAATCATATATATTTACTTACAATCTATATTTTAATCTAAGCAATACTGATATGTGTAGGAGTATTTTCATAGTAGCACTTGATGGTATCGAAGGCCGTATCTTCGGGAGTGGCCTTCTTGATGGCACATTTCTCTATGAGCTTGTTAGTGGTATCCAAATCTTTTAATTCAGCATTCAGCTTGGTCCTGATGACATCGACTTGGATATCGCCAGCATCGTTCTGGAACCCGGCCTTCTTGGAGAAGCAGAAGAGGTGGGCTTTGAGCTTAGGGTCGTCGGCAAAATCGCCTTTGCGAGCCTTGGCGATGAGCTCCTGGTCCACTCCGGATTCACCGGCGCAGTCCTTGTGGTAGGCTTTCACCTTCTGGACCTGCTCGTCGGTCAGAGCCTGAGAAAACAGTAATTGAGATTTTTTTCTATAGGACGATTATATTTAAACAAGTAAAAAATGTTAATTAAATAACTACTTCTTTGTTTCATAATAACCAGTCCCACAAAATAAATTATAAAATGTAAGCAAATAACGACTAAAACTCACCTGTACGCAGACAGCAACAGCTACAAAAACAACAAAAGCCTTCATGTTCTTCGCTGAGTTGCAAAACTACTCTGGTCACTACACCACCGTCCCAGTCTTTATATACCGGACCATCCGAAGGATGTCCATGACACCGTCCACAAAAAAATATAATTATTCCGCTAGTGATCACCGCACGTTTGCTAATTTAGATATAAACAGATACATGGAAAATTATTCTGCAAGTTTATTAAAGTCGGATATTCTTGCAACCGGTAATGTCAAGTTTAATACGAGAAGAAAACTGCAATTGTTACCTCTTGTACATTTAATTGTTTAGAAATCGCGAAATAAAACGACTGTGATAGGAGAAACATTTTTATGAGCACGTTAGTGTAAGTAATCAATTTTCACAAAATTTGCCCTTCTGCGTACTATTATAAACCTCCAACACTGTTTGCCTTATTTCTTAAACACATACATACATAATATCAAGAAATCAGAGAAAAAATTATATTCCAGAAATCCCATCTAATTATCTGAATCTCAGTGTAACTTAAAGGTAGAAATGATCTATGAAGTGTGAAATCAGCAGCTATTGTTTGTCTACGACCTCTTGTTTAAGAAACTCTAAGTAGAAATTCGTAAAAAATTCTAGTTGTAGAAAAGGGCTTTGCCAAAGCTTCTGTCTAAATTGTAATTGGTCAAAATAGTCAAATTGACACAAAAGTGCATTGGCAAATTCTTCTTGACAATTTTTGATTTTTGTCCGTTGTGATCATGAAGAAATACGTCGAATAAAAATTTATTGTGACATTCAGAATATTCCACGAGTATTGTTTCCAGATGATGTGTTTTGACAATGTTTGTTTACATTTTTCCAACCACTAAACTCTTTAAGTAAAAAGTCGTAAAAAAATCCTAATACTAAAAAGGAACTTTGTCAAAGCTTTTGTCGATTGTGCAAGTCCTAATTAATCAAAATGGTCATATTGATTCAAAGGGTGATCAACAAATTCGTCTTGACAATTTTTTATTTTTGTAAGTTCTGATCATGAAGAAACCTCAAATAAAAATTTCAAAAAATTCACAAAACACAGGGCTTTGTGAAACATTCTTTTCTGTTCTGCCAGTTGTGACACATTCAGAAAATTCCACGACTATTATTTCTTTGTCCGGATATGTTTTGACAATTTTTGTTTAAATTGTTACAACTACGAAACCCTTTAAGTAAAAATTCGTGAAAAAATACTAATCCTAAAAAGAAACTTTTTCAACGCTTCTGTAGATTGCGCATGTCGTAATTAGTCAAAATAGTCATATTGACTTAAAAGGCGATCAACAAACTCGTCTTGACAATTTTTGATTATTGTCCGTTCTGATGATTAAGAAATGGGGGGAATAAAAATTTCTAAAATTCATAGTATAAACAAAGGGCTTTGTGAAACATTATGTTCTGCTCTCCCAGTTGTAACACAGTCAGAAAATTCCACGACTATGGTTTCCTTGTTCAGGTGACCTATTTTGACAATTTTTGTTTAAATTTTTACAACCACGAAACTATTTAAGTAAAAATTCTTAAAAAAATGCTAATGCTAAAAAGGAAATTTGCCAAGGCTCCTGTCAATTGCGGGAGTTGTAATTAGTCAAATTAGTCATATTGACTCAAAAGGGGATTAAAAATTTCTTCTTGACATTTTTTTTGTCCGTTTTGATTATGAAGAAATACCTCAAATAAAAATTTCAAAAAATTCACAGTATAAACACAGGGCTTTGTGAAACATTCTTTTCTGTTCTGCCAGTTGTGACACATTCAGAAAATTCCACGACTATTGTTTCTTTGTCCGGATATGTTTTGACAATTTTTGTTTAAATTGTTACAACCACGAAACCCTTTAAGTAAAAATTCGTAAAAAAATACTAATGCTAAAAAGAAACTTTTTCAACGCTTCTGTAGATTGCGCAAGTCGTAATTAGTAAAAATAGTCATATTGACTCAAAAGGGGATCAACAAACTCGTCTTGACAATTTTTTATTTTTGTAAGTTCTGATCATGAAGAAATACCTCAAATAAAAATTTCAAAAAATTCACAGTATAAACACAGGGCTTTGTGAAACATTCTTTTCTGTTCTCCCAGTTGTGACACATTCAGAAAATTCCACGGCTATTGTTTCTTTGTCCGGATATGTTTTGACAATTTTGATTAAAATTGTTACAACCACGAAACCCTTTAAGTAAAAATTCGTGAAAAAATACTAATGCTGAAAAGAAACTTTTTCAACGTTTCTGTAGATTGCGCAAGTCGTAATTAGTAAAAATTGTCATATTGACTCAAAAGGGGATCAACAAACTCGTCTTGAGAATTTTTTATTTTTTTAAGTTCTGATCATGAAGAAATACCTCAAATAAAAATTTCAAAATATTCACAGTATAAACACAGGGCTTTGTGAAACATTCTCTTCTGTTCTGCCAGTTGTGACACATTCAGAAAACTCCACGACTATTGTTTCTTTGTCCGGATATGTTTTGACAATTTTTGTTTAAATTGTTACAACCACGAAACCATTTAAGCAAAAATTCGTAAAAAAAATACTAATGCTAAAAAGAAACTTTCTCAACGCTTCTGTAGATTGTGCAAGTCGTAATTAGTAAAAATAGTCATATTGACTAAAAAGGGGATCAACAAACTCGTCTTGACAATTTTTTATTTTTGTAAGTTCTAATCATGAAGAAATACCTCAAATAAAAATTTCAAAAAATTCACAGTATAAACACAGGGCTTTGTGAAACATTCTTTTCTGTTCTGCCAGTTGTGACACATTCAGAAAACTCCACGACTATTGTTTCTTTGTCCGGATATGTTTTGACAATTTTTGTTTAAATTGTTACAACCACGAAACCCTTTAAGTAAAAATTCGTAAAAAAATACTAATGCTAAAAAGAAACTTTTTCAACGCTTCTGTAGATTGCGCAAGTCGTAATTAGTAAAAATAGTCATATTGACTAAAAAGGGGATCAACAAACTCGTCTTGACAATTTTTTATTTTTGTAAGTTCTAATCATGAAGAAATACCTCAAATAAAAATTTCAAAAAATTCACAGTATAAACACAGGGCTTTGTGAAACATTCTTTTCTGTTCTGCCAGTTGTGACACATTCAGAAAATTCCACGACTATTGTTTCTTTGTCCGGATATGTTTTGACAATTTTTGTTTAAATTGTTACAACCACGAAACCCTTTAAGTAAAAATTCGTAAAAAAATACTAATGCTAAAAAGAAACTTTTTCAACGCTTCTGTAGATTGCGCAAGTCGTAATTAGTAAAAATAGTCATATTGACTAAAAAGGGGATCAACAAACTCGTCTTGACAATTTTTTATTTTTGTAAGTTCTAATCATGAAGAAATACCTCAAATAAAAATTTCAAAAAATTCACAGTATAAACACAGGGCTTTGTGAAACATTCTTTTCTGTTCTGCCAGTTGTGACACATTCAGAAAATTCCACGACTATTGTTTCTTTGTCCGGATATGTTTTGACAATTTTTGTTTAAATTGTTACAACCACGAAACCCTTTAAGTAAAAATTCGTAAAAAAATACTAATGCTAAAAAGAAACTTTTTCAACGCTTCTGTAGATTGCGCAAGTCGTAATTAGTAAAAATAGTCATATTGACTAAAAAGGGGATCAACAAACTCGTCTTGACAATTTTTTATTTTTGTAAGTTCTAATCATGAAGAAATACCTCAAATAAAAATTTCAAAAAATTCACAGTATAAACACAGGGCTTTGTGAAACATTCTTTTCTGTTCTGCCAGTTGTGACACATTCAGAAAATTCCACGACTATTGTTTCTTTGTCCGGATATGTTTTGACAATTTTTGTTTAAATTGTTACAACCACGAAACCCTTTAAGTAAAAATTCGTAAAAAAATACTAATGCTAAAAAGAAACTTTTTCAACGCTTCTGTAGATTGCGCAAGTCGTAATTAGTAAAAATAGTCATATTGACTAAAAAGGGGATCAACAAACTCGTCTTGACAATTTTTTATTTTTGTAAGTTCTAATCATGAAGAAATACCTCAAATAAAAATTTCAAAAAATTCACAGTATAAACACAGGGCTTTGTGAAACATTCTTTTCTGTTCTGCCAGTTGTGACACATTCAGAAAACTCCACGACTATTGTTTCTTTGTCCGGATATGTTTTGACAATTTTTGTTTAAATTGTTACAACCACGAAACCCTTTAAGTAAAAATTCGTAAAAAAATACTAATGCTAAAAAGAAACTTTTTCAACGCTTCTGTAGATTGCGCAAGTCGTAATTAGTAAAAATAGTCATATTGACTAAAAAGGGGATCAACAAACTCGTCTTGACAATTTTTTATTTTTGTAAGTTCTAATCATGAAGAAATACCTCAAATAAAAATTTCAAAAAATTCACAGTATAAACACAGGGCTTTGTGAAACATTCTTTTCTGTTCTGCCAGTTGTGACACATTCAGAAAACTCCACGACTATTGTTTCTTTGTCCGGATATGTTTTGACAATTTTTGTTTAAATTGTTACAACCACGAAACCCTTTAAGCAAAAATTCGTGAAAAAATACTAATGCTGAAAAGAAACTTTTTCAACGCTTCTGTAGATTGCGCAAGTCGTAATTAGTAAAAATTGTCATATTGACTCAAAAGGGGATCAACAAACTCGTCTTGACAATTTTTTATTTTTGTAAGTTCTGATCATGAAGAAATACCTCAAATAAAGTTTCAAAAAATTTACAATATAAATAAAGGGCTTTGTGAAACATTCTTTTCTGTTCTGCCAATTGTTACACATTCAGAAAATTCCACGACTATTGTTTCTTTGTCCGGATATGTTCTGACAATTTTTATTTAAATTGTTACAACCACGAAACCCTTTAAGTAAAAATTCGTAAAAAAATACTAATGCTGAAAAGAAACTTTTTCAACGTTTCTGTAGATTGCGCAAGTCGTAATTAGTAAAAATTGTCATATTGACTCAAAAGGGGATCAACAAACTCATCTTGACAATTTTTAATTTTTTTAAGTTCTGATCATGAAGAAATACCTCAAATAAAGTTTCAAAAAATTTACAGTATAAATACAGGGCTTTGTGAAACATTCTTTTCTGTTCTGCCAGTTGTTACACATTCAGAAAATTCCACGACTATTGTTTCTTTGTCCGGATATGTTTTGACAATTTTTGTTTAAATTGTTACAACCACGAAACCCTTTAAGTAAAAATTCGTAAAAAAATAATTATGCTAAAAAGAAACTTTTTCAACGCTTCTGTAGATTGCGCAAGTCGTAATTAGTAAAAATAGTCATATTGACTAAAAAGGGGATCAACAAACTCGTCTTGACAATTTTTTTATTTTTGTAAGTTCTGATCATGAAGAAATACCTCAAATAAAAATTTCAAAAAATTCGAAGTATAAACACAGGGCTTTGTGAAACATTCTTTTCTGTTCTGCCAGTTGTTACACATTCAGAAAATTCCACGACTATTGTTTCTTTGTCCGGATATGTTTTGACAATTTTTGTTTAAATTGTTACAACCAGGAAACCCTTTAAGCAAAAATTCGTGAAAAAATACTAATGCTGAAAAGAAACTTTGTCAACGCTTCTGTAGATTGTGCAAGTCGTAATTAGTAAAAATAGTCATATGGACTCAAAAGGGGATCAACAAACTGGTCTTGACAATTTTTTATTTTTGTAAGTTCTGATCATGAAGAAATACCTCAAATAAAAATTTCAAGAAATTTACAATATAAATACAGGGCTTTGTGAAACATTCTTTTCTGTTCTGCCAGTTGTTACACATTCAGAAAATTCCACGACTATTGTTTCTTTGTCCGGATATGTTTTGACAATTTTTGTTTAAATTGTTACAACCAGGAAACCCTTTAAGCAAAAATTCGTGAAAAAATACTAATGCTGAAAAGAAACTTTGTCAACGCTTCTGTAGATTGCGCAAGTCGTAATTAGTAAAAATTGTCATATTGACTCAAAAGGGGATCAACAAACTCGTCTTGACAATTTTTTATTTTTGTAAGTTCTGATCATGAAGAAATACCTCAAATAAAAATTTCAAAAAATTCACAGTATAAACACAGGGCTTTGTGAAACATTCTATTCTGTTCTGCCAGTTGTGACACATTCAGAAAATTCCACGACTATTGTTTCTTTGTCCGGATATGTTCTGACAATTTTTGTTTAAATTGTTACAACCACGAAACCCTTTAAGTAAAAATTCGTAAAAAAATACTAATGCTAAAAAGAAACTTTTTCAAAGCTTCTGTAGATTGTGCAAGTCGTAGTTAGTAAAAATAGTCATATTGACTCAAAAGGGGATCAACAAAGTCGTCTTGACAATTTTTTATTTTTTTAAGTTCTGATCATGAAGAAATACCTCAAATAAAGTTTCAAAAAATTTACAGTATAAATACAGGGCTTTGTGAAACATTCTTTTCTGTTCTGCCAGTTGTTACACATTCAGAAAATTCCACGACTATTGTTTCTTTGTCCGGATATGTTTTGACAATTTTTGTTTAAATTGTTACAACCACGAAACCCTTTAAGTAAAAATTCGTAAAAAAATAATTATGCTAAAAAGAAACTTTTTCAACGCTTCTGTAGATTGCGCAAGTTGTAATTAGTAAAAATAGTCATATTGACTAAAAAGGGGATCAACAAACTCGTCTTGACAATTTTTTTATTTTTGTAAGTTCTGATCATGAAGAAATACCTCTAATAAAAATTTCAAAAAATTCGAAGTATAAACACAGGGCTTTGTGAAATATTCTTTTCTGTTCTGCCAGTTGTGACACATTCAGAAAATTCCACGACTATTGTTTCTTTGTCCGGATATGTTTTGACAATTTTTGTTTAAATTGTTACAACCACGAAACCCTTTAAGTAAAAATTCGTAAAAAAATACTAATTCTAAAAAGAAACTCTTTCAACGCTTCTGTAGATTGTGCAAGTCGTAATTGGTAAAAATAGTCATATTGACTCAAAAGGGGATCAACAAACTCGTCTTGACAATTTTTTATTTTTGTAAGTTCTGATCTGAAGAAATACCTTCTGATTTGAAGAAATACCTCAAATAAAGTTTCAAAAAATTCACAGTATAAACACAGGGCTTTGTGAAACATTCTTTTCTGTTCTGCCAGTTGTGACACATTCAGAAAATTCCACGACTATTGTTTCTTTGTCCGGATATGTTCTGACAATTTTTGCTTAAATTGTTACAACCACGAAACCCTTTAAGTAAAAATTCGTGAAAAAATACTAATGCTGAAAAGAAACTTTTTTAACGTGTCTGTAGATTGCGCAAGTCGTAATTAGTAAAAATTGTCATATTGACTCAAAATTGGATCAACAAACTCGTCTTGAGAATTTTTTATTTTTTTAAGTTCTGATCATGAAGAAATACCTCAAATAAAGTTTCAAAAAATTTACAATATAAATAAAGGGCTTTGTGAAACATTCTTTTCTGTTCTGCCAGTTGTTACACATTCAGAAAATTCCACGACTATTGTTTCTTTGTCCGGATATGTTTTGACAATTTTTGTTTAAATTGTTACAACCACGAAACCCTTTAAGTAAAAATTCGTAAAAAAATAATTATGCTAAAAAGAAACTTTTTCAACGCTTCTGTATATTGCGCAAGTCGTAATTAGTAAAAATAGTCATATTGACTAAAAAGGGGATCAACAAACTCGTCTTGACAATTTTTTTATTTTTGTAAGTTCTGATCATGAAGAAATACCTCAAATAAAAATTTCAAAAAATTTACAATATAAATACAGGGCTTTGTGAAACATTCTTTTCTGTTCTGCCAGTTGTTACACATTCAGAAAATTCCACGACTATTGTTTCTTTGTCCGGATATGTTTTGACAATTTTTGTTTAAATTGTTACAACCAGGAAACCCTTTAAGCAAAAATTCGTAAAAAAATACTAATGCTGAAAAGAAACTTTGTCAACGCTTCTGTAGATTGTGCAAGTCGTAATTAGTAAAAATAGTCATATGGACTCAAAAGGGGATCAACAAACTGGTCTTGACAATTTTTTATTTTTGTAAGTTCTGATCATGAAGAAATACCTCAAATAAAAATTTCAAAAAATTTACAATATAAATACAGGGCTTTGTGAAACATTCTTTTCTGTTCTGCCAGTTGTTACACATTCAGAAAATTCCACGACTATTGTTTCTTTGTCCGGATATGTTTTGACAATTTTTGTTTAAATTGTTACAACCACGAAACCCTTTAAGTAAAAATTCGTAAAAAAATAATTATGCTAAAAAGAAACTTTTTCAACGCTTCTGTAGATTGCGCAAGTTGTAATTAGTAAAAATAGTCATATTGACTAAAAAGGGGATCAACAAACTCGTCTTGACAATTTTTTTATTTTTGTAAGTTCTGATCATGAAGAAATACCTCTAATAAAAATTTCAAAAAATTCGAAGTATAAACACAGGGCTTTGTGAAATATTCTTTTCTGTTCTGCCAGTTGTGACACATTCAGAAAATTCCACGACTATTGTTTCTTTGTCCGGATATGTTTTGACAATTTTTGTTTAAATTGTTACAACCACGAAACCCTTTAAGTAAAAATTCGTAAAAAAATACTAATTCTAAAAAGAAACTCTTTCAACGCTTCTGTAGATTGTGCAAGTCGTAATTGGTAAAAATAGTCATATTGACTCAAAAGGGGATCAACAAACTCGTCTTGACAATTTTTTATTTTTGTAAGTTCTGATCTGAAGAAATACCTTCTGATTTGAAGAAATACCTCAAATAAAGTTTCAAAAAATTCACAGTATAAACACAGGGCTTTGTGAAACATTCTTTTCTGTTCTGCCAGTTGTGACACATTCAGAAAATTCCACGACTATTGTTTCTTTGTCCGGATATGTTCTGACAATTTTTGCTTAAATTGTTACAACCACGAAACCCTTTAAGTAAAAATTCGTGAAAAAATACTAATGCTGAAAAGAAACTTTTTTAACGTGTCTGTAGATTGCGCAAGTCGTAATTAGTAAAAATTGTCATATTGACTCAAAATTGGATCAACAAACTCGTCTTGAGAATTTTTTATTTTTTTAAGTTCTGATCATGAAGAAATACCTCAAATAAAGTTTCAAAAAATTTACAATATAAATAAAGGGCTTTGTGAAACATTCTTTTCTGTTCTGCCAGTTGTTACACATTCAGAAAATTCCACGACTATTGTTTCTTTGTCCGGATATGTTTTGACAATTTTTGTTTAAATTGTTACAACCACGAAACCCTTTAAGTAAAAATTCGTAAAAAAATAATTATGCTAAAAAGAAACTTTTTCAACGCTTCTGTATATTGCGCAAGTCGTAATTAGTAAAAATAGTCATATTGACTAAAAAGGGGATCAACAAACTCGTCTTGACAATTTTTTTATTTTTGTAAGTTCTGATCATGAAGAAATACCTCAAATAAAAATTTCAAAAAATTTACAATATAAATACAGGGCTTTGTGAAACATTCTTTTCTGTTCTGCCAGTTGTTACACATTCAGAAAATTCCACGACTATTGTTTCTTTGTCCGGATATGTTTTGACAATTTTTGTTTAAATTGTTACAACCAGGAAACCCTTTAAGCAAAAATTCGTAAAAAAATACTAATGCTGAAAAGAAACTTTGTCAACGCTTCTGTAGATTGTGCAAGTCGTAATTAGTAAAAATAGTCATATGGACTCAAAAGGGGATCAACAAACTGGTCTTGACAATTTTTTATTTTTGTAAGTTCTGATCATGAAGAAATACCTCAAATAAAAATTTCAAAAAATTTACAATATAAATACAGGGCTTTGTGAAACATTCTTTTCTGTTCTGCCAGTTGTTACACATTCAGAAAATTCCACGACTATTGTTTCTTTGTCCGGATATGTTTTGACAATTTTTGTTTAAATTGTTACAACCACGAAACCCTTTAAGTAAAAATTCGTAAAAAAATAATTATGCTAAAAAGAAACTTTTTCAACGCTTCTGTAGATTGCGCAAGTTGTAATTAGTAAAAATAGTCATATTGACTAAAAAGGGGATCAACAAACTCGTCTTGACAATTTTTTTATTTTTGTAAGTTCTGATCATGAAGAAATACCTCTAATAAAAATTTCAAAAAATTCGAAGTATAAACACAGGGCTTTGTGAAATATTCTTTTCTGTTCTGCCAGTTGTGACACATTCAGAAAATTCCACGACTATTGTTTCTTTGTCCGGATATGTTTTGACAATTTTTGTTTAAATTGTTACAACCACGAAACCCTTTAAGTAAAAATTCGTAAAAAAATACTAATTCTAAAAAGAAACTCTTTCAACGCTTCTGTAGATTGTGCAAGTCGTAATTGGTAAAAATAGTCATATTGACTCAAAAGGGGATCAACAAACTCGTCTTGACAATTTTTTATTTTTGTAAGTTCTGATCTGAAGAAATACCTTCTGATTTGAAGAAATACCTCAAATAAAGTTTCAAAAAATTTACAATATAAATAAAGGGCTTTGTGAAACATTCTTTTCTGTTCTGCCAGTTGTTACACATTCAGAAAATTCCACGACTATTGTTTCTTTGTCCGGATATGTTTTGACAATTTTTGTTTAAATTGTTACAACCACGAAACCCTTTAAGTAAAAATTCGTAAAAAAATAATTATGCTAAAAAGAAACTTTTTCAACGCTTCTGTATATTGCGCAAGTCGTAATTAGTAAAAATAGTCATATTGACTAAAAAGGGGATCAACAAACTCGTCTTGACAATTTTTTTATTTTTGTAAGTTCTGATCATGAAGAAATACCTCAAATAAAAATTTCAAAAAATTTACAATATAAATACAGGGCTTTGTGAAACATTCTTTTCTGTTCTGCCAGTTGTTACACATTCAGAAAATTCCACGACTATTGTTTCTTTGTCCGGATATGTTTTGACAATTTTTGTTTAAATTGTTACAACCAGGAAACCCTTTAAGCAAAAATTCGTAAAAAAATACTAATGCTGAAAAGAAACTTTGTCAACGCTTCTGTAGATTGTGCAAGTCGTAATTAGTAAAAATAGTCATATGGACTCAAAAGGGGATCAACAAACTGGTCTTGACAATTTTTTATTTTTGTAAGTTCTGATCATGAAGAAATACCTCAAATAAAAATTTCAAAAAATTTACAATATAAATACAGGGCTTTGTGAAACATTCTTTTCTGTTCTGCCAGTTGTTACACATTCAGAAAATTCCACGACTATTGTTTCTTTGTCCGGATATGTTTTGACAATTTTTGTTTAAATTGTTACAACCACGAAACCCTTTAAGTAAAAATTCGTAAAAAAATAATTATGCTAAAAAGAAACTTTTTCAACGCTTCTGTAGATTGCGCAAGTTGTAATTAGTAAAAATAGTCATATTGACTAAAAAGGGGATCAACAAACTCGTCTTGACAATTTTTTTATTTTTGTAAGTTCTGATCATGAAGAAATACCTCTAATAAAAATTTCAAAAAATTCGAAGTATAAACACAGGGCTTTGTGAAATATTCTTTTCTGTTCTGCCAGTTGTGACACATTCAGAAAATTCCACGACTATTGTTTCTTTGTCCGGATATGTTTTGACAATTTTTGTTTAAATTGTTACAACCACGAAACCCTTTAAGCAAAAATTCGTAAAAAAATACTAATGCTGAAAAGAAACTTTGTCAACGCTTCTGTAGATTGTGCAAGTCGTAATTAGTAAAAATAGTCATATGGACTCAAAAGGGGATCAACAAACTGGTCTTGACAATTTTTTATTTTTGTAAGTTCTGATCATGAAGAAATACCTCAAATAAAAATTTCAAAAAATTTACAATATAAATACAGGGCTTTGTGAGATATTCTTTTCTGTTCTGCCAGTTGTGACACATTCAGAAAATTCCACGACTATTGTTTCTTTGTCCGGATATGTTTTGACAATTTTTGTTTAAATTGTTACAACCACGAAACCCTTTAAGTAAAAATTCGTAAAAAAATACTAATGCTAAAAAGAAACTTTTTTAACGCTTCTGTAGATTGCGCAAGTCGTAATTAGTAAAAATAGTCATATTGACTCAAATGGGGATCAACAAACTCGTCTTGACAATTTCTTATTTTTGTAAGTTCTGATCATGAAGAAATACCTCAAATAAAGTTTCAAAAAATTCACAGTATAAACACAGGGCTTTGTGAAACATTCTTTTCTGTTCTCCCAGTTGTGATACATTCAGAAAATTCCACGGCTATTGTTTCTTTGTCCGGATATGTTTTGACAATTTTGATTAAAGTTGTTACAACCACGAAACCCTTTAAGTAAAAATTCGTGAAAAAATACTAATGCTGAAAAGAAACTTTTTCAACGTTTCTGTAGATTGCGCAAGTCGTAATTAGTTAAAATTGTCATATTGACTCAAAAGGGGATCAACAAACTCGTCTTGAGAATTTTTTATTTTTTTAAGTTCTGATCATGAAGAAATACCTCAAATAAAAATTTCAAAATATTCACAGTATAAACACAGGGCTTTGTGAAACATTCTTTTCTGTTCTGCCAGTTGTGACACATTTAGAAAACTCCACGACTATTGTTTCTTTGTCCGGATATGTTTTGACAATTTTTGTTTAAATTGTTACAACCACGAAACCATTTAAGCAAAAATTCGTAAAAAAATTACTAATGCTAAAAAGAAACTTTTTCAACGCTTCTGTAGATTGTGCAAGTCGTAATTAGTAAAAATAGTCATATTGACTCAAAAGGGGATCAACAAATTCGTCTTGACAATTTTTTATTTTTGTAAGTTCTGATCATGAAGAAATACCTCAAATAAAAATTTCAAAAAATTCACAGTATAAACACAGGGCTTGGTGAGATATTCTTTTCTGTTCTGCCAGTTGTGACACATTCAGAAAATGCCACGACTATTGTTTCTTTGTCCGGATATGTTTTGACAATTTTTGTTTAAATTGTTACAACCACGAAACCCTTTAAGTAAAAATTCGTAAAAAAATACTAATGCTAAAAAGAAACTTTTTCAACGCTTCTGTAGATTGCGCAAGTCGTAATTAGTAAAAATAGTCATATTGACTCAAAAGGGGATCAACAAACTCGTCTTGACAATTTTTTATTTTTGTAAGTTCTGATCATGAAGAAATACTTCAAATAAAAATTTCAAAAAATTCACAGTATAAACACAGGGCTTTGTGAAACATTCTTTTCTGTTCTGCCAGTTGTGACACATTCAGAAAATTCCACGACTATTGTTTCTTTGTCCGGATATGTTCTGACAATTTTTGTTTAAATTGTTACAAACACGAAATCCTTTAAGTAAAAATTCGTGAAAAAATACTAAAGCTAAAAAGAAACTTTTTCAACGCTTCTGTAGATTGTGCAAGTCGTAATTAGTAAAAATAGTCATATTGACTAAAAAGGGGATCAACAAACTCGTCTTGACAATTTTTTATTTTTGTAAGTTCTGATCATGAAGAAATACCTCAAATAAAGTTTCAAAAAATTCACAGTATAAACACAGGGCTTTGTGAAACATTCTTTTCTGTTCTCCCAGTTGTGACACATTCAGAAAATTCCACGGCTATTGTTTCTTTGTCCGGATATGTTTTGACAATTTTGATTAAAATTGTTACAACCACGAAACCCTTTAAGTAAAAATTCGTGGAAAAATACTAATGCTGAAAAGAAACTTTTTCAACGTTTCTGTAGATTGCGCAAGTCGTAATTAGTTAAAATTGTCATATTGACTCAAAAGGGGATCAACAAACTCGTCTTGAGAATTTTTTATTTTTTTAAGTTCTGATCATGAAGAAATACCTCAAATAAAGTTTCAAAAAATTTACAATATAAATAAAGGGCTTTGTGAAACATTCTTTTCTGTTCTGCCAGTTGTTACACATTCAGAAAATTCCACGGCTATTGTTTCTTTGTCCGGATATGTTTTGACAATTTTGATTAAAATTGTTACAACCACGAAACCCTTTAAGTAAAAATTCGTGGAAAAATACTAATGCTGAAAAGAAACTTTTTCAACGCTTCTGTAGATTGCGCAAGTCGTAATTAGTAAAAATAGTCATATTGACTCAAATGGGGATCAACAAACTCATCTTGACAATTTTTTATTTTTGTAAGTTCTGATCATGAAGAAATACCTCAAATAAAGTTTCAAAAAATTCACAGTATAAATACAGGGCTTTGTGAAACATTCTTTTCTGTTCTGCCAGTTGTGACACATTCAGAAAACTCCACGACTATTGTTTCTTTGTCCGGATATGTTTTGACAATTTTTGTTTAAATTGTTACAACCACGAAACCCTTTAAGTAAAAATTCGTAAAAAAATACTAATGCTAAAAAGAAACTTTTTCAACGCTTCTGTAGATTGCGCAAGTCGTAATTAGTAAAAATAGTCATATTGACTCAAAAGGGGATCAACAAACTCGTCTTGACAATTTTCTATTCTTGTAAGTTCTGATCATGAAGAAATACCTCAAATAAAAATTTCAAAAAATTCACAGTATAAACACAGGGCTTTGTGAAACATTCTTTTCTGTTCTGCCAGTTGTGACACATTCAGAAAATTCCACGACTATTGTTTCTTTGTCCGGATATGTTCTGACAATTTTTGTTTAAATTGTTACAACCACGAAACCCTTTAAGTAAAAATTCGTGAAAAAATACTAATGCTAAAAAGAAACTTTTTCAACGCTTCTGTAGATTGCGCAAATCGTAATTAGTAAAAATAGTCATATTGACCCAAAAGGGGATCAACAAAATCTTCCTGACAATTTTTGATTTTTGTCCGTTCTGATCATGAAGAAATACCTCAAATAAAAAAATTCTAAAAATTCGCAGTTAGCAAAGCAGAGCTGGGCGAGACATTTTATTTGCTTTAAAGATTTCCTCAGCTTTGAAAATGAAGAAAAACCGAAAATCGACAAAGTATCGTCTGAGCGAAAATTTCAGTAATTCCGCTATTTCGAGTAGTCAAAATCATCAGATTCTGATATCGATCAATGTAAAAGTTGTCAAAATTGCGACAGGAAAGAATAAGAAATTATTCGTAATATAAAATTATATATTTCCTTAGACTATAATCACAGCAACCTAACTTAAACAAGACTTGTGTTGTCAGGAGTATTCACTTGGTAGCACTTCATGGCTTCGAAAGCCGTATCTTCGGGAGTGGCCTTCCTGATGGCGCATTCCTCTATGACCCTGTTGGTCACGTCCAAATCTTTCAATTCAGCATTCAGCTTAGCTCTGATGACATCGACTTTTAAATCACCGGCATCGTTCTGGAACCCGGCCTTCTTGGAGAAGCAAAAGAGATGGGCTTTGAGTTTAGGATCATCGATATAATGACCTATGCGAGCCTTGGCGATGAGTTCGTTGCTGACTCCGGTTTGGGAAGCGCAAACCCGGTGGATGTATCGGATTTTCTGGATTTGCTCTTCGGTGAAGGCCTGAGAAACCAGTATACAAAATAAAGATTTTAAGTAAACGGAAAAGTCGGAACTCACCTGTACGCAGGCAGCCACAGCTACAAGAACAACAAAAGTTTTCATGCTTCTTCGCTGAAGTTCAAGACCGCTTTGGTCAGCACATAATCGTTAACTGTATTATATAAGTATGCGGACACCTGTACGTTGTCCATAAAACCGTACACACAAACACCAATAAGAATTTTGCCAGTCATGGACACACATCTTCTGTTAATGGACATAATTTATGATAATAACGAGTTCAGTTTACTACTTATTAATGGGATTTCCAATTTCTATAACTACTCGAAGAGTACCGAAATATAAAAATATAATAACATTGAGACTGGGTGCGAATTTAGAAACAAACACAAAATAGGGTGTACAATGTGACCACATTGCGATTGCACGTTTAACAAATGTATAAGTATCGAGAATAAACTGGAAGCTTTTGAGATGTGGGCTTACCGGAGGAGAAATTTGTCAAAAATTCACAATTCTCTAGAGGGGCTTTGAGAGACATTTTCTTATTTGCGCATCTAATATATAATCCAAAAAGTGTCATATTAACCCATTTTAGGATCTAAAACGACTTTTTGACTATTTTAAAATGTGCGTGACACATTCTTAAGAAGTACCCTTATGTCGAAAAACTGTCCGTCATATTCTAAACAAAGTCTAAATTTCTTGCAATAGAGAAGAAATATTACTTGAAGATCAAAACACGAAGATATATTTTCTAATTTTTTCTTATGTGACGTTTGTTATGCAAAATGGCAATTATATCAAAACTGAAAGTGATACACTTCCTTTCAATGTACAAAAACTTGACAGGTTTAATTATCGTTTTTTTTTCGATGAAAAATGGTTCGAAGCAATTCTTGGAAAAGAATCAGAGCAACAATATTTTTCCATAAACTATATATTTCCTTACAAACTATTCTCACAGCAATCTAACTTAAGCAATACTGATATGTGTAGGAGTATTCTCATAGTAGCACTTGATGGTATCGAATGCCGTATCTTCGGGAGTGGCCTTCTTGATGGCACATTTCTCTATGAGCTTGTTAGTGGTATCCAAATCTTTCAATTCAGCATTCAGCTTGGTCCTGATGACATCGACTTGGATATCGCCACCATCGTTCTGGAACCCGGCCTTCTTGGAGAAGCAGAAGAGATGGGCTTTGAACTTGGGGTCGTCGGCAAAATCGCCTTTGCGAGCCTTGTCGATGAGCTCCTGGTCGACTCCGGATTCACCGGCGCAGTCCTTGTGGTAGGCTTTCACTTTCTGGACCTGCTCGTCGGTGAGAGCCTGAGAGAACAATAATTGAGATTTTTTTCTATAGGACGATTATATTTAAACATGTAAAAAAAAAATTAAATAACTACTTCTTTGTTTCGTAACAACCAGTCCCACAAAATAAATTGTAAAATGTAAGCAAATAAAAACTAAAACTCACCTGTATGCAGACAGCAACAGCTACGAAAACAACAAAAGCCTTCATCTTCTTCGTCGAGTTGCAAAACTACTCTGGTCACTACACCACCGTCCCAGTCTTTATATACCGGACCATCCGAAGGATGCCCATGACACCGTCCACAAAAAAATTTAATTATTCCGCTAGTCATCACCGCACGGTTGCTAATTTAGATATAAACAGATACATCGAAAATTATTCCGCAAATTTATTGGGAAATCTAATTTGTTGCACATTTTAAAGGTCGGATAATCTCGCAACCGGCAATGTCAAGTTTAATACAAGAACAAAACTGCAATTGTTGTACTTACAGGGCATTTAATTGTTGTTGTGGCAATTTTTGTATAAATTGTTACAACCACGAAACTCTTTAAGTAAAAAATTCGTAAAAAAATACTAATGCTAAAAAGGAACTTTTTTCTGTCGATTGCGCAATTTGTAATTAGTCAAAATAGTCATATTAACTCAAAAGGGGATCAACAAATTCGTCTATCTGGACAATTTTTGATTTTTGTGAAACATTCTGTTCTGTTCTCCCAGCTGTGACACATTTAGAAAATTTGTCCAGATGATGTATTTTGAAAATTTTTGTTAAAATTTTTAGAATCAGGAAACTCTTTAAGTAAAAATTCTTAAAAAAAATCCTAAGGCTAAAAAGGAACATTGTCAAAGGTTTTGTCGATTGAGCAAGTATACTAATTAATCAAAATAGTCATAGTGACTCAAAAAGAGTTCCACAAATTCGTCTGGACAATTTTTGATTTTTGTTCGTTCTGATCATGAAGAAAAACCTCGAATAAAAATTTATAAAAATTCACAGTAGAAACACAGGGCTTTGTGAAACATTCTGTTCTGTTCTCCCAGTTGTGACACATTCAGAAAATTCCACGACTATTGTCTCTTTGTCCAGATGATGTATTTTGAAAATTTTTGTTTAAATTTTTAGAACCACGAAACTCTAAGTAGAAATTCGTAAAAAAATCCTAATGCTAAAAGGGAACTTTGTTAAAGCTTTTGTCGATTGCGCAAGTATCCTAGTTAATCAAAATAGTCATATTGATTCAAAGGGGGATCAACAAATTCGTCTGGACAATTTTTGATTTTTGTCCGTTCTGATCATGAAGAAATATCTCGAATAAAAATTTCAAAAGATTTACAGTAGAAACACAGGGCTTTGTGAAACATTCTGTTCTGTTTTCCCAGTTGTGACACATTCAGAAAATTCCACGACTATTATTTCTTTGTCCGGATATGTTTTGACAACTTTTGTTTAAATTGTTACAACCACGAAACTCTTTAAGTAAAAATTCGTAAAAAAATACTAATGGTAAAAAGGAACTTTTTCAACGTTTCTGTAGATTGCGCAAGTCGTAATTAGTCAAAATAGTCATATTGACTCAAAAAGGGATAACGAAATTCGTCTTGACAATTTTTGATTACTGTCCGTTCTGATGATTAAGAAAGGCCTGGAATAAAAATTTCTAAAATTCATAGTATAAACAAAGGGCTTTGTAAAACATTCTGTTTAGTTCTCCCAGTTGTAACACAGTCAGAAAATTCCATGACAATGGTTTCCTTGTTCAGATGATGTATTTTGACAATTTTTGTTTAAATTTTTACAACCACGAAACTCTTTAAGTAAAAATTTGAAAAAAATCATAATGCTAAATAGGAACTTTGTCAAAGCGTCTGTCGATTGCGCAAGTCGTAATTAGTCAAAATGGTCATATTGACCCAAAAGGGGATCAACAAATTCGTCTTGACAATTTTTGATTTTTGTCCGTTCTGATCATGAAGAAATACATCGAACAAAAATTTCTAAAAATTCACAGTTAGCAAAACATGGCTTTGCGACACATTTTATTTGCTTTAAAGAGTTCACCAGTTTTAAAGACGAATAAAAACTGACAATTGCCAAAGTTTCAGTAATTCCGCTATTTCAAGTAGTCAAAATCATCAGATTCTGATATCGATCAATGTAAAAGTTGTCAAGATTACGACAGGAAAGGATAAGAAATTATTCGTATGAAACGTTTGTTATGCAAAATGGCAATTATATCAAAACTGAAAGTGATACAGTTCAAAAGTACAAAAACTTGACAGGTTTAATTATCGTGTTTTTTTTCGATGAAAAATGGTTTGAAGCAATTCTTGGAAAAGAATCAGAGCAACAATATAATATAACAATATTTTTCCATAAACTATATATTTCCTTACAAACTATTCTCACAGCAATCTAACTTAAGCAATACTGATATGTGTAGGAGTATTCTCATAGTAGCACTTGATGGTATCGAAGGCGGTATCTTCGGGAGTCGCCTTCTTGATGGCACATTTCTCTATGAGCTTGTTAGTGGTATCCAAATCTTTCAATTCAGCATTCAGCTTGGTCCTGATAACATCGACTTGGATATCGCCACCATCGTTCTGGAACCCGGCCTTCTTGGAAAAGCAGAAGAGATGGGATTTGAGCTTGGGGTCGTCGGCAAAATCGCCTTTGCGGGCTTTGGCGATGAGCTCCTGGTCCACTCCGGATTCACCGGCGCAGTCCTTGTGGTAGGCTTTCACCTTCTGGATCTGCTCGTCGGTGAGAGCCTGAGAGAACAATAATTGAGATTTTTTTCTATCGGACGATTATATTTAAACATGTAAAAAAAATTATTAAATAACTACTTCTTTGTTTCATAATAACCAGTCACACAAAATAAATGGTAAAAAGTAAGCAAATAAAGACTAAAACTCACCTGTACGCAGACAGCAACAGCTACGAAAACAACAAAAGCCTTCATGTTCTTCGCTGAGTTGCAAAACTACTCTGGTCACTACACCACCGTCCCAGTCTTTATATACCGGACCATCCGAAGGATGTCCATGACACCGTCCACAAAAAAATATAATTATTCCGCTAGTGATCACCGCACGTTTGCTAATTTAGATATAAACAGATACATGGAAAATTATTCTGCAAGTTTATTAAAGTCGGATATTCTTGCAACCGGTAATGTCAAGTTTAATACGAGAAGAAAACTGCAATTGTTACCTCTTGTACATTTAATTGTTTAGAAATCGCGAAATAAAACGACTGTGATAGGAGAAACATTTTTATGAGCACGTTAGTGTAAGTAATCAATTTTCACAAAATTTGCCCTTCTGCGTACTATTATAAACCACCAACACTGTTTGCCTTATTTCTTAAACACATACATACATAATATCAAGAAATCAGAGAAAAAATTATATTCCAGAAATCCCATCTAATTATCTGAATCTCAGTGTAACTTAAAGGTAGAAATGATCTATGAAGTGTGAAATCAACAGCTATTGTTTGTCTACGACCTCTTGTTTAAGAAACTCTAAGTAGAAATTCGTAAAAAATTCTAGTCGTAGAAAAGGGCTTTGCCAAAGCTTCTGTCTAAATTGTAATTGGTCAAAATAGTCAAATTGACACAAAAGTGCATTGGCAAATTCTTCTTGACAATTTTTGATTTTTGTCCGTTGTGATCATGAAGAAATACGTCGAATAAAAATTTATTGTGACATTCAGAATATTCCACGAGTATTGTTTCCAGATGATGTATTTTGACAATGTTTGTTTACATTTTTCCAACCACTAAACTCTTTAAGTAAAAAGTCGTAAAAAAATCCTAATACTAAAAAGGAACTTTGTCAAAGCTTTTGTCGATTGTGCAAGTCCTAATTAATCAAAATGGTCATATTGATTCAAAGGGTGATCAACAAATTCGTCTTGACAATTTTTTATTTTTGTAAGTTCTGATCATGAAGAAACCTCAAATAAAAATTTCAAAAAATTCACAGTATAAACACAGGGCTTTGTGAAACATTCTTTTCTGTTGTGACACATTCAGAAAATTGCACGACTATTGTTTCTTTGTCGGGATATGTTTTGACAATTTTTGTTTAAATTGTTACAACTACGAAACCCTTTAAGTAAAAATTCGTGAAAAAATACTAATCCTAAAAAGGAACCTTTTCAACGCTTCTGTAGATTGCGCATGTCGTAATTCGTCAAAATAGTCATATTGACTGAAAAGGCGATCAACAAACTCGTCTTGACAATTTTTGATTATTGTCCGTTCTGATGATTAAGAAATGGGGGGAATAAAAATTTCTAAAATTCATAGTATAAACAAAGGGCTTTGTGAAACATTATGTTCTGCTCTCCCAGTTGTAACACAGTCAGAAAATTCCACGACTATGGTTTCCTTGTTCAGATGATGTATTTTGACAATTTTTGTTTAAATTTTTACAACCACGAAACCATTTAAGTAAAAATTCTTAAAAAAATGCTAATGCTAAAAAGGAAATTTGCCAAGGCTCCTGTCAATTGCGGGAGTTGTAATTAGTCAAATTAGTCATATTGACTCAAAAGGGGATTAAAAATTTTTTCTTGACATTTTTTTTGTCCGTTTTGATTATGAAGAAATACCTCAAATAAAAATTTCAAAAAATTCACAGTATAAACACAGGGCTTTGTGAAACATTCTTTTCTGTTGTGACACATTCAGAAAATTCCACGACTATTGTTTCTTTGTCGGGATATGTTTTGACAATTTTTGTTTAAATTGTTACAACTACGAAACCCTTTAAGTAAAAATTCGTAAAAAAATACTAATCCTAAAAAGGAACTTTTTCAACGCTTCTGTAGATTGCGCATGTCGTAATTCGTCAAAATAGTCATATTGACTCAAAAGGAGATCAACAAACTCGTCTTGACAATTTTTGATTATTGTCCGTTCTGATGATTAAGAAATGGGGGGAATAAAAATTTCTAAAATTCATAGTATAAACAAAGGGCTTTGTGAAACATTATGTTCTGCTCTCCCAGTTGTAACACAGTCAGAAATTTCCATGACTATGGTTTCCTTGTTCAAATGATGAATTTTGATAATTTTTGTTTAAATTTTTACAACCACGAAACTATTTAAGTAAAAATTCTTAAAAAAATGCTAATGCTAAAAAGGAAATTTGTCAAGGCTCCTGTCAATTGCGGGAGTTGTAATTAGTCAAATTAGTCATATTGACTCAAAAGGGGATTAAAAATTTCTTCTTGACATTTTTTTTGTCCGTTTTGATTATGAAGAAATACCTCAAATAAAAATTTCAAAAAATTCACAGTATAAACACAGGGCTTTGTGAAACATTCTTTTCTGTTGTGACACATTCAGAAAATTCCACGACTATTGTTTCTTTGTCGGGATATGTTTTGACAATTTTTGTTTAAATTGTTACAACTACGAAACCCTTTAAGTAAAAGTTCGTGAAAAAATACTAATCCTAAAAGGAACTTTTTCAGCGCTTCTGTAGATTGCGCATGTCGTAATTCGTCAAAATAGTCATATTGACTCAAAAGGCGATCAACAAACTCGTCTTGACAATTTTTGATTATTGTCCGTTCTGATGATTAAGAAATGGGGGGAATAAAAATTTCTAAAATTCATAGTATAAACAAAGGGCTTTGTGAAACATTATGTTCTGCTCTCCCAGTTGTAACACAGTCAGAAAACTCCACGACTATGGTTTCCTTGTTCAAATGATGAATTTTGATCATTTTTGTTTAAATTTTTACAACCACGAAACTATTTAAGTAAAAATTCTTAAAAAAATGCTAATGCTAAAAAGGAAATTTGTCAATGCTCCTGTCAATTGCGGGAGTTGTAATCAGTCAAATTAGTCATATTGACTCAAAGGGGATTAAAAAAATTTTCTTGACATTTTTTTTGTCCGTTTTGATTATGAAGAAATACCTCAAATAAAAATTTCAAAAAATTCACAGTATAAACACAGGGTTTTGTGAAACATTCTTTTCTGTTCTGCCAGTTGTGACACATTCAGAAAATTCCACGACTATTGTTTCTTTGTCCGGATATGTTTTGACAATTTTTGTTTAAATTATCACAACTACGAAACCCTTTAAGTAAAAATTTGTGAAAAAATACTAATCCTAAAAAGGAACTTTTTCAACGCTTCTGTAGATTGCGCATGTCGTAATTAGTCAAAATAGTCATATTGACTGAAAAGGCGATCAACAAACTCGTCTTGACAATTTTTGATTATTGTCCGTTCTGATGATTAAGAAATGAGGGGAATAAAAATTTCTAAAATTCATAGTATAAACAAAGGGCTTTGTGAAACATTATGTTCTGCTCTCCCAGTTGTGACTGTTTTCAAAAAATTCACAGTTAGCAAGACATGGCTTTGCGAGACATTTTCTTTGTTTTAAAGAGTTCCTTAGCTTTGAAAATGAAGAAAATCGTCTGAGAAAATAAACTGGAAGCTTTTGATACGTGGTCTAGAGAAAAATTCTCTAGAAACATTCTCTTGTTTGAAAATATAAAAAAAGATCATATTAACCCATTTTACGATCTAAAACTACCTTTTGACTATTTTTAATATTTTTAAATGTGCCAACCTCATTCTTAGGAAATACTTGGCTTGAAAATTTGTCAATAATTCACTATTCTATAGAGGGGCTTTCTGAGACATTTTCTTGTTTTGGTATCTAACTAGCTGACCCGGCGAACTTTGTACCGCCTCAGAATCAATAAATGTTGTGTTAAATTATTAGCTGAATCAAATTCAGTTTTCAAAGCATAATGCACACAACGTCATCTACTGGCATTACTGGAACCAGCATACAACGCTATGTTAATTTTTGTTTTTGTCATGTATCAAAGATAGCTTTATATACGGTTTCCATACAAAATGTATGAGAAAATTTTTTTCGTTTTAATAGTTATTCGCCCCCGAAAAAAGTTAGTCAATCCGTTCTCGAGATATTATCAAAAGATTTTTGTGTGGAGTCCACGTGCAACTGAAGTGAAACTTTGGAGTTTACTTCTCAAAAATCGATTCTCATTTTTAAAGCCCAGTACGACAAATTTTGGTGGCCGGCGTTATTGGTTATTGTTGGCCTGTACCAAGGGGGCTTTCGTTATTATCGTTGCCCTGTACCAAGCTCCCCGTAATGTTTTAATAGTTATTCTGCTATTCGGAGCGGAGACAAATCCGCCAAATCAAAGATCATAAAAAACGGTCCAGCCGTTCTTGAGTAATAAATCCAAGGGGGCCCTTTGTCCCTCATGTCCATTTATAAAATTGGTCCAGCGCAAGGGGGCCCCCTGGGCTCCCATGTCCATGTAAAAAGTACCTTACCACCTATTCTCATACCTACCAAATATACCAAAAAAATTTTAAAAATTGGTCCAGCCGTTATCGAGTAATAAACCCAAGGGGATCCCCTGGGCCCCCATGTCTATGTTTTAATAGTTATTCTGATTTTCAGAGCGGAGACAAATACAAGAAATAAAAGCCATGAAAATCGGTTCAGCCGTTCTCGAGTTATAAACCCAAAGGGCCCCCCTAGGCCCCCCTGTCCAATAAACAATAAAAAGTATCCTATGTCCTTCTCCCGGTTCTAAGCTACCTCCCCACCAATTTTCAGCCAAATCGGTTCAGCCGTTCTTGAGTTATAAATAGTGTAACTAACACGACTTTCTTTTATATACAGTATGTCCCCGGATTGAGTTTACAAGAGGAAAATATTTTTTATTTTTGACTTTACGCCAAAACCTCAAAGGAATAAGATTTTTTGCTTGTCCTGAAACCAGCAAATCTGTAATTAAAACTTCATTATTCTGACCGAGTTGAAAGAAACGTATATTTTTCTCTTGATTTTGGACTTGGTAATGATTAATTTTAATCTTAAAGTTTTCTTATCACGAGGCAATCTATCGTTTTGGAGTAGAATTGTGCGCAGAAATGGATGGGGGGTTAATTGAATAAAGATTGTTCTTGTTAAAAATTAGTTTTTTATGTTAAAGGTGTTTCTTTGAGTTGCCATTTTTTTATTAAATTAATTTTAATTTATTTAAAATATTTTTTTTCACAAACATTTTTGTTATTTAACTTGCTTAAACTCATTTGTCAACGTGACATTGTTGTCAAAAAAATAAAACCGCCAATGTGGTGGGATTTAATGAGCAGAGAAAAAAATTTATAAGTCCAAAATTAAGAGAAAAATTAAGTTTTCTTTCCACTGAGTCAAAATAATGAAGTTTTAATTACAGATTTGCTCGTTTCAGGACAAGCAAAAAATCTTATTCCTTTGAGGTTTTGGCATAAAATAAAAAATAAAAATTTTTTTTCTCTTGTAAACTCAATCCGGGGACATTCTGTATATAGATATGTAATCCATAAAATGTCACAATAACCCCTTTTAGGTCTAAAACTGTTTTTTAGGCGATGAATACGAAAAATGTGATTATACGGCCGCTTTTGGAGCCGTAAAGTTTTACTTTTTTGTACGCATCTGTCAAACTCTACTTTTTTGGGACTGATCTGTCAAACTCCACTTTTTTGGGACTGATCTGTCAGAAACTAAAACTATTGATACTTTTCAAGAAATCTGTCGTTTGCTCTTGAGATTTAACCGAAGGATTTAACATCAGCTGTTTTAGGTCGCTGGCTGTTGTCGAAAATCAGCTGATTTTTAACCGTCTTTGTCATTGTGATGGGGTCATCTGTATTTGTTATAGTCATGTGTCCTGCGGCTTTGTGTTGTAGTTACAATATTGGCGATCCGTGTAATTTATGTTGCTATTTACACCGGGGGTCATTTCTACACATTTTAGAAAGTGATTTACCATTAAGTCAATACTAAATTATGACATTGTAGACCATGTATTTAAAACTGTCCACATTACTTAATTACATCCAACTACAACTACCTATTTGTTCAATGTGATAAAACAAAAAGAGGAAATCGAATAACAGGTTGGAAAATACTTTTCAGTTAATTGAAGGTGCTAGTATAAATTATTTATCGTAGGATCAAAATGTCACTCAGTGTGTACCTTTAAAAACAAGTCTGGAGCACAATGTTCAAAAAATTCATTCCATTCAAAACACATAACATCTAAACCAACTCCATATGGGAATGAAATGGAACCAGTGGCCTTCAACACCAACAAAAAAACAGCCCCACTTACAACCTAAAAAAAACGGGAATAGCATAGCATACCATACTGTCCTGATGGTGTTATATTTTATGTTGGAAAGCCATAAAGGTTGTTGGAGATAAAATGTCCTTATTTGGGTAAATGTAAATAACGACAGTAATCGATATTAACTTTTTATTGTAGGAAAAACAAAGTCCTCAGGCAAAGTCATATGTTTGTTGCCATATCTTATCATATCGAAAAGATTGCAGTCTCAAAAAAAATCATGCCTGTTAATTATAGTCAAATACAAATTTGCTTGGTTGTATTAAATTTATATTAATGCAAAAATACAAAGTACTATTAATAACATGAGAAAGAATACCAGTTGTTTTGTGAGTGGAGAGTACTGTCATTTTAGATACCAGCATGAACTCCAATTTTACAGATGTGTACAAAAGATGTTGTGTGCCTCACCTTTATAAGGACACACGGCTCACGCCTCGGCCACAAACAGCAGATGCGTTCAAAAAAACTAACCTTTACGGCCTAGGTACACAAATTACTATTTTGGCTATTTTTAAAATTGCGAGCCTTATTCTTAAGAAAAACTTTGGATAAAAATTTTCTCAAGTTTTATTTAAATGTTGGTAATAAATGTTAACTCCCTTATTTTGAAAAATGTCAAAAAGCATATTCTTAACAGTCCAAACTTTTTGCAATAGATAAGAAATATTACTTGAAGATAAAAACACAAAGATATATTTTCTACCTCTATATTATGTGACGTTTGTTATGCAAAATGGCAATTATATCAAATCTGTAAGTGATGCAACCCTTCATTTAAAGGTACAAAAACTTGACAGGTTTAATTATCTTTTTCTTTTTCGATGAAAAGTGGTTGAAAGCAATTCTTGGAATAGAATCATAATACAACAGTATTTTTCGATAAACTATATATTTCCTTACAAACTATTCTCACAGCAATCTAACTTAAGCAATACTGATATGTTGAGGGGTGTTCTCGTGATAGCACTTGATGGTATCGAAGGCCGTTTCTTCGGGAGTGGCCTTCTTGATGGCGCACTTCTCGATGAGTTTGTTGGTCACGTCCAAATCTTTCAATTCGGCATTCAGTTTTGTCCTGATGACGTCGACTTGGATTTCACCAGCATCGTTCTGGAACCCGGCCTTCTTGGAGAAGCAGAAGAGATGAGCTTTGAGTTTGGGATCGTCGGCAAAATCGCCTTTGCGAGCCTTGGCGATGACGTCCTCGCTGACGCCGGTTTCAACGGAGCACTCCTTGTGGTAGGACTTGACCTTTTCGACTTGATCGTCGGTGAGGGCCTAAAGAAAAATGTGAAAGTTTTAAATAAAAAGTAAAAAATTGAGCAAACCTAAACTCACCTGCACGCAGACAGCAACAGCTACAAAAACAACAAAAGCCTTCATGTTCTTCGTCGAGTTGCGAAACTACTCTGGTCACTACACCAGCATCCCACTCTTTTATACACCTCACCAGCCGAAGGATGCCCATGAAACCGCCAAGTTCAAGGATGAAGAGCACACAGAAAAACAATAATAATTCTGCGAGTCATCACCGCACACACGTCTGTTAATTATTCGGAAAGTTACGATCGTTATTAATATCTCTTTCTCTCCTCCTGCAAATTACACCGTCGGCCGTTTCCTGCAATTGTGTAACCTTTGCCACGTAATCGCGCCGGTAATTAGCTGCGGCTTTTTTTTATAATATGTATTATACTCACTAATGGATGAGGGTCCCCGCTGCTAATCTCCGATCTGAAACAAGTTGATTTTTTGAGATCGATGGACTTTGAACATTTTTTGCGGCGGGATTTGAATAATCGCACGTTATGTAATTGACGGGTCCAGGTTGGAAAAGACAAAGGACCGGTTTGTGGCCGTTTTGGTTAAACCATGGGTTGTTTTGGACTTTGAGTCGGACGTCATGGGTGTTGCTTTTGGAAGCCTTATTTATTAGTTATTTATTCTAACGTTATCTCAGATTTTATAGGTGCACAGCAGGAGGATTATATTGAGCCGGTTTACCAGATAATGGGTCTCGATGAGAATTTATGGTCGCTATTCTCTAACGGTGCCACGAGACGAAATTTCCATAGCGAAACCCGTTAGTGTTAGATAAATGGCTGATGTCACTGGATATTAATTGGAAATAAATTATAATATTTTTTGCTGCAATTTAGAGATAACAATCAGCAGGTTAAGTAGCTGGTATCACAGCAAGCTGTGTCGATAAAAGGAGCAATAAAACGAACTAAATAATTGAAATATAAAATCATTGCTCTCAGTCTCGCGTTCAGTTTTTTTGGTGCCGTTATGCATCAAGGACAACAATTTTTAAAAGTATCTTGACACATTTATTTGGTTTCCATCTTTTAGGTTTTCAGCACCTCAGAATAATCCAGACTCACAGGTTTTCATTTTGGCAAATTCATCTTCAGGTTCTTAGTCCTCTAGATTTTCAGGTTGATCCTGCTGTTTTAAACTTCTCTAATTCTCAGGCTTTCAAAATTTAGGATCGCATATTTTCATGGTTTTAGGCTTCTAGGTTGTCAAGTTCAGGTTTCTATAGTGTCAGATTTTCATATTTTGAGAAAATGCAAATTAAAAGAGAACTTATTCTGATTGTTTGCGGAAGTATTTTTATTTTTTAAATTAATAAAATTATTATCTACTACCTGGCCCGCCACGGCTTCGCTCATGCAGTATTCGCTTTCACATAGGAATAGTCATATTTTGCTATAATGATATTATGTCGTCGCGGAGTTTTTGAAGCTCTACCACTTTTCTATAGAAAGCATTCATATATATCTTCCTGTTAAAGCAGCGTTCGTAAGAAGCGCATTCGCTGGACCGCTTTTTCGTCGACTTACGTTACAAAATTTGTCTCCACGAAAATGCCTTTTATTTTAAGGATATATTGGTGAAAGGGTGAGTAGTTTCCGAGATTACTTCCTACATCCAAAATTACAAACTTACAAACTTTACCTTTTATGATATTAGTATAGTGTTAAAGACATTTTATTTTGCTTACTTTATTTTCATCAATTTCTGTAAATAAGACGTAGTGTAACCTCGATCAAATTACGGTTGTCATTGTTTGAGTTGGGTCATTGTTTTTTTGGGTTGAGGATAGAAAAACATGTAGCGGGAAAAAGGAGACTGGCGGGTAAGCCAGTCGGTCCCTTGTCTCGAACCGAGCTGTTTGTACCGTTGTTTAATAAAACTTATTCTTTTGTTCTAAAAACCGTGTTTAACTATTACAATAGATTGAAATATCAATTTAACGAAAAAGCATAAATAAATCCACACCACCCATGAAATCGCATTCGAGAAATATCAAATTTGAAAAATGGGAAAACGGGAAATTAAAGAGACAGCGATATATCAAATTGATGAAATGTCAAAACGTTAAATTAACGAGATTCCTGTTATCATTGAATTGAAATATACAAATATGTTCATATATCGGGTCTTGATCATAACAGTTGCCTCTGGAAAACAAAATTTACATCTACATATTTAGATGAAGAATTTGACGTCTAAAGCATATTCCATATTTGAATTATTACTTGTGGATGCAATGTGTTAAAGCAATAGAAAACGAGCGAAATAAAATATGAAGTTAACGAAATATCGAAATTTTAAAATCAGCTCAAACAAATAATGCCAGAGAATGAGATTAACGTAATATAAGATCTCAAAAATCAGTGCAAAGAAAAGCATGTACATGATTTATACATCGTGTAGCCTCTGGAAAACAAAATTTATATGGATTTAGATCGAGAATTTGACGTCCAAAGCAAACTGAAGTTATGAGTTATTTATGGAGGCCCTGTATTAACGAAATAGAAAAAGAGTGAAAAGCAATATATGACATTAACGAAATATCAACAACTCAAAATCAATTTAGAGGAATATCAAATTTCTATAATTACAGAGAACGTGATTAACGAAAAATGAGATCTCAAAACCAATGCAAAAGAAAGCATATAAATGATTTATATTTATTGATTTATGTTTTGTATTTAGATGGAGAACTTTTGAGGTCCAATACATATTGGATGTATAAGTTATTTATAAAGGCCTTGTATTAAAGAAATAGAAAAAGAGTGAACTAATAAAAAAGAAATTAAGGAAATATCAAAATTTCAAAATGAGCTCAAAAAATATGAAACTTAAAATTTCAATATATTTATGATCTTAAAATCAGTGCAAAGAAAAGCATATATGAAAAATTTATACATCGTGTTGCCTGTGGAAAATAAAATGGACATGTATTTAGATGGAGAATTTGACGTCCAAAGCCAACAGAAGTTATAAGTTATTTATGGAGGTCCTGTATTAACGAAGTAGAAAAAGAGTGAAAGGCAAAATATGGCATTAACGAAATATCAACAACTCAAAATCAATTTAAAGAAATATCAAATTTCCATAATAACAGAGAACGTGACTAAGGAAATATGAGATCTCAAAACCAGTGCAAAAAAAGCATATAAATATTTTATATTTATTGATTTATGTTTTGTATTTAGATGGAGAACTTTTGAGGTCCAATGCCTATCGGATGTATGAGTTATTTATGATGGCCTTGTATTAAAGAAATAGAAAAAGAGTGAAATAACAAAAAAAGAAATTAAGAAAATATCAAAATTTCAAAATGAGCTCAAAAAATATGAAACTTAAAATTTGAATATGTTTATGATCTTAAAGTCAGTGCAAAGAAAAGCATATATGAAAGATTTATACATCGTGTTGCCTGTGGAAAATAAAATTGACATGTATTTAGATGGAGAATTTGACGTCCAAAGCCAACTGAAGTTATGAGTTATTTATGGAGGTCCTGTATTAACGAAGTAGAAAAAGAGTGAAAAGCAAAATATGGCATTAACGAAATATCAACAACTCAAAATCAATTTAAACAAATATCAAATTTCTATAATGACAGAGAACGTGATTAACGAAATATGAGATCTCAAAACCAGTGCAAAGAAAAGCATATCAATAATTTATATTTATTGATTTATGTTTTGTATTTAGATGGAGAACTTTTGAGGTCCAAGCCCTATTGGATGTATGAGTTATTTATGGAGGCCTTGTATTAAAGAAATAGAAAAAGAGTGAAATAACAAAAAAAGAAATTAAGAAAATCTCAAAATTTCAAAATGAGCTCAAAAAATATGAAACTTAAAATTTGATTATGTTTATGATCTTAAAATCAGTGCAAAGAAAAGCATATATGAAAGATTTATACATCGTGTTGCCTGTGGAAAATAAAATTGACATGTATTTACATGGAGAATTTGACGTCCAAAGCCCACTGAAGTTATGAGTTATTTATGGAGGTCCTGTATTAACGAAATAGAAAAAGAGTGAAAGGCAAAATATGACATTAACGAAATATCAAAAACTCAAAATCAATTTAAAGAAATATCAAATTTCTATAATGACAGAGAACGTGATTAACGAAATATGAGATCTCAAAACCAGTGCAAAGAAAAGCATTATTAATGATTTATATTTATTGATTTATGTTTTGTATTTAGATGGAGAACTTTTGAGGTCCACGGCCTTTTGGATGTACGAGTTATTTATGGAGGCCTTGTATTAAAGAAATAGAAAAAGAGTGAAATAACAAAGAAATAAGAAATTAAGCAAATATCAAAATTTCAAAATGAGCTCAAAAAATATGAAACTTAAAATTTGAATATGTTTATGATCTTAAAATCAGTGCAAAGAAAAGCATATATGAAAGATTTATACATCGTGTTGCCTGTGGAAAATAAAATTGACATGTATTTACATGGAGAATTTGAGGTCCAAAGACAATTGAAGGTATGAGTTATTTATGGAAGCCCTGTATTAACGAAATAGAAAAAGAGTGAAAAGCAATATATGACATTAACGAAATATCAAAAACTCAAAATCAATTTAAAGAAATATCAAATTTCTATAATGACAGAGAACGTGATTAACGAAATATGAGATCTCAAAACCAGTGCAAAAAAAGCATATAAATAATTTATATTTATTGATTTATGTTTTGTATTTAGATGGAGAACTTTTGAGGTCCAATGCCTATTGGATGTATGAGTTATTTATGAAGGTCTTGTATTAAAGAAATAGAAAAAGAGTGAAATAACAAAATAAGAAATTAAGGAAATATCAAAATTTCAAAATTAGCTCAAAAATATGAAATTTAAAATTTGAATATAATTATGATTTCAAACTCAGTGCAAAGAAAAGCATATATGAAAGATTTATACATCGTGTTGCCTGTAGAAAATAAAATTGACATGTATTTAGATGGAGAACTTTTGAGGTCCAAAGGCCTACTGGATGTATGAGTTATTTATGAAGGCCTTGTATTAAACAAATAGAAAAAGAGTGAAATAACAAAATAGGAAATTAACGAAATATCAAAATTTCAAAATCAGCTCAAAGAAATATCAGATTACTGTAATGACAGAACGAAATATAATATATCAAAATTAGTGCAGAGAAAAGCATATACATAAATGATTTGTACATCGGGTTGCCTCTGGAAAACAAAATTTACCTGTACTTAATGGAGAATTTGATATCCAAAGCCTACGGGATTATGAGATTCTTGCTATAAATGTGGTGTTATTATGGACCACTTTTCAGGTTCTTGTGGTAAAGCATTTTTAATGGAAGAAGTGGTATGTCAACGTGTCAATGATAACATCACTCATATTGAATTGCATAACATACACCTGAATTGTTGAATTGTATTAATGCATGTTATTACCTTGGAAAACTAAGTTGTCAAGTTATTGCAAATTGTAAATGGAATTATTTGGCTGCACATTGTTATTAAATTTTCAGACCGTCGCCAACCAAACCAACAGTTGTTAATCCAAATACACGATCTCAAAAGTTGAATCAAATAAATTGTTTAAGCCAACTATTTAAAATTTTTGGGTAGGGTCGATTAAATTTCCCTCCACTGCACAACGTTGGGTTTCGCTTTGCTTTTAGTTCCCTTTCTGTCATTTCCTTGATGGACGATCACTGGTCCAAATTTTTTATATCGCCGTTTGTTTTAAATTTTCGAATTTGATATTTCCTTCCATGTTCATGTTCAAACGGATTGGAAAGAGACCGTGATGTAAGGAATAAAAACCCGTTACCTCCGATAAAACAATGGGAATTTTCCTCGCATGAATAACACCGTAGAAAGATCAGATTTGACCGGAAAAAACATTAGACATGCACACATTATAATGGCAATTATGTATCACATAAATAAACATAGATTTCAGAGTAGCGGATCATTAATGTAATAACTGACTTAATTGCAATGCTACAGCGTAAAAGAAATCGACCACAAAATCGTTTGGTAATCAGAACACTGTCTTTATTAACCAATTTAAATCCAAAAATTTACTTTATCATCTTACATCTATTCTCATTTAAATATTTATGTAAATTTATTGTAATCAACCTTTATAGCCGGTTATTCGATCGATTTGTTGTTAAGGAAACAATAGTATCAATAGAGCAAGTTATACTAGATTATTGTGGGAATAATTGAAGACCGTAATAATGCCACTACAGTTTGTGAAGGTGCATAGGGATGACCTCAACAAACGGACGCAAGAAGCTCTTATGGACAAAACTAGTTCTTTAAAAAATACAGCCTTAAATTAAATTCCTTCAGCCGAGTGCACGCAAACAACACAAGCTTTTTAATATGAAACGAGAACAAAGCGACAAAGCTTTAGCACGGGTTTGTGTTGCCAAGCATCTTCCGAGATTTTTTACAAAACAAAGACCTCTCGTAACGGAAGTTTAGAGAACTTTGAGCGAAACACGTAAAAGACTTTGTAACAGTTTAAGTAATTACTAACGACCTTCATCAGTATTAAAATCTTGTTGAAACCGCGACTATTAAGAATGACTCAGACCTCTATCTATGCGCATAAATTACGATATGGCGATAGCACCCAAATTTCATATTCATAAATTAAGTGTTGCATTTTTTGGTTAATGTGGTAAGACATGAGGACGTGTACAGTGTGGTTTATTTTACTCGTAAGTAAGAACAGGGAAGGTTCTACTAGTCTTTCACAAGTGGTTTGTAGTTGCTGGTTGAGTGCAATTGGGGCCAAGTGGATCCTACGAGTTCTACGAGCAAAATTTTGGATGTTACAACAGCGAAAAGTGTTGACTTTACAACTTCGTCAAATAACCTTGTTGCCAAACCAGGCTTGATCCAAAGTCTCCTCAACAGTTTATATTTAATCCTCCAAGAGATCATCCAACTACTCCTCGCCTTCATAGAGATTCAACCAGGACAGCCGATCAACATCTTCAAAGTCACTCTGCGCATCGCCGAACTTGAGCGCATGAACATCACCACTCTAGTTCCACAGTGCTACCAACGCCACGGCCGCTTCCAAACACTAAAGTCCCTGACGAATCGACTACTGTACGAACCTAAAACTTGCGTTCTTGATCCTGCAAGAACTCTCGGACAGAATCTCAATCGGACTGTTGGCGACATCGGTGAAATTTTCAAAGGCGTCAGGGAGCTTGCTCGTCACGTCACCAAACCCGATAAGGTGGCAGCAATTGCCGAGTTTGGGCTAAACGAAAGTGAGGTCTTGGCGGATTTGAGTGTTAGGGTTAAAGATGTAGCAAACTCTACAATTACGTTGCTGCTGGTACCGACCTGTTTCGTGGCTGAAACCACTAGGATCTTTGCCGACATCGAAGTTGATTTGTTTAAGACGATGATGTGTGTAAATGAAGAGTTAGGAAGCAATATGTAAAACTAAATAATTTAATAAAACACAGTTCGTGCTAAAGCAATTACGACTTGGGACAATGCAGTTATGTTTTATGGAGGAAGTTTATGACGGAATAAAATGGGTTTATAATCCCGCGGGGCCCCAATTCCAGAAAACCGATAATAAAACGGTGAAGTGTCGCGTAAAATACATAACAATTGTGTTTGAACGGTCACAGTAATTAATATAATAAATTTAACTGCCCTGACTCTTATTGTTAGTCGTTTTTAGGTTGTCACTCTCCAAAATTAAATTTCCGGCTTGCCAGTATTTTAGTACTCCTATATTACTAGATGACCCGTCCCTTCTTAGTGAGCGCCTGCGTGGTAAAATAAGTAAGTGTGCAAAATTTCATTGCAATCGGTATAGTGGATCCGGAGATTTCGTCAAGAGTGAGTCAGTCAGTGAGTGGTATTTGGATTTTATATAATATGTATATAGATGTTATCATTAGTTGTTGGAATTTAATTAAAAATGAAAGGATTTTTAAAAATGTACAACACTTGATTTGAATAAAGAAAATATTGATAAAAAAATACGAAAAGAAGAAATTCGGAAAGCTCGAAAAAGAAAATTTGAAATGTTTAAGAAGTACAAACTAGTGAAATCAACAACACAGTATGGCAAGGTAGGGGAAAAAGAAGACTATAACAGAGAATAAGAACATGAGTTATAATAAGAATAACGAAATGAATAACACTAAAAAACAGAAACTTCTGGTATTGTTATGACACTTAATGACAGCATCTATTTCTTTCTTTCCTCTTAGTTTTGCTTTTTGTTATCTTCTATTTCTACTGGTCCTTGATTTCGACCTCTCCGACTTTTTTTCTCAAAACATCCTCTATTCTCTATTTGGCCTGCTCTTTAATTTTGCTTTCCCCACCCTCATCCTACTTCTTTTCTCATACTACACTTTCTCTTCCAGCCGTGTCACTCTCTCTCAACATGTTTCTCGCACTCCCTCTCTTTCTCCTTAAATTCACAGATCTGTCCAATAACTGGTAATTTCGTCTTCCAGGTTAGAATTTTTAGATGCTGAATGTGCTTATCTAACAGGATAGACTGCATTTCTGCAACACTGCATTTCAACAATCAATCGTATTAGGTTCTCGTTCTGTGCACAATTTTTTCTACGACGTTATTTTATGTTAATATCTTCACTGGCGAAATTCCAAAGCAGCACACAAGAAAGCATTAAATGTATTTTTAATATTAATGGTGTAAATATTTTAGGTACTCGTTACAAACAATTTTTTTCTACACTATTTCACAATTTAATACTTTTCTTTTGAAGTCTAAATCGTTGGAATACCAAAAACAAAAATGAATGAGTGAATTTAGGTCCTCGTTGCAAACAATAGTTTTTACAGCTGTACTTTTATGTTCCCCCAAAGCTTTTATTGCACTGCGAATTATTAAAACATGGAGATACACAGGTCACATATTTTAGACTTTAAGTTAAAAAATATGTGCGCAAAAAGACCTCGATCTTCGCGAAAAAGTTCCTTGTTACATACAATACGTTTTCCACAAAAATTTCGAAGAAATTGGTTAGCTCGTTTTAAACTCTTAAGTACCTACAACGAAAATTCAACCTTTTAACCTTACAATTTTTGTATTTTAGATATTGAAAAATTGCAGTCTTTGAAAAAAAAAATCTAATTGAGAGACAATCGTTGAGAAAATGCTGCACATAAGGAAACTTTAAAAGATTCTAGACTCAAATCTGTCTGTTATTTATTGTTTTATCAATGTCAGTGAACATACTTTTTTGTGCAAGGTGGTGGAAAAATGTTTGTGCATATCAAATATCTAGAATCGTTTAGCCATAAAATATTTTCGAATTTAATGTTTTATCTTCAGTATTTGGACATTCATTCAAACATTTCACTTGTTGCAAGTGTAGTATTAGATACTCGTTGTCAACAATATTTTTTCCAGTCCTGTGTCATAATTGTAGATTTGTATAAATCAACAAGTACAAATAATTTTTTTTAATAAATAAGTTGCGCTTTAGATATTTTCTTTCACGGTTCTGTGAAGTAATCGATAATTTCGTCTTCTAGGTAAGAATTTTTAGTTGCTGAATGTGCTTCAGTAAGGGGACTGATTTTAAATAGTAGGCACAGTGCATTTCAACAACAAATAGTGTTAGGTCCTCGTTCTCTACACTATTTTTTCCACGACGGTATTTTATGTTAATATATTCACTGGTTGTGTTAAACGACGAAATTCCAAAGCAGCAGACAAGAAAGCATTAAATGTATAAGTAGTTTTAACATTAAAAGAGTGAATATTTTAGGTATTCGTTACAAACAAATTTTTTTCTAGGGAAATATCGCTGTTTCATAATTTAATACTTTTCTTTTGAAGTCTAAATCGTTGGAATACCAAAAACAAAAATGAATGAGTGAATTTAAGTCCTCGTTGCAAACAATAGTTTTTACAGCTGTATTTTTATGTTCCCCAAAGCTATTATTGCACTGCGAATTATTAAAACATGGAGATACACAGTTCACATATTTTAGAGTTTGAGTTAAAAAAAATATGTGCGAAAATAAACCTCGATTTTCGCGAAAGAGTTCCTTGTTACATACAATACTTTTTCCACAAAAATTTCAAAGAAATTGGTAAGCTTGTTTTAAACTCTTAAGTACCTACAACGGTATTTCAACCTTTTAACCTTGCAATTTTGGTATTTTAGATATTGAAAAATTGCAGTCTTTGAAAAAATAATCTAATTGAGAGACAATCGTCGAGAAAATACTGCACATAAGGAAACTTTAAAAGATTCTAGACTCAAATCTGTCTGTTATTTATTGTTTTATCAATGTCAGTGTACATACTTTCTTGCGCAAGGTGGTGGAAATTTTTTTGTGTATATCAAATACCTAGAATCGTTTAGCCTTAAAATATTTTCAAATTTAATGTTTTATTATCTTCCGTATTTGGACATTCATTCAAACATTTCACTGGTTGCAAGTGTAGTATTAGATACTCGTTGTCAACAATGTTTTTTCCAGTCTGTGTCATAATTGTAGATTTGTATAAATCAACAAGTACTAATAATTTTTTTTTTTAATAAATAAGTTGCGCTTTAGATATTTTCTTTCACGGTTCTGTGAAGTAATTGATAATTTCGCCTTCTAGGTGAGAATTTTTAGTTTCTCAATGTGCTTTAGTAAGGGGACTGATTTTAAATAGTAGCAACACTGCATTTCAACAATCAATCGTATTAGGTTCTCGTTCTGTGCACAATTTTTTCTACGACGTTATTTTATGTTAATATCTTCACTGGCGAAATTCCAAAGCAGCACACAAGAAAGCATTAAATGTATAAGTAGTTTTAACATTAAAAGAGTGAATATTTTAGGTATTCGTTGCAAACAAAATTTTTTCTAGGGAAATATCGCTGTTTCACAATTTAATACTTTTCTTTTGAAGTCTAAATCGTTGGAATACCAAAAACAAAAATGAATGAGTGAATTTAGGTCCTCGTTGCAAACAATAGTTTTTACAGCTGTATTTTTATGTTCCCCCAAAGCTATTATTGCACTGCGAATTATTAAAACATGGAAATACACAGGTCACATATTTTAGAGTTTGAGTGAAAAAAAAATGTGCGAAAATAAACCTCGATTTTCGCGAAAGAGTCACTTGTTAGATACAATATTTTTTCTACAGAAATGTCAAAGAAATTGGTAAGTTTGTTTCAAACTGTCAAGTTCCTACAACGGTAATTCAACCTTTTAACCTTGCAATTTGGGTATTTTATATATTGAAAAATTGCAGTCTTTGAAAAAAAAAATCTAATTGAGAGACAATCGTTGAGAAAATGCTGCACATAAGGAAACTTTAAAAGATTCTAGACTCAAATCTGTCTGTTATTTATTGTTTTATCGATATCAGTGAACATACTTTTTTGCGCAAGGTGGTGGAAAAATGTTTGTGCATATCAAATGCCTAGAATCGTTTAGCCATAAAATATTTTCAAATTTAATGTTTTATCTTCCGTATTTGGACATTCATTCAAACATTTCACTTGTTGCAAGTGTAGTATTAGATACTCGTTGTCAACAATATTTTTTCCAGTCTTGTGTCATAATTGTAGATTTGTATAAATCAAGAAGTAATAATAATTTTTTTTTTATAAATAAGTTGCGCTTTAGATATTTTCTTTCACGGTTCTGTGAAGTAATTGATAATTTCGTCTTCTAGGTGAGAATTTTTAGTTTCTCAATGTGCTTTAGTAAGGGGACTGATTTTAAATAGTAGGCACAGTGCATTTCAACAATAAATCGTGTTAGGTCCTCGTTCTCTACACCATTTTTTCCACGACGGTATTTTATGTTAATATATTCACTGGTTGTGTTAAACGACGAAATTCCAAAGCAACAGACAAGAAAGCATTAAATGTATAAGTATAGTTTTAACATTAAAAGAGTGAATATTTTAGGTATTCGTTACAAACAAAATTTTTTCTAGGGAAATATCACTGTTTCACAATGTAATACTTTTCTTTTGAAGTCTAAATCGTTGGAATACCAAAAACAAAAATGAATGAGTGAATTTAAGTTCTCGTTGCAAACAATAGTTTTTACAGCTGTATTTTTATGTTCCCCCAAAGCTGTTATTGCACTGCGAATTATTAAAACATGGAAATACACAGGTCACATATTTTAGACTTTAAGTTAAAAAAAATATGTGCGAAAATAGACCTCGATCTTCGCGAAAAAGTTCCTTGTTACACACAATACTTTTTCCACAAATATTTCAAAGAAATTGATTAGCTCGTTTTAAACTCTTAAGTACCTATAACGGAAATTCAACCTTTTAACCTTACAATTTTTGTATTTTAGATATTGAAAAATTGCAGTCTTTGAAAAAAAAAATCTAATTGAGAGACAATCGTTGAGAAAATGCTGCACATAAGGAAACTTTAAAAGATTCTAGACTTAAATCTGTCTGTTATTTATTGTTTTATCAATGTCAGTGAACATACTTTTTTGCGCAAATTGGTGGAAAAATGTTTGTGCATATCAAATACCTAGAATCGTTTAGCTTTAAAATATTTTCAAATTTAATGTTTTATCTTCCGTATTTGAACATTCATTCAAACATTTCACTGGTTGCAAGTGTAGTATTAGATACTCGTTGTCAACAATGTTTTTTCCAGTCTGTGTCATAATTGTAGATTTGTATAAATCAACAAGTATTAATAATTTTTTTTTAATAAATAAGTTGCGCTTTAGATATTTTCTTTCACGATTCTGTGAAGTAATTGATAATTTCGTCTTCTAGGTGAGAATTTTTAGTTTCTCAATGTGCTTTGGTAAGGGGACTGATTTTAAATAGTAGCCACAGTGCATTTCAACAATAAATCGTGTTAGGTCCTCGTTCTCTACACCATTTTTTCCAAGACTATATTTTATGTTAATATCTTCACGGGTTGTGGTAAACGACGAAATTCCAAAGCAGCAGACAAGAAAGCATTAAATGTATAAGTAGTTTTAACATTAAAAGAGTGAATATTTTAGGTATTCGTTGCAAACAAAATTTTTTCTAGGGAAATATCACTATTTCACAATTTAATACTTTTCTTTTGAAGTCTAAATCGTTGGAATACCAAAAACAAAAATGAATGGGTGAATTTAGGTCCTCGTTGCAAACAATAGTTTTTACAGCTGTATTTTTATGTTCCCCCAAAGCTATTATTGCACTGCGAATTATTAAAACATGGAAATACACAGGTCACATATTTTAGAGTTTGAGTGAATAAAAAAATGTGTTCGAAAATAAACCTCGATTTTCGCGAAAGAGTCACTTGTTACATACAATATTTTTTCTACAGAAATTTCAAAGAAATTGGTAAGTTTGTTTCAAACTGTCAAGTACCTACAACGGTAATTCAACCTTTTAACCTTCCAATTTTGGTATTTTAGATATTGAAAAATTGCAGTCTTTGAAAAAAAAATCTAATTGAGAGACAATCGTCGAGAAAATACTGCACATAAGGAAACTTTAAAAGATTCTAGACTCAATGAATCTGTCTGTTATTTATTGTTTTATCAATATCAGGGAACATACTTTTTTGTGCAAGGTGGTGGAAAAATGTTTGTGCATATCAAATACCTAGAATCGTTTAGCCTTAAAATATTTTCAAATTTAATGTTTATCTTCCGTATTTGGACATTCATTTAAACATGTCACTTGTTGCAAGTGTAGTATTAGATACTCGTTGTCAACAATATTTTTTCCAGTCTGTGTCATAATTGTAGATTTGTATAAATCAACAAGTACTACTAATTTTTTTTTTAATAAATAAGTTGCGCTTTAGATAGTTTCTTTCACGTTTCTGTGAAGTAATCGATAATTTCATCTTCTAGGTGAGAATTTTTAGTTGCTGAATGTGCTTCAGTAAGGGGACTGATTTTAAATAGTAGCCACACTGCTTTTCAACAATAAATCCTATTAGGTCCTCGTTTTCTACACAATTTTTTCCACGACAGTATTCTATTTTAATATCTTCACTAGAGTTCCTAAATAGCAGAGAAGAAGGTAACGAGTGAGCAACAAAATTCGTGATCGCAATTGGCTAAACGTATATCGGTTCTTTTACTTTACTGTTTACATTAATCGTCAATTCACATTACTCGATGACTTTTTACACAATCGTATCGATCAAGAATTAGATTCAGAGTCTCCTACGATCACGAGTTTTGTTGCTCACTCGTTATTAAATGTATAAATAATTGTAACTTTAAAAGGAAATATTTTAGGTACTCGTTAAAAACAAAAATATTGCACGTAACGAGTTTCTAATAAGGTTTTAACTAGATTGGAAAACCATAATATATGTTCTTATAGCTTACTCTTTCATGGTTTTATCAATCACAGTAAACAATAAAACAATAGTAGTGATAGTTATGGAAAAATATTGTGTGTAACAAATACCTATTAACGTCTATTAACGTTAGAATTTTGTGTTTTACATCTTGTTTATTCGATATTGAAACATTGTATTATTTGAGAAAAAATCCAGTTGCGAGACAATCGTCGAGAAAATACTGTGCATGACTCAGTTTTAGTTACTTGTTGCATACAAAATTATTTCCAAATCTGTGTCATTATTATTAATATTAATAACAAAATAACTTAATTAAGTTTGGCAGATATTTTGGCTGTATATTTTACATAGTTTTTCCCACAATTTTGTCCAGAAATCGATTTTACACGCTGTGTGCTTCGGAAAGAGTAATTTTAAGATTGAGTCGGTTTAGGTCCTCGTTCTGTACATTATATTTTCAACGGCGGTATATCTATGCTGTATTTCAAACAATACTTTATCTACGAAAATATCACTATTGGAAATTTCTGTCCGGTGTAAATTTGAAGAAGTTAAATAACATATTATAGAGAATTTTACAGTAATCCGAATTATAAATAAATTTCCAAAGTTCAAAAAGAACTCAAAAAGAACCTAAAGGTCGAGATTAACACAACCTTTGAATTGTAGAGAATAAACAAAAACTTTTTCACTAAAACACCGCGATAATTTGTTCTCTAATCGCCACACACAGATGTATAAATAACCATAAGAACCTGAGAACCACCACAGTCGATCATGAAGATCACACCAATCATCTTCTTTGCTCTTTTGGTGTGCATTCAGGTTATTTAATTTTTATCTTTGCATGCACATTTTTGAAGATCAATTTATTTTAGTGCGACCTAATTAAAGACCGATGTAAGCAGCAATCGGGTGTTAGTGGTGCCGTTTTGGACAAACTATACCAGGATCGGGTGGTGGAAGACGATCCGAAACTCAAGACATTTTTCCTCTGTTATAACAAGGTCAACGGTATTCAGAACGAAAAAGGAAAGATAAGTGTTGAAGGTGTTAGGAAAGAAATTTCGTACCTTCCACAAAAACTTGGAGTGATAGAGGATCAAATTGTGAGCTGCGCGAAGGAGAAGGAGACTCCAGAAGAGACGGCATGGGCGTTCGCGAAGTGTGTGGTTGGCTTGATACCTAGTTAGCAGATTAAAAATGTAAACTCTACAAGGTGTCTCATATAAGGTTGGTTTATATTTTATGTGACAAACTACTTCTTTGTAATTTAGAAACAAGTGAAATAAATATTCGAGTAATGTCCTTAGACTCAGACATACTCCTATGTTTGAAAAATGGTGATTACGCCCAATCATAATTTATTATGCCCTCAACAATACTCAAAAATTCTGACGAGCAAGCACTGATGGTCCTTTGAGTAATACTGCCTGAAGAGTTGTCAATTTTCATTACTTTTTCATTGCTGCTGTGGATAAAAGATCTCAGAAGAAATTTGTAGATAAGATATCTGGGCCTTAATGAACCAAAAGCAAGATTATTGTTGATTGCAAGTACTTGCCCCCAATAAATACTAAATAATTATACCTACTGAACTTTCGCCAGGGCACAGTACTTTATAATTGATTCAAAAGCAAGAAATTTTCAGAAATTGTATAAAATATGTCTGTGCTGTTCAAAGCATTGATATGGCATGTGATGAAAATGTCAGATTTGCATCTGACATTTTCTTTTACGAAAGCAAAATAATTAGTAAAGTTATGAATGAAAGAGCTGAAACTGAGAATTATTATCCAAGGCCCTTTTAAACTTTTTTCATCTATTTTTTAAATCTGAACTACTAACATACAAAATTTGGCACTTATTCCACCGGCGAAAACTCGTGCAAATTCATATGGAAGCACTTCATGGCATTGTAAGTCGTCTCTTCCGGCTTCTCCTTCTTCACCGTGCACTTAGCATGTACCCTATTTGCCTCCTCCTCACTACTTGCAGCCAATCTTGCCAACTTCTTGAGCTGATCACTTGCCAGGTCGTCATTGTCATCAATGAGTTGCAACGTGCGAAAACAGCAAAGAGAGTAAGCTTTGAGCTTCGGATCCTCTTCGAACTGATAGTTCCTCGCCTTGGCGAGGACTTCTTCGGAGACTCCTGTTTCCTTTCTGCAGGGAGTTACGAGCTTCAGTAGTTTGGTATGTTGCTGGTCGGTCATCGCCTTGATGGAAAGTCAAAGAGAGATTTTGAGAGTTATATTATGTTATGTAGTTACCAGAGTGCAGGAGAGTGCTGCCAAGAGAAGAAGTACGAGCTTCATTTTGATGCAAAATTTAATTTCAAGCTGCCGCAACGGGGCTTTTATATGGTCGAAAGTGTAGAGGTTATCTCTCTAAATTTTTGTTAACAACGGCAGGAATATTTCTGTCCTAAGATCCTGACCGACTGATCCATCGTGCTGATGACAGCCATCAACTTTTAATTGCCCGTTTTACAGGAAACACCAAGAGGTCATTCAAATTCACAATGGCGATATAATAACTCTCCGACGAAGGCCCCAATAACGCCGTCTGCGACACACTTACCGGCATCACCTTGAGACCGCAAATAAATAAAAACGTGAATAATCAGCTGCGCAAACAATGCACAGATATTAATAAACGCAGTTCAAGGTCCGTTCTCTTTATGCACTTTAATCCTTTCTCTTCACTGCATGTAATTGATAACAAGACGGTTAGAAACAAGACGCTTGAAAAATGTGAGGGCCTGGAGGTACCACGACGGACACTGCAAAATCTAATAAAAAATAACGGTGAGACCCGGTTTTTTCATGCCGAAATTTGTTATATAAGAAGCAAAAGGAAGCAGTGAACTCGCAGTTTTGACATTGCTCAGAAATGAAGGCTTTCGTTGTGGTTTGCATCCTCCTCGTTGCCGTTCAGGTATTTTTTCCCTGGATTGTATTGGAATCACACCTCTGATAACTACCATTTTTCAGGCCATGACCGAAGAGCAGAAGCAGAAGATGGAGCAGCTCTCCAAGGAGTGTCTAGAAATCTCCAAAGTTGACGAATCCCTGATAAAAGACGCCGAAATGGGCAAATTCGCCGACGACCCCAAGCTCAAGATTCACGCTCTGTGCATGTCGAAGAAATTTAACCTGCAGAACGAGGATGGTGAGCTTCAGATAGAAGATTTCAAGCAAAAGTTGAATGCCCAGCAGAAACCTAAAGAAGAAGTGGAGAAGGTGGCGAAATTGTGCATGGTCCGGAGAGACACCCCCGAGAATACGGCCTTCGAGATGTTCCAGTGCTTGCAAAAGAACAAGGTCGTGCTAGTGTAAATAGTTGGTACAAATATATTTTTATTTAAACTAATTTTATTTTTTGTAAATACATGGAAATCGTTACTTTAACATTTTACAAAGGCCCACCCGGTCTCTTCCGCGAACACATGGGGAACAAAGTAGCTCTTTTGATATCCAGTGAGGTTGTTGCAGGATAAACTTCCTGAGTTCCGGAACGCCCTATAAATCCCTGGTGCTTTTTCAATTTTTATCACTGATTCCCGTTGAAATCGAGGATTTCTGGGGAGTTTTCAAAACTCTTCAAATCTCTTTAGGATTTTTCAAAACGCTCTTCATAACTCTTCAGGGCCCTTCAAGACAATATTTCTCAAAGGCCCATCACGGCTCAGTATTTTTCACTACTTTTGAGGACATAATTATGATTGGGCGCATTCACCATTTTTCAAACATTAGTCTGAATATTTACTTCACTTGTTTTTAAATGATAAAAAATTAGTTTGTCACGTAAAATTACTTCAATGAGAAGAAACAAGAATGAACAAAAAAGTCTTGTAGCAAATTGCACCTTGAAAACATTTTGAGGACATATATAAAGTAGGTACATCCTTGGAAGTAAAACTTGTGAGAACTTCTGTTTAATAATATTTTTTGTTTTTGAAAACAGCCAAAATTGACACTTTCGGGTTGCTATAGTAAATGAATGAAAGGTTTAAAAAGTGCCTTTAATTCTGTTATTGTTCAATTTTAGACATTTTTCAACATTTACTCATAAAAAAACAATTTCTAAACTTTGGTATTTATCAAGCCAGTCAGACACTTCGCGAACGCCCAAGCCGTCTCTTCGGGAGTCTCCTTGTCCTTCGCGCAATTCACGATTTGATCCTCTATCACCCCAAGTTTTCGTGGACCGTTCGAAATTTCTTTCCTAACACCTTCAAGACTTATCTCCCCCTTTTCATTTTGAATACCTTTCATCTTGTTGCTGCAGAGCAAAAATGTCTTGAGTTTCGGATCGTCTTCCACCACCCGATGATATAGTTTGTCCAAAATGGCGTCACTGACTCCCGATTGCTGCTGACATCTGTCTCTAACCTGGTCGCACTAGAACTGATCTTCAAAGAATGTGCATGCAAAAATAAAATATTAAATAACCTGAATGCACACCAAGAAGGCAAAGAAGACGAGTAGTGTGCTCTTCATGGTGGACTGTGGTGGTTCTCAGTTTTTTATGGTTATTTATTGTATATCTGCGTCTGATGACTAGTCAACAAATTATCGCGGTGTTTTAGTGAAAAAATTTTTGTTTACTCTCGGCTTGAAATTTAGACCTACACGCTAAGAAAAACAATCCAAAGGTTGTGTTAATCTCGACCTTTACAAAATTGAGTTCTTTTTGACCTTTTATGATATTTTCGTAGCAAAAATATTATTTGCAATTAGTATGATTTAATGCTTTCTGCAATTTCATCGTTTACCACCACCAGCAAAGATACACCGCCGTGGAAAATATAGTGTACAGAACAAGTACCTGAACCGACTCAATCTTCAGATGATTCTGACTTACTTCCGATGCACACTCAGCATCTAAAAACTATTTTTTGAAGATATTGTAGAAATAACTTCAAAAAACCCAAAGTAACTAAAACTAAAAAGTAAAAAATAAAAATTTACAATTTCAGAATTATTTGTTGTTCCGGTTAATGTAATTAATTATTTTTCCGTTTAATGAAATTCAGAAATTATTGTTGATTATCTAATTATTAATTGTTTTATAATTTTTAAGTCGGTGCCAAGTAAAACATAAAATTATACATTTTAAAGTTATAATTCCCTATAATAATAATTTCAGACTTCTTAATTCACGATTATGATTACTGAATTAAAGTTTTCAGAACACATTTGATACATTAGGTAAAAGCTATATATTCGTAGTAATAATTTTGCATGATTTAGGTTGGATTTACCAAGAGATGAATTATTGTTAGATTTGAAATAAATAAAAAAATATTTATTATGTAATTCCTATGAATTGTTTTTATAATTTTTTTCGTAGTAACTAATTTGTTATTGTAGGAAGGTGTATAATTTGCTTTTATGGCACCAACTTCAAAATTATAAAACAATTAATAATTAGATAATCAACAATAATTTCTGAATTTCATTAAACGGAAAAATAAATAATTACATTAACCGGAACAACAAATAACTCTGAAATTGTAAATTTTTATTTTTTACTTTTTAGTTTTAGTTACTTTGGGTTTTTTGAAGTCGGTTTCCTTTTTTTTTAAAGTTAATTATTTTACAATTTTAAGTGATGGGTAGACCTAGTAAGGACGCTTCAAATCCACGCGAGCGCGAAAATAGATTGTCTTTGTGGTTTCTATGGGATACAGCATGAGAAAATGTGGATTATGTTGAAAATAGAAAATTATTCTTTTACGGTCAAAACTGCAAAAAATTGTAGATAGGCCTTCAATACCTTTCAAATGAGGTATCACTCGACCCATAGTGCCATTTAAGATTTTGGGGCTAACAGCCCCCTCGCGAAGAGGGCGAAGCGCCGAAACTTGAAAAGAATCTGAAAAGATGTGCCCCTGGCAAATAAAATCGACCTGTTCGAGGATTTTTCAATCAGAGTTATCAATTCGGAGAAATCTGGACTGGGGAGTTTTAAATGAGACAGCCTGTATATTATAGACATAAATCGATTGGTGCAGAAAGCATCCAAGTACCATATCATGTATGCTAAAATTTGCGACTAATTGATAGTGCTTATATGCCAAGGGCATAGTAAAACACAATTGTAGATCAATTTTCCATAGTTTTTGCGTTTCCTGAAAAGTTTGCAAAATGTTACTTGGCTTGTTTTAACAATTAACGATTCAATTGAAATCGGCTCATAAACAAAGAAATTATATTTGAAGTCGGTTTCGGTAAGACACAATAAATCACGTCGTTGACCACTGTGTATTTATTCTCGGCTTGTCACTGGGGTTGGGTTGAGGCCATAAACCATTCATTTCGAGCAGGTAGCGTCATTCAAACACATTTCCATTTGATTTTGAGGAATTTCCTTCTATAACTTCGAAATCTTACGTCCAATACGAATTAAATTAAAATGGGAACATCCTGAAGGTATACTGAATATAACGCAAGAAGAATAATTGAAATCGGTTCATAAACAAAGAAGTTATGCGCGCACAAGCATATCCAATCACCACATTTCCATCTGATTTTCAAGAGTTTCCTGCTATAACTCCGAAGTCTTACGTTCAATATGAATGAAATTAAAATGGGACCACCTTGGAGCCATACTCAACCCAACGCAAAAAGAATAATTGAAATCGGTTCATAAACAAAGAAGTTATGCCCGAACATACATAAAAAAAAACATATATACAGTCGAATAGAGAACCTCCTCCTTTTTTGAAGTCGGTTAAAAAATTATCTATCAAACCTGTTTAATTAAAATAAGTCTTGTTATTAAAATTAGTTAATTTTTATCTAAATTTAAATCTATAACCATTACAGAATAGTGGAAAAATATTGTTGACAACGAGGATCTAAAATTTTGTTCAGTAAACTTAATGAACAATTAGAAACAGAATAAAAAATTTTTGATGTTTCAGAAATTTGATATTTTTACTTTAGAATTCTGGAATATTTGCTCTGTAGCTGCAAAGATCTATATTTTATCAACACGCCCACAAAATTTCAACGAAAAATCTTCAAAAATAAAAAAGTTATATTCAACGGCGCGCAAAAATGTACAGAAATGTGCGGCATTTAATGTAACTTTTTTATTTTTGAAGATTTTTTGTTGAAATTTTCGGGGCGTGTTGATAAAATATAGATCTTTGCAGCTACAGAGCGATTTTTTGAAATTTGTAAATTAAAAAAAAGATATTGCGAGAAAATTTGCTTCGACCGGCAGAAATGTACCTGCCACTGGAGAACCCTCTTAAGGCTAAGCGATTGGAGATATTTGTTACGCACAATGTTTTTTCCACAACCTTGACAATAAACATACATGTTTACTATGATTGATAAAACAATTAAAAACAGATTTGACAGCTTTGTGGATAAAATTGAGTACAAAATCGTATTAAATCGAATAAACAAAATGTAAAGCACAAAACTGTAACCTTAAAACATTGTATTACCGTTGTAGGTATTTGTTACACACGATATTTTTCCATAATTATGACAACTATTTTAATGTTGATAAAATAATGAAAGCAAGCGAAAAGAATAAATACATGGTTTTTCAATCTAATTGAAAATCTAATTAGATACTCGTCATAATTTTATATTTTAACGAGTACGGTAACGCTGAAGATTTGAGTAACCATTCAATGTTTTCATTACAATCAATATTTTTGCACAAATATTACTATTAACTGAAACAAAACGTACATTGATAAACCATAGAAATCTGGAAATAGAAATAAGGGCACACAGTTTTACAAATGTGAGTATACAACTGAGTATAAAATCGCATTAAATGCTCGTTGTGTACAGTATTTTCTTAAGGATCGTTTCGATTAATAATAATTTGAGAAAATATTTTCCACTTTCAAGTTTATACAATATTGAAAAATTGAAACAAAGTTATCGATTTCATTGAAATTCTTCTATAGGAAAAATATTGTATGGAACAAGTAACTATTTTCTTATAATTGAGGTTTAGTTTACATCGTTGAAAATATTTTTTTAACTGAACTTTAAAATTCCCTTAAAAATACTTATATCATGGAATAATAATAATAATCGAAAAAGTAGTGTATACAACCATAGGATTTGGCGTTCAATCATGTTGTAAAAACATTAACATGATTGTGTGATCTGTGCATTTATATGTTTTTATCACTCCCAGCGGGATAACTTTGATGTAGCATAAAAATATAACTAAAAAAACTATTGTTTTGATATTCAAATTGTGAAACATTCGTAGGAACAATTTTATACAACCCAGGATCTAGGACCTATTTTTGCATATTTTATTTTGTTTTCGCTGTTTCATCAGTCACAGTAAGCACGGGAGAGAAATTTAAATTTTTAATATTTCCGTAGAAAAAATATTTATACGAAGGCGCTGAACGGACATGAATGGAAAAACAACTGTAAACGGTTTTTTTTTTTGACAATTCCGACTTTTTCTGGCAATTCTCACTTTTTTTCTGGCAATATGACCTATTTGGAATATGTTACTTTAAGGGGTCGAGCGCATAGCGCGGAGCACCAATTTCAATGATCCACGGAAAAACAAATTTTCACAGACGATAACTTCCGTGGAACACTTGAAATTGGTACTTTAAAACATACATAAAGCGCTTAGAAACAAGACGCTTGAAAAATGTGAGGGCCTGGAGGTATCACGACGGCCACTGCAAAATCTAATAAAAAATAACGGTGAGACCCGGTTTTTTCATGCCGAAATTTGTTATATAAGAAGCAAAAGGGAGCAGTGAACTCGCAGTTTTGACATTGCTCAGAAATGAAGACTTTCGTTGTGCTTTGCAGCCTACTCGTTGCCGTTCTGGTATTTTTTCCCTGGATTGTATCGGAATCACACCACTGATAACTACCATTTTTCAGGCCATGTCCGAAGAGCAGAAGCAGAAGATGGAGCAGCTCTCCAAGGAGTGCCTAGAAATCTCCAAGGTTGACGAATCCCTGATAAAGGACGCCGAAATGGGCAAATTCGCCGACGACCCCAAGCTCAAGATTCACGCTCTGTGCATGTCGAAGAAATTTAACCTGCAGAACGAGGATGGTGAGCTTCAGATAGAAGATTTCAAGCAAAAGTTGAATGCCCAGCAGAAACCTAAGGAAGAAGTGGAGAAGGTGGCGAAATTGTGCATGGTCCGGAGAGACACCCCCGAGAATACGGCCTTCGAGATGTTCCAGTGCTTGCAGAAGAACAAGGTCGTGCTAGTGTAAATAGTTGGTACAAATATATTTTTATTTAAACTAATTTTATTTTTTGTAAATACAAGGAAATTGTTACTTTACAAACGCCCACCCGGTCTCTTCCGGGAACATATGGGAAACAAAGTAGCTCTTTCGATATCCAATGAGGTTGTTGCAGGATAAACGTCCTGAGTTCCGGAACGCCCTATAAATCCTTGGTGCTTTTTAAATTTTTATCACTGATTCCCGTTGAAATCGAGGATTTCTCGGGAGTTTCCAAAACTCTTCAGATCTCTTTAGGATTTCTCAGAACGCTCTTCATAACTCTTCAAGGCCCTTCAAGGACCATCACGGATCGTATTATTAACTACATTTGAGGACATAATATTTCTTTATGATTGGGCGCATTCACCATTTTTCAAACATTAGTGCGTGTCTGAGTCTTAGGATCTTGTTCAAATATTTATTTCACTTGTTTTTAAATGATAAAAAAAGTAGTTTGTCACGTAAAATTACTTCAATGAAAACATAATAATATACAGGTGTCTCGAATAAATTGATTTCCTTCGACATGAGGATCTATACAGTATAAGGAACAAAAAAGTCTTGTAGCAAATTGCACCTTGAAGATATTTTGAGGACATAGTACATCCTTGGAAGTAAGACTTTTTTGTGTTTGACAACAGCCAAAATTGACACCATTTACAGGAAGTCAACCTTAAGAGCGACACCCTATAGACTTTACTCGTAAAGAACAATTTCGAAACTTTGGTAACTAAGATATCAAGCCAGTCAGGCACCAATTACACATTTCGTGAACGCCCATGCCGTCTCTTCGGGAGTTTCCTTGTCCTTCGCGCAATTCACAATTTGATCCTCCATCACCCCCGGTTTTCGTGGACCGTTCAAAATTTCGTTCCTAAGACCTTCAGCTCTTATCTCCCCCTTTTCATTTTGAATACCGTTGATCTGGTTGCTGCAGAGCAAATATGCTTTGAGTTTCGGGTCGTCTTCCACCACCCGATGATATAGTTTGTCCAAAATGGCATCACTGACTCCCGATTGCTGCTGACACCTTTCTCTAACCCCGTGGCACTAAAACTGATCTTCAAAAAATGTACGTGCAAAAATAAAAAGTTAAATAACCTGAATGCACACCAAAAGGGCAAAGAAGACGAGTGGTGTGCTCTTCATGATGAACTGTGGTGGTTCGCAGGTCCTTATGGTTATTTATACATCTGCATGTGATGATTAGATAACAAAATTATTGCGGTATTTTAGTGAAAAACTACACGCTAAGAAAAACAGTCCAAAGGTTGTGTTAATCTCGACCTTTGCAAAATTGAGCTCTTTTTGAACTTTGGAAATTTATTTATAATTCTCATTACTGAAGAATTCCCGCAATATTACTTCAACTTCTTTAAATTTACAGCGGACAGAAATTTCCATTTGTGATATTTTCGTAGAAAAAATATTATTTGTAATTTCATCGTTTATCACCACCAGCAAACATACACCTCCGCGGAAAAAATAGTGTACAGAAAGAGTACCTAAACCGACTCAATCTTAACATGATTCTGACCTGTTTCCGAAGCACACTCAGCATCTAAAAAGTATTTCTGAAAAAAATTGTAGGGAAAAATATGTAAAATATATAGAAAAAAATTATGTGTCAAACTTATGTAATTTATAAAAATCTTGTTATTAATACTAGTTAATTTATTTAAATCCACAAGAATGACACGGATTTGGAAAAAATGTGGTGTGTAACAGGTAACTATTTCGTCAAAGTTTAGGTTTAAATCTTTTTTTTTAACTGAAATTCAAAGTTTTTTTTTAAATATATCATGGAATGATCAGCAAAAAAATTGTGTATACAACTATTGGATTTGGTGTTCAATCATGTTGTAAAGCCACTAACGAATGTGATCTTTCCATGTTTTTATGATTTGCAGTGCAATAATGATTCTGGGGGAACATAAAAATACATCTGTAAAAAAACTATCGTGTGCAATGAGCACCTAAATTTACTCATTAATTTTTGTTTTGAAATATTCAACTAAATACGAAAAATAAATTTCAATTTTGATATTTTTGCAAAAAAATATTGTTTGTAACGAGTATCTACTAAATTATTCACTTTTTTAAATGTTAAAAGTACCTGTAAATTTAGTGCTTTCTTTTTTGCTACAACACCACTAGTAAAAAGATCAAATTAGAATATCATAGTGAAAAAAATAGTGCACCGAACGAGGACCTAATATGATTTATTCTGTTGAAATGCAGTGTTGCTACCGAAGAACATTCAGCATCTAAAATTCTTAACTTGGAAAAAGAAAAACCACTTAATTTTTGACAATTCTGTAAAGAAAAGCTATGTACATTGTACAGAAAACAGATCTGTCAAACTTATTTACTTTTAGAAATATTCTTGTTAAACACATTTGTCAATTTATTTAAATCTACAATTATGACAGAATAGTGGAAAAATTATTGTTGACAACGAAGATCTAAAAATGTGTTTAGTAAACTTAACCAACAATATATGAACAGAATAAAAAATGTTTGATGTTTGAGAAATTTGATATTTTTATTTTAGGATTCTGCTTTTTTAATCAGTTTTTCCCATAAAACACCTTTTACAATTCTGGAATATTTTAATACTCAAATACAGGCGATAAATTAATTCATTGCAAGTATTTTAAGGTTAAGCGATTTGGGATATTTGTTATGCACAATGTTTTTTCCACAGCCTTGACAACAAAAATACATGTTTTCTATGATAAAATAATGAAAAACAGATTTGACAGCTTTAAATTATTAAATCGAATAAACAAAATGTAAAGCATAAAATTGTAACCTTAAAACATTGTATTACCGTTGTAGGTATTTGTTACACACAATTACACACAAGCGAGCAGAATAAAGACATGGTTTTTCAGTCCAGTTGAAACTCTTATTAGATACTCGTTACATACAATATTTTTTCGACGACTGTGTCATAATTTTATATTTTAACAAGTACGCTAACGCTGAAGATTTGAGTAACCATTGAATGCTTTCATTACAATCAATATTTTTGCACAAATATTAAAATAAAATTGTGAAACATTCGTAGGAACGATTTTGTACAACCAAGGATCTAGTACTTATTTATTGCATATTTTATTTTGGTTTCGGTGTTTCATCAGTCACAGTAAACACGAGAGAGAAATTTTAATTTTTGATATTTTCAGTTATAATATAATAAGAGTTGAGATTTCGTCGGAAAAATTTACCGATTGTTACGAGAGTTCGCCTAGCAATTTTGCGAATGACATTGTCATAAAAATCACGAAACGCAGTTGAGTGATTTTTGATCAATGTCATGAGCAAAATTGTAGAACTCGAGTCCACAATTGGTAAATTTTTCCAGCAAAATCTCAACTCGAATTATATTCCTCAGACTATTTTACGAAAACGCCCAAATTATTGAAAATGTCGTGGAAGGTGACAGAGGTAATTGAGGCAATTGAGGTATTTGACATGCAGTATGCTGCCACAGTGATTGCAGCAATTGTTATTTTTTCGCTGAAAAATGAGGTACGTTGTGTAATGTTCATTGGTCCGTAACCCCCGATAAAATTTTGACAAGTTGATTTTTCCAATTTAAATTTTGATTCCATTGTTGAATGATCACATATGATTGGTTAAAATATATATGAGTGAAATAGTCGTAGAAAAAATATTTGTACGAAGGCGCTGAACGGACATGAATGGAAAAACAAATGTAAACAATTTCTTTTCTGGCAATTCCGACTTTTTTCTGACAGTTCTAGCAATATAACCTCTTTGGAGTATGTTTCTTTAAGGGGTAGAGCGCATAGCGCGGAGCACCAATTTCAATGATCCACGGAAAAACAAATTTTCACAGACGATAACTTCCGTGGAACACTTGAAATTGGTACTTTAAAACATACATAAAGCGCTTAGAAACAAGACGCTTGAAAAATGTGAGGGCCTGGAGGTATCACGACGGCCACTGCAAAATCTAATAAAAAATAACGGTGAGACCCGGTTTTGTCATGCCGAAATTTGTTATATAAGAAGCAAAAGGGAGCAGTGAACTCGCAGTTTTGACATTGCTCAGAAATGAAGACTTTCGTTGTGGTTTGCAGCCTCCTCGTTGCCGTTCAGGTATTTTTTCCCTGGATTGTATTGGAATCACACCACTGATAACCATTTTTCAGGCCATGACCGAAGAGCAGAAGCAGAAGATGGAGCAGCTCTCCAAGGAGTGTCTAGAAATCTCCAAGGTTGACGAATCCCTGATAAAAGACGCCGAAATGGGCAAATTCGCCGACGACCCCAAGCTCAGGATTCACGCACTGTGCATGTCGAAGAAATTTAACCTGCAGGACGAGGATGGTGAGCTTCAGATAGAAGATTTCAAGCAAAAGTTGAATGCCCAGCAGAAACCTAAGGAAGAAGTGGAGAAGGTGACGAAATTGTGCATGGTCCGGAGAGACACCCCCGAGAATACGGCCTTCGAGATGTTCCAGTGCTTGCAGAAGAACAAGGTCGTGCTAGTGTAAATAGTTGGTACAAATATATTTTTATTTAAATTAATTTTATTTTTTGTAAATACAAGGAAATCGTTACTTTAACACTTTACAAGCGCCCACCCGGTCTCTTCCTTCCGGGAACACATGGGGAACAAAGTACCTCTTTTGATATCCAGTGAGGTTGTTGCAGGATAAACTTCCTGATTTTCAGAACGCCCTATAAGTCCCTGGTGCTTTTTAAATTTTTATCACTGATTCCCGTTGAAATCGAGGATTTCTCGGGAGTTTCCAAAACTCTTCAGATCTCTTTAGGATTTTTCAAAACGCTCTTCATAACTCTTCAGGGCCCTTCAAGACAATATTCCTCAAAGGACCATCACGGCTCAGTATTTTTCACTACTTTTGAGAACATAATTATGATTGGGCGCATTCACCATTTTTCAAACATTAGTATTTCACTTGTTTTTAAATCATAAAAAGTAGTTTGTCACGTAAAATGACTCTAACGAGAAGAAACAACAAGGACCAAAAAGGTTTTGTAGCACCTTGAAAACATTTTGAGGACATTTATAAAGTAGGTACATCCTTGGAAGTAAAACTTGTTAGAACTTCTGTTTAATAATATTTGTTGTTTTGTTTTTGAAAACAGCCAAAATTGACACTTTAGGGTTGCTATAGTAAATGAATAAAAGGTTTAAAAAGCGCCTTTAATTCTGTTATTGTTTAATTTTGGACTTAATGGTATGTACTTATTTTTTGAATTTTTGAAAGTAACCAATCTAACATTTACAGAAAGCCAACCTTAAGAGAGACACTCTATAGACTTTACTCGTAAAAAAAACAATAATTTCTAAACTTTGGTCACTAGGTATCTATCAAGCCAGTCAGACACTTCGCGAACGCCCAAGCCGTCTCTTCGGGAGTCTCCTTGTCCTTCGCACAATTCACGATTTGATCCACTATCACCCCAAGTTTTCGTGGACCGTTCGAAATTTCTTTCCTAACACCTTCAAGACTTATCTCCCCCTTTTCATTTTGAATACCTTTCATCTTGTTGCTGCAGAGCAAAAATGTCTTGAGTTTCGTATCGTCTTCCACCACCCGATGATATAGTTTGTCCAAAATGGCGTCACTGACTCCCGATTGCTGCTGACATCTTTCTCTAACCTGGTCGCACTAGAACTGATCTTCAACAAATGTGCACGCAAAAATATAAACTTAAATAACCTGAATGCACACCAAGAGGGCAAAGAAGACGAGTGGTGTGCTCTTCATGGTGGACTGTAGTGATTCTCAGGTTTTTATGGTTATTTATACATCTGTGTGTGATGATTAGTCAACAAATTATCGCGCTGTTTTAGTGAAAAAATTTTAGTTTACTCTCGGCTTTAAATTTAGACCTACATGTTAGGAAATACAATCCAAAGGTTGGGTTTATCTCAACCTTTACAAAATTTAGTTCTTTTTGACCTTTGGAAATTTATTTATAATTCTCATTACTGAAGATTTCTCGCAATATTACTTTAACTTTGTATATTTTCGTTGCAAAAATATTATTTGCAATTAGTATGATTTAGTGTTTTTCTGCAGTCTCATCGTTTACCACCACCAGCAAAGATACACCGCCGTGAAAAAAATAGTGTACAGAACAAGTACCTAAACCGACTCAATCTTCAGATGATTCTGACTTGCTTCCGATGCACACTCAGCATCTAAAAACTATTTCTGGAAAAAAATGTGTAGAAAAATTATCTATGAAAGTTATTTAATTCAAATAAATCTTGTTATTAATATTGGTTAATTTATCTAAATCCACAATTATGACACGGATTTTCAATAAATATTGTGTGTTACAAGTAAATATTTCGTCAAAGCTTAGGTTTCAATCATTTTTGTAACTAAAATTCAAAATTCTTTTAAAAATGCATATATCATGGAATGATCAGCAAAACAATAGTGTATACAACCATTGGATTTGGTGTTCAATCACGAGAGTGTGATCTTTCCATGTTTTTATGACTCGCAGTGCAATAATAGTTCTGGTGGAACATAAAAATGCACATGTAAAAAACTATTGTGTGCAACGAGGACCTAAATGTACCCATTAATATTAAAAAAATTAGATATTCAAACTAAATACGAGAAAAACATATCAAATTTTGATATTTTTACCAAAAAATATTGTACAATATTATTCACATTTTAAAAATTTTAAAAATACCTGTAAATTTAGTACTTTCTTACTTTCTACTTAATATCATTCTTTAAGACCACTCGTAATGACATTAAATTAGAATACAAACGTAGAAAAAATGGTGTACCGAACGAGGACCCAATATGATTTATTCTGTTGAAATGCCAGTGTTGCTACTGTTTAAAATCTGCCCTATTACCGAAGAACATTCAGCATCTAAAATTTCTAACCTGGAAGAAGAAATTATCTACCAGTTACTTTTGACAGATCTGTAAAGAAAAAACTAAGTAAATTGTAAAGAAAATACATATCTGTTAAACTTATTTACTTTTAGTATTAATTAATATTTGTTAATTTATTTAAGTCTACAACTATTACAGAATAGTGGAAAAATATTGTTGACAACGAGGATCTAAAATATTGTTCAGTAAACTTAATCAACAATTTAGAAACAGAATAAAAAATGTTTGATGTTTGAGAATTTTGATATTTTTACTTTAGAATTCTGGAATATTTGAATACCCAAACACAGGAGATAAATTGATTAAATTTAAGTATTTTAAGGCTAAGCGATTTGAGATATTTGTTACGCACAATGTTTTTTCCACAACCTTCACAATAAACATACGTGTTTACTATGATTGATAAAACAATTAATAACAGATTTGACAGCTTTGTGTATAAAATTGAGTACAAAATCGTATTAAATTGAATAAGTAAAATGTAAAGCACAAAACTGTAACCTTAAAACATTGTATTGCCGTTGTAGGTATTTGTTACACACAATATTTTTTCATAACTGTGACAACTATTTTAATGTTTACCATGATTGATAAAACAATGAAAGCAAGCGAGAAGAATAAATATGTACATGGTTTTTCAGTCTAAAAAATCTTATTAGATACTCGTTTCATACAATATTTTGTCGACGACTGTATCATAATTTTATATTTTAACAAGTACGTTAACGCTGAAGATTTGAGTAACCATTGAATGTTTTCATTACAATTAATAATTTTTCACAAATATTACTATAAAATGAATCAAAACTTATGTTGATAAACCAATAAAAATCTAGAAATAGAAACAAGGGCACAAAGCTTTACAAATTTGAGTATACAACTGAGTCTAAAATCGCATTGAATGCTCGTTGTGTACAGTATTTTCTTAAGGATCGTTTCGAATAATAATAATTTGAGAAAATATTTTCCAGCTTCAAGTTTATACAATATTGAAAAATTGAAACAAAGTTATCGATTTCTTTGAAATTTTTCTATAGGAAAAATATTCTATGTAACAAGTAACTATTTTGTCATAGTTGAGGTTTACATCGTTGAAAATACTTTTTAACTGAAATTCAAAATTCCCTTAGAAATATTTATATCATGGAATGATCATCGAAAAAACCGTGTATACAACCATAGGATTTGGCGTTAAATATTGTTGTAAAAACATTAACATGATTGTGTGATTTGTGTATTTACATATATTATGCTTTTATGATTCCCAATGCGATAACTTTGATGTAGCATAAAAATATAACTGAAAAAACTATTGTTTTGATATCCAAATTGTGAAACATTAGTAGGAACGATTTTGTACAACCAAGGATCTAGTACTTATTAATTGCATATTTTATTTTGGTTTCGGTGTTTCATCAGTCACATTAAACACGAGAGAGAAATTTTAATTTTTGATATTTTCGTAGAAGAAATATTTCTACGAAGGTGCTGAACTTACATGAATGGAAAAACAAATGTAAACATTTTTTTTTCTGGTAATTCCGATTTTTTTCTGACATTTTTAGCAATATAACTTATTTGGAGTATGTTTCTTTAAGGGGTCGAGCGCATAGCGCGGAGCACCAATTTCAATGATCCACGGAAAAACTAATTTTCACAGACGATGACTTCCGTGGAACACTTGAAATTGGTACTTGAAAACATACATAAAGCGCTTAGAAACAAGACGCTTGAAAAATGTGAGGACCTGGAGGTATCACGACGGCCACTACAAAATCTAATAAAAATAACGGTGAGACCCGGTTTTTTCATGCCGAAATTTGTTATATAAGAAGCAAAAGGGAGCAGTGAACTTGCAGTTTTTTCATTGCTCAGAAATGAAGACTTTCGTTGTGGTTTGCAGCCTCCTCGTTGCCGTTCAGGTATTTTTTCCCTGGATTGTATTGGAATCACATCACTGATAACTACCATTTTTCAGGCCATGACCGAAGAGCAGAAGCAGAAGATGGAGCAGCTCTCCAAGGAGTGCCTAGAAATCTCCAAGGTTGACGAATCCCTGATAAAAGACGCCGAAATGGGCAAATTCGCCGACGACCCCAAGCTCAAAATTCACGCTCTGTGCATGTCCAAGAAATTTAACCTGCAGAACGAGGATGGTGAGCTTCAGATAGAAGATTTCAAGCAAAAGTTGAATGCCCACCAGAAACCTAAGGAAGAAGTGGAGAAGGTGACGAAATTGTGCATGGTCCAGAGAGACACCCCCGAGAATACGGCCTTCGAGATGTTCCAGTGCTTGCAGAAGAACAAGGTCGTGCTAGTGTAAATAGTTGGTACAAATATATTTTTATTTAAACTAATTTTATTTTTTGTAAATACAAGGAAATTGTTACTTTACAAACGCCCACCCGGTCTCTTCCGGGAACACATGGGAAACAAAGTAGCTCTTTCGATATCCAGTGAGGTTGTTGCAGGATAAACGTCCTGAGTTCCGGAACGCCCTATAAATCCTTGGTGGTTTTTAAAATTTTATCACTGATTCCCGTTGAAATCGAGGATTTTTCGGGAGTTTCCAAAACTCTTCAGATCTCTTTAGGATTTCTCAGAACGCTCTTCATATCTCTTCAAGGCCCTTCAAGGACCATCACGGATCGTATTATTAACTACATTTGAGGACATAATATTTTTTTTATGATTGGGCGCATTTACCATTTTTCAAACATTAGTGCGTGTCTGAGTCTGAGGATCTTGTTTAAATATTTATTTCACTTGTTTTTAAATGATAAAAAAAGTAGTTTGTCGCGTAAAATTACTTCAATGAAAACATAATAATATACAGGTGTCTCGAATAAAGTGATTTCCTTCGACATGAGGATCTATACAGTATAAGGAACAAAAAAGTCTTGAACAAATTGCACCTTGAAGATATTTTGAGGACATAGTACATCCTTGGAAGTAAAACTTTTTTGTTTTTGACAACAGCCAAAATTGACACCATTTACAGGAAGTCAACCTTAAGAGCGATACCCTATAGACTTTACTCGTAAGGAACAATTTCGAAACTTTGGTAACTAAGGTATCAAGCCAGTCAGGCACAAATTACACATTTCGTGAACGCCCATGCCGTCTCTTCGGGAGTTTCCTTGTCCTTCGCGCAATTCACAATTTGATCCTCCATCACCCCCGGTTTTCGTGCACCGTTCGAAATTTCGTTCCTAAGACCTTCAACTCTTATCTCCCCCTTTTCATTTTGAATACCGTTGATCTGGTTGCTGCAGAGCAAATATGTCTTGAGTTTCGGGTCGTCTTCCACCACCCGATGATATAGTTTGTCCAAAATGGCATCACTGACTCCCGATTGCTGCTGACACCTTTCTCTAACCCCGTGGCACTAAAACTGATCTTCAAAAAATGTACGTGCAAAAATAAAAAGTTAAACAACCTGAATGCACACCAAAAAGGCAAAGAAGACGAGTAGTGTGCTTTTCATGACGGACTGTGATGGTTTTCAGGTTATTATGGTTATTTATACATCTGCATGTGATGATTAGATAACAAAATTATCTCGGTGTTTTGGTTAAAAAAGACCTTTGCAAAATTGAGCGCTTTTTGAACTTTGGAAATTTATTGATATTTCTCATTACTGAAGAATTCCCGCAATATTACTTCAACTTCTTTAAATTTACAGCGGACAGAAATTTCCATTTGTGATATTTTCGTAGCAAAAATATTATTTGTAATTTCATCGTTTACCACCACCAGCAAACATACACCGCCGTGGAAAAAATAGTGTACAGAAAGAGTACCTAACCCGACTCAATCCTAACATGATTCTGACCTGTTTCCGAAGCACACTCAGCATCTAAAAACTATTTCTGAAAAAAAATTGTAGGGAAAAATATGTAAAATATGTATATAGAAAAAAATTATGTGTCAAACTTATTTAATTTATATAAATCTTGTTATTAATACTAGTTATTTTATCTAAATCCACAAGAATGACACGGATTTGGAAAAAATGTGCTGTGTAACAGGTAACTATTTCGTCAAAGTTTAGGTTTAAATCTTTTTTTTTTAATGAAATTCAAATTTTTTTTCAAAACATCATGGAATGATCAGCAAAAAAATTGTGTATACAACTATTGGATTTGGTGTTCAATCATGTTGTAAAGCCACTAACGAATGTAATGTTTCCATGTTTTTATGACTTGCAGTGCAATAATAGCTCTGGGGAAACATAATAATACACCTGTAACAACACTATTGTGTGCAATGAGCACCTAAATTTACTGATTAATTTTTGTTTTTAAATATTCAAACTAAATACGAGAAAGAAATTTCAAATATTGATATGCAAAAAATATTGTTTGTAACGAGTATCTACTACATTATTCACTTTTTTAAATGTTAAAAGTACCTGTAAATTTAGTGCTTTCTTGTTTGCTACAACACCACTAGTAAAGAGATCAAATTAGAATACCATCGTGAAAAAAGTAGTGCACGAAACGAGGACCTAATATGCTTAATTCTGTTGAAATGCAGTGTTGCTACTATTTAAAATTTGTCCTATTACCGAAAAACATTCAGCATCTAAAATTTTTAACTTGGAAAAAGAAAAACCACTTAATTTTTGACAGATCTGTAAAGAAAAACTATGTACATTGTACAGAAAACATATCTGTCAAACGTATTTACTTTTAGAAATATTCTTGTTAATACATATTTATCAATTTATTTAAATCTACAATTATGACAGAATAGTGGAAAAATTATTGTGGACAACGAAGATCTAAAAATGTGTTCAGTAAACTTAACCAACAATTTATGAACAGAATAAAAAATGTTTGATGTTTGAAAAATTTTATATTTTTACTTTAGGGTTCTGCTTTTTTAATCAGTTTTTCCCATAAAACACCAAAAAATTTCTTTTACAATTCTGAAATATTTTAATACCCAAATACAGGCGATAAATTAATCCATTGCAAGTATTTTAAGGCTAAGCGATTTGGGATATTTGTTATGCACAATGTTTTTTCCACAGCCTTGACAACAATGAATTAAACAATGAAAAACAGATTTGACAGCTTTAAATTATTAAATCGAATAAACAAAATGTAAAGCATAAAATTGTAACCTTAAAACATTGTAATACACAATATTTTTCCATAACTATGACAACTATTTTATAATGTTTACATGGTTGATAAAACAACGAAAGCAAGTGAGCAGAATAAATACATGGTTTTTCAGTCTAGTTGAAAATCTTATTAGATACTCGTTACATACAATATTTTTTCGACGACTGTGTCATAATTTTATATTTTAACAAGTACGTTAACTCTGAAGATTCGAGTAACCATTGAATGTTTTCATTACAATCAATATTTTTGCACAAATATTACTATTAAGTGAAACAAAACGTATATTGATAAACCATAGAAATCTGGAAATAGAAATAAGGGCACACAGTTTTACAAATTTGAGTATACAACTGAGTAGAAAATCGCATTAAATGCTCGTTGTGTACAGTATTTTCTGAAGAATCGTTTCGATTAATAACAATTTGAGGAAATATTTGCCAGCTTCAAGTTTATACAATATTGAAACATTGAAACAAAGTTATCGATTTCTTTGAAATTCTTCTATAGGAAAAATATTGTATTGAACAAGTAACTATTTTCTCATAATTGAGGTTTAGTTTACATCGTTGAAAATATTTTTTTAACTGAACTTCAAAATTCCCTTAAAAATACTTATATCATGGAATAATAATTGAAAAAGTAGTGTATACAACCATAGAATTTGGCGTTCAATCATGTTGTAAAAACATTAACATGATTGTGTGATCTGTGCATTTATATGTTTCTCTGGCAATTCTCACTTTTTTTCTGGCAATATGACATATTTGGAATATGTTTCTTTAAGGGGTCGAGCGCGTAACGCGGAGCACCAATTTCAATGATCCACGGAAAAACAATTTTTCACAGACGATAACTTCCGTGGAACACTTAAAATTGGTACATTAAAACATACATAAAGCGCTTAGAAACAAGACGCTTGAAAAATGTGAGGGCCTGGAGGTATCACGACGGCCACTGCAAAATGTAATAAAAAATAACGGTGAGACCCGGTTTTTTCATGCCGAAATTTGTTATATAAGAAGCAAAAGGGAGCAGTGAACTCGCAGTTTTGACATTGCTCAGAAATGAAGACTTTCGTTGTGCTTTGCAGCCTCCTCGTTGCCGTTCAGGTATTTTTTCCCTGGATTGTATCGGAATCACACCACTGATAACTACCATTTTTCAGGCCATGACCGAAGAGCAGAAGCAGAAGATGGAGCAGCTCTCCAAGGAGTGCCTAGAAATCTCCAAGGTTGACGAATCCCTGATAAAAGACGCCGAAATGGGCAAATTCGCCGACGACCCCAAGCTCAAGATTCACGCTCTGTGCATGTCGAAGAAATTTAACCTGCAGAACGAGGATGGTGAGCTTCAGATAGAAGATTTCAAGCAAAAGTTGAATGCCCAGCAGAAACCTAAGGAAGAAGTGGAGAAGGTGGCGAAATTGTGCATGGTCCGGAGAGACACCCCCGAGAATACGGCCTTCGAGATGTTCCAGTGCTTGCAGAAGAACAAGGTCGTGCTAGTGTAAATAGTTGGTACAAATATATTTTTATTCAATTAATTTTATTTTTTTGTAAATTCAAGATATCCAGTGAGGTTGTTGCAGGATAAACTTCCTGAGTTCCGGAACGCCCTATAAATCCCTGGTGGTTTTTAAATTTTTATCACTGATTCCCGATGACTTCCCATTTTTATGTCTCTCTAGTACCGTTGCGTTGAAATCGACGATTTCTCGGGAGTTTTCCAGATTCTTCAGATATCTTTAGGATTTTTCAGAACGCTCTTCATAACTCTTCAGGGTCCTTTAAGGCAATATTTCTCAAAGGACCATCAGGGTCAGTATTTTTCACTACTTTTGAGGACATAATTATGATTGGGCGCATTCACCATTTTTCAAATAATACTGCGTGTCTGAGTCTGAGGATCTTGTTTGAATATTTATCTCACTTGTTTTTTAATGATAAAAAAGTAGTGTGTCACGTAAAATTATTTCAATGAAAACATCATAATGTAATGGTGTCTCGCATAAAATGAGCTTCCATTAACATAAGGAACAAAAAGGCTATAAGCAAATTGCATCTTGAATATATTTTGAGGACATCTATAAAGTACTGTGACGTTCTCGAAGAATCGTGGCGTGATGATTTAATCGTAAATTCGTATAATCGCGAATACTCTAGTTCTCAAAGAAACCAGAAAGCGGCTTCCCGCTTTAAATAGGGCGGGAGAACGACTTCGGGATGGTCAGTCTAGTCGAATCACGTCGATGAAGAAGTGCGAATAAGCTGCTACTTAATCCGTGTGAGTGTTAAAATAAATAATTGTGCTGTTATAAAATATAAATAAATTTCTTCAAATAAATAGTTTTGTGAACCCGTAAACGCTACAGTACATCCTTGGAAGTAAAACTTGTGAGAACTTCTGTTTAGTAATATTTTTGTTTTGTTTTTGACAACAGCCAAAATTGACACTTTAGGGTTGCTATAGTAAATGAATGAAAGGTTTGAAAAGTGCCTTTAATTCTGTTATTGTGCAGTTTTAGACTTAATGATATGTACTTATTTTTTGCATGTTTTAAAGTAACCAATCTAACAGAGAGTGAGACACCCTATAGACTTTACTCGCAAAAAACAATCTCTAAACTTTGGTAACTAGGTAGGTATGAAGCCAGACATACACTTCGTGAACGCCCATGCCGTCTCTTCGGGAGTCTCCTTGTCCTTCGCGCACTTCACAATTTGATCCTCTATCGCCTCCAGATTATTTAGTGGAACGTGCGAAATTTTGTTCCTAACACCTTGAACACTTATCTCCCCCTTTTCATTTTGAATACCTTTCATCTTGTTGCTGCATAGCAAAAATGTCTTGAGTTTCGTATCGTCTTCCACCACCCGATGATATAGTTTGTCCAAAATGGCATCACTGACTCCCGATTGCTGCTGACATCTTTCTCTAACCTGGTCGCACTAGAACTGATCTTCAAAAAATTTTCACGCTAAAATAAAAAATTAAATAACCTGAATGCACACCAAAAGGGCAAAGAAGACGAGTGGTGTGCTCTTCATGGTGGACTGTAGTGGTTCTCAGGCTTTTATGGTTATTTATACATCTGTGTGTGATGATTAGTCAACAAATTATCGCGCTGTTTTAGTGAAAAAAATTTTGTTTACTCTCGGCTTCAAATTTAGACCTACATGTTAGGAAATACAATCCAAAGGTTGGGTTAATCTCGACTTTTACAAAATTGAGTTCTTTTTGAACTTTGGAAATTTATTTATAATTCTCATTACTGAAGAATTCCCTCAATATTAGTTTAACTTCTTCAAAGTTACACTGGACAGAAATTTCCATTTATGATATTTTCAGTTTTAATATAATAAGAGTTGAGATTTCGTCGGAAAAATTTACCGATTGTTACGAGAGTTCGCCTAGCAATTTTGCGAATGACATTGTCATAAAAATCACGAAACGCAGTTGAGTGATTTTTGATCAATGTCATGAGCAAAATTGTAGAACTCGAGTCCACAATTGGTAAATTTTTCCAGCGAAATCTCAACTCGAATTATATTCCTCAGACTATTTCACGAAAACGCCCAAATTATTGATAATGTGGTGGAAGGTGACAGGTAATTGCGGTCATTGAGGTATTTGACATGCAGTATGCTACCACAGTGAGTGCAACAATTGTTATTTTTTCGCTGAAAAATGAGGTACGTTGTGTAATAGCGACTGTTCATTGGTCCGTAACCCCCGATAAAATTTTGACAAGTTGATTTTTTCAATTTAAATTTTATTTTCATTGTTGAATGATCACATATGATTGGGTAAAATATATATGAGTGAAATAGTCGTAGCAAAAATATTATTTGTAACTAGTATGATTTAATGCTTTCTGCAATTCCATCGTATACCACCACCAGCAAAGATACACCGCCGTGGAAAAAATAGTGTACAGAACAAGTACCTAAACCGACTCAATCTTCAGATGATTCTGACTTGCTTCCGAAACACACTCAGCATCTAGAAACTATTTCTGGAAAAAAATGTGGAAAAAATTGTTTAAACACTATTTATTATATTTATATAAAAAAAAATTGTTTTTCAATATTTATTCTACAAATAATATACGAAAGTAAATTATAAAATTATTATGAATTTTGGATTATTTATTTCAGACATTTATAAATAAAATAATTAAAAATTGTTCATCAATACTTGTAGGAAGGAACAATTTGAGAATTTTCCTCGATTTCCATGGGAGTCCCTGATCAGATCCTGACTTTTTGACAATGGAACCACCCCAAGAGTATACCCTTTCAAATAAAAGAAGAATTTTGAAAATCGGCCCACAATTGACGCAGAAATCGGTGAACATACATGATGAAGTCGGTTAAAAAAAGGGAGCAAAAATTTGAGGATTTTTCTCGATTTCCATGGGATTCCCTGATCAGATCTTGACTTTTTGACAATGAAACTACCTCAAGAGTATACCCTTTCAAATAAAGGAAGAATTTTGTAAATCGGCCCACAATTGACGAATAAATCGTTGAACATACATGAAGTCGGTTAATAAAAGGGAGCGAAAATTTGAGTATTTTTCTCGATTTCCATGGGATTCCCTGGTCAGATCCTGATTTTTTGATAATGGAATCACCTTAAGAGTATACCCTTTCAAATAAAAGAAGAATTTTGTAAATCGGTCCACAATTGACGAAGAAATCGGTGAACATAAATGAAATATAAATATATAAATGTTCTGAGGTAACAAGCATTAAAAAAAAAACACAACCGAATTGAGAACTTCCTCCCTTTTTGAAGACTGTTAAAAAAAAAACGCAAAACTATTTTTTTTTAGATAAATATCATACATATTGTTTAAATAATATTAATAGTTATGTCCCCGCTCCAAAAGGTTTCTGATTATAAATAATATAAAAAAAAGCAAATATTTAAAAAAAAACATCAAAATCGGAGCTGTTTCTGAGGACTTCCGAGAAAAAGACTTCATTGTCGCGACTATTATCTAAATCCACAATTATGACACGGAGTTTCAAAAAATATTGTGTGTTACAAGTAACTATTTCGTCAAAGCTTAGGTTTCAATCATTTTTGTAACTGAAATTCAAAATTCTTTTAAAAATGCATATATCATGGAATGATAAGCAAAAAAATAGTGTATACAACCATTGGATTTGGTGTTCAATCATGAGAGTGCGATCTTTCCATGTTTTTATGACTCGCAGTGCAATAATAGGTCTGGTGGAACATAAAAATACACAAAAAAAACTATTGTGTGCAACGAGGACCTAAATGTACCCATTAATATTAAAAAAAATAGGTATTCAAACTAAATACGAGGAAAAAAAAATCAAATTTTGATATTTTTGCCAAGAAATATTGTACAATATTATTCACATTTTAAAAATACCTGTAAATTTAGTACTTTCTTCTTAATATCATTCTTTAAGACCACTCGTAATGACATTAAATTAGAATACCAACTTAGAAAAAATGGTGTACCCAACGAGGACCTAATATGATTTATTCTGTTGAAATGCAGTGTTGCTACTGTTTAAAATCTGCTCTATTACCGAAGAACATTCAGCATCTAAAATTTCTAACCTGGAAGAAGAAATTATGTACCAGTTATTTTTGACAGATCTGTAACGAAAAAACTGTGTAAATTGTGGAGAAAATACATATCTATCAAACTTATTTACTTTTAGAATTAATTAATATTTGTTAATTTATTAAAATGTACAACCATTACAGAATAGTGAAAAAATATTGTTGACAACGACGATCTAAAATTTTGCTCAGTAAACTTTATCAACAATTAGAAACAGAATAAAAAATGTTTGATGTTTGAGAAATTTGAAATTTTTACTTTAATTTAAGTTTTTTAAGGCTAATCGATTTGAGATATTTGTTACGCACAATGTGTTTTCCACAACCTTGACAAAAAAAAACATATTTACTATGATTGATAAAACAATTAAAAACAGATTTGACAGCTTTGTGTATAAAATTGAGTACAAAATAAAGTAAAATTGAGTATTAAATCGAATAAGCAAAATGTAAAGCACAAAACTGTAACCTTAAAACATTGTATTGCCGTTGTAGGTATTTGTTACACACAATTTGTTTCCATAACTATGACAATACTAATTTAATGTTTACCATGGTTGATAAAACAATGAAAGTAAGCGAGAAGAATAAATACGTGGTATTTCAATCAAATAGTTGAAAATCTTTTTAGATACTCGTTACGTACAATATTTTGTCGACAATTTTATATTTTAACGAGTACGTTAACGCTGAAGATTTGAGTAACCATTGGATGTTTTCATTACGAACAATATTTTTGCACAAATAATGCAATAAAATGAAACACAACGTATATTGATGAAACAATAAAAATCTGGAAATAGAAATAAAGGCACCAAGCTTTACAAATTTGAGTAGGTATACAACTGAAAAAAATTGCACTAAATGCTCGTTGTGTACGGTATTTTCTTGATAAGGATCGTTTGAATTAATAATAATTTGAGGAAATATTTTCCAGTTTCAAGTTTATACAATGTTGAAAAAAATTACCGATTTGTTTGAAATTCCTGTATAGGAAAAATATTGTATGTAATAAGTAACTATTTTGTCAAAGTTAGTTAATACTTACCTATTTTTTTATATTTTATTTTGTTTTCGTTATTTCATCAGTCACAGTAAACACGAGAGCGATATTTCAAATTTTGATATTTTCGTAGAAAAAATAAGGTTTGTAACGAGTACCAACAATATTATTCACAATTTTTACAGAATGTAAAACACAAAATGTACAAAAATTGTAACGTTAAACCTGTCATAACTAATCTAATGTAATAAATTAGAAATCGGAAGGAAAACACCAATTTTACAAATTTTGCTATAAAATTGCATCCAAAACCGTATTAGCTCCTTGTTCTGTACAGTATTTTCTCGGTGATTGATTTCTTTTCTGGTAGTGCAAAGCCCTTAATTAATAAAAAACAGTGTAATAAACACTAAATTTATAAAAAAAAACACAAAGGATCAATAACTACTTTAACAACAACACGAAAAAGAAAAAGTAAATTTTAATATTTTTAATTAAAAATTTTAAATATTTTATTCAGGCAAAAACTGTTCAGACCAATTCATGCAACCACCAACCAATTCATTTTATTCATGCGAGCAGAATTTGTTTCAAAATTTAATGCAAAATCGTTTAGGTTGTGTTTTCTCCAGCGTTGTTTAACAATTTGGTATGTATTTTAGTGTAGAATATTTGAATATCCACTATTTTAAGACTTAAAGAATGAATAACTATTTTAGATGTTTGATACGCACAAAAAATTTTCCGAAACTATAACGAAGAAAAATTAAAATTTGATTTAGCTATTAAAAACAGATTTGGGCACAAGATTGACTACAAAGTCGTACTGGATTGCCGTTATGTACAGTATTTTCTCGACGATGGCCTTACTTTTTTTTTTCAAAGACGAGTATCGATAGGATGTGAAACACTAAAATGTATTTTAAGGATTTTAATGTAAACGATTACCATTGTTACTCAAAAAGAAATTTTCAGACGGTATTACAGATTTCTAACTAGATATAAAAGCTTATTAGGTCTTAGTTGTGTACAGTCACGGCCATGGAATTTTAGCCGTCACTTTAATGTCAATTAAAAGAAAATGGATGAAGTCGATGCTTTATTGTCATTATGATTGACTTTTTGAAATTGAAATATAAAAATGTTTCACCGTTATTGTTTTCATGCGAGTAAGTCAGTGTCAAAATGACAAGTCTTGAAAGAGTAGAAAGTTAGGTTACGAATACCTAAGGGTCGCCTTACATCTTATGACAATAAATGATAAGTGACGGCCAAAATTCCGTGGCCGTAACATCTGACCTTGTGGTTACTAAACCAATTAACAAATTACAGACGGCAAAAAAATCCACCAATTTTAGTAATTCAGCTATAAAATTGAATGCAAAAGCACATTAGATCGATGTTATGTACAATTTTTTTTCTGGGCGAAAAGAACGTATTAGATCTTCATTACATACTAGATTTTTTCGACGATCGTGTTACAACTTGATATTTTACCTTTAAATGCTTTGGAATTCTTGGAAATAGATCTGAAATCGGTAAATTATCTTTGGAACAAATAAAAGGAACAGATGTTGATAAAAATAATTGTTTAACCAAAACTTTTCTATTTTTAAAGCATCAACTCAGTCACACACTTCGAAAACGCCCACGCTGTCTCTTCTGGAGTTTCCAGGTTCTTTCCGCATTTCACAAAATCGTCCACTGTTACCCCCGGTTTTTTCAGAACGCCGGTAAACACTTCCTTGACAGCCTCCACAATTATCTCTCCCTTTTCGTTCTGAAGTCCGTTGACCTTGTTGCCGCAAAACAAAAACTTCTTGAGTTTCGGATCGTCTTCGAACACCCGATGGTCGTATACTTTGTTCAAATCGACATCACTGACTCCCGAAGACTGCTGACATTGTTCTCTGGTGTTCTTATTGCTGCACTGTAATCGACGTTGACGGAAATGTGCTAAAGATAACAAATATTTGACGAACCTGGATGCACACCATCAGAAGGGCAAAGAAGACGAGTAGTAGTGTGATCTTCATGATGGACTGTGGTGTTTCTCAGGTTCCAGTGGTTATTTATGGGAATACGTGCTGTGATAAGGCAGTAAGAAACGTGGTTATCGTTGTTTTGGTGCAACCTTGATGTTTTTACCTAACAAACCCAGTCGTCGGCAACAGTCCGAGGACTAAAAGTTAAAATTAGAAGGAAAAATAGTGAATGCCAACCAGGATCATAAACAGTGCAGCCAACCGCTTCTGTGTCACGGCTGATAACACCCGAATTAAAAAATATCGGTGATGAGAGCTATTTTAATTAAGAAGTCGCGCTATCGCCCGATAAAGTAGGTATGCATAACCCGACAAGTTGACAAACATTCCGACAATACGCCATGAAGTTTACGACGCTCCTTCTTTGCTTCCTGCTCGGCGCTCAGGTTCGTCTTTTCATCACCACCTCCACCTGCTGACAGTCCTTTTCAGGCCGACACCGGCGCCGAAGTCACGGCCTGCCAGAACAAAGTGGGAATCAGCAACGCCACCGTGGCCGACATCAGCAAAGGCAGGTTCGACGAGCCGAAACTCAAGACCTACTTGTTCTGCGTGAACAAGGCCTTCCGGGTCCAGAACGAAAACGGGGAGCTGCAGCATGACGTCATCCGGGCCCTGTTCAAGGAGAAGAACCCCGTCACGAACGCGACCATCGAGGAGGTGCTGAACTGCGCCAAGAACCGGCCGGATCCGGAAGAGACTGCTCTGGAATACATGAAGTGCTTGGTGCCGCTCGTATACCGCAACCCCTTAGCAAATATTTAAGTTTGTACGAAGTTAAATAAAGTCGTTTACACAATCAGCCAGAAATTTTGGTACATGTGTCCGTGTCAGAGGTGACGATAAATTTAAGTGTAAATATTGTTCGTAGGAAAAGTTTGAGAGCGTCCGTGCACTAAATAAAAACGGTAGTTTCTTGTCGCTTGTGGAGATGTCGGCAGAAATCAATAAGGGGATAAAAATGGGTTTTGCGGAGGTGGCAGTTCTTGGACTGAGGTGTAAACAACAAATAACAACACGGCTGCTGTACACTTTTAATTATGTACACATTTAATGCAGATGGCGCATCCACCAATTATATCACGTGAGTGATCCAGTAGTTTTGGTACATATATCGGTGTCAAAGGTGACGATTAAAGTCTAAATATCGCAATAAGAATGTAATCGACTCGTGCTGCTGCATCCTTTGCTTCTTGCATCTTGGCTCGTTTACGACAGATCCAATTTTAAAAACCGTATTCAGAATTTAGTATTCAAGCAGCTACAGTTATGATACTTTTAAAGTGGAAAGTTCAGAATCAATTCCTTATTGAATATCTGACGGCGCGTTACTCCTCGGCCATAAAAATCTTATTAAACGACGCATATAGCATCTGTATGGGTAAGAAGAGCGCTTTGATGTATTTCTCGAAAGAGCAGTTTTAATATTATGAATCGGTTTATTTGACTTCGTGACTTCAGGTACACTCTTACTATTTACACTCTATCTACCTCTCTACTCTTCTATTTTAGGCTTCAAAAGAATAAGAACTCAGACCCAATGGAAGACCTGGAGCGACGAGCAAAACACTCGAGATCTAAGAAATTAAGGCACCTTGTGTTTTTTCACCTGAATGTGAAGACGAAATACAGAAGATAGTAGAAGAGTGTGTTGTGGAAAAGAGCAGCCTTTAAAGTGCTTATTTTCAATAATTTAAAACGCTTTTGAGAGTTCAAATTACTGCAAAAAATCTTTAAGGACTTAAACTAAGTAAACACTTACGAAAATCCGCTGTGGATGGTACGAAGCTCAGCTACAAGAGACGAGGGGTTTTATCTAGAACGCTGTAACAGAGAGAAAAATTTAATGCAAAGCTTTAAATAATAAAAGGAGGGAGTTTTGGCGCACAAGACTGAAACTGAGTGAAGCGACTGGACTAAAAATAAGTAGAGGAATCATGAGAAAAATTAAAAACTACACTACAAGTTATTTTCGTATCTTCTGGTATATTTCAACTCGTTAATTTATAGTCTTCACAATTCGTTTTGAGGATTTTTAAAAATGTTAGCACTTTTTGAGGCCCTTTAAAGATGTCTGAGCGCTCTCCAGGACTGTCGATGCGCCTAATTATAATAAAAAAGTAACAGTATTTGTATAATTTTGTCAAAAAATTGTAATACAATCGTTGAAAAAATGCTGTATACAACCCGCACCTATAGGACTTGTTTGCATTCTTTCATTAATCACAGTAAATCAACTTATGGTAGTAATACGGTAACGGAAATTTATAGAATAACAAAATTGTGATACGTAAAAATATTGTATTTAACTAGCATCTAATACGATTTTATATGGAGTGTTAGAGATTTCTTTGCGTGTAGAATAGTTATTCAATCGTTTAATATTAAAATTCTTGTACATTGTACATACTCAAACGTTTTAGTCTCTTAAAAAAAAATGTGCGGCTATCGTAGAGGGGATTCAATGCGACTTTGTACTCAATTTTGTGCCAAAATTTGTTTTGAATAGTTCAATCATTAACATAAAGGTTTAATTCTTATTTTTTTTCTTGTCATAGTTGTGGAAAAAATATAGTGCGTACCAAACATCTAAAACAGTTTTTCACTCTTCTACTCTTAAAAATTACTTGAAAATTAATCTATTTGGAAATGTTCTAGACTAAAATATAAACCAAACGATAAATATTGATCCTCTGATGTTATTTTTTTGTTAATTTACTGCTTTACCATATTTATTATTACTTAAAGCCTTTGCACTACCAGAAAGAAAATTGAATTATTTCAGTATTCAATATCGCCGGAAAATACACAATTTTTTAGAATTTATAGATGCTTATATGTGCTTCAGTAACAGTAGCAACACTGCATTTCAACAATAAATCGCATTAGGTCCTCGTTCTGTACACCATTTTTTCCACGATGGTATTCTAATTTTATGTCTTTACTAGTGGTGTAAAAGAATGACATTTTTAAGTAGCAAACAAGAAAGCACTAAATAATAAAAGCTGAAAAATATTTGCTCAAATTATTAATTTAAGTTTTCTTTTTTTTTCAAAATTTAGAAATTCCTTATACATAATTTTCAATTTCTTTTCGTTACTCTTTATATTACTCAAGTGACACACAAACGATCCTTAAGAAAATATTGTTCACAACTATCATTTAATAAGATTTTCTACTTATTTATTTATTTATTATTACTTCTACGCGTCCTTATATTATTTGTTTCATCAATACACTTTTGATTATATTGCAAGATTTGTGAAAAAACATTGTATGTAATGAAAACACACAATGGTGACGCAAATCTTCAGCGTTAAGTATGAAATTATGGCACAATCGTCGAAAAAATATTGTACGTAACTCTACTAGATTGGAAAACCATGTATGTATTCTTCTAGCTTGCTTTGAAAGTTGTCATAGTTATGGAAAAAATATTATGTGTAACAAATACCTAATGGTAATTCAGTCTTTTAACAGTACAATTTTTGTAAATTTTGTGTTTTAACATCTTGTTTATTCAATACTGAAACGTTGTATTCTTTGAGAAAAAAATGAAAATGCGAGACAATCGACAGGAAAATACTATACATACGAGCATCTAAAACGATTTTGTACTCAGTTTTATACACAAATCCGTCAAATTTGTTTTTCCTTTTTTTATCACAGTAAACATGTAATTCTTGTCAAGGTTGTGGAAAAATATTGTGCATAACAAATATCTAAAAACATCTAGCCTTAAAATACTTCAAAATTTAATTTATTTGTCTCCTGTATTTGGATATTCAAATGTTCCAGAATTCTAAACTAAAAATATCAAATTAGTCAAACATCGAACATTTTTCATGCTGTTTCTAATTTGTTTTCATGAGTTTACTAAACACAGTTTTATATCCTCGTTGTCAACAATATTTTTTCCACTATTCTGTAATAATAAAAAAATAAAATTTCTAATAGTATATTATGATACGAGTTTTATAAGAAGCATTTTGTCGCACGCACGGGTTTAGAGCACGACGAGCGTAGCGAGGAGTGCCCTAAAAGAGTAAGTGCGACAAAATGCCTTATAAAAGTGTTATCATACAGTTTTTTTCCTACTTTGCCACTTTTTATGCAAAATAATCAAATTTCACAATTCAGGGAATTTCGCGTCGGTTGGCCACGTTTGCGAGGTGCATTAACGGCGGCTATGAAAAAGAGTTAATTTGAAACGTCAATAAATGAGTTCTGTGACTGTCAGATAAACGACCCAAAGAACTACAAGATTTTCTATAAAAATGATCATACCAAAATATTCTGCACATTTTTACGAAGAGATTGAGGTAGGGATGAACAGGATCCGTTTGTTCTAAATATTTTAAAACTTAACACAAAATCTGCACAAAAGTTTGATGTTTTGAGGTTGTGAAATCTCCCCATCCACAAAATGTTTAGAATCAAATCCCGCCGCACAAACAAGTGGACCCCCTTATCCGCGTCATCACTGACCGGGGACACAAACACTCTCAGTCATCACAATAATTATAGTGGCAGCACACACTTGTTTGTGTTACCAGCTTAACCACCACCAGGCAACAAAATTGCGTGCCCCAAAAGCACGTGAAGGCACAGTACGAAGTAGAAAAAAATACATAAATAAGTTATGGAAAATATTTATTTTATGTAGTTTTTTTTTCACAGATCTGCAAAAAAAATAGCTGGCAATTTCGTCTTACAGGTTAAAGTTTTTCGATGCTGAATCTGCTTCAGTAACGGGACAGATTTTAAATAGCAGCAATATTGTATTTCAACAATAAATCGTATTAGGTCCTCGTTCTCTACACCATTTTTTCCACGACGGTATTCTGTTTTAATATCTTCACTACAAAATTCCTAAGTAGAAGACACGAAAGTACTAAATGTATAATTTTGTTTTAATATTGAAAGAGTAAATATTTTAAAAACTCGTTAGAAACAAAATCTTTTCTACGGAAATATCACAATTAGACATTTATTCTCTCTCGTGTCTAGTCTGATTAATAAAATAACGAAATCAAAATAAAAAATGGGAAAAATAGATACTAGATACTTGCTGTGTACAAAATATTTCCAACAACTGTTTCACAATTTAAAATTTTTCTCTCGAAGTATAAATCGTTTGAATATCTAAAAACAAAAATGATTGAGTGAATTTAGGTCCCCATTGCATGCAATAGTTTTTCATTATTGCACTGTGAGTTAAAACACGGAGATATACAAATCACATATTTTAGGGGCTTCAATCCTGTGGTTGGATACAGTACTTTCTCGAAAATCATTCCCTGATATAATTTTATAAAGAAATTTTAAATTTGAGATCAAGGGAATAATGTCCAAAAATAAACCTCAATTTTGACAAAAGGATTACTTGCTCGCCAAGAAAATAGTGTACATAACAAGGATCTAGTACGATTGTGCATGCCATTTTATAACAAAATTAGTAAAATTAGTGTGTTTTCCCTTCTGTTTCTAATTTTTACATTAGATTAGCTATGACAGGTTTAACGTTACAATTTTTCTAAATTTTGTATTTTACATTCTATAAACATAGTGAATAATATTATAGGTATTAGTTACAAACCATATTTTTTCTACGAAAATACCAAAATTTGAATGAACGCCTAGGGTTGGATACAATATTTTTTTGATGATCTAAATCTCAACTTTGAGGAAACAGTTATTTGTGACATAGAAAATTTTTCCTATAGAAGAATTTCAAAGAAATCGGTAACTTTGTTTCAATTTTTCAATATTGTATAAAATTGCAGCAGGAAGATCTTTGCTCAAATATTTAATCCAAGATTTTTTGGTTTTCAAAATTTAGAAGTTCATTATAATTCTCAATTTCTTTTCCAGATTTTTATTGTTTTAATACGTTTTTCATTTTGTTGTCATATTTGTGCAACAATATTGTTTGTGACAAAGACATACAATGGTTACTCAAATCAACTTGTAAAATATAAAATTATGTTATGACATATCGTCGAAAAATTATTGTACGTAACGAGAACTGGGAAATTATTTATCACAGTAAACATAGTTATAGTTATGAAAAAAGTATTGTGTGCAACAAGTACCTACAACGGTTATTCAATCATGTACCATTACAATCTTTGTAAATTTTGTTATTTACATCCTGTTCGATATTGAGAAAATTGTAGTCGGAAAAAAAAATCTAATCGAAAGACAATCGTCGAGAAAATACTGTATATACGAGGATTCAAAATGACTTTGTACTCTTTTATTGTTTCATGAATCATAGTAAACATATTTTCTTTTTGTCAAGGTTGTGGACAACATTTTATGCACAACAAATACCCAGAATTAAGATATAAAATTCTATGCGAACATTTTTCTTGTGGTTGGTAATTTAGTATTACATTATCGGTGTCAACAATATTTCTTCCACTACTGTGTCATAATTGAAGATTTGGAAAAATAAATAAGTTTGACAAACAATTTATTTATTATTTTCTTTACGGTTCTGTCCTAATTGATAAACTCGTCTTCCAGGTTAGAATTTTTAGATGCTGAATGGGCTTCAGTAAGGGACAGATTTTAAATAGTAGCAACATTGCATTTCATCATTAAATCGTATTAGGTCCTCGTTCTCTACAGCATTTTTTCCACGACGGTATTCTGTTTTAATATCTTCACTACGAAATTCCTAAGTAAAAGATACAAAGGTACTAAATGTATATATTTTTTTAATATTAACAGAGTGAATATTTTAGATACTCGTTACATACAAAATCTTCTCTACGAAAATATCACAATTAGACATTTCTGTCTCGTGTTTACTTTGATTAATAAAATAACAAAAACAAAATAAAAAATGGGAAAAATAGGTATGTAATAGATACTTGCTGTGATATTCCCTACTGTTTCACAATTTAAAATTTCTATAGTTTTTCATTATTGCGCTGTGAGTAAAAACATGGGGATATACAGGTCACATATTTTAGGGGCTTCAGTTCTGTGGTTGGATACAGTAGTTTGTCGAAAATCATTCCATGATATATTTTTATAAAGAAATTTTAAATTTGAAATCAAGAGAGTAATGTGCAAAAATAAACGTCAATTTTGACAAAAGGATTACTTGTCACATAAACAAATTGGTAACTTTTTTCATTCTTTTTTTATCTTCCGTATTTGGATATGTATTCAATCAAACATTTTTCTTGACATAGATTTCTATTTCGCTCTTCTCTTCTTTTCTGTGTCTTTTAATCTGTCTCTTAATTTCTTGGTTTCTTCTTCGTATTTCTGTAATTTCTTCTCTCAGTTCCGTTATTATTTCTTCCAACTTATCTATAATTTTCAGTATCCCTCAGGATTATGAAGGGCATCGATTGTTCCGGACTCAAAATTCTCTAGATCCTTCTTCGGAACCCTTCAAAGTTTTTTTTTTAATTTTCCATAATTGTTCAGAATTCCTGAGCATACTTTATGACCACTACAGCTATAAATAGTAAAGCAGGTATACGAAGCAAGAGAAAGAGAAAATAATTATTTCTTTATCTATATATATAAAAATGAATCAATATTTTCCTTGGTCACGCCATCACTTGAGAACGACAATTTAGCTAATCTTTTTTTTGAAATATTCTTTTAAGCTCGAGGAAGGTTCTTATGAAGTAAAACATGGGCAGGGGGGTTCAGGGGCCCCCCTTGGGTTTATAACTTAAGAACGGCTGGACCGATTTTTATGATCCTTGATTTGTTGGATTCGTTTCTGCCCCGAATAGCAAAACAACTATTAACACATGAACAAGGGGACCCAGGATCCCCTTTCGGTTTATAACTCAAGTACAGCTGGACCGATTTTTATTATCTTCAATTTGTTGGATTTGTCTCCGCCCCGCCCCGAAAAGCAGAATAATTATTAAAACATCGAAATGGGGGCCCAGGGGGCACCTTGGGTTTATAACTCAAGAACGGCTCGACCGATTTCTATGATCTTTAATTTGTTGGATTTGTCTCCGCCCTGAGTAGCCGAATGACTATCAAAACATGGACATGTGGGCCCAGGGAGCACCCTTTAGTTTATAACTCAAGAAGGGCTTGACCGATTTTTATGATCTTTGATTTGTTAGATTTGTGTTCGTCCTGAATAGCAGAATAACTATTAACACATATATAGACGTGTCCAGGGTGCCCCCTTAGGTTTATAACTCAAGAACTTCGGGTCCAATTTATATGATCTTTGATTTGTTGGATTTGTCTCCGCCCCGCCGCGAGTAGCAGAACAACTATGAAAACCTGGACAAGCGGGCTCCCTTGGGTTTATAACTCAAGAACGGCTGGACAGATTTTTATGATCTTTGATTTGTTAAGATTTGTCTCCGCCCCGAATAGCAGAATAATTATCAAAACATGGACAGGGGCTAATGGGTCCCCCTTGGGTTTACAACTTAAGAACGACTGGACGGATTTTTATGATCTTTGATTTGTTGGATCTGTCTCCGCCCCGCCCCGAAAAGCAAAATAACTATGAGAACATGGACAGAGGGCTCCCTTTGGTTTATAACTCAAGAACGGCTGGACCGATTTTTATGATCTTTAATTTGTTGGATTTGTCTCCGCCCCGAATAGCAGAATAATTATTATTAAAACTTCGGAAACACTACAGGGCAACAATAGCAAATAACGCCGGCCGCCAAACTTTGTCGTACCAAGCTTTAGAAATGAAAATCGATTTTTAATGCGTAAACTCCAAAGTTTAACTTCTGTTGCCCGTAGACTCCACACACACATTTTTTGATGATTTTTTGATCGGATTGACTGACTTTTTTCGTGGGCGAATAACTAATAAAACATCGGAAAAATTAACGAAAAAAATTTTCTCATGCATTTTCTATGGGATCCGTATATAACGCCATATTTGATACATGACAGAAACAAAAATGAACATGCCGTTGTATGCTGGTTCCGGTAATGCCCGTAGATGTTTCTATTAAAGTATATCAAAGTAGATCCTTTGATAAAACAACTGAATTTAATTGAGCTAAAAAGTTAACACAACATTATTTATTGATTCTGAGGCGGTACAAAGTTCGCCGGGTCAGCTAGTTCTGCAATAAAACGGTTTTTACCACAGAAATGTATAAATTAAGTTACTACTTTTTGTGGTTTTACGTAACTTTACCACATTGTAAACATCGTAAATCAGCCATGAAAACCAGATTTAATAATGGCCTTACATATTCTTCGGAAGTATTTATTTTGTCGTGTGTTCTACATTTGTATCTCATGTTGTATAGCTTATCTCACCGGTGTGTGGAGACGTTCAAGCCACGGTAAAATTTAAATGTCATATTAGCTGTTGACCAGCAGTCTCTAACTGAAATGTCAAAGTTTAGTTACAAGCTAAGAATCTAGGACAGTAATTTATTTAATCTGATCCTGTTTTCATGATTTCGTAGCTACTAATTTCGTAATGAAATTATTTCGTAATTTATGTACCGTACTATGTAATTACATAATTTCATCATGCTTACCATCAAACTATCTAATTTCGGAGGTTTTGTCTTCATAATTTCGTAGCCTCAGATTGTCGGTATTTCGTTATCTGTTTACAAACAAACTTACTATTTTCGAAGCTTTTATTTTAAGTTTCATAATTTCGTATATATCTTGATTTCCTAAAGATACAATTTCGTAATAGACAATGAAGAAACTAGGAACCGATACGGAAGAATTAACAAACTTCGACAACAGTACAAATACAGGATGTTCATAACTGATTCATACACCATCTTAACTACATGTATGTTGTGGTTTTCACAGGTAACACTATGTTTGAATCATTTGTGAAGACCCGGTATAAATAGAATATCAGTGCGACTAAACACAATGTTGTTCTTGTTTATTAGTGCGAAGAGGTCAAATAAAATTGTTTCGAGTTCAAGACGCGTCAATTATTTATCTGCATTGATTCTAAAGTAAGGATAGTGGATAAACGCAGAACTAGCTTCTTCGGATGCATTGCTTATCAACCTAGCAACAATCACTGACCCCGGCGTTGTTTGCTGTTACAAAAAAAACACAAGATTACCCGATAATTCTTTCTATAAAAGACACCGAACCTCCAGTGACCACAATGATCGCACCGACCATGAAGCTCTTCGTCCTCCTCGTCTGCTTCGCAGTGGCCGCAGCTCAGGTAACCGACCAATAAGTTCTTTTCCTTCCTTTATAAATGTACCTTTAAGTCGTCGATAACCGACGAGCAAAAAGCCCGCTGGAAGAAATGGAGCGAGGAATGCCAGAGCCAGTCGGGCGTCAGCTCCGAAACGATCACCAACCTCCGGAACAACCAGTTCGATGTCGTCGACGACAAGATCAGAGCGCACAGTCTTTGTTTCGGGAAGAAGACCGGGTTGATTAAGCCGTCGGGCGACGTGGACGTGGAGCAAGTACGAACCAAATTGAGGCGGATCGTTAGCGACGACGCAGAAGTGGAGAGGATCGTCAACAAGTGCGCGGTGAGTAAGGGCACGCAGGAGGAAACGGCCTTCCAAGTGTTTAAATGCTTGAGAGAGGCCCGGCCAAAGTTCAGCCCCGTTTAGGAAGGAGTGGAGATGATTGGATGACGCATACGTAGGTCCCTGATGGACCCTTCCTGTTTGTAGATTTAGTAATTGTAAAACTAGGTTTACGTTGTGTCAATAAAGACTGTAAATTTTTGTTCCCACTCTGTTGTTTGCCTTTTAGGGTCAATTTCTAAAGCAGTTATTTTTATTAAAGACCTTTTACTAAGAGAGGGGTTGGTGGTGCTCTCGGACTCAAAAAGTTTATAGTTGCCAGAATTAAAAAGGATTTTTACTTCTTTTGTCGACTTGGTTAGGGTACGTGGATGACATTTTCACAATTTTCGACACGAAGAAGTGCAACATTGATGACTTCCTTCAAACAATTAACAACCGCTTTGAAAGCAAGAAATTCACTTGCGATAAAGAGAACAATTTGTGTTTACCATTTTTAGATACACTAATTAAATCTGAAACTAAAGTTTGATGTATATCGAAAAGACACCAGTACTCTACGCTACATCACAGCAAAGTCCCATCATTGTCCACAACACAAGATGGCTAGTCTCAATTGTTTGGTTCACAGACTCCTTGCCTTTCCTCTGAATCCAGACAGGTTTAAGAAAGAGCTCAAAATTATCAAAGAAGTAGCCAGGTGTAATGGGTTTGACAGTAGTATACTAATTTTAAGAAAATGGTCACTGAATCTTCGACTTTTCAAACTGATCAAAAGAAGAAGTCACAAATTGTGACAATTCCTTATGCCCCCTCGATCACCAAAGGCTTGGCAAAAATCTTCAGTGAACTAGACTTAAAAGTGGTACACACTTCCGGGCCTAGTCTTCAATGTCTTTTGGGAAACCCAAAAGACAAAATTGATCAGTTGGAGAAGTAGGGAATTTATGAAATTAAATGTAAAGATTGTGATCAAAAATATATTGGGCAAACACAACGATCAATTTCAAATAGATTTAAAGAACACATTGCTCATCAGAGATTTGGTAGATTTGAAAAATCAAATGTAGCTCAACATATTTTTGAACATCACCACCATATAGACAAAGCTTGTGTTAAATTTGTTAAAAACGTGCGTCGGTAATTATAATAAAAATTGTTTTTGGTGTTTGAGGGGAAAACTGATTAAAAATAGGGACTTTTTTGTTCTTTATACTGTATAGATCCTTCATGTTGAAGGAAGCTCACCTTATTCGAGACACCCTGTATATTAACATGTTTGCATTGAAGTAATTTTACATGACAAACTACTTCTTTGTAATTTAAAAACAAGTGAAATAAATATTCAAAAATGATCCTCCGACTCAGACACACACTGAAGTTTGAAAAATGGTGAATGCGCCCAATTATAATTCTGTCCTCCAAAGTAGTGAAAAATATTGAACCCTGATGGACCTTTGACAAATAATGCCTTGAAGGGCCCTGAAGAGTTGTGAAGAGCACTGAAGAATCCTAAAGAGAGCTGAAGAGTTTTGAAAACTCCCGAGGAATCCTGAATAATTTTTCTGTTTCGTCTGTGATCGATTTCAATCAGAAAAACGTGTCTTAAGTCATCGGGAAGCAGTGATGCCACTTGGGAAAAGTTAAAAAGCACCAAGGATTTAGAACGCGATCTGGAAGTGTCAAATTGTGATATTATCGCCGACAAAATATTGTACATAACAACGATCTAATGCGATTTTGCATTCAAATTTGTAGTTGTATTACTAAAATTGGTGGATTTTCTTTGCCATTTGTTTTAAATGATTTAGTAACCACAGGATTAGATCCTCGTTGTCAACAAAATTGTTTCTACTACTTAGTTGTAATTGTAAATTTAGATAAAGTAACACACATTAATAACACTATTTGTAAGAAAAGTGTGTTTTATAAGAATAAATAATTACTTTCTGCAGACTTTACCTACAATTTTGTCAGTTCTGCCAAAAAATTTTATTGTAATAGAGTCGTAAAAAAATACCGTATACAACATGCATCTTGTAGTAACTTTGTATTCAATTCTCAATATTGTTTACCGTGTTTATTATTAATTAAAACCTTTGCACTATCAGAAAAGAATTTAATTGTGACGCTCGCCGAGAAAATAGTGTACATAACAAGGATCTAGTACGATTGTGCATGCCATTTTAAAGCAAAATTAGTAAAATTGGTGCGTTTTCCCTCCTGTTTCTAATTTTTACATTAGCTTAACTATGACAGGTTTAACGTTACAATTTTTCTAAATTTTGTATTTTACATACTATAAACATAGTGAATAATATTGTAGGCATTAGTTACAAACAATATTTTTTCGATGATCATTCCATCATTCCATTTTGAATTTCAGTTAAAAGAATTATTTTCAAAGATCTAAATCTCAACTTTGAGGAAACAGTTACTTGTTACATAGCATATTTTTCTTATAGAAGAATTTCAAAGATATCGGTAACTTTGTTTCAGTTTTTCAATATTGTGTAAAATTGCAGCTGGGAAATCTTTGCTCAAATAAATAATCCATTTTTTTTTTGGTTTTAAAAATTTAATTATGTATTTATTATATTATTTATTTATTTATATTATTTCACTTTATTGTTATATTTGTGCAAAAATAGTGTTTGTGAATAAAACATACAATAGTTACTCAAATCTTCAGCGTTAAAACACATGCTTGTTAAAATATAAAATTATGTTATGACATAATCGTCGAAAAATTGTTGTGGGTAACGAGTATCTAATTTCAACTAGTTTAAACTTCAACATTATGTAGTTAAATCGAAAGACAATCGTCGAGAAAATACTGTACATAACAACGATTTAAAACTAGTTTGGATTCTTTTATTGTTTCATGAATCACAGTAAACATATTTTCATTTAAACACAGGTTGTGGAAAACATTTTGTGCACAACAAATACCCATTATTAGGATCTCCATTCAATCATTTGTCTTGTGGTTGTTAATTTAGTATTACATTCTCGGTGTCAACAATATTTCTTCCACCTCTGTGTCATAATTGTGGATTTATAAAACTAAATAAGTTTGACAAACAATTTATTATTTTCGGTACACTTTACAGTTTCTCCACGATTCTGTCAAATAATTATTGATAAACTCGTCTTACAGGTTAAAGTTTTTCGATGCTAAATGTGCTTCAGTAATGGGACAGATTTTAGATAGTAGCAAGATTGCATTTCAACAATAAGTTGTATTAGGTCCTCGTTCTCTACAGCATTTTTTCCACGACGGTATTCTGTTTTAATATCTTAATAAGAGTGAATATTTTAGATACTCGTTAGAAACAAAATCTTTTCTACGAAAATATCACAATTAGACATTAATTCTCCCTCGTGTCTACTCTGATTAATAAAATAACGAAAACAAAATAAAAAAATGGGAAAAATAGGTACTAGATGCCTTGCTGTGTACAAAATATTTCCTACAACTGTTTCGCAATTTAAATTTTTATCTCGAAGTATAAATCGTTTGAATATCTAAAACCAAAATTGAATGAGTGAATTTAGGTCTTCGTTGCACGCAATAGTTTTTCATTATTGCGCTGTGAGTCATAAAAACATGGAGATATACAGGTCACATATTTTAGGGACTTTACAACACTTTTAGGTACTGTGGTTGGATACAGGACTTTCTTTATGATCATTCCATTATATATTTTTAAAGGAATTAAATAACCTCAATTTTGACAAAAGGATTACTTGTCACACAATGTTTTTCCAACAGGAATTTAAAAAAAATGGTAACTTTCTTCATTCTTTTTTTATCTTCCGTATTTGGATATTCATTCAAACATTTTTTTTGACATAGATTTCTATCTCCCTCTTCTCTTCTTCTCTTTGTCTTTTAATCTGTCTCTTAATTTCTTGGTTTCCTCTTCGTATCTCCGTCATTTCTTCTCTCAGTTCCAACTTATTTATAATTTTCAGTATCCCTCAGGATTATTAAGGGCATCGAAATTGTTCTGGGCTCAAAATTCTCTAGATAGTTTTTTTTTAATTTGACATAATTGCTCAGAATTCCTGAGCATACTTTATGACCACTACAGCTAGTATAAGTAGTAAATCAGGTATATACGAAGCAAGAGGAAGAAAAAATAAAAAGTAAGGAAAGTAATTATTTCTTTATTCTACAATAAAATTGTTTTTACCACAGAAATGTATAAATTAAATCGCAACTAGTTTTTGTGGTTTTACGTAACTTTACCACATTGTAAACATCGTAAATCAGCCACGAAAACCAGATTTAATAATGGCCTTACATAATCTTCGGAAGTATTTATTTTGTCGTGTGTTCCACATTTGGATCTCATGTTGTATAGCTTATCTCATCGGTGCGTGAAGACGTTCAAACCACGGTAAAATTTAAATGTCATATTAGCTGTTGACCTGCTGGTCCTAACTGAAATGTCAAAGTTTATTTACAAACTAAGAATCTAGAACAGTTATACAAATGATGAGCCCGCCAAGGACAATTTTATTTAATGTTTCATGATTTCGTAGCTTCTAATTTCGTAATGATATATCATTTCGTAATTTATGTAGCGTACTATGTAGTTACATAATTTCGTAATGCTTAACATCAAACTATCTAATTTCGGAGGTGATGTTTTCATAATTTCGTAGCCTCAGATTAGTTTCAAATCTTTTATGGTTGCTGATCTCGTAATGTCGGTATTTCGTTATCTATTTAGAAACAAACTTACTATTTTCGAAGCTTCTGTTTTCACAGTTTCATATACATATCTTGATTTCGTAAATATGTAATTTCGTAATATATAAACCGCATTACGTATTTACATAATTTTGTAATGCTTAACATCAAACTTTCGACGTTTGGAATTTTTGTTTTCATAGGGATTTCGTAGTGACATAATTTCGTAATTTATTTACCGCCTTTCTTAATTTCAGTTTCAAAATGTTCAACATCAAACTTACTAATATCGAAGCTTGTGTTTTCACAATTTTAAAATTTCGTTTATATCTTGATTTCGTAAAGATATAAGTTTGTAACAGATAATGAATCGATAAAAAAGAATTAACAAACTTATCGACAACAGTACAAATACAGGATGTTCATAACTGATTCATACATTCAGTTGAACTTCAAACCATTTAACTACATGTATATTGAAATGTAAAATTTCTCATAGGTGATCTTAACGCTTTCCGGCGTATTGGTTTCACTGTGTATCTTTGCTTGTGGTTGTAAACGATGAAATTGCAGAAACCACTAAATCTATACTAATAACAAATAATATTTTTGCTACGATAATATCACAAAAGGAAATTTCTGTCCCTTGTAAATTTGAAGAAATTAAAGTAATATTGAGGAAATTCTTCAGTAATGAGAATTATAAATAAATTTCTAAAGTTTAAAAAGAACCCAATTTTGTAAAGGTTTGGATTGTTTTTCCTAACATGTAGGTCGAAATTTAAAACCGAGAGTAAACAAAAACTTTTTCAAACAAGAAGAATGTTCTTAAATCCAAGTGGAGTAAATTTAAATTAAAATTTAAATATAATAAAAAAAATTTTTTTATTCTTTAAGGGCTGATGATGGCAGAAGTGTTCTGCCGAAACATGTTCCATTAGTAATTTTACAGTTATTAAAGTTTGTGGAGTTCGACTATTTAAATTTTAATTTTAAAAACTTTTTCACTAAAACACCGCGATAATTTCATCAGTCCATCCTGAAGTGTACACTACTGGCCTTCTTTTCCCTTTTGGTGTACATTTAGGTTATTAATTTTTTATTCTTGCATGCACATTTTTTGAAGATCAATGTTAGCGCGACCATGTTACGAAATGTCAGCCGCCGTCGGGAGTAAGTAATGCCGTTTTGGACAAACTATATAAATAATATAATAACTATACAAATAAAATTATTTATTATTAAACAGAAGTTGTCAAAAGTGTACTTCTAAGGATGTACTTTATAGTGTCCTCAAAATGTCTTCAAGATGCAAGACTTTTTTGTTCCTTATACTGTATAGATCCTTCATGTTAAAAGAAGCTCACCTTATGCGAGACACCCTGTATATTAACATGTTTGCGTTGCAGTAATTTTACATGACAAACTACTTCTTTGTAATTTAAAAACAAGTGAAATAAATATTCGAAATTAACCTCCGACTCAGACACACACTGAAGTTTGAAAAATGGTGAATGCGCCCAATCATAATTCTGTCCTCCAAAGTAGTGAAAAATATTGAACCCTGATGGTCCTTTGACAAATAATGCCTTGAAAGGCCCTGAAGAGTTGTGAAGAGCACTGAAAAATCCTAAAGAGAGCTGAAGCGTTTTGAAAACTCCAGAGTAATCCTGAATAATTTTTCTGTTTCGTCTGTGATCGATTTCAATCAGAAAAATGTATCTGAAGTCATCGGGAATCAGTAATGCCACATGGGAAAAATTAAAAAGCACCAAGGATTTAGAACGCGTTCCGGAAGTGTCAAATTGTGATATTATCGCCGACAAAATATTGTACATAACAACGATCTAAAGCGATTTTGCATTCAAATTATTTATTATTTAAATGATTTAGTAACCACAGGATTAGATCCTCGTTGTCAACAAAATTGTTTCTACTACTTAGTTGTAATTGTAAATTTAGATAAAGTAACACACATTAATGACACTATTTGTAAGAAAAGTGTGTTTTATAAGAATAAATAATTACTTTCTGCAGACTTTACCTACAATTTTTTTCCAGAGTTCTGCCAAAAAATTTAATTGTAATAGAGTCATTGAAAAAATACCGTATACAACATGTAGTAACTTTGTATTCAATTCTCAATATTGTTTACCGTGTTTATTATTAATTAAAACCTTCGCACTATCAGAAAAGAATTCAATTGTGACGCTCGCCGAGAAAATAGTGTACATAACAAGGATCTAGTACGATTGTCCATGCCATTTTACAGCGTAATTAATAAAATTGGTGTGTTTTCCCTAATGTTTCTAATTTTTTACATTAGATTAGCTATGACAGGTTTAACGTTACAATTTTTCTAAATTTTGTATTTTACGTTCTATAAACATAGTGAATAATATTGTCGGTATTACTTACAAACAATATTCTTTTCTACGAAAATATCAAAATTTGATTGAACGCCTAGGGTTGGATACAATATTTTTTCGATGATCATTCCACCATTCCATTTTGAATTGAATTGAATCATTCCAATTGAATTTTGAATTAAAATCGGTAACTTTCTTTCAGTTTTTCAATATTGTGTAAAATTGCAGCTGGAAAATCCTTGCTCAAATAATTAATCCAAATTTTTTTTGGTTTTAAAAATATAAAACTTCATTATAATTTTTTCAATTTCTTTTCCATACATATTTATATTTACAGATTTATATTATTTCATTTTATTGTTATATTTGTGCAAAAATATTGTTTGTGAATAAAACATACAATAGTTACTCAAATCTTCAGCGTTAAAACATTAACACACTTGCTAAAATATAAAATTATGTTATATGACATAATCGTCGAAAAATTGTTGTACGTAACGAGTATCTAAGTTCAACTAGTTTCAACTTCAACATAGTTAAATCGAAAGACAATCGTCGAGAAAATACTGTACATAACGACGATTTAAAATTACTTTGGACTGTTTTATTGGTTCATGAATCACAGTAAACATATTTTCATTCAAACATAGGTTGTGGGAAACATTGTGTGCACAACAAATACCCATTATTAGGATATCCATTGAAACATCTTTCTTGTGGTTGTTAATTTAGCATTACATTCTCGGTGTCAACAATATTTCTTTCACTACTTTGTCATAATTGTAGATTTATAAAACTAAATAAGATTGACAAACAATTTATTATTTTCGGTACAATTTACAGTTTTTCCGCGATTCTGTCAAATAATTGATAAACTCGTCTTTTGCAGGTTAGAGTTTTTTCGATGCTGAATGTGCTTCAACGGGACAGATTTAAATAGTATGTAGTAATATTGCATTTCAACAATAAATCGTATTAGGTCCTCGTTCTCTACACCATTATGTCCACGACGGTATTGTTTTAATATCTTCACTACGAAATTCCTAAGTAGAAGACACGAAAGTACTAAAAAATGTATAATTTTGTTTTAATATTGAAAGAGTGAATATTTTCGATACTCCTTTGAAACTAAATCTTTTCTACGGAAATATCACAATTAGACATTTATTCTCTCTCGTGTCTACTCTGATTAATAAAGTAACGAAAACAAAATAAAAAATGGGAAGAATAGGTACTAGATGCCTTGCTGTGTACAAAATATTTCCTACAACTGTTTCGCAATTTTTTTCTCGAAGTATAAATAGTTTGAATATCTAAAAACAAAAATGAATGAGTGAGTTTAGGTCCTCGTTGCACACAATAGTTTTTCATTATTGCGATGTGAGTAAAAACATGAACATATACAGGTCACATATTTTAGGGGCTTCAATCCTGTGGTTGGATACAGTACTTTCTCGAAAATCATTCCATGATATGTTTTTATAAAGGAATTTTGAATTTGAGATCAAGAGTGTAATGTGCAATAATAAACCTCAATTTTGACAACAGGATTACTTGTCACATACAATGTTTTTTCTACAGGAATTTTAAACAAATTGGTAACTTTATTCATTTTTTTTATCTTCCGTATTTGGATATTCAATCAAACATTTTTCTTGACTTAGATTACTATCTCTCTCTTCTTTGTCTCTTTCTTGTCTTTGTCTTTTAATCTGTCTCTTCATTTCTTGGTTCCCTCTTCGTATCTCTGTCATTTCTTCTCTCAGTTCCGTTATTATTTCTTCCAACTTATCTATAATTTTCAGTATTCCTCAGGATTATGAAGGACATCGAAATTGTTCTGGGCTCAAAATTCTCTAGATCCTTCTTCGGAACCCTGCAAAGTTTTTTTTTTAATTTGTCATAATAATTCAGAATTCCTGAGCATACTTTATGACCACTACAGCTATAAATAGTAAAGCAGGTATACGAAGCAAGAGGAAGAGAAAATAAAAAGTAATAAAAAGTAAGGAAAGCGATTATTTCTTTATTCTACAATAAAATTGTTTTTACCACAGAAATTTATAAATTAAGTCGCAACTAGTTTTTGTGGTTTTACGTAACTTTACCACATTGTAAACATCGTAAATCAGCCACGAGAACCAAATTTAAAAATGGCCTTACATAATCTTCGGAAGTATTTATTTTGTCGTGTGCTCTACATTTGGATCTCATGTTGTATAGCTTATCTCATCGGTGTGTGAAGACGTTCAAACCACGGTAAAATTTAAATGTCATATTAGCTGTTGACCAGCAGTCCCTAACTGAAATGTGAAAGTTTAGTTACAAGGTAAGAATCTAGGACAGTTATACGAATGATGAACCCGGCAAGGACAATTTTAATTAATGTGATCCTGTTTTCATGATTTCGTAGCTTCTAATTTCGTAATGATATCATTTCGTAATTTATGTACCGTACTATGTAATTACATAATTTCGTAATGCTCACCATCAAACTATCTAATTTCGAAGGTGATGTTTTCATAATTTCGAAGTCTCAGATTAATTAAAAATCTTTTTTCGAATTGGGTTTCATAATTTGCAAATTATAACACCAAAAACAGAATCGTAATGATCTAAATTATAGTTCTGTTTTTGGTAACTTTTCTTGCGACAACGACGTTATAAACGTCAACCAAAGAGAAGTAAATGACTTTCGTGCCATGATTAGATGTAAACATTGGTAAAAACAAGAATTGAAGAAATGGCAATCAAACGTGAGGTACAGCTTGTGTCTGCATAATCAAAAGTTTCCAAATCTAACCTCCAAATCAGAAACGTCATATAGCAGAAATACCAATTATACTGAAATACCACTCGTGTTATTCAAAAGTCCCAAAGTCATCAATTGAGTACAAATTTTCACTTTTTCTTAATTAAATAAAGCCAAATTCGAAAAAATAGTATATTACACGCGTTTCACAAGCCGAAATTGTAGCACTCGTGCATTTGGAGCACTTCTCGCTGCGCTCGTCGTGCCCCAAACTACTCGTGCTACAATCGACCGTCTTGTGAAACTTGTATAATAATATACTATTATGGTTGTTGATCTCGTAATGTCGGTGTTCTATTTACAAACAAACTTACTATTTTCGAAGCTTCATATTATCTTGATTTCGTAAATATGTAATTTCGTAATATATGAACCGCATTACGTATTTACATAATTTCGTAATGCTTAAGATCAAATCTTCGACGTTTGAAGGTTTTGTTTTCATAATTTCCTACAGATTTCGTAGACATAATTTCGTAATTTATTTATCGCCTTTCTTAATTTCAGTTTCGAAATGTTCAACATCAAACTTACTAATTTCTAAGCTTGTGCTTTCACGATTTCATAATTTCGTTTATATCTTGATTTCGTAAAGATATAATTTTGTAACAGGTAATGAAGAAACTAGGAACCGATACGGAAGAATTAACAAACTTATCGACAGTACAAATACAGGATGTTCATAACTGATTCATACAATCAGTTAAACCATCTAACTACATATATATTGTAGGTTTCACAGGTAACACTATGTTTGAATCATTTGTGAAGACCCGGTATAAACAGAATAGCAGTGCGACTAAACACAATTTTGTTCTTGTTTATTAGTGTGAAGAGGTCAAATAAAATTGTTTCGACTTCAAGATACGTCAATTTTATTTATCTGCAAGTAAGGATAGTGGGATGAAATTCCACCCAGTACTAGCTTCTTCGGATACATGATCACTCATTGCTTATCAACCCAGCAACAATCACTGACCCCGGCGTTGTTTGCTGATTCCACAAGATTATCCGATAATTCTTTCTATAAAAGACACCGACCATGAAGCTCTTCGTCCTCTTCGTCTGCATCGCAGTGGCCGCAGCTCAGGTAACCGACCAATAACTTTTGCTTCCTTTATAAATGTACCTTTAAGACGTCGACAACCGACGAGCCAAAAGCCCTCTGGAAGAAATGGAGCGACGAATGCCCGAGCCAGACGGGCGTCAGCTCCGAAACGACCACCAACCTGCCGAACGACCAGTTCGATGTCGTCGACGACAAGATCAGAGCGCACAGTCTTTGTTTCGGGAAGAAGAGCGGGTTGATTAAGATTAAGGACCTGGAGCAAGTAATAAGAACTAACCTGAGGCGGCTCGCTAACGACGACGCAGAAGTGGAGAGGAACTTCAACAAGTGCGTGGTCAGTAAGGGCACGCAGGAGCTAACGGCCTTCCAACTGTTTAAATGCTCGAGAGAGGCCCGGCGAAAGTTCAGTCCCGTTTAGGACGGAGTGCAGATGATTGGATGACGCATACGTAGGTCGCTGATGGACCCTTCCTGTTTGTAGATTTAGTAATTGTAAAACTAGGTTTACGTTATGTCAATAAAGACTGTGTAAATTTTTGTTTGCCGTATAGGGTCAATTTAGAAAGCAGTTATTTTTACTAAGATAGGGGTTGGTGGGGCTCTCGCACTCAAAAAGTTTCCAGTTGCCAGAATGAAAAAGGATTTTTACTTCTTTTTTAAAATTTCCCGTAGGTGATCTTAACGCTTCCCGGCGTAGCGGTTTCACGGTGAAACCACACAAAATTTTGACGTATAACGCTTTCAAATAACGATAACAAACTGGAATCTAAGAAGATCTGAAAATCATTTGGAGGAATAAGGTTACTGTTGGTTATATCTATTCCTGATACACCCTGTATATTATACAGATACCTTTTAAAACTAGATGACTTTATTTACACACAGAACTTGTAGGAATCTTTTTCAATATAATTATTCCATTGCAGTCGCATAGGTTCCATCAAACATAAATATACAAAGTGCAATTAATATCGATAACACCGTAACCCTGAATTTATATTTAGAATATGGAACTGATGATTATTTTATTATTCCATCCTTTGTTGTCTTAATTTTACCTAATGTCCTGCAGCTAATCGAAACAGTGATAGTGACAGACTGGACAAATTTTAATGAATTTATTGCTGATAGATGAATGAGTGGTTTTCGTGTCACGGTCGCGTTCTAGTTTTTCGCCCATATGATAACCTCTTCCACGGTGTATATTTGGTTGCCGACAACACCTTGTTTACTCCAACCGCTGAGAAAATAAGAAGAAAATTGCCAAAAAGGAGAAGAATACGTGGTAATTATGAAAGAACGTTTAAAGATTGGAAAGACTTTCGAATCCCAGTGTACACCCTGCAATCACCAACCCAGTGATCAACAGCTCTGTTTGTCAACTGTTATCACATTTTCAACCCAAAACATTACGTAACGTTAACGAGCCGGAAAATCCAGTTCAAGGCCGCCCCGATAAGCCCTCCTGTTCCCCAAACCCGATAACCGCCTTTCTAGAAGAAGTCTTCCAAAAAAAGCACTCACAACACTACGCAGTACCGATTGCAAAATTCTCCACATTCTCTGAACTCATGATAACCGTTCAATACACCGTTTATAAACAGCCAACCGGCACCAAATTGGGCAGTCCGAGATGAAGTTACTCGTTACAGTGTTGCTGTGTTTCGTCACCGCTCAGGTAACTATCACGTTTTCGTAAGAGATCTTCAGGGAGGGTTGCAGGGCGCGGTGGTCAGTAACCCGGAGGCGGAGGTCAGGCAGACGGCACTTTGCATCCAGAGGTCGGGGGTGAGCCGCGACTCGTTGAGGAGGTTGAACAGGGGGGAGTTCGAGGAGGATCCGAAACTGAAGGAATACTTGTGGTGCGTGACCAGGTATACGGGTTTCTTGGACGAGCGGGGGTACGTCCAGAGTGACGTCACCAGGATCCGCTTGAAGGGGAGTTACTACAGCGATGAGACGATAGAGGAGGTGGTGCAGCAGTGCACGGGGCAGAAGGAGACCCCGCAGGAGACGGCGTTCCATTTCATGAAGTGTGTGTACGAGAATACGATAAAGCAGCATTACTCTTAAGATATAGGTGTAAAAATAAATAAAGTGTAAGATATTTCTATGGATTTTTTGTTTTATAGTCTGACTTTAGGGGAGATACTTTACGTTATCTTTGTATTGTTTGACCTATAAATGTATTTTTACAACGAGACACAACAGGACAAGAAGGTCTTTGTTTATGGTAACTTTTTATCAGAGCTGACCGTGGCCAAATTACAAAAATAGAGATGTGTAAGGTTAGTATGTGGCTACGAACCTGAGCAATAAAAAGTTTAAAATCATGATAAATTGTGTACTATATATTTCCGTTTTAAAAGACAGGAAACAATTGGATCTTAACTAGGACACGCTAGATAAGAGAAGAAAATAAATTTATTTTGGCGTAAGGATTAATTTATTATTACAATTTTTGAAATCGTAAATACCAAATACTAAATATGTATCAAAATAAATCAGACTTACTAAAGAGTTCAATTAAATAAAGTAAATTTCCTCCCTCTCCTCATTTCCGCCCTTAGACCTCGTCATCATCCTTCTTTCTTTTCCACTCTCCCTCTCCAAATACTTCTCCTCAATCATAGATCTCTCGTCCTTCCAGTTGTACCTGGACTCCTTGATTCTTTACCTTCTTTCTAGTCCACATGATTCTTTCTCTCAGTCTCTCTATTTCCTTGCTTGCGTAGTCAATCCTCTGGTAATATTTCTCCCTCTCGTTTTTTTCTGCGTTTTTCTTTCTTTTTTTTTTTTCTCCAGCCCTCATTTAGTATCTTGCATTCTCCCTTCCTTCTCAACCTATTCCTTTTGAATTCTTCTCTCACTATGTTCCCTGACGTTTCTCTATCCATCCCTAGCACCCACCTCAGATGCTTCTCTTGCACCCTGTATATCTCCGTACAACAACATGCTCTCAGTTAGACTTTCAAACATGTTGTAGTTGTGTTAATCATAATGTGAGGCGTCGGCGGCATTACCAGAAAACAATAATAAATGACTCCATTTCTTATTATTCCTTCTTGATTATAGTTACATTTTCAATTGCATTGTTTGCCCTTCTTCTAAATAGTTTTGACATTTCTCATAAGTTGTATCCCACCAATACGAAACTCTTTACGTTTTATAAGAGCAGATACAACAACAGACAGACAAGAAGGTTTATTGCCGACAGCTATTACAATCACAAGGGGGTATTTGGATTGACTTTATATAATTCAAGATGTTCAAGCGGAGGAGTCCAGGATCTGGGACTGGTTGGGTGGTTGGTGTGTTTTTGTACCCACACAAGGATGCGGCCTTGAACATGATCCTCACATTCGTGTTACAGCACTGGGAAACCGCAGAAAACCAGTACTAGGATCGTTAAGAGCAGTTATAATTTCCATCTATTTAAGACATGGTAAACATGCAATAATGTCGCTGTAAATGCATTTAGCTCATTTATTTAATCATGCTAACAAATTAACGAGAAATCAGTTCAACCAAATATGAATTAAATTTAACGAAGTAGTAAAATATCAAATTCACGAAATAGCTAAATCACATCAGAGAAACTCCAACGAAATACCAATATAACGGGTGTTTTTTTTTTTAATTTGGCGTCATAGTTGCCGGTGACTATGAGTTTGTGTGAACAGGCCACAATTTTTAAAACAATTGTTTCAAATGTCAAAATAATTACTATATTCGTCAATTTCTTTATTTTTAAATTTAAAATGGTTCTCTCAACAAGAAATTTATTTCCCTAACGTCCACCGAGTTGATGGTCCATTCAAGCTTGTTTTAAAAAAAAATCTGGCTATAATAATTTTGATTGTCATGGAAATCTAGATCCTATTTGTTTGGATCGCACGGTATTCATTTTATCACAAAAATACCTTAATGGATCACTTGGTTATAACAAAGCTAAAATCGACGTTCCCCCACCTGGAAATCAAGGTTCCCAATCCAGTTTTTTTCTGAACGACTCCCTAAAACACCAGCATCAACCGGCATGATCCAACGGCCTTCCAGACCTTGCACAAATGTTTACTCGTACTCGCCAAGCACCTAAATCTCGTAATGCACGTTTAACGCGGCAATTTTCCAATCAAGCCAATCTCCGGCCGATGTCAAAACAACTCCAACCAAATAGAAGAACGACCTATTTACCCCTACAGAAATTTCCAGACCGTTCCATCTCTTGTTCTCTAATTAAACTAATTCAATTATGTTAACGTGCCAGTCCTTGAACTTCTACATGTGTATATAAGCCTTTCGGCCATCCACTTCGACATAGTCTACCAGCAGCAGCGACAACATGAAGTTCTTGATTTTGGCAGTCATCGTCGTCGTCGGCGTCCAGGTGAGTGTTGGCTTGTAATCGCGGCCCCCTCGTGACTCGTAAATTCGCCAGGCCCTCACTGACGAACAGAAGAAGAAGCTCAACGACATCAGCAAGCAATGCAAGACCGTCTCGGGAGCCTCCCAAGAGCTCATCGACAGGGCACGAGTGGGCGAACTGGTGGACGACCCGAAACTCAAATCCCAGATCCTGTGCGTGTCGAAGAAAGTTAACTTGGCGACTCCTTTGGGCGAGACCAACGTCGACGTCCTGAAGAAGAAGCTGAAGAAGGTGTCCGCCAACGACGCCGAGGTGGAGAAGATCGTCAAGAAGTGCGCCGTGAAGAAGGGCACTCCAGAAGACACGGCCTACGAGACCTACAAGTGTCTGTACAAAGAGAAGCCCAACTTCTCCGTCGTCGATTAATGGTCCTGACGTCCGGTGTGGTAGATGTTAAGTACAGTTACGTGGCTTGAGTCTGTAATGTCCTGCATGTTTTTCTTGACGTAAATTGTTTCACTGTTAGCGAGTGCTTAATAAATGGGATCACTTTTTTAAGGTCGTGTTTTTGTTGGGAGGTGCAGTTTTTTAAAATGCTTTGTATATGGGTAAGCAAAAATGTAATTAGGACCATATTCAAGTAAGCGTTGAAGCATGAATTTTATATTTCCACAAGGAAGATATAATCGCAAAAAAACCTCTACGAAGAAATCAAAATTATGGGGTGTATAATAACACAGGGTCTTCATAAATGATTCATATATCCGGTAGGTTCTGAAAGTCAAAGTTCTCAATGTCAATTTTGTTTTCCAAAGGCAACATGATATATCAATCAAGACAAAATATAATTCCGAATAAGGAAATCCATTTTGAATAAATGCAGCAGAACTTAACGAAAAAGACATAAAAACCTGAAAATGACTGATTTGACGACTAGACCTGAAAACTTTAAGATTTGAAATCCCGAGAGCCAAAAACGTGAAAAATTAACAGTCTGAAAACAACCTGAAAACCAAAAAGCTTTGATATGGATGTGTGTTTGCCCGGGAAGTAGTTGACTAAAAAAATACAGTATCATGGAAAAAATCTGCGGAAATTTACCAGTGTGCCAGGGTTTTTCAATACAATGTATCGTTTTCGATGTAGAAGTAGGTATACAAAAATTGTTTTTAAGAACTAGGTAGGAAAGGGTGCTCGCCCGTAAAGTAGTTATGTTATGTTGGTGTATTTGTCTGAGAAGTAGTTTTTCACATTCTCACCACGAATGTGCCTTCCGAGATTGATAATGATCATAACAGTAGGCCGTGGAAACTTAACGGCCTTGTGGTCTTTCGGTACAACGTCCAATGTTGAAATACAGTTAAAAAAATTTAAAAACTGACTTTTTGAAACACATTTAATTCAAATCATTAAAAACTTGGAGATACATTGGTGATGGAAATGTAAGGATATTCGGAAATATTATCAAATTTTGAAATTCTTGTAAAAACCCAGTCAAATAGTGAATATTTGAAAATTGTTTGGACATTAAAACTCAATTAAAGAAATGAGAAAATTTGCCAATTTCTTGTTATGGGGATGAGTGTCTGGCGATAGAGAGAGAGAGATGTGGAGTGTAATATCAGTAGGCTGTGGAATCTTAAAACAACACATTGAAATGCAAATTATATTAAACGCCCAGTTGAAGTACAATACATTACATATTTTGCAGAACGAGGCGTCGGCCGACTGTTGCAATGAGCCCGAGCCCCTGAAAAGTGACGGCGCACGAGTATTTAACAGCGTTGTTTGTATTCGTTCATGCAAAATGAGAAAAAACACGAATTGACTTTTGAGGTTAAGTTTGGCAGCTGTCAAATTAAATATCTATGGTGATATCTGTATATATTTTCTTATAAGTATATCACTTTCTGCATTATGTATTTCCCAAAACAAATACATTTTTTTTAAGTTGCAAATTTTGACTTGGAAATACAATTAAAGTTAAAATTCAGAGAAATCAGAAACAACAAGCGACTTTTCGTGCATGACCAACTTTGATTAAGCTCGTTCTCGATCTGTTCAAAATTTTTAAATAAAGTTGTCATTGAATTGTATAATAAGTATTGTAAAATAAACGATTTTTAGATTAAAAAGAAAACAAAAATTTCGGAAAAATTGTTAAATTTTGACACTTTTGTAAAAACCATCAATTCCAATAGTAAAAATTTGGGAATACATTAGAAATACATTAATGGTAGAGACCGCAGTTATATTATTTGTATGGAGTGTTTGTCCGAGGAGTAGTTGTTTTAACCTTTACGACGGATCGCTGCTGTCTTCTACGAAGGCGCAGAGAGGACATAGAACTTTTTTTTTCATTATTTCGACTTTAATCTCGAAATTATGCGCGCGCACACCCATTAACACATTTCGAGTTTCACGGACAGGGAAATGTGACCTTCTTGGAGTATTCGAGCCTGTAGCACGAGGCACCAATTTCAATGATCCACGGAAAAGCAAATTTTCACAATCGGCAACTTCACAACAGGCTATCCTGCATAATGAACATTTAAATAATTTTTTTGTCTCATTTCTTCTTCATCCGCTTATTTATTTCATTTTAGCCTCTCTGAGTAGGATTTCTTGAAAATATATCGTTTCTATGGTGTACTTATCGACGGTAACATTTGTATCAGAAAATAATAAAATAATCTCGATTCCTACCATCGTCCTATTCCTGTCCCAAGGGGGCCCCCTTGTTTTAGTTACCATAAGCCACTTGAAGTTAAAATAATAATAGCAAAAAAAATTATAAAAGACTGAAACTCTGACTTTTCAATATATTTTTCAATGCAACCGGATCTCCAGATTATTATTTATTACAAATCAACTAACGCTGCTATTATTCCATATAATATACTATACTCTCCGGGCACTCACACCTCTGAAGTTACAAAGAGTTTGCTAGTTACGCTGCTATATTTCCACGACCCACTACTAGTTGTATGTTTTTTATGAACAATCAACTACTCTCCGGGCACTCGCACCTATGTAACTTGACAACGTTTTCAAAACCTAGACTCGTTAGGGGGCGTTCATTAATTACGTGAGGCGTTTAGGGGGGGAGAGGGTCTAGCCGAATCTCACACAGTCTCACGTGGGGGGTCTGGGCAAAAATCACGTTTTTTTTCCCGCAAGAAACAGTGTAAAATTGAGAGAAATCGTGTGCTTCGAAAAATTCGAGAGGCCTGTCAAATCGGCAGCGCATATAATTTAGATTTTTTTAAATTAGTTAGTAAACTGTCAGATTTGTATTTCGTGAGCGATTTTCGGCGTTTGAAGAAAAAATAGCATGTTCTATTCGGAGAAAAGTGACTTGAAGCAATTTGAAAGCACTTGAAATGTCTTGAAGAGACTTGAAGAAACTTGAATCAGTTTTGAAATGACTTTGAATGTCTTGAAATGACTTGAAAAGTCTCGAAAATTCTTGAATAGACTTGAAGAGAGATGAAGCGACTTTGAGATACTTGAAACGAGTGGAAAGGACATGAAGCAAATTGAAAAGATTTTGAAAGGTCTTGAAGCCACATGAAAAAACTTAAAATACTTTGAAGCGACTTCAAAGGATTTCAAATGTTTTGAAACAACTTGAAAGACCTGAAGCGAATTGAAAATACTTGAGATGTTTTGAAAGGACTTGAGATGACTTGAAATGTTTTGAAGGAAGTTGAAGCGACTTGAAAAGTCTTGAAGAGTCTTGAAACAACTTGAAGAGCGATGAAGCGAGTTTGAGAAACTTGAAATCAATGGAAAGGACTTGAGGCAATATGAAATATTTTGAAAGGTCTTGAAGCGACTTGAAGAAACTTGAAACGATTTAAAAGCACTTGAAATTGCTTGAAGCGACTTGAAGCGACCTGGGAAGATTTGATATATCTTGAAGGGTTTGGAAACGACTTGAAAAGACTTGAAATGTCTGGAAAACACTTGACGGGTCGGAACACTTCAAATAATATCTTGAGAGGACTGGAAACCACTTGAAAAGACTTGAAATACCTTGAAGCCACTTGAAAGGATTTGAAATGTCTTCAAACGACTTGAAAGACTTGAAGTTAATTGAAAAAACTTGAGATGTTTTGAAGGGAATTAAAGCGACTTAAAAAGTCTTCAAATGTCTCGAAGAGTCTTGAATCGACCTGGCAAGACTTCAAATATTATGAAGGGACGGGAAGCTACTTGAAAAGACTTGAAACGTTCTTTAACGACTTGAAGACAGATGAAGTGGCTTAAAAAAACTTGAAACGACTGGAAAGAACTTGAAATGTTTTGAAACGACTTGAAGCGAATTGGAATGATTTGAAATGTCGTGAAGCGAAGTGAAATATTCGCGTTCACATAACCGCGATAATACTTAGTAGATTGTTTTATTAGGAGTAAAAGTGGGACTTTTCGTGGCTCGCCTGTAGTTGCCAAAATCGACATTTCATTTCAACCCGACAACAGTGAAAATGGATTTGAGAACTCGAAAATCTGTGAACTTGGAAACGTGAAACCCGAAAATCGACTTGACAACTCTGCCTCTATTTTGGATAAATAAAAATGAAAGTAAATATTTATTCCAGAAGCAGATAATTATTATTATGTTTTGATTCAACTCCAAAAATGTTTCCAATTAGTGTGACCTCGAACTTGAACCAGTATCAAATCGTTAATTACCCAACTGCGTTCTATTACAACTGATCAGCATTTTTCTCAAACGAACACCCAGATAACCTCTTCGGGTAAAAACCACCCGACTATATAAACACCAATTTCATCTCCTTCCTCAAACCTTTGTTTACCCCCAAGACGAAAATGAAGCCTCTCTTATACGTCGCGTTCGCCACTCTCTTCGTCGCTGCTCTGGTAATCTCTTCTTCACCCGTTTCTTCGATGCTAACCTACAGTTTTCAGGGTTTCACCGACGAGCAGAAGGCCAAACTGGAAGAGCTCAGCAAGCAATGTCGCGAAGAAACCGGTGTCTCCGAGGACGTGGTGACCAAAATGCGGGGTGGCGAAAAACATCTGGATCCCAAGGTGGAAAACCACTTCAACTGTCTTTTGAAGAAGGCCGGCATCCTCAAGGAAAATGGACTAGTTGATGAGGAACTGTTGAAAAAGAGGGTGAAGGCTGGAATAGACCTTGACGTTCTCGCTGATCAGATTGTGAAGGCTTGCGTGTCCACACCTGCGCACATTAAGGCTACTACTCAATGTCTGCATCAAAAGTTGCCTAGATTCTCACCAGTTGAATAAATAAATGTTTTATTGTATTTCTTTATTTGTTTATGAGTGCTAACTTGCCAGTTTGTTGAAACCTTATCAATCATTAGTTTCAATTTTATATAGGCTGTTCTAAAAGTGCAGCAAGATGTAGTCGAAAAGACATACCAACTATTATAAATAAATTTAAAAATTTCAGTATGTAATTGAGTAAAAACAGCTATCAGTTGGCCAATAAATAATTAGTCAAATTTTCAGCCAAAAACTTGTTTGCTCAATTTCATCGAAATAATATTGTAAATTTCCAAAATGAAATACAGGAAAGCGAAATTATATAAAATTAGATAAAAGATTCCGAGCGAAAGCGAAAACAATCTCAGTCCAAATTGGTGAGAAATTAATGAATAACATTTTAAATTTGACATAATTATCTTCTGACATAAATATTCAGGCACTCAAAAGTTTAAGATGGGACACTCCGCAAGGAAAGTAACATTACCGCACAGAACAAATTACAAAAGTTACTCCAACAAATTTAAAATACTTAAAGGTAATGAAATAATGGCAGTTTGAAGCCCTTTATCTGATTTTTTAGCATCATGCTTTGATCCCTTATTTATAATATTATGTAAGAGCGGAAATCCTCCAATAACATAAGATAGGACTTCGTATTCAAAAAGTACCAAGTAGTTTTCCATCAATTTGTGACCTCTCATAGCTTTTTATTTTGGATCGCAATTAATTTGTTTTACAAAACAGTGCATTCTGTTCCAACCTTGAACCTTGTTTTTCTGAAACAGCTCAGACTGCAACACAAAATTTGCATTTTTCTGCAAAGAAAACTCAGATAACCCCAACCACCGATAAACCGCAATATAAAAGCTCCAACAGCGCCTCCACTCTACAGACATTTCCGCCACCACCATGAAGCTCTACTTGTACTTGTACTTTTTTGCCATAATCGCCTGTTCTTGGGTAAGTTCTTCCTGCTTGTATTTTCTTATCCCTAAAAATACTATATTGATACAGGCCCTCACCGAGGACCAGACAAAGAAAATGGAAGAGTTCAGCAAAGCATGCCGCGAAGAAAGCGGGCTCTCCTTGGATATGGTGGAGAAGCTGAGGAAATTCGAGAAGGTCGACCATGAGAAAGTGGAAGAACATATGCGCTGTGTGTCGAAGAAGATTGGACTTGTTAAAGAAAACGGGGAGTTCGATATGGACGTATTGAAGAATAGGGTGAAGGCTGCCATCGATGTCGACCAGATGGTGGAGAGGATTATGAAGAGGTGCGGCGCACACGTGCCCCAGGAGTCGATATTGGACAACATAAATTGTTTCCACCGACTTGTGCCCAATTACTCCCCCGTAGAATAAAGAGCAGGGACTGACTTTGTTGTTTTATTGAGACGATCGTCGAATAAGCATTTGATTTTTTATTGTCTTAGATATGGACAAAGTATTGTGTGTAACGAATATCCAAATTCAAAGTTTTATAACGTGTATTTGGATATTAATGTTCTAGACATCAGTAAAGTATCAATTTGTGACACGTTCCTCCGGAAAATATTTTAAATAAATCTAATATATAAATAAGTTTCCTATTATACAGGTTGTTCCAAAGTTAACGGAAAAAAGTGAAACGTAACAAAATAATCCAGAAATAGCAATAAAAAAATATATTAAAAAGGATAATTTAAAAAATCATGTTACAAACCAAAATGTAAAAAATATTTTTTATACACAACTTTTCACCTAAGTTAAGTTTGTATATTTTTAAAGCATATTATTCATACGTGGGAAATTCTGCCTGTAACAACCGAGATGATGTTGATATATCGCTGGGAAAAATCATGTATAAACCAACACCTAAAACACTTTTTCACATTATGTAAATTTGGTGGAAATAAATCTTGAAATAGTTGTAGAAAAAATATTGTCCGCTGATCTTTATTCTACTTGACACTTTGAAAGCAAAAATATCGAATTGTAATAAAATATAGTCCATAAAAAAAGCGTTAGCTATATTATAATAAATAAATAGGGATACAAATCACAGTAAATCACCTCGTGATAGTTTTGGCAAAAATGTTGTACGAAATGAATATCTAGAATAATATTTCAAACGTTCGGCTTCGAATGTAAAATATCAAATTGTGTACACGCTCCTCGAAAAAATATTGTACTTGACGAGAATCTAATACAATTCTGTACTCAATTTTATATCTAAATCTGATAAATTTGTTTTTGTCAATCACAATAAACAAATATTTTCTTGTCAAGGTTGTGGGAAAAATATTGTGAATAACAAATACGTAGAATCGTTTAGCCTTAAAATACTGGCAAATTTAATAAATGTATCTGTCATTGATGTATTAAAGCATCAAATGCCAAACATCTTTCTTGTTGTTGCGAATATTGTTTTCATAGGTATTAGATCCTCGTTTGTTTGTTCGTATGTTATGCGCTCCTAAACAAGTGAACAGATCGTTACGAAATTTTGACCACAAGTAATATTCGCAATTCGTTTTCGTAAAAAAAAAAATTTAAGTTCAAACCGTACTCTGTCAGATGAAAATGTCACTGTGACAGTTTTAGACGACATAAAGAGTTTTCGTCAAAATCATTTCACAAGGGGGAATAGTGTTAAGTCGAGGGAGAAGTGCCAAAATTTATTGTGGATGTGTCCAGGATTTTTTTCCTTCTTGCCTAAAGACTTGCCACAAAAGGAAAATCATCTGTTGGAAAATCAATCAAAACATCGGAACAAATGAAAGCCAACTGAGACACCCGACCAACGTGAAAGTCGTCTGGAGGAAATGAGGTTAAGAGATTTCAGATGAAAACTGCTGAAACACCTGAACAACATAGCATCCATTGAAACGACCATCCACAATGGAAAATGTAATGATAAGAGGTGCTCATCCCACACATTCCAATGGTTCGATTTGCCTTTCGATTTCAAACGGCTTCAATTTCCTGTGGACCTTGCTTTCGCAATTACCATCAACAAAGCCCAAGGACAGTCACTGAGTGTTGCTGAGGTCAATTTGGGAAGTGTATGTTTCTCACATGCCCACTTATTATGTTGTTTGCTTCAGAGAGGGAACACCGAATCACTTATAATGTATTCGTCAAATAGGAAAACCAAAAATATTGTTTACCCGACTGTTCTAGAATAAGGGGAACAAAATAAATAAAATACATATTTCAAGATACTATGTTACTAGATACTAGATATGTTCCGAATAGGCTCCTACCTAATTTTGACCACAATTCAAATAAGTGTGTAACATGAGCGTAATGCTTAGTGTTTACCCATCGTGGTTTACCTGTTCGTTGCACCGGTCAAATCGGATGAAATGTGTTTTACTTTATTTTTGAGACGTAGCAACGCGCGCCGAGTACCAGAGTATGTGATAATTTCGAATTCCAGGTAGGAAGTTTTAGATGCTGAATGTGTCACAGTAACGGGACACATTTTAGCAGCAAGACTGCATTTCAACAATAAATCGTATTAGGTCCTCGTTCTGTATACCATTTTTGCCACGATGGTATTCTATTTTAATATCTTTACTAGTTGTGGTAAACTACGAAACTCCTAAGTAGCAGGCAAGAAAGTACTAAATGTATCAATATTTTTAACATTAAAAGAGTGAATATTTTAGGTACTCGTTTCAAACAAAATTTTTCTACGGAAATATCTTCGGAAATATGACAATTTTACATTTCTCTCTCGTGTTAGATACACTAGCTTTTTGATGATCATTCCATAAAGAAATTTTGAATTTGAGTTTTGAATTTGAGTCTGCAAAAGTTACTTGTTACATACAATTGGACGAAAAAGTTATTTGTTACATACAATATTTTTTCTACATTAATTTTAACAAAATTGGTAACTTTCCTTAAAGCTCTCAATGTTCAAAAGAATTTTTACTCATCAAGAAAATTTTGTACGTAACGAGCATTTAATACGCATTTTTACTCTATTTTCTACTCAAATGTGTAAAAGCGTGTTTTCCCATTTCTATTTCCCGAGCATTTAATCAATAAAAATTAAGCGAGGATTTAAAATGATTCACAAATCTGTGAAATCTGTCTTTTATTGTTTTATCAATTAGGTAACCATATTTTTGTCAAGGTTGTGGAAGAAATTCTGTGCATAATAAATGCCTAGAATGGTGTAGACTTAAAATATATGTAATATTTTATCTTCCTTATTTGGATATCCATGAAAACATTTTTCTTGTGACTGCTAATTTCGTATTACATTCTCAGTGTGAACAATATTTCTTCCACTACTGTGTCATAATTGTAGATTTGGATAAATCAACAAATACTAATGTAAATATTTGTAACAATAGATAAATTTGACATTTATTTTATCCACGCCTTATTGTTTTTTTTTTCCTCGGTTCTGTAAAATAATTGATAATTTGGTTTTCCCGGTTAGAATTTTTAGATGCTGAATTTGCTTCAGTAACGCATTTCAACAATAAATCGTATTAGGTCCTCGTTCTGTACACCGTTTTTTCCACGACGATATTCAAATGTATAATGTTTTTGCTACTGGTGTTAAACGACAAAGTTCCAAAGCACTAAATGTATAAATAATTTTAACATTAAAAGGTCCAAGTTACATAAAATATTTTTTCCACAGGACGTTCATACCAAACAGAATAATGTTTAGGAGTTCCGTTTCGTATATTTAAAATAAAGTTTCATATTTCATTGCTTTTAGACGGTTGTTATCGTAATTTATTTTCTTTATGTAATACTCAAAAGAATTTTCACTCATCAAGAAAATTTTGTACGTAACGAGCATTTAATACGCATTTTTACTCTGTTTTCTACCCAAATGTGTAAAACCGTGTTTTCCCATTTCTATTTCCCGAGCATTTAATCAATAAAAATTAAACGATGATTTAAAATGATTCTCAAATCTGTGAAATCCGTCTTTTATTGTTTTATCAATTAGGTAACCATATTTTTGTCAAGGTTGTGGAAGAAATTCTGTGCATAATAAAAGCTTAGAATCGTGTAGACTTAAAATATATGTAATATTTTATATTCCCTATTTGGATATCCATGAAAACATTTTTCTTGTGGCTGCTAATTTAGTATTACATTCTCAGTGTGAACAATATTTCTTCCACTACTGTGTCATAATTGTAGATTTGGATAAATCAACAATTACTAATGTAAATATTTGTAACAATAGATAAATTTGACAATTATTTTATCCACGCCTTATTGTTTTTTTTCCTCGGTGCTGTAAAATAATTGATAATTTGGTTTTCCCGGTTAGAATTTTTAGATGCTGAATTTGCTTCAGTAACGCATTTCAACAATAAATCGTATTAGGTCCTCGTTCTGTACACCGTTTTTTCCACGACGATATTCTAATGTATAATGTTTTTGCTACTGGTGTTAAACGACAAAGTTCCAAAGCACTAAATGTATAAATAGTTTTAACATTAAAAGGTCCACGTTACATAAAATATTTTTTCCACAGGACGTTCATACCAAACAGAATAATGTTTAGGAGTTCCGTTTTGAATATTTAAAATAAAGTGTCATATTTAATTGCTTTTAGACGGTTGTTATCGTAATTTATTTTCTTTATGTAATACTCAAAAGAATTTTCACTCATCAAGAAAATTTTGTACGTAACGAGCATTTAATACGCATTTTTACTCTGTTTTCTACTCAAATGTGTAAAACCGTGTTTTCCCATTCCTATTTCCCGAGCATTTAATCAATAAAAATTAAGCGAGGATTTAAAATGATTCACAAATCTGTGAAATCTGTCTTTTATGGTTTTATCAATTAGGTAACCATATTTTTGTCAAGGTTGTGGAAGAAATTCTGTGCATAATAAAAGCCTAGAATCGTGTAGACTTGAAATTGTAATATTTTATCTTCCCTATTTGGATATCCATGAAAACATTTTTCTTGTGGCTGCTAATTTCGTATTACATTCTCGGTGTGAACAATATTTCTTCCACTGCTGTGCCATAATTGTAGATTTGGATAAATCAACAATTACTAATGTAAATATTTGTAAAAATATATAAATTTTACAATTATTTTATCCACGCCTTATCGTTTTTTTTCTCTCGGTTCTCTAAAATAATTGATAATTTGGTTTTCCAGGTTAGAATTTTTAGATGCTGAATTTGCTTCAGTAACGTATTTCAACAACAAATCGTATTAGGTCCTCGTTCTGTACACCGTTTTTTTCCACGATATTCTAATGTATAATGTTTTTGCTACTGGTGTTAAACGACAAAGTTCCAAAGCACTAAATGTATAAATAATTTTAACATTAAAAGGTCCACGTTACATAAGATATTTTTTCCACAGGTCGTTCATACCAAACAGAATAATGTTTAGGAGTTCCGTTTCGTATATTTAAAATAAAGTTTCATATTTCATTGCTTTTAGACGGTTGTTATCGTAATTTATTTTCTTTATGTAATACTCAAAAGAATTTTCACTCATCAAGAAAATTTTGTACGTAACGAGCATTTAATACGCATTTTTACTCTGTTTTCTACTCAAATGTGTAAAACCGTGTTTTCCCATTTCTATTTCCTGAGCATTTAATCAATAAAAATTAAACGAGGATTTAAAATGATTCTCAAATCTGTGAAATCCGTCTTTTATTGTTTTATCAATTAGGTAACCATATTTTTGTCAAGGTTGTGGAAGAAATTCTGTGCATAATAAAAGCCCAGAATCGTGTAGACTTAAAATATATGTAATATTTTATCTTCCGTATTTGGATATCCATGAAAACATTTTTCTTGTGGCTGCTAATTTCGTATTACATTCTCAGTGTGAACAATATTTCTTCCACTACTGTGTCATAATTGTAGATTTGCAAAAATCAACAATTACTAATGTAAATATTTGTAAAAATAGATAATTTTGACAATTATTTCATCCACGCCTTATCGTTTTTTTTTTTCTCGGTTCTGTAAAATAATTGATAATTTGGTTTTCCAGATCAGAATTTTTAAATGCTGAATTTGCTTCAGTAACGCATTTCAACAACAAATCGTATTAGGTCCTCGTTCTGTATACCGTTTTTTCCACGATATTCTAATGTATAATGTTTTTGCTACTGGTGTTAAACGACAAAGTTCCAAAGCACTAAATGTATAAATAATTTTAACATTAAAAGGTCCACGTTACATAAGATATTTTTTCCACAGGTCGTTCATACCACACAGAATAATGTTTAGGAGTTCCGTTTCGTATATTTAAAATAAAGTTTCATATTTCATTGCTTTTAGACGGTTGTTATCGTAATTTATTTTCTTTATGTAATACTCAAAAGAATTTTCACTCATCAAGAAAATTTTGTACGTAACGAGCATTTAATACGCATTTTTACTCTGTTTTCTACTCAAATGTGTAAAACCGTGTTTTCCCATTTCTATTTCCCGAGCATTTAATCAATAAAAATTAAGCGAGGATTTAAAATGTTTCTCAAATCTGTGAAATCTGTCTTTTATTGTTTTATCAATTAGGTAACCATATTTTTGTCAAGGTTGTGGAAGAAATTCTGTGCATAATAAAAGCCTAGAATCGTGTAGACTTGAAATTGTAATATTTTATCTTCCCTATTTGGATATCCATGAAAACATTTTTCTTGTGGCTGCTAATTTCGTATTACATTCTCGGTGTGAACAATATTTCTTCCACTGCTGTGTCATAATTGTAGATTTGGATAAATCAACAAATACTATTGTAAATATTTGTAACAATAGATAAATTTGACAATTATTTTATCCACGCCTTATTGTTTTTTCTCCTCGGTGCTGTAAAATAATTGATAATTTGGTTTTCCCGGTTAGAATTTTTAGATGCTGAATTTGCTTCAGTAACGCATTTCAACAATAAATCGTATTAGGTCCTCGTTCTGTACACCGTTTTTTCCACGACGATATTCTAATGTATAATGTTTTTGCTACTGGTGTTAAACGACAAAGTTCCAAAGCACTAAATGTATAAATAATTTTAACATTAAAAGGTCCAAGTTACATAAAATATTTTTTCCACAGGACGTTCATACCAAACAGAATAATGTTTAAGATTTCCGTTTCGTATATTTAAAATAAAACGTAATTAACACTGAAATAGAGTTCCACGTTTATTTGGATCCAAACCAAAGGAAATTACGAGCGAGTGCACTCTTAAGTTTGCGTAAATATGAAAGAAAATAAAAGCTCCTTCTGAGTCCGGTGTTTTGTCGCAATCACACTTCCGGATCCCGGAAAGTTATCATGACTTTTCCGGGGTTTTATTGTAGGGAAATGCCGCGAACAAGCCGAGTTAAATTATATAGAAGAGGTGGGCGTTTCACACAACATTAAATCTGTGGACGAGTCTAATTTGATAAGTTTGGAAAGAGTTGTTTAGATAAAAATATAGAGGATTTATTTCTAGCTATTTATAACTTCGTCCCATCTTAGACCACGTCACTTCGTTAGCATCCTCCCCATTTGCCAAACCTCCCCCTGGGACTGTCGCAATCGTCTTATTAATTATCTGGGTCGATGTTCTTGACGTAAATCGGCGATAATCCCAAATCGATAATGTAAGATGGGAGCGGGTAGAATTTAAATGTGACTTTTTTTCTATATTAATTGGTAACAAGGAACGAATGAGCTCGTGGAATGAATCGATTGTATCCGGGAAGAGTCCAAATTCCAGACTAATTGTATCGGAATAGCGAGGGTGCATTAATTACCTCGTTTTCGGGTCTCGAATTTATCCTGGTGTGGAAGCGATAAGAAGGTGTGATCTGGAAAATGCATCAACCAGCTGTAAATGAAAACCTGGGTTACATTAAAGACTGTTTATTACGACGCATTGTTTGACTCTTTCCAGATTTATGACCAAACTACTCAAATTATTTACTTTCGGTTATTTATCTTAGGACCATCGCACTTTCAACAGAACTTCAGTTTATAAATTGCGCCAACAAAATTAATGGCCCCGGCTGGATCACACATTAAAATACGTACAATGTACACAAAAGCGAAACTTTGTAAACAAAAATGACAGACTGCAAGGAGTTCAAGTCGAGACGACCAAAAAACCGAGCTGAAATGCTCGAACCCACAAAAAGCCACTGAAAGGATGAATTCTTCGAACCATCTTTGTAACAAAACCGTTACGACGGTCCTCGTCTGTCACTCATCCGGGTGTTGAATTATTAAATTACGGCGCAAAAACAGAGACGCCGCTGTAATTACGAAATTGTGAGGGAGCCTCCGGGGGCCGTTTCTCCTGGACGTGCTCCTGCAATAATTCATAGGAGACGTGCCCGGTTTCTTTCACTTCGATTAGTCTTGTGGAAATTCAGGCTGAAATTAGCATTTTGCAGGGGGTGCGGGTTTAAATGTGGTGTCTCGAACGTGCCAAAGAACATATAAACTATCTAAAAACCCTTTCGCTTTTTAAGTACAGTTATAAATATAGTTAAACTATAATACGTAATTTTGGTGAATGCGCCGCCGCCGGGTATTTTTTAATTCGTCTTACTATGTGACTCGTGTTAACTGTTTATCTCGTCCTTTTTTTAACTTTAGAATTACATGATGATATAATAGAAACTCTAATTGCCGTTTCAATACAGCTGTAGATCGTATCTGCGGCTCGTGCAACGTCGCCCCAGCGCTCAAAACTGGTTTGAATGTGATCAGCCCCCGATCCCAAAGCCAATTATCTGATTATTTCTGCGAGCGTCATGCAACACACGAAACGAGCAAACAACTCCCCTTAATACGCAATAATTGTCCTTAATCTCATCCCTGCTAATTCCTTTGTCGTTCGCTATCGATTCGGCAAATTAAGCCAACACCGCTAATTCCCCTGTCAGGAATGAAAAAGACCGAATTGAAAGAGTTGTGAAATCAATAACGGGAACGGCGGGTGTTGTGTTAATTCGTCGCGTGCCAAATGGCACACAAAGTCGATAACCATCTGTTGGAATGCTTAGTTGATAGAGTGTCTATCCATGTGCAAACAGTGTCCGAAAATTCGGGTCCCGGGTTGGCATTGATACACGACCCGGAGTGTTTATCGTGAAAATTTTAGGTTGCGTGTGTGCGAAGTGAAAAAAATTCATAAAATATCGAACAGGGGGATATTGATTGCGCGGAGCACGAGATTGAAGGGCAGCAGGGTGGAGGTCGAGGTCTGGCCAAAAAACGAGTAGGAAAAGTATACCCATTTGTGACTCGAAGGACCAACATTCGTCTGCCCTGAACGTTTAAGCTAAAAACCCTTAATAGGGCAGCAAGTCGTCAAAAAGACTGGCAGAAACTCTACTTGCCTAAAGAGCCACTTAACCCTAATTCGCCCGCGCTTATTCACCTCTCGACATCTTCACCTGCTGTTGCAACACTCGCATTATTTCTTTACTCTAAAGGTCGTCAGTCGGATCGATGTGAGCGGAATACCCGCAATCCCAACCCTTATGCTTTGTTAAATTAACTCTGGTGAGAGGATTTGCGGCTTTCATAAAACCACTGAAGAATTGTAAATCGGGGTGCACAAGTGTGGAGGACGTAAAGCGCTGCGACACTGATCAAAATTAAATGCCACACAGCTCCCAAATTGTAGATGTCAATTCGTGGAAAAATATTCACGAGCTATTGAACCGTAATGACCGGCCTGGAAACGTTCAAGCGACTATTAAACTTTAACGGCGCGAAGGCAATTTCCATATAAAGTTGTTTGTTGAGACAATTTAAGATGTCCATTATCGGGTTGTAGCTTGAAATTGAGTCGCACAGCGCGTTCAATTTCAAAAAATATCAAACAATAACACTGAGTTTTATTGGTATGACACACATCAGTGTACATAGAATAAAGCAATTACGGTATCAAGGTCACATTGTCAAAGCTAATTTGTTGATGAATAGAATCAAGAAATTAGAGCAGTGTCGTATCCACATTTCGTGTCCTCACGTCAAGATCGTTCAATTTCAAAAATCATTAAAAAATGACTTCGACTTTCTAACCTATTGCTATGACACTTTTTAAGTTTACTAGTGTATATACAATCAAGAAATTAGAGCACTAAAGTTATATTGTCAAAAATGATTGATTTATTGACAAATTTCTAAGCGTCCTATCGAAATTTCGTCATCTCACGTCAAGATCGTTCAATTTCAAAAATCGTTAAAAAGTTACTTCGATTTTTTACCCTATTGTTGTGACACTTTTTGAATTAACTAGTGTATATAGGATCAAGAAATTAGAGCACCAAAGTTATATTGTCGAACATGATTTATTGACGAATTTCTAAGTATCCTATACAAAATTCGTTTTGTCAAAATCGTTCAATTTCAAAAATCACTGCGACTTTTTAACGTATTGTTATGTCACTTTTTGAGTATGCCAGTGCATATAGAATCAAAAAATTATGGCATCAAATTTACATTCCAGAACCTGACTTCATGAGGAATTTCTAATTGTCCTATGCAATGTTGTCTCATCACTTAAAAAAAATTCAATTTCAAAAATCATTAAAAAAACACTCCGATTTTCAAACGTTTTGTTATGACACTTTATGAAATTAACAGGGTCTATAGAATCAAAAAATTACTCCACCAAAATTACACTGCAGAACCTGACTTGGTGAGGAATTTCTAATTATCCTATCCAAATTTTGTCTAATTATATCAATATAGTTCAAAAATCATAAAAAAAACACTTCGTGTTCCAAATGTATTGCTATGACACTTTTGAGTTTAGCATTGTATAGAGTCTAGAAATTAGAACACCAATGGTATTTTGACGAACAGGATTTATTGACAAATTTCTATGTCCTCTCTAAATGTCGTTTCGTCATATCAAAATCGTTCAATTTTAAAAATCATTATAAAATCATTCCGACTTTCTAACGTATTGCTATGACACTTTTTAAGTTTACTAGTGTATATGCAATCAAGAAATTAGAGCACCAAAGTTATATTGTCAAAAATGATTTATTGACAAATTTCTAACCGTCCTATCGAAATTTCGTCATCTCATGTCAAGATCGTTCAATTTCAAAAATCATTAAAAAATTACTTCGACTTTTTACCCTATTGCTGTGACACTTTTTAAATTTACTAGTGTATATTATATAATCAAGAAATTAGAGCACCAAAGTTATATTGTCGAACATGATTTATTGACGAATTTCTAAGTATCCTATACAAAATTCGTTTCGTCATATCAAAATCGTTCAATTTCCAAAATCACTAAAAAATCACTGCGACTTTCTAACGTACTGCTACGACACTTTTTGAGTTTACTAGTGTATAAAGTATCAAAAAATTACGGCATCAAAGTTACATTGCAGAACCTGACTTTTTGATGAATTACTAATTGTGCTATTCAAATTTTGTCTCGTCACATCAAAATCGTTCAATTTCAGAAATCATAAAGAAACACTCCGACTTTCAAACGTATTGCTATGACAGTTTTTGAGTTTACTAGTGCATATACAACCAAAAAATTACAGCACCAAATTTATATTGTCGAACATGATTTATTGACGAATTACTTAGTATTCTATCCAAATTTCGTTTCGTCACATCAAAATCGTTCCATTTCAAAAATCATAAAGAAATAACTTCGACTTTCTAACGAATTTCTATGACACTTTTTGAGTTTACTAGTGTATATAGAATCAAGAAATTAGAGCACCAAAGGTATATTGCCGAAGATGATTTATTGACGAATTTCTAAGTATCCTATCCAAATTTAGTTTCGTCATATCAAAATCGTTCAATTTCAAAAATCATTAAAAAATCACTCCGGCTTTCTAACGTATTGCTATGACACTTTTTGAGTTTACTAGTGTATAAAGTATCAAAAAATTACGGCGTCAAAGTTACATTGCAGAACCTGACTTTTTGACGAATTACTAATTGTCCTATTCAAATTTTGTCTCGTCACATCAAAATCGTTCAATTTCAGAAATCATAAAGAAACACTCCGACTTTCAAACGTATTGCTATGACAGTTTTTGAGTTTACTAGTGCATATACAACCAAGAAATTACAGCACCAAATTTATATTGTCGAACATGATTTATTGACGAATTCCTTAGTATTCTATCCAAATCTCGTTTCGTCACATCAAAATCGTTCCATTTCAAAAATCATAAAAAAAATAACTCCGACTTTCTAACGAATTTCTATGACACTTTTTGAGTTTACTAGTGTATAAAGTATCAAAAAGTCACGGCGTCAAAGTTACATTGCAGAACCTGACTTTTTGACGAATTACTAATTGTCCTATTCAAATTTTGTCTCGTCACATCAAAATCGTTCAATTTTAGAAATCATAAAGAAACACTCCGACTTTCAAACGTATTGCTATGACAGTTTTTAAGTTTACTAGTGCATATACAACCAAGAAATTACAGCATCAAATTTATATTGTCGAACATGATTTATTGACGAATTCCTTAGTATTCTATCCAAATCTCGTTTCGTCACATCAAACTCGTGCCATTTAAAAAATCATAAAAAAAATACTCCGACTTTCTAACGAATTTCTATGACACTTTTTGAGTTTACTAGTGTATACAGAATCAAGAAATTAGAGCACCAAAGTTATATTGTCGAACATGATTTATTGACGAATTTCTAAGTATCCTAATCCAAATTTAGTTTCGTCATATCAAAATCGTTCAATTTCAAAAATCATTAAAAAATCACTCCGACTTTCTAACGTATTGCTATGACACTTTTTCAGTTTACTAGTGTATAAAATATCAAAAAATTACGGCGTCAAAGCTACATTGCAGAACCTGACTTTTTGACGAATTACTAATTGTCCTATTCAAATTTTGTCTCGTCACATCAAAATCGTTCAATTTCAAAAATCATAAAGAAACAGTCCGACTTTCAAACGTATTGCTATGACAGTTTTTAAGTTTACTAGTGCATATACAACCAAGAAATTACAGCATCAAATTTATATTGTCGAACATGATTTATTGACGAATTCCTTAGTATTCTATCCAAATCTCGTTTCGTCACATCAAACTCGTGCCATTTAAAAAATCATAAAAAAAATACTCCGACTTTCTAACGAATTTCTATGACACTTTTTGAGTTTACTAGTGTATACAGAATCAAGAAATTAGAGCACCAAAGTTATATTGTCGAACATGATTTATTGACGAATTTCTAAGTATCCTAATCCAAATTTAGTTTCGTCATATCAAAATCGTTCAATTTCAAAAATCATTAAAAAATCACTCCGACTTTCTAACGTATTGCTATGACACTTTTTCAGTTTACTAGTGTATAAAATATCAAAAAATTACGGCGTCAAAGCTACATTGCAGAACCTGACTTTTTGACGAATTACTAATTGTCCTATTCAAATTTTGTCTCGTCACATCAAAATCGTTCAATTTCAAAAATCATAAAGAAACAGTCCGACTTTCAAACGTATTACTATGACACTTTTTGAGTTTACTAGTGGATATAGAATCAAGAAATTATGGGATCAAAGTTAGATTGCAGAACCTGACTTCTTGAGGAATTTCTAATTGTCCTATGCAAATTTTGTCTCATCACATAAAAAAATTTCCATTTCAAAACTCATTAAAAAACACTCCGATTTTCATCTTTCTGAATTTAGCAGTGCCTAGATAATGAAAAAATCACGGCATCAAAGTTACATTGCAGAATCTGACTTGTTGACGAATTTCTGATTGTCCTATGCAAATTTTGTCTCGTCACATCAAAATCGTTCAATTTCAAAAATCATTAAAAAAACACTCCGACATTCTAACGTATTTCTATGCCACTTTTTGAGTTTACTAGTGTATATACTATATAGTATCAAAAAATTACGGTATAAAAGTCACATTGCAGAACCTGACTTCTTGAGGAATTTCTAATTATCCTATGCAAATTTTGTCTCATCACATAAAACAAATTCAATTTCAAAAATCATTAAAAAACACTCTGACTTTCAAACGTATTGCCATGACGCTTTCTGAGTTTAGCAGTGCCTAGATAATGAAAAAATCACGGCATCAAAGTTACATTGCAGAATCTGACTTGTTGACGAATTTCTGATTGTCCTATGCAAATTTTGTCTCGTCACATCAAAATCGTTCAATTTCAAAAATCATTTAAAAAAACACTCCGACTTTCTAACGTATTTCTCTGCCACTTTTTGAGTTTACTAGTGTATATAGAATCAAGAAATTAGAGCACCAAAGTTATATTGCCGAAGATGATTTATTGACGAATTTCTAAGTATCCTATCCAAATTTAGTTTCGTCATATCAAAATCGTTCAATTTCAAAAATCATTAAAAAATCACTCCGGCTTTCTAACGTATTGCTATGACACTTTTTGAGTTTACTAGTGTATAAAGTATCAAAAAATTACGGCGTCAAAGTTACATTGCAGAACCTGACTTTTTGACGAATTACTAATTGTCCTATTCAAATTTTGTCTCGTCACATCAAAATCGTTCAATTTCAGAAATCATAAAGAAACACTCCGACTTTCAAACGTATTGCTATGACAGTTTTTGAGTTTACTAGTGCATATACAACCAAGAAATTACAGCACCAAATTTATATTGTCGAACATGATTTATTGACGAATTCCTTAGTATTCTATCCAAATCTCGTTTCGTCACATCAAAATCGTTCCATTTCAAAAATCATAAAAAAATAACTCCGACTTTCTAACGAATTTCTATGACACTTTTTGAGTTTACTAGTGTATAAAGTATCAAAAAGTCACGGCGTCAAAGTTACATTGCAGAACCTGACTTTTTGACGAATTACTAATTGTCCTATTCAAATTTTGTCTCGTCACATCAAAATCGTTCAATTTTAGAAATCATAAAGAAACACTCCGACTTTCAAACGTATTGCTATGACAGTTTTTAAGTTTACTAGTGCATATACAACCAAGAAATTACAGCATCAAATTTATATTGTCGAACATGATTTATTGACGAATTCCTTAGTATTCTATCCAAATCTCGTTTCGTCACATCAAACTCGTGCCATTTAAAAAATCATAAAAAAAATACTCCGACTTTCTAACGAATTTCTATGACACTTTTTGAGTTTACTAGTGTATACAGAATCAAGAAATTAGAGCACCAAAGTTATATTGTCGAACATGATTTATTGACGAATTTCTAAGTATCCTAATCCAAATTTAGTTTCGTCATATCAAAATCGTTCAATTTCAAAAATCATTAAAAAATCACTCCGACTTTCTAACGTATTGCTATGACACTTTTTCAGTTTACTAGTGTATAAAATATCAAAAAATTACGGCGTCAAAGCTACATTGCAGAACCTGACTTTTTGACGAATTACTAATTGTCCTATTCAAATTTTGTCTCGTCACATCAAAATCGTTCAATTTCAAAAATCATAAAGAAACAGTCCGACTTTCAAACGTATTGCTATGACAGTTTTTAAGTTTACTAGTGCATATACAACCAAGAAATTACAGCATCAAATTTATATTGTCGAACATGATTTATTGACGAATTCCTTAGTATTCTATCCAAATCTCGTTTCGTCACATCAAACTCGTGCCATTTAAAAAATCATAAAAAAAATACTCCGACTTTCTAACGAATTTCTATGACACTTTTTGAGTTTACTAGTGTATACAGAATCAAGAAATTAGAGCACCAAAGTTATATTGTCGAACATGATTTATTGACGAATTTCTAAGTATCCTAATCCAAATTTAGTTTCGTCATATCAAAATCGTTCAATTTCAAAAATCATTAAAAAATCACTCCGACTTTCTAACGTATTGCTATGACACTTTTTCAGTTTACTAGTGTATAAAATATCAAAAAATTACGGCGTCAAAGCTACATTGCAGAACCTGACTTTTTGACGAATTACTAATTGTCCTATTCAAATTTTGTCTCGTCACATCAAAATCGTTCAATTTCAAAAATCATAAAGAAACAGTCCGACTTTCAAACGTATTACTATGACACTTTTTGAGTTTACTAGTGGATATAGAATCAAGAAATTATGGGATCAAAGTTAGATTGCAGAACCTGACTTCTTGAGGAATTTCTAATTGTCCTATGCAAATTTTGTCTCATCACATAAAAAAATTTCCATTTCAAAACTCATTAAAAAACACTCCGATTTTCATCTTTCTGAATTTAGCAGTGCCTAGATAATGAAAAAATCACGGCATCAAAGTTACATTGCAGAATCTGACTTGTTGACGAATTTCTGATTGTCCTATGCAAATTTTGTCTCGTCACATCAAAATCGTTCAATTTCAAAAATCATTAAAAAAACACTCCGACATTCTAACGTATTTCTATGCCACTTTTTGAGTTTACTAGTGTATATACTATATAGTATCAAAAAATTACGGTATAAAAGTCACATTGCAGAACCTGACTTCTTGAGGAATTTCTAATTATCCTATGCAAATTTTGTCTCATCACATAAAACAAATTCAATTTCAAAAATCATTAAAAAACACTCTGACTTTCAAACGTATTGCCATGACGCTTTCTGAGTTTAGCAGTGCCTAGATAATGAAAAAATCACGGCATCAAAGTTACATTGCAGAATCTGACTTGTTGACGAATTTCTGATTGTCCTATGCAAATTTTGTCTCGTCACATCAAAATCGTTCAATTTCAAAAATCATTTAAAAAAACACTCCGACTTTCTAACGTATTTCTCTGCCACTTTTTGAGTTTACTAGTGTATATAGAATCAAGAAATTAGAGCACCAAAGTTATATTGCCGAAGATGATTTATTGACGAATTTCTAAGTATCCTATCCAAATTTAGTTTCGTCATATCAAAATCGTTCAATTTCAAAAATCATTAAAAAATCACTCCGGCTTTCTAACGTATTGCTATGACACTTTTTGAGTTTACTAGTGTATAAAGTATCAAAAAGTCACGGCGTCAAAGTTACATTGCAGAACCTGACTTTTTGACGAATTACTAATTGTCCTATTCAAATTTTGTCTCGTCACATCAAAATCGTTCAATTTTAGAAATCATAAAGAAACACTCCGACTTTCAAACGTATTGCTATGACAGTTTTTAAGTTTACTAGTGCATATACAACCAAGAAATTACAGCATCAAATTTATATTGTCGAACATGATTTATTGACGAATTCCTTAGTATTCTATCCAAATCTCGTTTCGTCACATCAAACTCGTGCCATTTAAAAAATCATAAAAAAAATACTTCGACTATCTAACGAATTTCTATGACACTTTTTGAGTTTACTAGTGTATACAGAATCAAGAAATTAGAGCACCAAAGTTATATTGTCGAACATGATTTATTGACGAATTTCTAAGTATCCTAATCCAAATTTAGTTTCGTCATATCAAAATCGTTCAATTTCAAAAATCATTAAAAAATCACTGCGACTTTTTAACGTATTGTTATGTCACTTTTTGAGTATGCCAGTGCATATAGAATCAAAAAATTATGGCATCAAATTTACATTCCAGAACCTGACTTCATGAGGAATTTCTAATTGTCCTATGCAATGTTGTCTCATCACTTAAAAAAAATTCAATTTCAAAAATCATTAAAAAAACACTCCGATTTTCAAACGTTTTGTTATGACACTTTATGAAATTAACAGGGTCTATAGAATCAAAAAATTACTCCACCAAAATTACACTGCAGAACCTGACTTGGTGAGGAATTTCTAATTATCCTATCCAAATTTTGTCTAATTATATCAATATAGTTCAAAAATCATAAAAAAAACACTTCGTGTTCCAAATGTATTGCTATGACACTTTTGAGTTTAGCATTGTATAGAGTCTAGAAATTAGAACACCAATGGTATTTTGACGAACAGGATTTATTGACAAATTTCTATGTCCTCTCTAAATGTCGTTTCGTCATATCAAAATCGTTCAATTTTAAAAATCATTATAAAATCATTCCGACTTTCTAACGTATTGCTATGACACTTTTTAAGTTTACTAGTGTATATGCAATCAAGAAATTAGAGCACCAAAGTTATATTGTCAAAAATGATTTATTGACAAATTTCTAACCGTCCTATCGAAATTTCGTCATCTCATGTCAAGATCGTTCAATTTCAAAAATCATTAAAAAATTACTTCGACTTTTTACCCTATTGCTGTGACACTTTTTAAATTTACTAGTGTATATTATATAATCAAGAAATTAGAGCACCAAAGTTATATTGTCGAACATGATTTATTGACGAATTTCTAAGTATCCTATACAAAATTCGTTTCGTCATATCAAAATCGTTCAATTTCCAAAATCACTAAAAAATCACTGCGACTTTCTAACGTACTGCTACGACACTTTTTGAGTTTACTAGTGTATAAAGTATCAAAAAATTACGGCATCAAAGTTACATTGCAGAACCTGACTTTTTGATGAATTACTAATTGTGCTATTCAAATTTTGTCTCGTCACATCAAAATCGTTCAATTTCAGAAATCATAAAGAAACACTCCGACTTTCAAACGTATTGCTATGACAGTTTTTGAGTTTACTAGTGCATATACAACCAAAAAATTACAGCACCAAATTTATATTGTCGAACATGATTTATTGACGAATTACTTAGTATTCTATCCAAATTTCGTTTCGTCACATCAAAATCGTTCCATTTCAAAAATCATAAAGAAATAACTTCGACTTTCTAACGAATTTCTATGACACTTTTTGAGTTTACTAGTGTATATAGAATCAAGAAATTAGAGCACCAAAGGTATATTGCCGAAGATGATTTATTGACGAATTTCTAAGTATCCTATCCAAATTTAGTTTCGTCATATCAAAATCGTTCAATTTCAAAAATCATTAAAAAATCACTCCGGCTTTCTAACGTATTGCTATGACACTTTTTGAGTTTACTAGTGTATAAAGTATCAAAAAATTACGGCGTCAAAGTTACATTGCAGAACCTGACTTTTTGACGAATTACTAATTGTCCTATTCAAATTTTGTCTCGTCACATCAAAATCGTTCAATTTCAGAAATCATAAAGAAACACTCCGACTTTCAAACGTATTGCTATGACAGTTTTTGAGTTTACTAGTGCATATACAACCAAGAAATTACAGCACCAAATTTATATTGTCGAACATGATTTATTGACGAATTCCTTAGTATTCTATCCAAATCTCGTTTCGTCACATCAAAATCGTTCCATTTCAAAAATCATAAAAAAAATAACTCCGACTTTCTAACGAATTTCTATGACACTTTTTGAGTTTACTAGTGTATAAAGTATCAAAAAGTCACGGCGTCAAAGTTACATTGCAGAACCTGACTTTTTGACGAATTACTAATTGTCCTATTCAAATTTTGTCTCGTCACATCAAAATCGTTCAATTTTAGAAATCATAAAGAAACACTCCGACTTTCAAACGTATTGCTATGACAGTTTTTAAGTTTACTAGTGCATATACAACCAAGAAATTACAGCATCAAATTTATATTGTCGAACATGATTTATTGACGAATTCCTTAGTATTCTATCCAAATCTCGTTTCGTCACATCAAACTCGTGCCATTTAAAAAATCATAAAAAAAATACTCCGACTTTCTAACGAATTTCTATGACACTTTTTGAGTTTACTAGTGTATACAGAATCAAGAAATTAGAGCACCAAAGTTATATTGTCGAACATGATTTATTGACGAATTTCTAAGTATCCTAATCCAAATTTAGTTTCGTCATATCAAAATCGTTCAATTTCAAAAATCATTAAAAAATCACTCCGACTTTCTAACGTATTGCTATGACACTTTTTCAGTTTACTAGTGTATAAAATATCAAAAAATTACGGCGTCAAAGCTACATTGCAGAACCTGACTTTTTGACGAATTACTAATTGTCCTATTCAAATTTTGTCTCGTCACATCAAAATCGTTCAATTTCAAAAATCATAAAGAAACAGTCCGACTTTCAAACGTATTGCTATGACAGTTTTTAAGTTTACTAGTGCATATACAACCAAGAAATTACAGCATCAAATTTATATTGTCGAACATGATTTATTGACGAATTCCTTAGTATTCTATCCAAATCTCGTTTCGTCACATCAAACTCGTGCCATTTAAAAAATCATAAAAAAAATACTCCGACTTTCTAACGAATTTCTATGACACTTTTTGAGTTTACTAGTGTATACAGAATCAAGAAATTAGAGCACCAAAGTTATATTGTCGAACATGATTTATTGACGAATTTCTAAGTATCCTAATCCAAATTTAGTTTCGTCATATCAAAATCGTTCAATTTCAAAAATCATTAAAAAATCACTCCGACTTTCTAACGTATTGCTATGACACTTTTTCAGTTTACTAGTGTATAAAATATCAAAAAATTACGGCGTCAAAGCTACATTGCAGAACCTGACTTTTTGACGAATTACTAATTGTCCTATTCAAATTTTGTCTCGTCACATCAAAATCGTTCAATTTCAAAAATCATAAAGAAACAGTCCGACTTTCAAACGTATTGCTATGACAGTTTTTAAGTTTACTAGTGCATATACAACCAAGAAATTACAGCATCAAATTTATATTGTCGAACATGATTTATTGACGAATTCCTTAGTATTCTATCCAAATCTCGTTTCGTCACATCAAACTCGTGCCATTTAAAAAATCATAAAAAAAATACTCCGACTTTCTAACGAATTTCTATGACACTTTTTGAGTTTACTAGTGTATACAGAATCAAGAAATTAGAGCACCAAAGTTATATTGTCGAACATGATTTATTGACGAATTTCTAAGTATCCTAATCCAAATTTAGTTTCGTCATATCAAAATCGTTCAATTTCAAAAATCATTAAAAAATCACTCCGACTTTCTAACGTATTGCTATGACACTTTTTCAGTTTACTAGTGTATAAAATATCAAAAAATTACGGCGTCAAAGCTACATTGCAGAACCTGACTTTTTGACGAATTACTAATTGTCCTATTCAAATTTTGTCTCGTCACATCAAAATCGTTCAATTTCAAAAATCATAAAGAAACAGTCCGACTTTCAAACGTATTACTATGACACTTTTTGAGTTTACTAGTGGATATAGAATCAAGAAATTATGGGATCAAAGTTAGATTGCAGAACCTGACTTCTTGAGGAATTTCTAATTGTCCTATGCAAATTTTGTCTCATCACATAAAAAAATTTCCATTTCAAAACTCATTAAAAAACACTCCGATTTTCATCTTTCTGAATTTAGCAGTGCCTAGATAATGAAAAAATCACGGCATCAAAGTTACATTGCAGAATCTGACTTGTTGACGAATTTCTGATTGTCCTATGCAAATTTTGTCTCGTCACATCAAAATCGTTCAATTTCAAAAATCATTAAAAAAACACTCCGACATTCTAACGTATTTCTATGCCACTTTTTGAGTTTACTAGTGTATATACTATATAGTATCAAAAAATTACGGTATAAAAGTCACATTGCAGAACCTGACTTCTTGAGGAATTTCTAATTATCCTATGCAAATTTTGTCTCATCACATAAAACAAATTCAATTTCAAAAATCATTAAAAAACACTCTGACTTTCAAACGTATTGCCATGACGCTTTCTGAGTTTAGCAGTGCCTAGATAATGAAAAAATCACGGCATCAAAGTTACATTGCAGAATCTGACTTGTTGACGAATTTCTGATTGTCCTATGCAAATTTTGTCTCGTCACATCAAAATCGTTCAATTTCAAAAATCATTTAAAAAAACACTCCGACTTTCTAACGTATTTCTCTGCCACTTTTTGAGTTTACTAGTGTATATAGAATCAAGAAATTAGAGCACCAAAGTTATATTGCCGAAGATGATTTATTGACGAATTTCTAAGTATCCTATCCAAATTTAGTTTCGTCATATCAAAATCGTTCAATTTCAAAAATCATTAAAAAATCACTCCGGCTTTCTAACGTATTGCTATGACACTTTTTGAGTTTACTAGTGTATAAAGTATCAAAAAGTCACGGCGTCAAAGTTACATTGCAGAACCTGACTTTTTGACGAATTACTAATTGTCCTATTCAAATTTTGTCTCGTCACATCAAAATCGTTCAATTTTAGAAATCATAAAGAAACACTCCGACTTTCAAACGTATTGCTATGACAGTTTTTAAGTTTACTAGTGCATATACAACCAAGAAATTACAGCATCAAATTTATATTGTCGAACATGATTTATTGACGAATTCCTTAGTATTCTATCCAAATCTCGTTTCGTCACATCAAACTCGTGCCATTTAAAAAATCATAAAAAAAATACTTCGACTATCTAACGAATTTCTATGACACTTTTTGAGTTTACTAGTGTATACAGAATCAAGAAATTAGAGCACCAAAGTTATATTGTCGAACATGATTTATTGACGAATTTCTAAGTATCCTAATCCAAATTTAGTTTCGTCATATCAAAATCGTTCAATTTCAAAAATCATTAAAAAATCACTCCGACTTTCTAACGTATTGCTATGACACTTTTTCAGTTTACTAGTGTATAAAATATCAAAAAATTACGGCGTCAAAGCTACATTGCAGAACCTGACTTTTTGACGAATTACTAATTGTCCTATTCAAATTTTGTCTCGTCACATCAAAGTCGTTCAATTTCAAAAATCATAAAGAAACAGTCCGACTTTCAAACGTATTACTATGACACTTTTTGAGTTTACTAGTGGATATAGAATCAAGAAATTATGGGATCAAAGTTAGATTGCAGAACCTGACTTCTTGAGGAATTTCTAATTGTCCTATGCAAATTTTGTCTCATCACATAAAAAAATTTCCATTTCAAAAATCGTTAAAAAACACTCCGATTTTCATCTTTCTGAATTTAGCAGTGCCTACATAATGAAAAAATCACGGCATCAAAGTTACATTGCAGAATCTGACTTGTTGACGAATTTCTGATTGTCCTATGCAAATTTTGTCTCGTCACATCAAAATCGTTCAATTTCAAAAATCATTAAAAAAACACTCCGACATTCTAACGTATTTCTATGCCACTTTTTGAGTTTACTAGTGTATATACTATATAGTATCAAAAAATTACGGTATAAAAGTCACATTGCAGAACCTGACTTCTTGAGGAATTTCTAATTATCCTATGCAAATTTTGTCTCATCACATAAAACAAATTCAATTTCAAAAATCATTAAAAAACACTCTGACTTTCAAACGTATTGCCATGACGCTTTCTGAGTTTAGCAGTGCCTAGATAATGAAAAAATCACGGCATCAAACTTACATTGCAGAATCTGACTTGTTGACGAATTTCTGATTGTCCTATGCAAATTTTGTCTCGTCACATCAAAATCGTTCAATTTCAAAAATCATTTAAAAAAACACTCCGACTTTCTAACGTATTTCTCTGCCACTTTTTGAGTTTACTAGTGTATATAGTATCAAAAAATTATGGCATAAAAGTCACATTGCAGAACCTGACTTCTTGAGGAATTTCTAATTATCCTATGCAAATTTTGTCTCATCACATAAAACAAATTCAATTTCAAAAATCATTAAAAAACACTCTGACTTTCAAACGTATTGCCATGACGCTTTCTAAGTTTAGCAGTGCCTAGATAATGAAAAAATCACGGCATCAAACTTACATTGCAGAATCTGACTTGTTGACGAATTTCTGATTGTCCTATGCAAATTTTGTCTCTTCACATAAAACAAATACAATTTCAAAAATCATTAAAAAACACTCTGACTTTCAAACGTATTGCCATGGCGCTTTCTGAGTTTAGCAGTGCCTAGATAATGAAAAAATCACGGCATCAAAGTTACATTGCAGAATCTGACTTGTTGACGAATTTCTGAATGTCCTATGCAAATTTTGTCTCGTCACATCAAAATCGTTCAATTTCAAAAATCATTAAAAAAAACACTCCGACTTTCTAACGTATTTCTATGCCACTTTTTGAGTTTACTAGTGTATATAGTATCAAAAAATTATGGCATAAAAGTTACATTGCAGAACCTGACTTCTTGAGGAATTTCTAATCATCCTATGCAAATTTTGTCTCATCACATAAAACAAATTCAATTTCAAAAATCATTAGAAAACACTCTGACTTTCAAACGTATTGCCATGACGCTTTCTGAGTTTAGCAGTGCATAGATAATGAAAAAATCACGGCATCAAAGTTACATTGCAGAATCTGACTTGTTGACGAATTTCTGATTGTCCTATGCAAATTTTGTCTCGTCACATCAAAATCGTTCAATTTCAAAAATCATTAAAAAAACACTCTGACTTTCAAACGTATTGCCATGACGCTTTCTGAGTTTAGCAGTGCCTAGATAATGAAAAAATCACGGCATCAAAGTTACATTGCAGAATCTGACTTGTTGACGAATTTCTGAATGTCCTATGCACATTTTGTCTCGTCACATCAAAATCGTTCAATTTCAAAAATCATTAAAAAAAACACTCCGACTTTCTAACGTATTTCTATGCCACTTTTTGAGTTTACTAGTGTATATAGTATCAAAAAATTATGGCATAAAAGTCACATTGCAGAACCTGACTTCTTGAGGAATTTCTAATTATCCTATGCAAATTTTGTCTCATCACATAAAACAAATTCAATTTCAAAAATCATTAAAAAACACTCTGACTTTCAAACGTATTGCCATGACGCTTTCTGAGTTTAGCAGTGCATAGATAATGAAAAAATCACGGCATCAAAGTTACATTGCAGAATCTGACTTGTTGACGAATTTCTGATTGTCCTATGCAAATTTTTTCTCGTCACATAAAAATCGTTCAATTTCAAAAATCATTAAAAAAAACACTCCGACTTTCTAACGTATTGCTATGACACTTTTTCAGTTTACTAGTGTATAAAATATCAAAAAATTACGGCGTCAAAGCTACATTGCAGAACCTGACTTTTTGACGAATTACTAATTGTCCTATTCAAATTTTGTCTCGTCACATCAAAGTCGTTCAATTTCAAAAATCATAAAGAAACAGTCCGACTTTCAAACGTATTACTATGACACTTTTTGAGTTTACTAGTGGATATAGAATCAAGAAATTATGGGATCAAAGTTAGATTGCAGAACCTGACTTCTTGAGGAATTTCTAATTGTCCTATGCAAATTTTGTCTCATCACATAAAAAAATTTCCATTTCAAAAATCGTTAAAAAACACTCCGATTTTCATCTTTCTGAATTTAGCAGTGCCTACATAATGAAAAAATCACGGCATCAAAGTTACATTGCAGAATCTGACTTGTTGACGAATTTCTGATTGTCCTATGCAAATTTTGTCTCGTCACATCAAAATCGTTCAATTTCAAAAATCATTAAAAAAACACTCCGACATTCTAACGTATTTCTATGCCACTTTTTGAGTTTACTAGTGTATATACTATATAGTATCAAAAAATTACGGTATAAAAGTCACATTGCAGAACCTGACTTCTTGAGGAATTTCTAATTATCCTATGCAAATTTTGTCTCATCACATAAAACAAATTCAATTTCAAAAATCATTAAAAAACACTCTGACTTTCAAACGTATTGCCATGACGCTTTCTGAGTTTAGCAGTGCCTAGATAATGAAAAAATCACGGCATCAAAGTTACATTGCAGAATCTGACTTGTTGACGAATTTCTGATTGTCCTATGCAAATTTTGTCTCGTCACATCAAAATCGTTCAATTTCAAAAATCATTTAAAAAAACACTCCGACTTTCTAACGTATTTCTCTGCCACTTTTTGAGTTTACTAGTGTATATAGTATCAAAAAATTATGGCATAAAAGTCACATTGCAGAACCTGACTTCTTGAGGAATTTCTAATTATCCTATGCAAATTTTGTCTCATCACATAAAACAAATTCAATTTCAAAAATCATTAAAAAACACTCTGACTTTCAAACGTATTGCCATGACGCTTTCTAAGTTTAGCAGTGCCTAGATAATGAAAAAATCACGGCATCAAACTTACATTGCAGAATCTGACTTGTTGACGAATTTCTGATTGTCCTATGCAAATTTTGTCTCTTCACATAAAACAAATACAATTTCAAAAATCATTAAAAAACACTCTGACTTTCAAACGTATTGCCATGGCGCTTTCTGAGTTTAGCAGTGCCTAGATAATGAAAAAATCACGGCATCAAAGTTACATTGCAGAATCTGACTTGTTGACGAATTTCTGAATGTCCTATGCAAATTTTGTCTCGTCACATCAAAATCGTTCAATTTCAAAAATCATTAAAAAAAACACTCCGACTTTCTAACGTATTTCTATGCCACTTTTTGAGTTTACTAGTGTATATAGTATCAAAAAATTATGGCATAAAAGTTACATTGCAGAACCTGACTTCTTGAGGAATTTCTAATCATCCTATGCAAATTTTGTCTCATCACATAAAACAAATTCAATTTCAAAAATCATTAGAAAACACTCTGACTTTCAAACGTATTGCCATGACGCTTTCTGAGTTTAGCAGTGCATAGATAATGAAAAAATCACGGCATCAAAGTTACATTGCAGAATCTGACTTGTTGACGAATTTCTGATTGTCCTATGCAAATTTTGTCTCGTCACATCAAAATCGTTCAATTTCAAAAATCATTAAAAAAACACTCTGACTTTCAAACGTATTGCCATGACGCTTTCTGAGTTTAGCAGTGCCTAGATAATGAAAAAATCACGGCATCAAAGTTACATTGCAGAATCTGACTTGTTGACGAATTTCTGAATGTCCTATGCACATTTTGTCTCGTCACATCAAAATCGTTCAATTTCAAAAATCATTAAAAAAAACACTCCGACTTTCTAACGTATTTCTATGCCACTTTTTGAGTTTACTAGTGTATATAGTATCAAAAAATTATGGCATAAAAGTCACATTGCAGAACCTGACTTCTTGAGGAATTTCTAATTATCCTATGCAAATTTTGTCTCATCACATAAAACAAATTCAATTTCAAAAATCATTAAAAAACACTCTGACTTTCAAACGTATTGCCATGACGCTTTCTGAGTTTAGCAGTGCATAGATAATGAAAAAATCACGGCATCAAAGTTACATTGCAGAATCTGACTTGTTGACGAATTTCTGATTGTCCTATGCAAATTTTTTCTCGTCACATAAAAATCGTTCAATTTCAAAAATCATTAAAAAAACACTCCGACTTTCTAACGTATTTCTATGCCACTTTTTGAGTTTACTAGTGTATATAGTATCAAAAAATTATGGCATAAAAGTCACATTGCAGAACCTGACTTCTTGAGGAATTTCTAATTATCCTATGCAAATTTTGTCTCATCACATAAAACAAATTCAATTTCAAAAATCATTAAAAAACACTGACTTTCAAACGTATTGCCATGACGCTTTCTGAGTTTAGCAGTGCATAGATAATGAAAAAAATCACGGCATCAAAGTTACATTGCAGAATCTGACTTGTTGACGAATTTCTGATTGTCCTATGCAAATTTTTTCTCGTCACATAAAAATCGTTCAATTTCAAAAATCATTAAAAAAAACACTCCGACTTTCTAACGTATTTCTATGCCACTTTTTGAGTTTACTAGTGTATATAGTATCAAAAAATTATGGCATAAAAGTCACATTGCAGAACCTGACTTCTTGAGGAATTTCTAATTATCCTATGCAAATTTTGTCTCATCACATAAAACAAATTCAATTTCAAAAATCATTAAAAAACACTCTGACTTTCAAACGTATTGCCATGACGCTTTCTGAGTTTAGCAGTGCATAGATAATGAAAAAATCACGGCATCAAAGTTACATTGCAGAATCTGACTTGTTGACGAATTTCTGATTGTCCTATGCAAATTTCTTCTCGTCACATAAAAATCGTTCAATTTCAAAAATCATTAAAAAAAAACACTCCGACTTTCTAACGTATTTCTATGCCACTTTTTGAGTTTACTAGTGTATATAGTATCAAAAAATTATGGCATAAAAGTCACATTGCAGAACCTGACTTCTTGAGGAATTTCTAATTATCCTATGCAAATTTTGTCTCATCACATAAAACAAATTCAATTTCAAAAATCATTAAAAAACACTCTGACTTTCAAACGTATTGCCATGACGCTTTCTGAGTTTAGCAGTGCATAGATAATGAAAAAATCACGGCATCAAAGTTACATTGCAGAATCTGACTTGTTGACGAATTTCTGATTGTCCTATGCAAATTTCTTCTCGTCACATAAAAATCGTTCAATTTCAAAAATCATTAAAAAAAAACACTCCGACTTTCTAACGTATTTCTATGCCACTTTTTGAGTTTACTAGTGTATATAGTATCAAAAAATTATGGCATAAAAGTCACATTGCAGAACCTGACTTCTTGAGGAATTTCTAATTATCCTATGCAAATTTTGTCTCATCACATAAAACAAATTCAATTTCAAAAATCATTAAAAAACACTCTGACTTTCAAACGTATTGCCATGACGCTTTCTGAGTTTAGCAGTGCCTAGATAATGAAAAAATCACGGCATCAAAGTTACATTGCAGAATCTGACTTGTTGACGAATTTCTGAATGTCCTATGCAAATTTTGTCTCGTCACATCAAGATCGTTCAATTTCAAAAATCATTAAAAACACACTCCGATTTTCAAACGTATTGCTTTGACACTTTTTGAGTTTAACAGCGTCTATAGAATCAAAAAATTACTACACCAAAGATACACTGCAGAACCTGACTTGGTGAGGAATTTCTAATAAATTGTCCTATCCAAATTTTGTCTCGTCACATCAAAATCGTTCAAAAATTATAAAAAACATCACTCCGACTTTCAGACGTATTTCTATGACACTAAACTTTTGAGTTTAGTAGTGTACGTATATAGAGTATAAAAATTAGAACACCAATGTTACTTTGTATAATTTCTAATCATCAAATAACGTTTTTTTGTGTATGTAAAATGGAAACAAATTAAGTATTAGATCACCAGACTTTCAAAATAAGAACTACAAACTTTCCAATAAATTATGTGGAAATCTCAATGACTGTTGCAAAAAGAAATTAGAGTCTCAAAATAAAGAAGAGCAAAATAACATTTGTTTTACCTTATTGAACTCTCAAATTTATTATCGAGTCTCTTCATTATTATTTCTTACCCACCACGGCCGTCCGTGGTGTTCAGAAGCAGAACGAAATTACCGCAACAATAATTATTTACTGTGATCAGAACTCCGGATTACGTCAATAAATAATGGACCACAAATGTGTTATGCTAATCTTTTGTTGTATAATAAACACCCCGTCAGGTCCTGTTTCATTGAAATTCCGCCCAGATATCGGAGCGCCACCCTTTTATACACAAAATCCCCAGCTTCCATCACTCCATTCATTACGTCAATGCAGCCAACGCAATAAACCAGACGAGCATCCAAATGAAGGACGAGTCTTCCAGACAATGATACGGTCAAGAAAGGAGAGGGATGGTTTAAGTGGCGCGAATGTGGGCAATAAATCAGTCGGTGTGGGGCCGTTATCGATCGAGTATTAAACGGATTTTAATTTTTTGAAAATTAATGATTCTTAAATGTCTAACGGCGTTGTCCGCGCCCATTATTAGTCTATCTTTGATTAAAATATATTATGTATATGTTAAAATGGTGGATGCGCCAGCCTAAGTTAACATTTCTAAATACATTATTAATAATATTTTTATATATTAAATGAAAAAAATGGCTGGCAGTCTAAGACCTCAAGACTGTAGTTTTCACTAAAAATAAATTAATTTCTATTCACACAAACGGATGTTTTTATTCCCATTCGAAGCGCGGAAGCTGTCCATAAAAGCTCCAGTAGCAATTCAGCTGCCCTAATTATCCTGTTGAACCATCATCTGCATAAACCTCGTACAACAACTGCTTTTTATTTCCGTTCCACTCGGCGTTTAGCGTGATGAGAGTGCCGAAGACTGAAACGGCGCCATTCACTCTAATATCCGAATTACACGAAGGGTGGCAATAACACACCTTCATCTAGAGGAGTCTAGACCGAGTCGAGGTTACGTAAGTCGCGGCTATTAATGTTGATAATTTAGAGCGCGAATGCTTCTGGGAAGTGTTTCAGATTCGAAGAAACGTGTTGTTGTTTTGCTTCGTGTGGGTGAGATGTAAATGTTTTTATCGGTTATGATATCGATTGTATTGATGTTAAAATCAATACGATGACAAAGCGACGCATTTTGGAAGCCGATAATGGGGGTAATTTTTGTTGGAATAAATGTGTTTTTAATGTAGCATTGTATTTTTTGTTCTTGTTAAAGTAGCAAATCCGATAATCAAAAAAATTACGGTGGGTATTTAGTTTTAAGTAATAATTCCAATACATTAAGCTGTCTAAGATTCACTTTTTATTTTTTTAGTATTTGCATCATTTACATTTGGTTGCAGAAAAAACGGGATAAGTTAATATGTAGCATCTGTCATCTGTGGCATTACTATGACCTTGTTTTCTAAAATCCGAAACAAACTGTAAAAAAAGTGAAGAAACTCGGTAAACACGGACTTTTATTTAGAAGTGCTCTACTACCAAATTTTGTGTGGTTTCACGGTGAAACCACATATCACATTATCGAAAAGAGTTACATCTTTCTATAAATATTTAGCTTTTGATTTTAGGCCTGTGTTTAAAATGTCCATAATGTTTGCTGAGTCTTATTTAACTTTCTTGATTCTATAAAAAAGCAAACCAGATTTATATGCGATCAGAACTTGTTGCTTTACTAATATTACCAAACATTTTGGAACTCTGTTAAAACATGTCGAACATCTTTGTCATCCGTCTCCCACTTTACATATAGAACAAAGATTGTTTGATTTCCCCTTTGTCATACGTCTCCAAGAACGACTCGAATTGGAAATTTCACGCATCGCCGCTAATGCGGGTCATCTCAAGGATTCCTCCGCGCTCCCAACATATTCGCCCCACCGAATACACAAACGGAAATTCGTTACCCGGTCACACTCCTCAGAGAGAAACATCTCCGCCACGTTCTCTCCATTCATAATTTCATGAATCGAGCCGATAAATAATTCACGACGGAATCGACCCGGCGCAAGTGGCGCTTTTCCTTCCGGAAAACCGCCGGAAATACGCACGGTGCTATAGCGTTGGGGCTTTTCGACGTGTCGACTCCCCATGCATTCACATGAAACTTACATGAGATCTGAGATTCGTAAGCTGTCTTTTCGGTCGGCGCGACACCAGCAGGCTTCGGTTTCGCACTGAGCTTAGGCTGAGCCCTGAGCAGCGTCGGGACGCTCGCGCATGCGTCCCACTGATACGACAAGGTGTGTTCGATTCCGTTTTAAATCACTGATAAGGGTTTTGTTCTTTTTGTGCGGGATGGCGAGATGCGACGCGGGAAATGAGGGTGTTTGCTTGACGTGCGGGAGGGTTAGTTTTACAATGATGGCTTTGTTAACTTGAATTTAAGACGGGGTGGGTGGGATGAAGGGAGAATGTCTGATAGTGTTGGGGTATTTCCGCGTGAGAAATGTTTATTGCTTGCGGAATGAAACTGCTGTCGTTGAAAAAAGTAAATTGGATCCAACACAATGGCCTTAAATCGTCATAGAAACGTTCGTAATAAGAGTGTCATTACTAAAGAGCGGATTGTATAAAATTTGCATACTCCATATTTTTATTATGCAATTTTTTACGAATTTTCATCTTGCGATGTAGAGATCGTCAAATATAGTCACGACCCTCTGGATGTGTTCCCTGTTGGTAAACCTGAACTTCTTAAGAATTTATAAATCTCTTAGTCAAATTTCATCTTGCGATATCGAAATCGCTGATCTCTCAAAATACAGGCTATCCCAGAAATAAGTACATTAATTTTCACAGCATATAGATCGAGTGAATAACAACAAAATTTCTCCATACTTTTTTTCTCTAAACCCTCTAGTTTTCGTTACCCGCTACTGGATTGTTTTTCTATAAATCCCCACTGATAAACCAAGCATACAAAAAATTTATTTACTTTCACTTTGTTTTTGTTTCTTTGTGGGATATTGAAAATGAACTGAAGAGACTCTTATGTAATAAAACATGATACCAAAATAACAATTACACATTATTAATTTTCATTGCTTAATTACCTTATTAACAAAATTATCACTCAAAATGCAGAAGTAGGTACTTACGATAAGAGAATCCTCCATTCCATCTGCAGGTTGAACACGGGAAAATTCGTATTCAACCAATTTCGTACAAATACTATAGCGTAGTGACAAAGGGCACCGGATTTATAAAGGCAAATCTTCCAGAAACTGGAGTATTCGTTGTTTATAAAATTTAGAATATTTAAAAACAAAACTACACAAAAGATCACAAACTTTGTCCACCACAAACATTAACAAATCACGGGACAGTTAACTACAAGCTGTTGTAAATTCCGATTTCAAACTAATTAGTAACAGGTAGGTACGCTTATCATTTTTACGCGGGACGCAGCGACAGAAAAGTTCACAAAAAGTAAAGATAATAAAGTGTGAATATTTCCTTCCTCCCAGAAAAACAACAGAATTCACGGTCATGACCATTGTGTCAGAAATCCATAAGCGTATCGTTATTTTTGTGGGTTGTAAAATTGTAATTTCAAAATGTGATTTCGAAAAAATGGTAAAGGAAAAAGTTGTTGTACTCGATGAGTTCTACCATCTCTCCAAATTAATGTACTTATTTCTGGGCACGTTGTATGTCAAAGATATTCACGACTCTCTCATGTGTTGCTATGACAGTTCTGAAGTCTCCTGATGTATGTAGAATGCAGAAATTACTTCTTCAAAGCCTTGTTAGAAAACCTGTTTTTTTTTTCGATATTATCAGTATCGTAGTCAAATTTCATATAGCGATATCCAAATCGCAGATTTCTTAAAATTTGTCAAAGATATTCACGACCCTTTGATGTGTTGCTATGACACTTTTCATGTCTTCTGATCTATGTAGAATTCAGAAATTACTTCTTCAAAGCCCTGTTGGGAAACCTATCGGTGTCTGTGTCAAATTTCATCTTGAAATATCGAAATTTCTGATTTCTCAAAATTTGTCAAAGATATTCACGACTTTCTAATGTTAGACTATGATAGTTTTTAAGTCTTGTGATGTATGTAGAATGCAGAAATTACTACTTCAAAGCCCTGTTGGAAAACCTGAATTTTTAAGAATTTCTGAGTGTCTTAGTCAAATTTCATCTAGCGATATCAAAATCGCTGAGTTCTCAAAATTTGTCAAAGATATTCACGACCTTCTGATGTGTTGCTATGACAGTCTTCTGATGTATGTAGAATGCCGAAATTACTTCTTCAAAGCCCTGTTGAGAAATCTGTTTTTTTTTTTAAGAATTTATCAGTGTCTTAGTCAAATTTCACCTTGCGATATCAAAATCGCTGATTTCTCAAAATTTGTCAAAGATATTCACGACCCTCTGATGTGTCGCTATGACAGTTTTCAAGTCTTCTGATGTATGTAGAATGCCGAAACTACTTCTTCAAAGCCCTGTTGGGAAACCTAATTTTTTAAAGAATTTATCAGTGTCTCAGTCAAATTTCATCTTGCGATATCAAAATCGCTGATTTCTCAAAATTTGTCAAAAATATTGACGATTTTCTGATGTATTGCTATGACAGTTTTCAAATCTTTTGATGTATGTAGAATGCAGAAATGACTTTTTCAAAGCTATGTTTGGAAACCTCAATTTTTTACGAATTTATTAGTGCCTTAGACAATTTTCATCTTGCGATATCAAAATCGCAAATTCTCAAAATTTGTTAATGATATTCATGACCTTCTGATGTGTCGCTATGACAGTTTTCAAGTCGTCTGATCTATGTAGAATGGAGAAATTACTTCTTCAAAGCCCTGTCGGCAAACCTAAACGTTCTACGAATTTATCAGTCTTAGTCAAATTTCGTCTTGCTATATGGAAATCGCTGATCTCTCAAAATTTGTCAAATATAGCGACGATCCTCTGATGTGTTGCTATGACAGTTTTCATCTCTTCTTGTGTATGTAGAATGCAGAGATTACTTTTTCAAAGCTCTTTTAGGAATTTCTGCATTTTTAAAGATTTTATGAATGTCTTAGTCAAATTGCATCTTGCTATATCAAAATTTCTAATTTCTCAAAATTTTTCAAATATATTCACGACTGTCTAATGTTAGACTATGATATTTTTTAAGTCTTCTGATGTATGTAGAATGCAGAAATGACTTCTTCAGAGCCTTGCTGGGAAACCTAAACGTTTTACGAATTTATCAGTCTTAGTCAAATTTCGTCTTGCTATATCGAAATCGCTGATTTCTCAAAATTTGTCAAATATAACGACCATCCTCTGATGTGTTGCTATGACACTTTTCATGTCTTCTGATCTATGTAGAATTCAGAAAATACTTCTTCAAAGCCCTGTTGGGAAACCTGAACTTTTTACGAATTTATCGGTGTCTGTGTCAAATTTCATCTTGAAATATCGAAATTTCTAATTTCTCAAAATTTGTCAAAGATATTCACGACTTTCTAATGTTAAACTATGATAGTTTTTAAGTCTTGTGATGAATGTAGAATGCAGAAATTACTACTTCAAAGCCCTGTTGGAAAACCTGAATTTTTAAGAATTTCTGAGTGTCTTAGTCAAATTTCATCTTGCGATATCAAAATCGCTGAGTTCTCAAAATTTGCCAAAGATATTCACGACCCTCTGATGTGTCGCTATGACAGTTTTCAAGTCTTCTGATGTATGTAGAATGCCGAAATTACTTCTTCAAAGCCCTGTTGGGAAACCTAATTTTTTAAAGAATTTATCAGTGTCTCAGTCAAATTTCATCTTGCGATATCAAAATCGCTGATTTCTCAAAATTTGTCAAAAATATTAACGATCTTCTGATGTATTGCTATGACAGTTTTCAAATCTTTTGACGTATGTAGAATGCAGAAATGACTTTTTCAAAGCTATGTTTGGAAACCTCAATTTTTTACGAATTTATTAGTGCCTTAGACAATTTTCATCTTGCGATATCAAAATCGCAAATTCTCAAAATTTGTTAATGATTTTCATGACCTTCTGATGTGTCGCTATGACAGTTTTCAAGTCTTCTGATCTATGTAGAATGGAGAAATTACTTCTTCAAAGCCCTGTCGGCAAACCTAAACGTTCTACGAATTTATCAGTCTTAGTCAAATTTCGTCTTGCTATATGGAAATCGCTGATCTCTCAAAATTTGTCAAATATAGCGACGATCCTCTGATGTGTTGCTATGACAGTTTTCATCTCTTCTGGTGTATGTAGAATGCAGAGATTACTTTTTCAAAGCTCTTTTAGGAATTTCTGCATTTTTAAAGATTTTATGAATGTCTTAGTCAAATTGCATCTTGCTATATCAAAATTTCTAATTTCTCAAAATTTTTCAAATATATTCACGACTGTCTAATGTTAGACTATGATATTTTTTAAGTCTTCTGATGTATGTAGAATGCAGAAATGACTTCTTCAGAGCCTTGCTGGAAAACCTAAACGTTTTACGAATTTATCAGTCTTAGTCAAATTTCGTCTTGCTATATCGAAATCGCTGATTTCTCAAAATTTGTCAAATATAACGAAAATCCTCTGATGTGTTGCTATGACACTTTTCATGTCTTCTGATCTATGTAGAATTCAGAAAATACTTCTTCAAAGCCCTGTTGGGAAACCTGAACTTTTTACGAATTTATCGGTGTCTGTGTCAAATTTCATCTTGAAATATCGAAATTTCTAATTTCTCAAAATTTGTCAAAGATATTCACGACTTTCTAATGTTAAACTATGATAGTTTTTAAGTCTTGTGATGTATGTAGAATGCAGAAATTACTACTTCAAAGCCCTGTTGGAAAACCTGAATTTTTAAGAATTTCTGAGTGTCTTAGTCAAATTTCATCTTGCGATATCAAAATCGCTGAGTTCTCAAAATTTGTCTAAGATATTCACGACCCTCTGATGTGTTGCTATGACAGTTTTCAAGTCTTCTGATGTATGTAGAATGCCGAAATTACTTCTTCAAAGCCCTGTTGGGAAACCTAATTTTTTAAAGAATTTATCAGTGTCTCAGTCAAATTTCATCTTGCGATATCAAAATCGCTGATTTCTCAAAATTTGTCAAAAATATTGACGATCCTGTGATATATTGCTATGACAGTTTTCAAGTCTTCTGATGTATGTAGAATGCCAAATTACCTCTTCAAACCCCTGTTGGGAAACCTAAACGTTTTACGAATTTATTAGTCTTAGTCAAATTTCGTCTTGCTATATCGAAATCGCTGATTTCTCAAAATTTGTCAGATATTTCGACAATCCTCTGATGTGTTGCTATTACAGTTTTCATGTCTTCCGGTGTATGTAGAATGCAGAAATTACTTTTTCAAAGCCCATTTGGAATTTAACTTTTAAAGAATTTATGAATGTCAGTCAAATTTCATCTTGCTATATCGAAATTTCTGATTTCCCAAAATTTGTAAAAGATATTCACGACTTTATAATGTTAGACTATGATAGTTTTTAAGTCCTCTGATGTATGTAGAATGCAGAAATTACTTTTTCAAAGTTCTTTTAGGAATTTCTGAATTTTTAAAGATTTTATTAATGTCAGTCAAATTTCGTCTTGCTATATCGAAATCGCTGATTTCTCAAAATTTGTCAAAAATATTGACGATCTTCTGATGTATTGCTATGACAGTTTTCAAATCTTTTGATGTATGTAGAATGCAGAAATGACTTTTTCAAATCTCTGTTTGGAAACCTCAATTTTTTACGAATTTATTAGTGCCTTAGACAATTTTCATCTTGCGATATCAAAATCGCAAATTCTCAAAATTTGTCAATGATATTCATGACCTTCTGATGTGTCGCTATGACAGTTTTCAAGTCTTCTGATCTATGTAGAATGGAGAAATTACTTCTTCAAAGCCCTGTCGGCAAACCTAAACGTTCTACGAATTTATCAGTCTTAGTCAAATTTCGTCTTGCTATATGGAAATCGCTGATTTCTCAAAATTTGTCAAATATAGCGACGATCCTCTGATGTGTTGCTATGACAGTTTTCATGTCTTCTGGTGTATGTAGAATGCAGAGATTACTTTTTCAAAGCTCTTTTAGGAATTTCTGCATTTTTAAAGATTTTATAAATGTCTTAGTCAAATTGCATCTTGCTATATCAAAATTTCTAATTTCTCAAAATTTTTCAAATATATTCACGACTGTCTAATGTTAGACTATGATATTTTTTAAGTCTTCTGATGTATGTAGAATGCAGAAATGACTTCTTCAGAGCCTTGCTGGGAAACCTAAACGTTTTACGAATTTATCAGTCTTAGTCAAATTTCGTCTTGCTATATCGAAATCGCTGATTTCCCAAAATTTGTCAAATATAACGAAAATCCTCTGATGTGTTGCTATGACACTTTTCATGTCTTCTGATCTATGTAGAATTCAGAAAATACTTCTTCAAAGCCCTGTTGGGAAACCTGAACTTTTTACGAATTAATCGGTGTCTGTGTCAAATTTCATCTTGAAATATCGAAATTTCTAATTTCTCAAAATTTGTCAAAGATATTCACGACTTTCTAATGTTAAACTATGATAGTTTTTAAGTCTTGTGATGTATGTAGAATGCAGAAATTACTACTTCAAAGCCCTGTTGGAAAACCTGAATTTTTAAGAATTTCTGAGTGTCTTAGTCAAATTTCATCTTGCGATATCAAAATCGCTGAGTTCTCAAAATTTGTCAAAGATATTCACGACCCTCTGATGTGTTGCTATGACAGTTTTCAAGTCTTCTGATATATGTAGAATGCCGAAATTACTTCTTCAAAGCCCTGTTGAGAAATCTGTTTTTTTTTTAAGAATTTATCAGTGTCTTAGTCAAATTTCACCTTGCGATATCAAAATCGCTGATTTCTCAAAATTTGTCAAAGATATTCACGACCCTCTGATGTGTCGCTATGACAGTTTTCAAGTCTTCTGATGTATGTAGAATGCCGAAATTACTTCTTCAAAGCCCTGTTGGGAAACCTAATTTTTTAAAGAATTTATCAGTGTCTCAGTCAAATTTCATCTTGCGATATCAAAATCGCTGATTTCTCAAAATTTGTCAAAAATATTGACGATCTTCAGATGTATTGCTATGACAGTTTTCAAATCTTTTGATGTATGTAGAATGCAGAAATGACTTTTTCAAAGCTATGTTTGGAAACCTCAATTTTTTACGAATTTATTAGTGCCTTTTATTAATTTTCATCTTGCGATATCAAAATCGCAAATTCTCAAAATTTGTTAATGATATTCATGACCTTCTGATGTGTCGCTATGACAGTTTTCAAGTCTTCTGATCTATGTAGAATGGAGAAATTACTTCTTCAAAGCCCTGTCGGCAAACCTAAACGTTCTACGAATTTATCAGTCTTAGTCAAATTTCGTCTTGCTATATCGAAATCGCTGATTTCTCAAAATTTGTCAAATATAACGAAAATCCTCTGATGTGTTGCTATGACACTTTTCATGTCTTCTGATCTATGTAGAATTCAGAAAATACTTCTTCAAAGCCCTGTTGGGAAACCTGAACTTTTTACGAATTTATCGGTGTCTGTGTCAAATTTCATCTTGAAATATCGAAATTTCTAATTTCTCAAAATTTGTCAAAGATATTCACGACTTTCTAATGTTAAACTATGATAGTTTTTAAGTCTTGTGATGTATGTAGAATGCAGAAATTACTACTTCAAAGCCCTGTTGGAAAACCTGAATTTTTAAGAATTTCTGAGTGTCTTAGTCAAATTTCATCTTGCGATATCAAAATCGCTGAGTTCTCAAAATTTGTCAAAGATATTCACGACCCTCTGATGTGTTGCTATGACAGTTTTCAAGTCTTCTGATGTATGTAGAATGCCGAAATTACTTCTTCAAAGCCCTGTTGGGAAACCTAATTTTTTAAAGAATTTATCAGTGTCTCAGTCAAATTTCATCTTGCGATATCAAAATCGCTGATTTCTCAAAATTTGTCAAAAATATTGACGATCCTGTGATATATTGCTATGACAGTTTTCAAGTCTTCTAATGTATGTAGAATGCCAAATTACCTCTTCAAACCCCTGTTGGGAAACCTAAACGTTTTACGAATTTATTAGTCTTAGTCAAATTTCGTCTTGCTATATCGAAATCGCTGATTTCTCAAAATTTGTCAGATATTTCGACAATCCTCTGATGTGTTGCTATTACAGTTTTCATGTCTTCCGGTGTATGTAGAATGCAGAAATTACTTTTTCAAAGCCCATTTGGAATTTAACTTTTAAAGAATTTATGAATGTCAGTCAAATTTCATCTTGCTATATCGAAATTTCTGATTTCCCAAAATTTGTAAAAGATATTCACGACTTTATAATGTTAGACTATGATAGTTTTTAAGTCCTCTGATGTATGTAGAATGCAGAAATTACTTTTTCAAAGTTCTTTTAGGAATTTCTGAATTTTTAAAGATTTTATTAATGTCAGTCAAATTTCGTCTTGCTATATCGAAATCGCTGATTTCTCAAAATTTGTCAAAAATATTGACGATCTTCTGATGTATTGCTATGACAGTTTTCAAATCTTTTGATGTATGTAGAATGCAGAAATGACTTTTTCAAATCTCTGTTTGGAAACCTCAATTTTTTACGAATTTATTAGTGCCTTAGACAATTTTCATCTTGCGATATCAAAATCGCAAATTCTCAAAATTTGTCAATGATATTCATGACCTTCTGATGTGTCGCTATGACAGTTTTCAAGTCTTCTGATCTATGTAGAATGGAGAAATTACTTCTTCAAAGCCCTGTCGGCAAACCTAAACGTTCTACGAATTTATCAGTCTTAGTCAAATTTCGTCTTGCTATATGGAAATCGCTGATTTCTCAAAATTTGTCAAATATAGCGACGATCCTCTGATGTGTTGCTATGACAGTTTTCATGTCTTCTGGTGTATGTAGAATGCAGAGATTACTTTTTCAAAGCTCTTTTAGGAATTTCTGCATTTTTAAAGATTTTATAAATGTCTTAGTCAAATTGCATCTTGCTATATCAAAATTTCTAATTTCTCAAAATTTTTCAAATATATTCACGACTGTCTAATGTTAGACTATGATATTTTTTAAGTCTTCTGATGTATGTAGAATGCAGAAATGACTTCTTCAGAGCCTTGCTGGGAAACCTAAACGTTTTACGAATTTATCAGTCTTAGTCAAATTTCGTCTTGCTATATCGAAATCGCTGATTTCCCAAAATTTGTCAAATATAACGAAAATCCTCTGATGTGTTGCTATGACACTTTTCATGTCTTCTGATCTATGTAGAATTCAGAAAATACTTCTTCAAAGCCCTGTTGGGAAACCTGAACTTTTTACGAATTAATCGGTGTCTGTGTCAAATTTCATCTTGAAATATCGAAATTTCTAATTTCTCAAAATTTGTCAAAGATATTCACGACTTTCTAATGTTAAACTATGATAGTTTTTAAGTCTTGTGATGTATGTAGAATGCAGAAATTACTACTTCAAAGCCCTGTTGGAAAACCTGAATTTTTAAGAATTTCTGAGTGTCTTAGTCAAATTTCATCTTGCGATATCAAAATCGCTGAGTTCTCAAAATTTGTCAAAGATATTCACGACCCTCTGATGTGTTGCTATGACAGTTTTCAAGTCTTCTGATATATGTAGAATGCCGAAATTACTTCTTCAAAGCCCTGTTGAGAAATCTGTTTTTTTTTTAAGAATTTATCAGTGTCTTAGTCAAATTTCACCTTGCGATATCAAAATCGCTGATTTCTCAAAATTTGTCAAAGATATTCACGACCCTCTGATGTGTCGCTATGACAGTTTTCAAGTCTTCTGATGTATGTAGAATGCCGAAATTACTTCTTCAAAGCCCTGTTGGGAAACCTAATTTTTTAAAGAATTTGTCAGTGTCTCAGTCAAATTTCATCTTGCGATATCAAAATCGCTGATTTCTCAAAATTTGTCAAAAATATTGACGATCTTCTGATGTATTGCTATGACAGTTTTCAAATCTTTTGATGTATGTAGAATGCAGAAATGACTTTTTCAAAGCTATGTTTGGAAACCTCAATTTTTTACGAATTTATTAGTGCCTTTTATTAATTTTCATCTTGCGATATCAAAATCGCAAATTCTCAAAATTTGTTAATGATATTCATGACCTTCTGATGTGTCGCTATGACAGTTTTCAAGTCTTCTGATCTATGTAGAATGGAGAAATTACTTCTTCAAAGCCCTGTCGGCAAACCTAAACGTTCTACGAATTTATCAGTCTTAGTCAAATTTCGTCTTGTTATATGGAAATCGCTGATCTCTCAAAATTTGTCAAATATAGCGACGATCCTCTGATGTGTTGCTATGACAGTTTTCATGTCTTCTGGTGTATGTAGAATGCAGAGATTACTTTTTCAAAGCTCTTTTAGGAATTTCTGCATTTTTAAAGATTTTATGAATGTCTTAGTCAAATTGCATCTTGCTATATCAAAATTTCTAATTTCTCAAAATTTTTCAAATATATTCACGACTGTCTAATGTTAGACTATGATATTTTTTAAGTCTTCTGATGTATGTAGAATGCAGAAATGACTTCTTCAGAGCCTTGCTGGGAAACCTAAACGTTTTACGAATTTATCAGGCTTAGTCAAATTTCGTCTTGCTATATCGAAATCGCTGATTTCCCAAAATTTGTCAAATATAGTGACGATTCTTTGATGTGTTGCTATGACAGTTTTCACGTCTTCTGGTGTATGTAGAATGCAGAAATTACTTTTTCAAAGCTCTTTTAGGAATTTCTGCATTTTTAAAGATTTTATGAATGTCTTAGTCAAATTTCATTTTGCTATATCGAAATTTCTGATGTCTCAAAATTTGTCAATGATATTCACGACTTTCTAATGTTAGACTATGATAGTTTTTAAGTCCTCTGATGTATGTAGAATGCAGAAATTACTTCTTCAAAGCCCTGTTATGAAACCTAATTTTTTTAAAAATTTATCAGTGTTTAGTCAAATTTTATTTTGCGATATCAAAATCGCTGATTTCTCAAAATTTGTCAAAGATATTGACGATCCTCTGATGTATTGCTATAACAGTTTTCAAATCTTTTGATGTATATAGAATGCAGAAATGACTTCTTCAAAGCACTGTTTGGAAACCTCAACTTTTTACGAATTTATTAGTGCCTTAGTCAAATTTCATCCTGCGATATCAAAATCGCAAATTCTCAAAATTTGTCAATGATATTCACGACCCTCTGATGTGTCGCTATGACAGTTTTCAAGTCTTCTGATGTTTGTAGAATGCTGAAATTACTTCTTCAAACCCCTGTTGGGAAACCTAAACGTTTTACGAATTTATCAGTCTTAGGGCCGATTTCACCAACATGGATTAACTTTAACTGATAAATAACTGCATAGATACGTTTGTTAAAACTATAGCAACAATTGTTCCTAACAGATGATTAAGTTTTACTAAGGTTGCTGAAATCGGCCCTTAGTCAAATTTCGTCTTGCTATATAGAAATCGCTGATTTCTCAAAATTTGTCAAATATAGCGACGATCCTCTGATGTGTTGCTATGACAGTTTTCATGTCTTCTGGTGTATGTAGAATGCAGAGATTACTTTTTCAAAGCTCTTTTAGGAATTTCTGCATTTTTAAAGATTTTATGAATGGCTTAGTCAAACTGCATCTTGCTATATCGAAATTTCTAATTTCTCAAAATTTTTCAAATATATTCACGACTGTCGTCTAATGTTAGACTATGATATTTTTTAAGTCTTCTGATGTATGTAAAATGCAGAAATTACTTCTTAAATGCCCTGTTGGGAAACCTAAATTTTTTAAGAATTTTTCAGTGTCTTAGTCAAATTTCGTCTTGTTATATCGAAATCGCTGATTTCTCAAAATTTGTCAAAGATATTGACGATCGTCTGATGTGTTGCTATGACAGTTTTCATGTCTTCTGGTGTCTGTGCCAAATTTCATCTTGCTATATCGAAAATTCTGATTTCTCAAAATTGGTCAAAGATATTCACGACTTTCTTATGTTAGACTGTGATAGTTTTTAAGTCTTCTGATGTATGTAGAATGCAGAAATTACTTCTTTAATGCCCTGTTGGAAAACCTAAATTTTTTAAGAATTTATCAGGCTTAGTCAAATTTCATCTTGCGATGTCAAAATCCCTGATTTTTCAAAATTTGTCAAAGATATTGACGATCCTCTGATGTATTGCTATGACAGTTATCAAGTATTTTGATGTATGTAGAATGCAGAAATGACTTCTTCAAAGCCCAGTTGGGAAACCTAAACGTTTTACGAATTTATCAGTCTTAGTCAAATTTCGTCTTGCTATATCGAAATCAATGATTTCTCAAAATTTGTCAAAAGTATTGAAAATCTTCTGATGTATTGCTATGACAGTTTTCAAATCTTTTGATGTATGTAGAATGCAGAAATGACTTTTTCAAATCTCTGTTTGGAAACCTCAATTTTTTACGAATTTAGTAGTGCCTTAGTCAATTTTCATCTTGCGATATCAAAATCGCAAATTCTCAAAATTTGTCAATGATATTCATGACCTTCTGATGTGTCGTTATGACAGTTTTCAAGTCTTCTGATCTATGTAGAATGGAGAAATTACTTCTTCAAAGCCCTGTCGGGAAACCTAAACGTTCTACGAATTTATCAGTTTTAGTCAAATTTCGTCTTGCTATATGGAAATCGCTGATTTCTCAAAATTTGTCAAATATAGCGACGATCGTCTGATGTGTTGCTATGACAGTTTTCATGTCTTCTGGTGTATGTAGAATGCAGAAATTACTTTCTCAAAGCTCTTTTAGGAATTTCTGAATTTTTAAAGATTTTATGAAAGTCTAAGTCAAATTGCATCTTGCTATATCGATATTTCTGATTTCTCAAAATTTGTCAAAGATATTCAGGACTTTCTAAAGTTAGACTATGATAGTTTTTAAGTCTTCTGATGTATGTAGAATGTAGAAATTACTTCTTCAAAGCTCTGTCGGAAAACCTGAACTTTTTGCGAATTTATCGGTGTCTGTCAAATATCATCTTGCTATATCGAAATGTCTGATTTCTCAAAATTTGTCAAAGATATTCACGACCCTCTGTTGTGTCGCGATGACAGTTTTCAAGTCTTCTGAAGTATGTAGAATGCTGAAATTACTTCTTCAAAGCCCTGTCGGGAAACCTAAACGTTCTACGAATTTATCAGTTTTAGTCAAATTTCGTCTTGCTATATGGAAATCGCTGATTTCTCAAAATTTGTCAAATATAGCGACGATCGTCTGATGTGTTGCTATGACAGTTTTCATGTCTTCTGGTGTATGTAGAATGCAGAAATTACTTTCTCAAAGCTCTTTTAGGAATTTCTGAATTTTAAAGATTTTATGAAAGTCTAAGTCAAATTGCATCTTGCTATATCGATATTTCTGATTTCTCAAAATTTGTCAAAGATATTCAGGACTTTCTAAAGTTAGACTATGATAGTTTTAAAGTCTTCTGATGTATGTAGAATGTAGAAATTACTTCTTCAAAGCTCTGTCGGAAAACCTGAACTTTTTGCGAATTTATCGGTGTCTGTCAAATATCATCTTGCTATATCGAAATGTCTGATTTCTCAAAATTTGTCAAAGATATTCACGACCCTCTGTTGTGTCGCGATGACAGTTTTCAAGTCTTCTGAAGTATGTAGAATGCTGAAATTACTTCTTCAAAGTCCTGTTGAGAAACCTAAATGTTTTACAAATTTATCAGTCTTAGTCAAATTTCGTCTTGCTATAGCGAAATCGCTGATTTCTCAAAATTTGTCAAATTTAGCGACGATCCTCTGATGTGTTGCTATGACAGTTTTTATGTCTTCTGGTGTATGTGTAATGCAGAAATTATTTTTTCAAAGCACTTTTAGGAATTTCTGAATTTTTAAAGATTTTATGAATTTCTTAGTCAAATTTCATCTTGCTATATCGAAATTTCTGATTTCTCAAAATTTGTCAAATATAGTGAGGATCCTCTGATGTGTTTTTTTTTCTAAGTGGAAGACTCCGCCTACGCTAACACCAAGTGCTTGAACGTTGTGGTCAATAACGGCTCGGTGAGAAATCTCGGGACGTCTTTGCTCTCCTTTTGGAACCAGCTGTCACAATTTCAGCGCTGTCATTCACTGTCATCTAAATTCTCAGTTTAATCTCGCGAATGCATGCACTACCTACTCCTTCTCGGTCTTCTGACCACAGCAGTCGCCATCCATGTAAGTCCCCTCTCAATTTACCTCCTGCAATTCTAAACCAGCACAGTTCCATACATTCCAACCTTCCGAGATCGAAGACTTCACCACGCAATACTCTACTTGCCTGAAATCCGCCCAAATCAACGCGAGCTACGCCCTGATGGCGGCAATGGGCATTATGAAAGATGAGCCGCCCCTCAAGGCATTCCTCTTCTGCTTGAACGTGCAGAACAACATCCAGAATGCCGATGGCACATTCAACATCCCCCAACTCAGAGACAGAATGAGCGGTACCCTGTTGGGTACCACCACGGTCGACGCCATCATCAGCGAGTGCGTCCCCGGGGAGTTGCAAGACCCCCACGAGGCGGCTTTCAAGTTCTTGAAGTGTTCGTACAAGTTCCTCAACAAGTCTTGAATTTATCGACCAGAGAGTGTTGTGAAAATGGAATTCGAGCTCAGCAATAGAAAAAAGTAAATGATTAAGTTTTGACGTAGGCAATGCAACAATGCTGTTAGTTGATTACATTTTCAATTGCATATTCATATTTTATTTATTTCGCCCTTTTTTTAAAGAGTTTTGACAAACTGTATTGTGCCAACACGACAAACTTTTCACTAAAGCAAATTCGACATTATTTAGGACATAGTAAACACGCAATAATGTCCGTAAATACGTTTAGCTGACTCATTTATTTAATCATGCCAATAACAAACTTCATGATTGTCTAGATGCAGTTAAGGACGATTACATACAATCTTACAATTGCCTTTATTAAGAATTGGTCAAAGCCTGTTTGCATACACAATTATTACTGCCCATTTGGTGATCGAAAGCTATCGGAACTGATTTTCGGTTTTTCTTAATGATAGTGGATTTAACAGTGTGCTAATTTATTTAAGTGAAATGCTCTTAGCTAATTCCACGTTTGTTTAATGTACACTAACGGAGGTTCCGTGCAATAAAAATCCTCACAGAAGTACTCAGAAACAGTGTGCAAAATGTTTATATTTATAGAAGATCGAAGACAATTTTAGGGATTACATACAATATGTTTTTTAATGACTGTAACGTCACACTATCTGAAACACTATGAGCTTATAGTTAAGCCGACATTTTTGTTACTTCGTAGATATAAAGTCTCCATATGTTGTGATTTTCCTTGAGCAGTGAGACGACAATGGTGTTTTCAGACTGATTTTCCTATTTTACCGAGGGTTGTTGTGCTATTAGTTATTTATTTAATCTGTTTGTTCATTTACTCCGCCTTGTCTGTTTTGTACAAGTTTTTACTCGGTATGTCTCCGAAAGGGCTGCAGTGTGCAGGGTATTCCAGCATTGTTGATACGAAGTAAGTTTAGAAGATCCAATGAAATTTGGCAAGTGTAATCCAATTTCTTTCCCTTTAACTAATTTTAAATTTACAAACTATTAGTTTATGTTAACTTTCCTAGTTTCTTTTTTCGCATTTAAGCAGGCAAAGACATTAAAAAGTCTACGGGAGAAAATTAAAAACCGGGAAACAAACTAAAACTCTAAAACTGACAAACTGTCCAACCCGTCAGCTTTCAAATTATTAAACTGCTGTTTCTATTAAACTGCCAAGCTGTAGAACTATCAATCTTTTTTACTATCAAAGTCTAAAACTTTCCAACTCTCCAAATCTTCAGCGATCCTTTAGAATATCAGACATTCCAGCTCCCATTTTCTCAAATTCTCAACTCAACTGTAAGCTGTTAAGCCCTCAAGCTGTCAAACTGCCAACCTGTTAATTTTTCGAACTCTCTAGGTTTTCAATTGTCAGAATATGAAACTGTCGGAGTCTCAAACTACTAAAACGTCAAACTTAAAACTATCAAAATTTAAGACTCTTAAACTCTTCAAATCTTCAGCGATCCCAAAATCTCCGACCCTTCGAATATCAGATATTCCAACTCCCATTTTCTCAAATTCTTCAATTTTTAAACCTTCCAACTGTAAGCTGTCAAGCTGTCAAACTGCCAATCTTATGTGTCCTTCGCATTTTTTTTTCGATCCTTTTATAATGTTTTCTTCGTATTTTCTGTTTCCGATTATCTTTAGTTTGTGTGTTCTGTAATGTGTATTCTTTCTTGTTGCTTTATTATTAGTATTGAAGAGTGAGGTCTTCCACAATCGTAGAAAAAATATTGTATGCAACACGTATAAAAAACTTCACAGTTTTCAAGTCGCGTGCAATAATAGTTATTTACCTAACGTGTTTGGAAAGTGAAATTTCCCGCATGAGCACTTTGATTGAAGCACGACCGAAGGGAGTGCTGCATTTAGTGCGAATGCGGGAACTTTCCCTTCCAAATAAGGTAGGTAGAATATTTTTTGTAACGAATCAAGCGCGAATAGAAATAAAACATAAATAATTTAAAATAATTTTGAATTTTGCACATTTAAAAGTTTGTTGAATGTGGCGAGCCATTTCGTGAATTCGGTCTTACTGTCACTTTCTGTATTCGTTGCAGTGACCAACGCCCACCCTATGAAGCAAATGTCCCTCCTCGACGTGGAAAGTAAAAAACACCCCAGTGCGGGAAATTCTTGTTTCCGCGCATCCGCGATAAACAAAAAATAGGCATCTATAAGCAATGAGTACAAAAAAAACATTGTCGCACGCTTACTCCAGACGCCCCATCTGTTGGCCTTCTTTATTTTTGTTTTATCATTAGTTTTGAAGAGTGAAGTCTGGGACGATCGTAGAAAAGATATCGTATGCAACACTTGTTAAAAATGGTATGACACTTGACAGTTTTCAGATCGCTTGTAACAAACCCGCAAAATACCCACAGTCGCACGTTTACTCCAGACGCCGCATCTGATGCATGTCGTTGAAGTTAACATAGGAAACAAACTTCCTTTTCGAGACCGCCTTTTGCAATTTTGTAAATATTATAATGTTTCCACAAAATAATAGTAAATTGGGGAGGATACCATTACACTATTAGACTTTTTTACCATCCTCTCTAATTTTACGTCTCTTTAGATTTTTTTCTATCTTTTATATACTGTTTTCTTCGTATTTGCTGTTTTCGATTTTCTGTAGTTTGTATGTTCTGTCGTGTGAATTCTTTATTTTTGGTTTATCATTGGTTTTGAAGAGTGAGGTCTTTGACGATCATAGAAAAGATATTGTATGCAACACTTGTTAAAAATGGTATCATACTTGACAGTTTTCAGGTCGCGTGTAAAAAACCCGCAAAATACCCACAGTCGCACGTTTACTCCAGACGCCGCATCTGTTGCATGTCGTTGAAGTTAACATAGGAAACAAACTTCCTTTTCGAGACCGCCTTTTGCAATTTTGTAAATATTATAATGTTATCACAAAATAATAGTTAATAGGGGAGGATACCATTACACTATTAGACTTTTTTCCTATCCTCTCTAATTTTACGTTTCTTTAGATTTTTTTCTATCCTTTATATACTGTTTACTTTGTCTTTGCTGTTTTCAATTTTCTTTAGTTTGTATGTTCTCTCGTGTGCCCTCTTTATTTTTGTTTTATTATTAGTTTTGAAGAATGAGGTCCGGGACGATCGTAGAAAAGATATTGTATGCAACACTTGTTAAAAATGGTATGACACTTGACAGTTTTCAGGTAGCGTGTAACAACAAAGTCGCACGTTTACTCCAGACGCCGCATCTGTTGCATGTCGTTGAAATTAACATAGGAAACAAACTTCCTTTCCGAGACCGCCTTTTGCAATTTTGTAAACATTATAATGTTTCCACAAAATAATAGTAAAATGGGGAGGGTACCATTACACAATTAGACTTTTTACTATCCTCTCTACTTTTATGTCTCTTTAGATTTTTTTCTATCTTTTATATACTGTTTTCTTCGTATTTGCTGTTTTCGATTTTCTGTAGTTTGTATGTTCTGTCGTGTGAATTCTTTATTTTTGGTTTATCATTGGTTTTGAAGAGTGAGGTCTTTGACGATCATAGAAAAGATATTGTATGCAACACTTGTTAAAAATGGTATCATACTTGACAGTTTTCAGGTCGCGTGTAACAAACACGCAAAATACCCACAGTCGCACGTTTACTCCAGACGCCGCATCTGTTGCATGACGATGAAGTTAACATAGGAAACAAACTTCCTTTTCGAAACCGCCTCTTGCAATTTTGTACATATTATAATGTTATCACAAAATAATAGTAAATTGGGGAGGATACCATTACACTATTAGACTTTTTTACCATCCTCTCTAATTTTACGTCTCTTTAGATTTTTTTCTATCTTTTATATACTGTTTTCTTCGTATTTGCTGTTTTCGACTCTCTGTAGTTTGTATGTTCTGTCGTGTGCCTTCTTTGTTTTTGTTTTATCATTAGTTTTGAAGAGTGGGGTCTGGGACGATCGTAAAAAAGATATTGTATGCAACACTTGTTAAAAATGGTATCATACTTGACAGTTTTCAGGTAGCGTGTAACAAACACGCAAAATACCCACAGTCGCACGTTTACTCCAGACGCCGCATCTGTTGCATGTCGTTGAAGTTAACACAGAAAACAAACTTCCTTTTCGAGACCGCCTTTTGCAATTTTGTAAATATTATAATGTTATCACAAAATAATAGTTAATGGGGGAGGATACCATTACACTGTTAGACTTTTTTACTATTCTCTCTAATTTTACGTCTCTTTAGATTTTTTTCTATCTTTTATATACTGTTTACTTCGTCTTTGCTGTTTTCGATTTTCTTTAGTTTGTATGTTCTGTCGTGTGGCTTCTTTGTTTTTGTTTTATCATTAGGTTTGAAGAGTGAGGTCTGGGACGATCGTAGAAAAGATATTGTATGCAACACTTGTTAAAAATGGTATGACACTGTACAGTTTTCAGGTCGCGTGTAACAAACAAGCAAAATACCCACAGTCGCACGTTTACTCCAGACGCCGCATCTGTTGCATGACGATGAAGTTAACATAGGAATCAAACTTCATTTTCGAGACCACCTTTTGCAGTTTTGTAAATATTATAATGTTTCCACAAAATAATAGTAAATTGGGGAGGATACCATTACTCTATTAGACTTTTTTACTATCCTCTCTAATCTTACGTCTCTTTGGATTTTTTTCTATCCTTTATATACTGTTTTCTTCGTATTTGCTGTTTTATATTTTCTTTAGTTTATATGTTCTGTCGTGTGCCTTCTTTATTTTTGTTTTATCAGTGGTTTTGAAGACTGAGGTCTGGGACAATCGTAGAAAAGATATTGTATGCAACACTTGTTAAAAATGGTATGACACTGTACAGTTTTCAGGTCGCGTGTAACGAACCCGCAAAATACCCACAGTCGCACGTTTACTCCAGACGCCGCATCTGTTGCATGTCGTTGAAGTTAACATAGGAAACAAACTTCCTTTTCGAAACCGCCTCTTGCAATTTTGTAAATATTATAATGTTATCACAAAATAATAGTAAATTGGGGAGGATACCATTACACTATTAGACTTTTTTACTATCCTCTCTAATTTTACGTCTCTTTAGATTTTCTTCTATTTTTTATATACTGTTTTCTTCGTATTTGCTGTTTTCGATTTTCTGTAGTTTGTATGTTCTGTCGTGTGCCTTCTTTATTTTTGTTTTATAATTAGTTTTGAAAAGTGCGGTCTGGGACGATCGTAGAAAAGATATTGTATGCAACACTTGTTAAAAATGGTATCATACTTGACAGTTTTTAGGTCGCGTGTAACAAACCCGCAAAATACCCACAGTCGCACGTTTACTCCAGACGCCACATCTGTTGCATGTCGTTAAAGTTAACACAGAAAACAAACTTCCTTTTCGAGACCGCCTTTTGCAATTTTGTAAATATTATAATGTTATCACAAAATAATAGTTAATGGGGGAGGATACCATTACACTGTTAGACTTTTTTACTATCCTCTCTAATTTACGTCTCTTTAGATTTTCTTCTATCTTTTATATACTGTTTTCTTCGTATTTGCTGTTTTATATTTTCTTTAGTTTATATGTTCTGTCGTGTGCCTTCTTTATTTTTGTTTTATCAGCGGTTTTGAAGACTGAGGTCTGGGACAATCGTAGAAAATATATTGTATGCAACACTTGTTAAAAATGGTATGACACTGTACAGTTTTCAGGTCGCGTGTAACGAACCCGCAAAATACCCACAGTCGCCCGTTTACTCCAGACGCCGCATTTGATGCATGTCGTTGAAGTTAACATAGGAAACAAACTTCCTTTTCGAGACCGCCTTTTGCAATTTTGTAAATATTATAATGTTTCCACATAATAATAGTTAATTGGGGAGGATGCCATTACACTATTAGACTTTTTTACTATTCTCTCTAATTTTACGTCTCTTTAGATTTTTTTCTATCTTTTATATACTATTTACTTCTTCTTTGCTGTTTTCGATTTTCTTTAGTTTGTATGTTCTGTCGTGTGGCTTCTTTATTTTTGTTTTATCATTAGGTTTGAAGAGTGAAGTCTGGGACGATCGTAGAAAAGATATTGTATGCAACACTTGTTAAAAATGGTATGACACTGTACAGTTTTCAGGTCGCGTGTAACAAACAAGCAAAATACCCACAGTCGCACGTTTACTCCAGACGCCGCATCTGTTGCATGACGATGAAGTTAACATAGGAAACAAACTTCCTTTTCGAAACCGCCTCTTGCAATTTTGTACATATTATAATGTTATCACAAAATAATAGTAAATTGGGGAGGATACCATTACACTATTAGACTTTTTTACCATCCTCTCTAATTTTACGTCTCTTTAGATTTTTTTCTATCTTTTATATACTGTTTTCTTCGTATTTGCTGTTTTCGACTCTCTGTAGTTTGTATGTTCTGTCGTGTGCCTTCTTTGTTTTTGTTTTATCATTAGTTTTGAAGAGTGGGGTCTGGGACGATCGTAAAAAAGATATTGTATGCAACACTTGTTAAAAATGGTATCATACTTGACAGTTTTCAGGTAGCGTGTAACAAACCCGCAAAATACCCACAGTCGCACGTTTACTCCAGACGCCGCATCTGATGCATGTCGTTGAAGTTAACATAGGAAACAAACTTCCTTTTCGAGACCGCCTTTTGCAATTTTGTAAATATTATAATGTTTCCACAAAATAATAGTAAATTGGGGAGGATACCATTACACTATTAGACTTTTTTACCATCCTCTCTAATTTTACGTCTCTTTAGATTTTTTTCTATCTTTTATATACTGTTTTCTTCGTATTTGCTGTTTTCGATTTTCTGTAGTTTGTATGTTCTGTCGTGTGAATTCTTTATTTTTGGTTTATCATTGGTTTTGAAGAGTGAGGTCTTTGACGATCATAGAAAAGATATTGTATGCAACACTTGTTAAAAATGGTATCATACTTGACAGTTTTCAGGTCGCGTGTAAAAAACCCGCAAAATACCCACAGTCGCACGTTTACTCCAGACGCCGCATCTGTTGCATGTCGTTGAAGTTAACATAGGAAACAAACTTCCTTTTCGAGACCGCCTTTTGCAATTTTGTAAATATTATAATGTTATCACAAAATAATAGTTAATAGGGGAGGATACCATTACACTATTAGACTTTTTTCCTATCCTCTCTAATTTTACGTTTCTTTAGATTTTTTTCTATCCTTTATATACTGTTTACTTTGTCTTTGCTGTTTTCAATTTTCTTTAGTTTGTATGTTCTCTCGTGTGCCCTCTTTATTTTTGTTTTATTATTAGTTTTGAAGAATGAGGTCCGGGACGATCGTAGAAAAGATATTGTATGCAACACTTGTTAAAAATGGTATGACACTTGACAGTTTTCAGGTAGCGTGTAACAACAAAGTCGCACGTTTACTCCAGACGCCGCATCTGTTGCATGTCGTTGAAATTAACATAGGAAACAAACTTCCTTTCCGAGACCGCCTTTTGCAATTTTGTAAACATTATAATGTTTCCACAAAATAATAGTAAAATGGGGAGGGTACCATTACACAATTAGACTTTTTACTATCCTCTCTACTTTTATGTCTCTTTAGATTTTTTTCTATCTTTTATATACTGTTTTCTTCGTATTTGCTGTTTTCGATTTTCTGTAGTTTGTATGTTCTGTCGTGTGAATTCTTTATTTTTGGTTTATCATTGGTTTTGAAGAGTGAGGTCTTTGACGATCATAGAAAAGATATTGTATGCAACACTTGTTAAAAATGGTATCATACTTGACAGTTTTCAGGTCGCGTGTAACAAACACGCAAAATACCCACAGTCGCACGTTTACTCCAGACGCCGCATCTGTTGCATGACGATGAAGTTAACATAGGAAACAAACTTCCTTTTCGAAACCGCCTCTTGCAATTTTGTACATATTATAATGTTATCACAAAATAATAGTAAATTGGGGAGGATACCATTACACTATTAGACTTTTTTACCATCCTCTCTAATTTTACGTCTCTTTAGATTTTTTTCTATCTTTTATATACTGTTTTCTTCGTATTTGCTGTTTTCGACTCTCTGTAGTTTGTATGTTCTGTCGTGTGCCTTCTTTGTTTTTGTTTTATCATTAGTTTTGAAGAGTGGGGTCTGGGACGATCGTAAAAAAGATATTGTATGCAACACTTGTTAAAAATGGTATCATACTTGACAGTTTTCAGGTAGCGTGTAACAAACACGCAAAATACCCACAGTCGCACGTTTACTCCAGACGCCGCATCTGTTGCATGTCGTTGAAGTTAACACAGAAAACAAACTTCCTTTTCGAGACCGCCTTTTGCAATTTTGTAAATATTATAATGTTATCACAAAATAATAGTTAATGGGGGAGGATACCATTACACTGTTAGACTTTTTTACTATTCTCTCTAATTTTACGTCTCTTTAGATTTTTTTCTATCTTTTATATACTGTTTACTTCGTCTTTGCTGTTTTCGATTTTCTTTAGTTTGTATGTTCTGTCGTGTGGCTTCTTTGTTTTTGTTTTATCATTAGGTTTGAAGAGTGAGGTCTGGGACGATCGTAGAAAAGATATTGTATGCAACACTTGTTAAAAATGGTATGACACTGTACAGTTTTCAGGTCGCGTGTAACAAACAAGCAAAATACCCACAGTCGCACGTTTACTCCAGACGCCGCATCTGTTGCATGACGATGAAGTTAACATAGGAATCAAACTTCATTTTCGAGACCACCTTTTGCAGTTTTGTAAATATTATAATGTTTCCACAAAATAATAGTAAATTGGGGAGGATACCATTACTCTATTAGACTTTTTTACTATCCTCTCTAATCTTACGTCTCTTTGGATTTTTTTCTATCCTTTATATACTGTTTTCTTCGTATTTGCTGTTTTATATTTTCTTTAGTTTATATGTTCTGTCGTGTGCCTTCTTTATTTTTGTTTTATCAGTGGTTTTGAAGACTGAGGTCTGGGACAATCGTAGAAAAGATATTGTATGCAACACTTGTTAAAAATGGTATGACACTGTACAGTTTTCAGGTCGCGTGTAACGAACCCGCAAAATACCCACAGTCGCACGTTTACTCCAGACGCCGCATCTGTTGCATGTCGTTGAAGTTAACATAGGAAACAAACTTCCTTTTCGAAACCGCCTCTTGCAATTTTGTAAATATTATAATGTTATCACAAAATAATAGTAAATTGGGGAGGATACCATTACACTATTAGACTTTTTTACTATCCTCTCTAATTTTACGTCTCTTTAGATTTTCTTCTATTTTTTATATACTGTTTTCTTCGTATTTGCTGTTTTCGATTTTCTGTAGTTTGTATGTTCTGTCGTGTGCCTTCTTTATTTTTGTTTTATAATTAGTTTTGAAAAGTGCGGTCTGGGACGATCGTAGAAAAGATATTGTATGCAACACTTGTTAAAAATGGTATCATACTTGACAGTTTTTAGGTCGCGTGTAACAAACCCGCAAAATACCCACAGTCGCACGTTTACTCCAGACGCCACATCTGTTGCATGTCGTTAAAGTTAACACAGAAAACAAACTTCCTTTTCGAGACCGCCTTTTGCAATTTTGTAAATATTATAATGTTATCACAAAATAATAGTTAATGGGGGAGGATACCATTACACTGTTAGACTTTTTTACTATCCTCTCTAATTTACGTCTCTTTAGATTTTCTTCTATCTTTTATATACTGTTTTCTTCGTATTTGCTGTTTTATATTTTCTTTAGTTTATATGTTCTGTCGTGTGCCTTCTTTATTTTTGTTTTATCAGCGGTTTTGAAGACTGAGGTCTGGGACAATCGTAGAAAATATATTGTATGCAACACTTGTTAAAAATGGTATGACACTGTACAGTTTTCAGGTCGCGTGTAACGAACCCGCAAAATACCCACAGTCGCCCGTTTACTCCAGACGCCGCATTTGATGCATGTCGTTGAAGTTAACATAGGAAACAAACTTCCTTTTCGAGACCGCCTTTTGCAATTTTGTAAATATTATAATGTTTCCACATAATAATAGTTAATTGGGGAGGATGCCATTACACTATTAGACTTTTTTACTATTCTCTCTAATTTTACGTCTCTTTAGATTTTTTTCTATCTTTTATATACTATTTACTTCTTCTTTGCTGTTTTCGATTTTCTTTAGTTTGTATGTTCTGTCGTGTGGCTTCTTTATTTTTGTTTTATCATTAGGTTTGAAGAGTGAAGTCTGGGACGATCGTAGAAAAGATATTGTATGCAACACTTGTTAAAAATGGTATGACACTGTACAGTTTTCAGGTCGCGTGTAACAAACAAGCAAAATACCCACAGTCGCACGTTTACTCCAGACGCCGCATCTGTTGCATGACGATGAAGTTAACATAGGAAACAAACTTCCTTTTCGAAACCGCCTCTTGCAATTTTGTACATATTATAATGTTATCACAAAATAATAGTAAATTGGGGAGGATACCATTACACTATTAGACTTTTTTACCATCCTCTCTAATTTTACGTCTCTTTAGATTTTTTTCTATCTTTTATATACTGTTTTCTTCGTATTTGCTGTTTTCAATTTTCTGTAGTTTGTATGTTCTGTCGTGTGCCTTCTTTATTTTTGTTTTATATTTAGTTTTGAAAAGTGCGGTCTGGGACGATCGTAGAAAAGATATTGTATGCAACACTTGTTAAAAATGCTATCATACTTGACAGTTTTTAGGTCGCGTGTAACAAACCCGCAAAATACCCACAGTCGCACGTTTACTCCAGACGCCACATCTGTTGCATGTCGTTAAAGTTAACACAGAAAACAAACTTCCTTTTCGAGACCGCCTTTTGCAATTTTGTAAATATTATAATGTTATCACAAAATAATAGTTAATGGGGGAGGATACCATTACACTGTTAGACTTTTTTACTATCCTCTCTAATTTTACGTGTCTTTAGATTTTTTTCTATCTTTTATATACTGTTTACTTCGTCTTTGCTGTTTTCGATTTTCTTTAGTTTGTATGTTCTGTCGTGTGGCTTCTTTATTTTTGTTTTATCATTAGGTTTGAAGAGTGAGGTCTGGGACGATCGTAAAAAAGATATTGTATGCAACACTTGTTAAAAATGGTATCATACTTGACAGTTTTCAGGTCGCGTGTAACAAACCCGCAAAATACCCACAGTCGCACGTTTACTCCAGACGCCACATCTGTTGCATGTCGTTAAAGTTAACACTGAAAACAAACTTCCTTTTCGAGACCGCCTTTTGCAATTTTGTAAATATTATAATGTTATCACAAAATAATAGTTAATGGGGGAGGATACCATTACACTGTTAGACTTTTTTACTATTCTCTCTAATTTTACGTCTCTTTAGATTTTTTTCTATCTTTTATATACTGTTTACTTCGTCTTTGCTGTTTTCGATTTTCTTTAGTTTGTATGTTCTGTCGTGTGGCTTCTTTATTTTTGTTTTATCATTAGGTTTGAAGAGTGAGGTCTGGGACGATCGTAGAAAAGATATTGTATGCAACACTTGTTAAAAATGGTATGACACTGTACAGTTTTCAGGTCGCGTGTAACAAACAAGCAAAATACCCACAGTCGCACGTTTACTCCAGACGCCGCATCTGTTGCATGACGATGAAGTTAACATAGGAAACAAACTTCCTTTTCGAAACCGCCTCTTGCAATTTTGTACATATTATAATGTTATCACAAAATAATAGTAAATTGGGGAGGATACCATTACACTATTAGACTTTTTTACCATCCTCTCTAATTTTACGTCTCTTTAGATTTTTTTCTATCTTTTATATACTGTTTTCTTCGTATTTGCTGTTTTCGACTCTCTGTAGTTTGTATGTTCTGTCGTGTGCCTTCTTTGTTTTTGTTTTATCATTAGTTTTGAAGAGTGAGGTCTGGGACAATCGTTAAAAAGATATTGTATGCAACACTTGTTAAAAATGGTATGACACTTGACAGTTTTCAGGTAGCGTGTAACAAACACGCAAAATACCCACAGTCGCACGTTTACTCCAGACGCCGCATCTGTTGCATGTCGTTGAAATTAACATAGGAAACAAACTTCCTTTCCGAGACCGCCTTTTGCAATTTTGTAAACATTATAATGTTTCCACAAAATAATAGTAAAATGGGGAGGGTACCATTACACAATTAGACTTTTTACTATCCTCTCTACTTTTATGTCTCTTTAGATTTTTTTCTATCTTTTATATACTGTTTTCTTCGTATTTGCTGTTTTCGATTACCTATAGTTTGTATGTTCTGTCGTGCGCCTTCTTTATTTTTGTTTTAGCATTAGTTTTGAAGAGTGAGGTCTGGGACGATCGTAGAAAAGATATCGTATGCAACACTTGTTAAAAATGGTATGACACTTGACAGTTTTCAGGTCGCGTGTAACAAACCCGCAAAATACCAACAGTCGCACGTTTACTCCAGACGCCGCATCTGTTGCATGTCGTTGAAGTTAACATAGGAAACAAACTTCCTTTTCGAAACCGGCTTTTTCAATTTTGTAAATATTATAATGTTTCCACAAAATAATAGTTAATGGGGAGGATACCATTACACAATTAGACTTTTTTACTATCCTCTCTAATTTTACGACTCTTTAGATTTTTTTTCTATCCTTTATATTATACTGTTTTCGATTTTCTTTAGTTTGTATGTTCGGTCGTGTGCCTTCTTTATTTTTGTTTTATCATTAGTTTTGAAGAGTGAGGGCTGGGACGATCGTAGAAAAAATATTGTATGCAACACTTGTTAAAAATGGTATCATACTTGACAGTTTTCAGGTCGCGTGTAACAAACCCGCAAAATACCCACAGTCGCACGTTTACTCCAGACGCCGCATCTGTTGCATGTCGTTGAAGTTAACATAGAAAACAAACCTCCTTTTCGAGACCGCCTTTTGCAAATTTGTAAATATTATAATGTTTCCACAAAATAATAGTAAATTGGGGAGGGTACCATTACACTATTAGACTTTTTTACTATCCTCTCTAATTTTACGTCTCTTTAGATTTTTTTCTATCCTTTATATACTGTTTACTTTGTCTTTGCTGTTTTCAATTTTCTTTAGTTTGTATGTTCTGTCGTGTGCCTTCTTTATTTTTGTTTTATCATTAGTTTTGAAGAGTGAGGTCTGGGACGATCGTAGAAAAGATATTGTTTGCAACACTTGTTAAAAATGGTATCATACTTGACAGTTTTCAGGTCGCGTGTAACAAACCCGCAAAATACCCACAGTCGCACGTTTACTCCAGACGCCGCATCTGTTGCATCTCGTTGAAGTTAACATAGGAAACAAACTTATTTTTCGAGACCGCCTTTTGCAATTTTGTAAATATCATAATGTTTCCACAAAATAATAGTAAACTGGGGATGGCACCATTACACAATTAGACTTTTTTACTATCCTCTCTAATTTTACGACTCTTTAGATTTTTTTCTGTCCTTTATATACTGTTTACTTTGTCTTTGCTGTTTTCAAATTTCTTTAGTTTGTATGTTCTCTCGTGTGCCTTCTTTATTTTTGTTTTATTATTAGTTTTGAAGAGTGAGGTCTGGGACAATCGTAGAAAAGATATTGTATGCAACATTTCTTAAAAATGGTATGACACTTGACAGTTTTCAGGTCGCGTGTAACAAACAAGCAAAATACCCACAGTCGCACGTTTACTCCAGACGCCGCATCTGTTGCATGTCGTTGAAGTTAACATAGGAAACAAACTTCCTTTTCGAAACCGGCTTTTTCAATTTTGTAAATATTATAATGTTTCCACAAAATAATAGTTAATGGGGGAGGATACCATTACACTATTAGACTTTTTTACTATCCTCTCTAATTTTACGTCTCTTTAGATTTTTTTCTATCCTTTATATTATACTGTTTTCAATTTTCTTTAGTTTGTATGTTCGGTCGTGTGCCTTCTTTATTTTTGTTTTATCATTAGTTTTGAAAAGTGAGGGCTGGGACGATCGTAGAAAAAATATTGTATGCAACACTTGTTAAAAATGGTATCATACTTGACAGTTTTCAGGTCGCGTGTAACAAACCCGCAAAATACCCACAGTCGCACGTTTACTCCAGACGCCGCATCTGTTGCACTTTGTCTTTGCTGTTTTCAAATTTCTTTAGTTTGTATGTTCTCTCGTGTGCCTTCTTTATTTTTGTTTTATTATTAGTTTTGAAGATTGAGGTCTGGGACGATCGTAGAAAAGATATTGTATGCAACACTTGTTAAAAATGGTATGACACTGTACAGTTTTCAGGTCGCGTGTAACAAACCCGCGAAATACCCACAGTCGCACGTTTACTCCAGACGCCGCATCTGTTGCATGACGATGAAGTTAACATAGGAAACAAACTTCCTTTTCGAGACCACCTTTTGCAATTTTGTAAATATTATAATGTTTCCACAAAATTATAGTTAATTGGGGAGGATGCCATTACACTATTAGACTTTTTTACTATCCTCTTTAATTTTACGTCTCTTTAGATTTTTTTCTATTTTTATATTATACTGTTTTCGATTTTCTTTAGTTTGTATGTTCGGTCGTGTGCCTTCTTTATTTTTGTTTTATCATTAGTTTTGAAGAGTGAGGGCTGGGACGATCGTAGAAAAAATATTGTATGCAACACTTGTTAAAAATGGTATCATACTTGACAGTTTTTAGGTCGCGTGTAACAAACCCGCAAAATACCCACAGTCGCACGTTTACTCCAGACGCCGCATCTGTTGCATGTCGTTGAAGTTAACATAGGAAACAAACTTCCTTTTCGAAACCGCCTTTTGCAATTTTGTAAATATGTATTATAATGTTATCACAAAATAATAGTTAATGGGGGAGGATACCATTACACTATTAGACTTTTTTACTATCCTCTTTAATTTTACGTCTCTTTAGATTTTTTTCTATCCTTTATATTATACTGTTTTCGATTTTCTTTAGTTGGTATGTTCGGTCGTGTGCCTTCTTTATTTTTGTTTTATCATTAGTTTTGAAGAGTGAGGGCTGGGACGATCGTAGAAAAAATATTGTATGCAACACTTGTTAAAAATGGTATGACACTTGACAGTTTTCAGGTCGCGTGTAACAAACACGCAAAATACCCACAATCGCACGTTTACTCCAGACGCCGCATCTGTTGCATGTCGTTGAAGTTAACATAGGAAACAAACTTCCTTTTCGAGACCACCTTTTGCAATTTTGTAAATATTATAATGTTTCCACAAAATAATAGTTAATTGGGGAGGATGCCATTACACTATTAGACTTTTTTACTATCCTCTTTAATTTTACGTCTCTTTAGATTTTTTTCTATCCTTTATATTATACTGTTTTCGATTTTCTTTAGTTGGTATGTTCGGTCGTGTGCCTTCTTTATTTTTGTTTTATCATTAGTTTTGAAGAGTGAGAGCTGGGACGATCGTAGAAAAAATATTGTATGCAACACTTGTTAAAAATGGTATGACACTTGACAGTTTTCAGGTCGCGTGTAACAAACACGCAAAATACCCACAATCGCACGTTTACTCCAGACGCCGCATCTGTTGCATGTCGTTGAAGTTAACATAGGAAACAAACTTCCTTTTCGAGACCGCCTTTTGCAGTTTTGTAAACATTATAATGTTTCCACAAAATAATAGTAAATTGGGGAGGGTACCATTACACTATTAGACTTTTTTACTATCCTCTCTAATTTTACGTCTCTTTAGATTTTTTTCTATCCTTTATATTATACTGTTTTCAATTTTCTTTAGTTTGTATGTTCGGTCGTGTGCCTTCTTTATTTTTGTTTTATCATTAGTTTTGAAAAGTGAGGGCTGGGACGATCGTAGAAAAAATATTGTATGCAACACTTGTTAAAAATGGTATCATACTTGACAGTTTTCAGGTCGCGTGTAACAAACCCGCAAAATACCCACAGTCGCACGTTTACTCCAGACGCCGCATCTGTTGCACTTTGTCTTTGCTGTTTTCAAATTTCTTTAGTTTGTATGTTCTGTCGTGTGGCTTCTTTATTTTTGTTTTATCATTAGGTTTGAAGAGTGAGGTCTGGGACGATCGTAGAAAAGATATTGTATGCAACACTTGTTAAAAATGGTATGACACTATACAGTTTTCAGGTCGCGTGTAACAAACAAGCAAAATACCCACTAATGGTACATGTTACTAATGGTACATGTTTCGGCAGAACACTTCTGCCATCATCAGCCCTAATTTAACAAGAGATTAATGATACAATTGATGAATTACAAGAAGGGTTCTTACCTTAAAGAATATAAAAAATTCTGACATTGACGTAATTTTGAATTAAATTTGACGTTTTCAAAGGGGTTGCATGATTTTTAAAAGATTTCGTAAAAACAACATTTTATAAAATGTAAAAATTAAAAATGGATCAAAGAGAATCTGGTAAGTTTGTTTGAGTGAAAAATTAAAATAGTGAATTAATAATGGGATTATTGAAGTTATTCTGTTCATTTAAACAAGATCTGTTTTCCAGTTTCAAGGCTTTCCTTATTTCCAAAGTCTCGAGAAAATCTAATTTCCGGCCTTTATTGCATTTATGAATCAATTTGGAATTTGATGGTGAAAAACTATGTTTCGTTATTAATATATGATTGGCGAAAGAAGAAGGTGTTGATGGTGGAGGATCAAGATCTGTGTTGTTATAGATGTGCCTGAAATGTTCTTTAATACGGTCTGATATTTTGCGACCTGTCTGACCTATGTAGAATGACTCACAAGTAGAGCAGCTTAATTTGTATACACCTGAAGATGATTTGTAATCTAATGGATCTTTATTTTTAATAAAAAATCTGGATAAGTTGTTATCTGTTTTAAATGAAACTTTAAAACCGTTTTTCTTAAGTATTTTAGACCATTTCTCTGAAACGACGTCAAAATATGTTAATGAATTTGAAAAGGAAATTGTTTCTGAAGGATTTTTAACCAAGTAGTGTGTGTATTTGAATTTGTTATAGTATCTCTAGTATAATTTATTTATAGTTTTTAAAGAATATCCATTATTTGAAAGAGGTGACAAATTAGAGCCCATTTCTAAGCCTGAGTCTTGTGAATAAAAATTATTATTAAATTGAAAGAAATTTTGATCTAGGACAGTCTCACAAAGTGAATGTAAATTTAGTGCATTTCTTTATTTTTGTTTTATCAGTGGTTTTGAAGAGTGAGGTCTGGGACAATCGTAGAAAAGATATTGTATGCAACACTTGTTAAAAATGGTATGACACTGTACAGTTTTCAGGTCACGTGTATCAAACAAGCAAAATACCCACAGTCGCACGTTTACTCCAAACGCCGCATCTGTTGCATGTCGTTAAAGTTAACACAGAAAACAAACTTCCTTTTCGAGACCGCCTTTTGCAATTTTGTAAATATTATAATGTTATCACAAAATAATAGTTAATGGGGGAGGATACCATTACACAATTAGACTTTTTTACTATCCTCTCTAATTTTACGTCTCTTTAGATTTTTTTCTATCTTTTATATACTGTTTTCTTCGTATTTGCTGTTTTCGATTATCTGTAGTTTGTATGTTCTGTCGTGCGCCTTCTTTATTTTTGTTTTAGCATTAGTTTTGAAGAGTGAGGTCTGGGACGATCGTAAAAAAGATATTGTATGCAACACTTGTTAAAAATGGTATCATACTTGACAGTTTTCAGGTCGCGTGTAACAAACCCGCAAAATACCCACAGTCGCACGTTTACTCCAGACGCCGCATCTGTTGCATGTCGTTGAAGTTAACATAGGAAACAAACTTCCTTTTCGAAACCGGCTTTTTGCAATTTTGTAAATATTATAATGTTATCACAAAATAATAGTAAATTGGGGAGGATACCATTACACTATTAGACTTTTTTACTATCCTCTCTAATTTTACGTCTCTTTAGATTTTTTTCTATCTTTTATATACTGTTTTTTTCGTATTTGCTGTTTTCGATTTTCTGTAGTTTGTATGTTCTGTCGTGTGCCCTCTTTATTTTTGTTTTATAATTAGTTTTGAAGAGTGCGGTCTGGGACGATCGTAGAAAAGATATTGTATGCAACACTTGTTAAAAATGGTATCATACTTGACAGTTTTCAGGTCGCGTGTAACAAACCCGCAAAATACCCAAAGTCGCACGTTTACTCCAGACGCCACATCTGTTGCATGTCGTTAAAGTTAACACAGAAAACAAACTTCCTTTTCGAGACCGCCTTTTGCAATTTTGTAAATATTATAATGTTATCACAAAATAATAGCTAATGGGGGAAGCGACCATTACAATACTGGACTTTTTTACTATTCTTTCTAATCTTACGTCTCTTTAGATTTTTTCTATCCTTTATATACTATTTACTTCGTCTTTGCTGTTTTCAATTTGCTTTAGTTTATATGTTCTGTGGTGTGCCTTCTTTATTTTTGGTTTATCATTAGTTTTGTAGGGTGAGGTCTGGGAGGATCGTAGAAAAAATATTGTATGCAACACGTATAAAAATGGTATGAAACAAATTCCCTTTTCGAGACCGTCTTTTATAATTTTGTAAATATTGTGTTTCCACAAAACAACAGTTAATGTTCTATTCTCTCCAATCTTCATACTTCAACTTCTTTTCTTATCTTTAGAGCTAAACCGTTTTTAAGAAATGATGAAACCTCTTACAATCCAACACTTTGAAGAAAAGATATGTGTCACAGATTTAGGTGACGAGAGTGTTATCTGAAGATTCATTTGCTTATTATAACTCCTAAGTAAACATCGTCAACATTACACTTTCTTCTACAAACTCTTTTTATTGCATCAAGTAAATTGTCATTACAACAGCACTATTAAACTAATTACTACTCAATTCTAATTATAACTATCCAAATAGCAGTTATCCATTGTTACATCTACGGCTCGATTTATTTATTCAAATCCACAGCCACGTACCACACTAATCACCGCAATAAAAGAAAGATAAAGACCAGCGTCACACTGGATAAATATTTATTTCGTACACATAATTACAATAGAGTGACAAAAATCAAGGTTAAAAACGTTGGAACTAACACGCTCCCAGCGCTAAAAGGAGCCTCAGTTTCTTCGTCAGGTTTAGGATTGTCTTCGGTGTAAAAATAGTCGAAAAATATCGCCGTTTCGTTGTCTCCACCCGCCAGACCATAGAGCTCCCCCTCACAGACCAAAGCCGCGCCCAAGACGAAGACCGTCTGGTCTGTCTTCTCGACCACGAAGTCCTCAACTTGGACCTGAGTGGCTACAATTTCGCCGTTTATTGTCGTGATGTATGTGCACTCTTCGTCGGTGCTGTTGTACGTCTGGACGATTTCAATGTAGTTGGTTCTGGTGGGAGTGACGTTCAGTGCCACTATGTTCGGTCCAAGAGTGGCGACTTTGTGGAGGCCGACTTCGGAGCTGTTGGCGTCCATTTTGATATTGACCCCATCGACTAGACTTTCGAGGTTGTTGTACAATTCTTTGTGGATTGCAAGTTTGCCGGGGGCGACAAACACCCCAATTGTGATGTTAGCGTTCAAAGTTTCAGAGATGTTGAGGAAGATCACCCGGAATTTTTCCACGTTGTAGACGTCTTGAGTTGTCAGGTTCAAGGCGCGGTAGAGAGATGGGGCCGTGTCTGAGCTCCAACCGTTCGCACGAAGAACGTCCATGAAGTAGGTGGAATTCCACTGTAAGACTCTTTGTGCGATCGCATCTCTAGCTGCAGTGTAGACTTGATTTTGTGTCTTGGAAGCCGTCTGAAGGGCTGCACTTACATGCTCCTGGTCGTAAACCCCTTGTCTTAAGATGTTGTAAATGTTGTCGTCTTGCAGAGCCACTGCCTGCCAATACGATCCTGGAATTAACAAGTCATTGAGTATCTGCCCTATTTGCCCTCCGGTCAACCCCAACGCCGAAGTCACGTCTCTGTTGAAATCCGCGAAAGGAATACCAAGACCCTTGAGTAAGATTTCCAAATTGTCAACACTGTACACCTCCGTGACGTTGTAATACTTGAACACTTCCACCAGCTCCAACTCGTCATACCGGTCAAGCTTACTCAATCTCACAATGTCTTCCGTAGTGATATCATGCCGCTCCAGCCCGTGATTCAAGAGATACCCAATCACAGACGGCACTTTTTCCTCCCTCAGGGACAGCCGCAGCTCCACCACAGACTCCTTCTGGGCGAAAACTGCCCCAAAAAACATCAACACTATTACAACTTTAGCCGCCAACATTTTTCCGTGAATGCTGTTACAGCAAAAAATTTTATTCGTCTCTTATCACCGGTAATCACATGAGACGCGGGTGACATAACACGAGCATCTGGAAAAAATACCTGCTTTAATTTATCAGCGTTCGCTGTGCAAACAATTAGGCGGCCGAGATTGTCTTCGGAACGACGATGACTGGGTGTGTTTACGCTCAATAAATTGCTGACGGCGAGAGTAAATAACGTTCATTGTTCTCAAGAAACTGTAGAAAAGCATTGTAACTGTAATTCTATTTATTGTGGTAGGTACAGAAATGTTGCAAAGTGGAGTGCTTGAAAGACGAACGTCGGGGGACAAATCTGTACTTCGTGGTGACGTCAGAACAAAAGCCACTCTGTTAAATGGGCTTTGCCAGTAAACGGATAGACGTGTAAAAATGGCCCACATTAAAACTTTCAAATTTACATAATATATCAGTCTGCAATTTAAGATATGTAAATGAGTTTAGACACTTTGAAGACCTAAATTATTTAAAAAAACGCGTACATAGTTGATTTCAAAAAAAGAAAATAATATATGGTATTAAATTTGAATCATTCTACAGCCAGATATTTTAATTGCTTATCAGAAGTTAAGAATCAAGCAATCTGATGTCATTATATGCCCATTAAAAAAGCGCATCCACCATTTTAATTATTTTTTCAAATTTGCAAAATAACATTGTGAAGCCCCACTTTGATATCAATCAGAAATTTCATTGTGATAATAATGCAAATTCCGTAAAATACAAACGGCCGAGTCTTGTTTCTATTGTTGTAAGAGCGCATCCACCATTTTTATTATCTTTCCAAATTTTCTAAATGATTTTTCCAAGGGCCTGCTTTGATAACCAACTGAGATTTAATTGCGCCAATGATGCGAATTCTGTAAAATATAAAGGGATCAATCTTGTCTGAATTCTCGTAATGGCGCATCCACCATTTTTATTATTTTTCCAAATTTTCTAAACGAAATTTCCAAGGGCTTCCTTTGATAACCACTTGAGATTTCCTTGTGGCAATGAGACAAATTCTGTAAAATAAAAAGAGTCAAGCTTTGTTTGTATATTCTTTGGAATTTTATTTTGTAAGGGCGCATCCATCATTTTTATTATTTTTCGAAATTTACTAAATGATATTTCCAAGGGCTTGCTTTGATAACCAACTGAGATTTCATTGTGCCAATGATGCGAATTCTGTAAAATATAAAGGCATCAATCTCGTCTGAATTGTGGTAATGGTACATCCACCATTTTTATTATTTTTCCTAATTTTCTAAACGACATATCCAAGGGCTTCCTTTGACAACCAACTGAGATTTCATTGTGACAATGATGCAAATTTTGTAAAATAAAAAGAGTCAAGCTTTGTTCGGGATTTTATTTTGTAATAGTGCATCAACCATTTTTATTATTTTTTGAAATTTCCTAAAGGTCATGTCTAAGGTTTTCCTTTATATCAGACTGAAATTTAATTGTTACAAAGATATAAATTCTGTAAAATATGAAGGCATCAATCTTGTCTATATTGATGTAGTTGCGAATTCACCATTTTTATATTTTTTTCTAATTTGTTAAATGACATTTCGAGGGGCTTTCTTTGATGACCAGCTGAGATTTCATGGTGACAATAATGCAAATTCTATAAAATATAAATTATTGTCAAGTCTTGTTTGTATTGTTTAGGATTTTTTTTTGCAAGGTCGCATCCACTATTATCTTTATTTTTTCAAATTTGCAAAATGACATTTCAGAAGGCTTTCCTTGATGTCAAGCTGAGGTTTCGTTATGGCAATAATTGAAATTTTGTAAATATAAAGGGCCAAGTCTTGCTTGTATATTGTTTAGGATGTTATTTTGTAAAGGCGCATCCACCATTTTTATTATTTTTTCAAATTTTCTAAACGACATTTCCAAGGGCTTTCTTCAAGTACCAACTGAGATCTCATCGTGACAATAATGCAAATTCAATAAAATATAAATTGTCAAATCTTGTTTGTATTGTTTAGGATTTTTTTTGCAAGGTCGCATCTACTATTATCTTTATTTTTTTAAATTTGCAAAATGACATTTCAGAAGGCTTTCCTTGATGTCAAACTGAGGTGTCATTATGACAATTATTAAATTTGTAAATATAAAGGGTAAAGTCTTGTTTGTATATTGTTCAGTTTTTTTTTGTAAAGGCGCATCCACCATTTTTATTATTTTTTCAAATTTTCTAAACGACATTTCCAAGGGCTTTCTTCAAGTACCAACTGAGATCTCATTGTGACAGTAATGCAAATTTTATAAAATATAAATTGTCAAGTCTTGTTTGTATTGTTTAGGATTTTTTGCAAGGTCGCATCCCCTATTATCTTTATTTTTTCAAATTTGCAAAATGACATTTCCGAGGGATTTCTTCAAGTACCAACTAAGATATTGCGACAATAATGCAAATTTTATAAAATATAAATTGTCAAGTCTTGTTTGTATTGTTAAGGATTTTTTTGCAAGGTCGCATCCTCTATTATCTTTATTTTTTCAAATTTGCAAAATGACATTTCCGAGGGATTTCTTCAAGTACCAACTGAGATATTGCGACAATAATGCAAATTTTATAAAATATAAATTGTCAAGTCTTGTTCGTATTATTTAGGATTTTCTTTTGCAAGGTCGCATCCACTATTATATTTATTTTTTCAAATTTGCAAAATGACATTTCAAAAGGCTTTCCTTGATGTAAAACTGAGGTTTCATTATGGCAATAATTCAAATTTTGTAAATATAAAGGGTCAAGTCTTGTTTGCATATTGTTCAGGATTTTATTTTGTAAAGGCGCATCCACCGTTTTTATTATTTTTTCAAATTTTCTAAACGACATTTCCAAGGCCTTTCTTCAAGTACCAACTGAGATCTCATCGTGACAATAATGCAAATTCAATAAAATATAAATTGTCAAGTCTTGTTCGTATTGTTTAGGATTTTTTTTTGCAAGGTCGCATCTACTACTATCTCTATTTTTTCATATTTGCAAAATGACATTTCAAAAGGCTTTCCTTGATGTCAAACTGAGGTTTCATTATGGCAATAATTCAAATTTTGTAAATATAAAGGGTCAAGTCTTGTTTGCATATTGTTCAGGATTTTATTTTGTAAAGGCGCATCCACCATTTTTATAATTTTTTCAAATTTTCTAAAGGACATTTCCAAGGGCTTTCTTCAAGTACCAACTGAGATCTCATTGTGACAATAATGCAAATTTTATAAAATATAAATTGTCAAGTCTTGTTTGTATTGTTTAGGATTTTCTTTTGCAAGGTCGCATCCACTATTATCTTTATTTTTTCAAATTTGCAAAATGACATTTCCGAGGGATTTCTTCAAGTACCAACTGAGATATTGCGACAATAATGCAAATTTTATAAAATATAAATTGTCAAGTCTTGTTTGTATTGTTAAGGATTTTTTTGCAAGGTCGCATCCTCTATTATCTTTATTTTTTCAAATTTGCAAAATGACATTTCCGAGGGATTTCTTCAAGTACCAACTGAGATATTGCGACAATAATGCAAATTTTATAAAATATAAATTGTCAAGTCTTGTTCGTATTATTTAGGATTTTCTTTTGCAAGGTCGCATCCACTATTATATTTATTTTTTCAAATTTGCAAAATGACATTTCAAAAGGCTTTCCTTGATGTAAAACTGAGGTTTCATTATGGCAATAATTCAAATTTTGTAAATATAAAGGGTCAAGTCTTGTTTGCATATTGTTCAGGATTTTATTTTGTAAAGGCGCATCCACCGTTTTTATTATTTTTTTAAATTTTCTAAACGACATTTCCAAGGGCTTTCTTCAAGTACCAACTGAGATCTCATCGTGACAATAATGCAAATTCAATAAAATATAAATTGTCAAGTCTTGTTCGTATTGTTTAGGATTTTTTTTTGCAAGGTCGCATCTACTACTATCTCTATTTTTTCATATTTGCAAAATGACATTTCAAAAGGCTTTCCTTGATGTCAAACTGAGGTTTCATTATGGCAATAATTCAAATTTTGTAAATATAAAGGGTCAAGTCTTGTTTGCATATTGTTCAGGATTTTATTTTGTAAAGGCGCATCCACCATTTTTATAATTTTTTCAAATTTTCTAAAGGACATTTCCAAGGGCTTTCTTCAAGTACCAACTGAGATCTCATTGTGACAATAATGCAAATTTTATAAAATATAAATTGTCAAGTCTTGTTTGTATTATTTAGGATTTTTTTGCAAGGTCGCATCCACTATTATCTTTATTTTTTTAAATTTGCAAAATGACATTTCAGAAGGCTTTCCTTGATGTCAAACTGAGGTTTCATTATGGCAATAATTCAAATTTTGTAAATATAAAGGGTCAAGTCTTGTTTGCATATTGTTCAGGATTTTATTTTGTAAAGGCGCATCCCCCATTTTTATTATTTTTTCACATTTTCTAAACGACATTTCCAAGGGCTTTCTTCAAGTACCAACTGAGATCTCATTGTGACAATAATGCAAATTCAATAAAATATAAATTGTCAAGTCTTGTTTGTATAGTTTAGGATTTTTTTTGCAAGGGCGCATCCACCATTTTCATTCAGTTTTTCGAATTCTCACGTTTTCACTCTCTCATGGGATTTTCAGATTTTTCAAGTTTCCTCTTTTCGAATTAATAATAATAATAGCATTTATTTAAAAAAGTATACGATACAATAAATATAAAAATAAAGATAAAATACAATGTCATAAGAATTTTTGACATCTAAGAATAAAAAAACTAGTTTTTAGTTTTCCAGGTTTTCAGGTTGTCAGGTTCTCAAAATAATAATAAAATATTGTTATTTAGTCTCCCCGGTTTAAAGTTGTCAGGTTCTCAAACTGACAATTTCATATTTTCAGATTCTCTGTCTTTCAGATTTCAGGTTCTAATGTTTTCAGTTTTTCGAATTCCTAGGTTTTGAGGTTCAGATTGTTTGGTTTTCAGGTTCTCATGCTTTAGTTTGTGAGATTCTTCAAGTTTCTTTTATGCTTTGAGCCTTTCGGAATAAAAAATTATGTCTTCAGGTTTCCAACTTTTCAGGTTGTCAGGTTTTCAGAATAATAATAAAAATCAGGTATAAAATATCCCAGGTTTACAGGTTGTCAGGCTCCAAAGCCTTGCCATTTCATATTTACAAGGTCTCCGTCTTTCAAGTAATGTTTCAGTTCTTCAAATTCTCAAATCTTCAGCATCTCATGCCTTAGATTTTAAAAATTTTCAAGACTTTTCTGTTCGAGTTTTAAGCGTCTCGGTATAAAAAAAAATCAAGCTTTAGGCTTCCTGGGTTTTCAGGTTGTCAGGTTGTCAGCAAGTTATAAAAAATAGGTCTGAAGTCTCCCAGATTTACACGTTGTCAGGTTCTCAAGCCTGACAATTTCATATTTTCATATTCTCTGTCTTTCAGATTTCAGGTTCTAATGTTTTCAGTTTTTCGAATTCCTAGGTTTTGAGGTTCTCAGATTGTTTAGTTTTCAGGTTTTCATGCCTTAGATTGTCAGAGTCTTCAAGTCTTTTTACGCTTTCAGCGTTTCGGAATAAAAAATTAAGTCTTCAAGTTTCCAGATTTTCAGGTTGTCAGGTTCTCAGAATAATAATAAAAATCAGGTTTGAAATCTCCCAGGTTTACAGATTGTCAGGCGCCTAAGTCTTACAATTTCATATTTGCAGGTTCTCTCTCTGCCTTTGGATTTTCAGAATTTTCAAGACTCTTCAGTTCGAATTTTTAGCGTATCGGTATAAAAAAATCAAGCCTTCAGCTTTCCATGTTTTCAAGTTATCAGGTTGTCAGCAAAATAATAAAAAAATAAGTCTGAAATCTCCAAGATTAGACATTGTTAGGTTCTTAAGCCTTACAATTTCATATTTTCAGATTCTCTGTCTTTCAAGTATTGTTTCAGTTTTTCAATTCTCGAATTTTCATCATCTCATACCTTAAATTTTCAGAATTTTTAAGACTCTTCTGTTAATGTCATAATGCAAATTTTGTAAATATAAAACGTTTTGTTTGTATATTGTTCAGGATTTTATTTTCATAGTTTTCCCAAATTTTCTAAACGACATTTCCAAGGGCGTTCTTCCCAAGTAGCACATTACATTGGCTAAAGCTTGTTTTTATATTGGCCCATTATCGATTCATTTCCATTGGCATTTCGACGTATCACCGATATTGGTACAATATGTGTTTTTACAATATTGTAAACCAACATTGTGCCAATATAAAAATACTATAGCAATTGATGAAATTGTCTATATTGGCCCTATATCTTCTTTTACAATATTGTAATACAATATGGGTCCAATACGTTTTTCTTGTCGCTTTTGGTATATTGTTTTTTACGAGATTCAGCCAATATTGTATTATGCCAACATTTTTCTTCAGCTGTGGCTCATTTTCTTCAAATTTTGTGTTTTAAGTCTTTTGCAATTTTCATTGCAGTATTCCATGATTTATACTGATAAAATTTCATGACATTGTGCAAAGTTTCTTTAAAAAGATGTTTCTTTTTAAATAAAAAATGACTTATAATTAATTCAGATATACATCAAAATTATTAATGAGAATTTTAATATAATAAGAAAACTTTCCTTTCGAATTAACTTCCCTAGTTTATTTATGTCATTATATTACTAATATTTAGAAAATATAGAATTTTTTTTGAATACTAGTTATACATATTAAAAGAATGTGAAAACATTACTTATATTTTATTGTAGATATTTGCTTACTATTTTTTTCTAGGCTGGAAACAATATCTTGCGTTGTATAATGAATGGCCCTTTTTCCACGCTTTAAGCGCCGAAACATTGCCCCCATTTTACGTACCCCATTTTAGCGGTACGTAATTTACGGTACGAACCGAATTAACAGATTCGACAGATTTCTTCAATTCAACAAATGTCTGAAGTGCGAGAAAATGCTTCATGGAGAATCGGTTGTTGTGTTGTTGGCTGTCCTAATAAATACTATAATAAAATATAACCGTCTGTAAAATTTTACACCGTTCCGAACAAATCGTATGAGGAAGAAAGACAGCAGATTTGGATAAAATTTGCATTTAGATTTTGTGCAAACTTCTAATATATCACAATCAGAGATCAGCCTTTTATAGTTTGTTGCACAGCCATTTCTTTTTTATTAATGATACTTAAGAATTTAGACAAATTTAATTTTGCAAATATGACGTTTATTTGTTTTACCACTAAAAATGCCAGAAAGGCCGTTGAAGGCACTGTAAAACACGCGGAATTTAAAATGTGCACACCGCCTATACTGTAGTTTAATATTATAGTGAATACTGACTAGGGTAGTTTTAGGATTTACATATTTGTAACTGTTTATAATAAACATTCCTTCGACATGCGACCAAGCCAGTCAGTTTCTTGTGACCTTGTAGCTTTTTCCGAGTACCTGCACAAGCCCTTGTCTTTTACGGTCCTTGAAGCCATAAACAAGTTTGTTGTCACCCCTCTCAGTCCGATGAGCGGGAGTGTGCAGAAAGTACGGTAATAGTAGTTATTGATTTTATTTTTTGTACTATTGATTTTTTTACTTTTAGCTATATTTTCTACTTACTGAGTAGAGAGAATACTTACAAAACCATTTATATAATTATGGTTAAATCGGAAATTCCCCATGAGGCCGTTCTATATTCCGGACAAGGTCGAACAAAATTAATTTTTCTCGTCTGAAATTATATGAAGTGGTTATGGGTAAGAGAATATCCTGTATTATATTATAGTTATATGGTTTAATAGGGTTTGAACTGATTTAGAGGCGACAAGAAAACGTGAAAAGAATGCCACCAATGAGGAAATGAAAAAAATTATAAGATTGTACATAATTAATTATTCATAATATGAATCTGTTTATTTATTAATTTTATTTACTATTAACTTTTGTCTTTTAACTTTAATGGTGTTTGAAAGAGAATTTGTATACTTTAAGTTTATCAGTTGCATGGAATAAATGGACATAAAAGATTAATAAGTAAAATTAAACGATCAAACGAACTTACCTGTGAAGTTCGATCGTAATTATATGAGGCATCCATTCCGAAGATATCACTGAGATAATAACAACGTAGTACGGTCCTGTGCTACTTCTGTCACAATGTTTAAAGCGTATTTCCCCTTCCCTGCTGTCCTGGCCATTCCAGTCATTGTTTGAAAGTATATGAGTTTTATTTGCGACTGGGGTTGCGGGAAGGGTGGGATGTGATATCTTCGGAATGGATGCCTCATATAATTACGATCGAACTTCACAGGTAAGTTCGTTTGATCGTTTAATTATATTTCGGCATCCATTCCTTCAGATATCACTGAGATAATAACAACGTAGATGTTTAAAGCTTACTTGCCAAATAAAACGGTCCATTGAAAAGGTTCTTGGCCATGGTTTTAAAAAACCGGGAACCAAGAAAAGTGATAAAATAAGAAAATAAATGAAATTAAAATATACTCTCGCCGTTCAGGCGAAGACGAACTTCAAAATGGTGGTTGCATAATGACGGTTCGAGCAGAGGGCGATGATAAAATCGAACAAATGTTGTAGAGCTCTCGAACCGGTCCACCCTGGATCAAATATCGACTGATGTACCCAGGCGACGAGCTGCCGAGGTGCTTGTATAACGGGCCGTGTCGAGTGAGGGTTGAACAGACCCATATAGACACCAGATTGAAGGAGAGATGGCTTTGCTCAACGGCTCAGAGTTTCGTGACTTCCTTGTAGGGTTTCCTATTTTGTATATAAAAGTCCTCGTTCTGATTTTAAGTACGTCATCCAATTAGCAACCAAGCCACTAACAAGTCTTGGGTTTTCTGGAAAAAATATTGGATTCAAGACTAGTTGATTTGATCCCAAAGCGACGACTAATTGATTCGAAGTGAGAATATGAACACCTTCGTCATGGCTAGCGAAGCCCGAGAGACGTATCAGGGAAATTGTTTCTAGTCGATGACCAATAGTCAGCAACAACAAGCTAACAAGCTTCCTGGGTAAATACGGCAAGGTGTAAGTCGATGTGTCTTACCAGAGCTGGAGCACCTGTTGTGGGTCCCAGGTTGTTGCATACCGAGGACGGGCAGAACGTCCTTATGAAACGTCTGATGTTGTGATCTTCACGAATATGTCCTGGCAGGAGGAAAGATAGTGCCGAGCGATATGCATTAAAAAGGCCGTATCGCTGTTGTCCCTGACTCAAGAGGTGTTGGAAGGAAAACCGGACCTTCCAAAACCTTGCCTGCGAATGGTGAAATGCTTTGGGAGGAGTAAAAGTGCCAATTGGAAGACGAACTGTATTGTGAGTGTTACGGGAGCTAGAGAGGCGAGCATGGTCTCTATGACTTTCTAGGGGATGCCACAGCGGCGGAAGGCTTCGTTGAGACACGTGTGGCCCCCAGGAAAATTTGTCGCCACAGTGGATGAAAATTGGTGAAAAGGACAAGTCGGGTTGTGTTCACCTGGAGGGAACACGATTGGAGTGCTAACAGAGACCTGGGTGAAAAAAGGGGGTACCAGGGTTGAGAGATCCAATAGGCGACAATAGGAATGCCCTCCCTCTGCTTGGTCGTGGAGAAATTTTTGTATTTTTGTATCTTTCATAAAGTAATACAAAAGGAAAAAATGGGTAAAAATAAAAATCGGCCCAGTCATATTTAAAGGCGTTGACGCCAAAGACGCCAGGGCCTCTAAAGCATGAAGTTATTTAACGTTTTTTTTTTTTTTTGCACTAAGATGCGAACGAGTTGACGCTTGGTGCTACAAACTTTCCTGTGGATTGGACAACAGATTCACGATAGTTTTTTTTTTTTGAAGTCAAACTTCTTTACGGACACTTGACTTGGGAAGCAAGTTGGTGAATCCCTTAAGAGAGGGTTACGAAAAGTGAAAAGTGCGATCGGGCGAAGCAAACGATTTTACATTAATTAATTTATACAATTTTTATTTTTTTTTTGCTTTAACGGGATTCGAATCCGCGTCTTTTAGGTTGTGGATCCAGCCTGCTCACCTGCTCACCACAGAGCCATTGGCCTGAGTCAATTTTGCCTGCAATTGCGCTACTTCTTAATTGCTACACATGATTGCCGACATTTCGCTGACGACAAACTGAAACATGCTTTATCCAATACTGCAGACGGTATTGATTCAGGATTGAGCTGTGGAACACCACGAGCGGTGTTTGAGACTTGATGTCAGCAAAACATTGAAGCCCTAAGCTTGTAAATCCAAAATATTTATGTAAAAGCGATCGTTCAATATCCACCACAAATAAGGGCGTTTCGTGTTCCCAGCACCCCAAAGACATACGAAAAACCGTTAGAACAAATTTCCTATTTTTGGCACTAAAAACCTTATGTAGGTTCTGATGCCACCAACGGAGATCTGTCTTTCATCGTTATGACGAAACATGATGATTTTTTCATAGTTTAGAACAAAACCTAGAGACTACTAAATCGACAGTTCGAGAAAAACCTTCCTGGAACAATCGCCATAATCCGCCCCCAAGCTCAGGAAATCGTCCAGCTAGATAAAATTCCCTCGGATCGAAGTGTTTTAACTATGAGTTTTTCAACTTGGTGAAAACTAAAGGGGCCGAGGCCTGTACAAAAGGGTAACAGGTGAACTGATAACGTTGGCCCTCGTGTTGGAAACGTAAAAATTTTGATCACTGGGACGGATTGAAATTAAAAAGTAGGCGTCCTTGAGGTCAATGGAAGCTCTAAACAGCTCTCAGAAATGAGACGCAGTGCAGTGCGAATATCGTCCATCTCAAAGTGTATGGTTTGAATGAACTTATTTGTTTTTTTTTTAATGGGCCAGAAGGAGCTCCCCGTGATTCCGACCTTTACGGGGTTCCTTGCTGGTCAGGTCCTATTCGTACATCATAGCCACTCCTCAAAACCATGAGGTTATTATTATTATTATTATTTAATTAAGGATGAAACGTTTTTTGCCTGATGATTTTTGGCGAGAAATGAGCTGGAAATCAATTGACCTGGCTCAGGAAAACAGGGATTAATGGCCCAATTGCTCTAAATTCCTCGACGCATTTGTGCATATGGGGAGCGTCCCTGGTCAAAAGCTGCGGCCGAGCCGGGGCGTGTTGTGTTGAAAGCTGACAGAACCTGTGGTGATTTGTTGCCACGCAGAGTGAAAAGATTTTAAGCGCCCCGCCAGGCTTACCTAGCGTCTCTGATGATAGCGCCGTTTCTCAAGCCGATCTTCTCTCTCTCCCTCGAGGGACGCGCCCGTGGAAGTTTCGTCTCCCTCTGAGGAACCGGGTGATACCTGTTTAAAGGTCTTATTATGGTACGAGAGTAGGGTTGTGCCCCCCACTTCTTTCTTTTGCAAAACCTCTATTTGTCTGATACAGGCCTGAAAAGGTAAGAGCATTCTCCCTGGTTTCCAGATTTCTCGTTGTTTATTTTTCCCCCCCAAATCTGGCCGGAATACAATTTTCCAGAATGAATGCTTTCGATCCAAGTCCTAAATGATTTGTTTAAGATTGGGAGAATATAAACCATCGAGACGAGCTGATGTCGTAAAATAATGTGAGAGGAGGCGGCCAGAGTCACCTAGGGGAGAATTTCTTCCCTAAGGCTTTGGAAAAGTGTTGTGATTCCTCTATTATTAGTGAAATACCTTTTTCTAAGACGGACAGTGGTGTGCCGAGCTGTTTCTAGGAACCCATAAAGTGAGCCACGCGATGTGTGTGGGCGGCCGAAATAATGGCTGCCACTTCCGGGTTGACGATCGGCAGCATCAGCCTGTCGCAATTGAGCGGTAGCCGGTAGCGAGGAAAAACAGGAGACCACACCCTGTTAAAGAATCGGGTGTTCGATAGCCGGAAGTGCTTTTGCATCTTTGACTAGGTGCAGGGCTGTTCTGGTTCGCCTCCTAGAATTCTTAGTATGTCATCCCCCAACTCAATGGAGACGAGATCGTCCTCGACGGCAGGCTGGGCGTCTCCTGCTGGCGGAGAGTCGGTGGGGTGGCGAGGAAGCGACGCGACGCCTCGCGGGCCGCCATCATCGCTTCTGCACACTGTCGGTTTTCTCTGTCGCCGATCTATGTGCCGCCGCCCCCGAGATGAACGTTGTCTCGAGTGTTGACCTCGCAATGCTACAGCTTGGAGATCGAGTGCGAACCGTGGAATCACGCCCATATAATGTTGGCGATGCCATCTGCGCCGTCCTTCTTTAACTTCTGAATTTCTCGATGAAAATGCAGCGACGAGACTTCAGAATGACGACCTGCTGGTCATTATCCTATGCTACTTTGAAAATTAGCTAAGATAGTACACATTCTAAGTTAGCGTGTATAAGAAATTGATATAAATAAGGAGAATTTATTATACAAACCAGACCAGCTGTGGTGCGATGTGACTCACAAAAGCACAAAACCAACAATGACTCGAATGGCCAGGACAGCAGGGAAGGGGAAATGCGCTTTAAACATTGTGACCGAAGTAGCACAGGACCGTACTACGTTGTTATTATCTCAGTGATATCTGAAGGGATGCCGAAATATAATCTAGTATTTCTTGCCGTATATATAATATTATTTATTGATACTTCAAATAAGTTACGTTACGTTAAATTTTATTTTTTAGAAGCAGTTAAGACTAACTTGAAGTTGACTAACAATGAGTTGGAATTAACTGCTGGGGATCGCGACGGTGGAAGAACTAAGAGAGTCTCAGACTTGTATTTATTTATTATTTATTTACATTAACTAAACTTTTTTTACAGAAAATAAATCACTAAATAATGAAGCAACATACATTTAAAGGTTTCATCTTCAATGGATCAATGTCAAGATCGGTTTTAGATAATATTGCCCTTGATTATATTATACCTAGTACCTAGTAGTTCGGACACTAGTCTATTGTAAAATATTTTAAATTGGTAGTAAATTAGAATTATGAATAATAATTATAGTAATACATATATACAGTTGTATCACGATAATGAGCTAAATATACATTTCATTCTTATCGGATTAGATTATTGTACAAATATTGAGTTATTGAATCAATATTAGCATACGTTGTTGGAAAAAGATTGCTATATGTTGTTGGACCATGGTTGGTATACGTTGTTGGACCATGATTGATATACGTTGTTGGGCCATGATTGGTAAACGTCATTGGACCATGATTCATATACGTTGTTGGGCCATGATTGGTATACGTCAGTGGGCCATGATTAAAAGACGTTGTAGGACCAATATTGCGAAATGTCCACATTATATAATGGCCCAATGGAAAGAAACAAGTTTGGGCCAATATATCCTCGAGAATGGCCCAATATTGGCTCAATATTGTTGTGCTGCCTGGGTTTGATAACAAATTAATTTCATTGTGACAATAATGCAAATTCTGTAAAATATAAAGGGTCCAGTGTTGTTTGTATGTCGTTTACGATTTTAATTTGTACGAACGCATCCACCATTATTTTTAAATTTGCAGAAGGTCATTTCTAATGGCTTTTTTTATATCAAACTGGAATTTCATTGTATCAATTATTATGCAAATTGACAATCTGGCAGGTTTATTAAAATAGAAAGCAATTTGTTACACACATGTTATAATTGATAAGTTGGCCTTTTTGGCTTATATATTTTGGCTTTCTCAAGTAGTTCAAAGAGTTCCATTTCTAATTATTATTATTCTTCTTTCAGATCTTTAATCAAAAAATTAATTACTAAAAAACAGAACGTTTGCATACAAAATAGTTTAATCTTTATTAAATGAGCAAACAATAGTTATTTATATCTCAACTTTTTTTAATTTAACATTTTTCTCAATCGTAGAGCAACATTTTGGCGTTATCTTGACTGGTTGTAATGCGATATAAGCATTTAGGAAATATGGCACAAACATAAATGTGTTGCAAAGTTTATTTGGTGTAATGCATGTGTATACAAAACAAATTTGGACAAATGTCGCTGATATATCCATTTCTGGAAGATAATGAATTAAGATTATCACAGTTGATACTTAAACCATTTAGAAGTTTCTTGATTCATCTTGACAGACCAATGTGCTGAGCTGCGAAATACCCTCAGTCCCCATCTGCAACTCCCGTTTTGACAACATTGCAAGTTTGTTGATACCTCACACTATATTTTAAACTGAAACCTAACCTTCAGCGAAACGTGAATCAACAACTCCATAAATCCGTCCGGGGGACAAAAATTTTTCCTCTCTTCGGGCGATTTTGTTTGCAGCTTCGCTTAATCTTGTTTTGATCAATCTCACCAAAAGATGTATTATGGCGGAGGCGCCAGGATAAAACTTTCACCATCAAAGAGCCAATCAAACTTTGGGGGAGCGACGGATATTGGAAAGTTTTCAGGAGGGACCCGAGAGTAAATTGCTGCTTTAATAGAACAGGTTAGTCGCAAGGCTGTAAACACGCAGTTTAAATAATAATGATGCGTTGCAGTTATTTTTACCTGATCGCTACATCACATGATGTTGCTATTGTCTTCGTGATTACGTAAATCTACATTTTAAGTGCAGCAAGTACACAAAATATGCACCTACGCACACCTTTCTCTCTGGAACTTGCCACTGACCTAGACCAGCGCAATCCCTGTCCAAACACACTAATCCTCAATTCTATACAATCTCTATCCCTCCGTAAATCACCGACGGCATCGTACGAAACCGAAATAAAGACTCTACAGTACCGCTCTTACCATGAGAGTTTCCGCGAGGGTGAAGGACGAGTGGCTGCAGATCCCGTGCAGGGACGGTAAATCTGATCTGCTACAAGTCGGTGCGTGTGATTTAAAAAGCGTTTTTAAGGGAGCAACACCGTGAGGTGGCTGGGCGAGGAGGCCTGGAGACGATACCAGAAACTGCTGCAAGGTGTAAAAATCGACGAGAGGGACATCATCAATGTCATCCAGGAAGTGCGGCGGACGCGGGGAGGGGCCCTGCTGGATCCGGACGACGTCATCTGCGAGGTGTTGGACAATGACGACTTCGTCAACATCGGTGAGGTGTTTGCTTAAGGTTTAGGATCGGTGCTGGGCGGCAGCTTTATATTCGTCGGTGCGATGCTGGTTGCGTGTAGTATTGATTTTTACATTATTAAACACGGGCTGTGAAAGAGCTGGAAGTTTGGTTTCTCTTATTGCAACTCTTCAGCATTGCGACGGCTCTCCATTTAAAATGTTGGGACAATATGACCAACATGTAAATGTCAAACCCAACATAAAAAAGCCACCGTCTATGACCCAATTTATATTGGTATTCATTAGTCTACTGTTCTCGAAATTTCATCAAATTGTTAGGGCAGTTTCCACTATGTATATAGATCATTTGACTTATAAATTAGAGTAAGCTGTGTAATTTAAATTAAGTTGGCACTACTAACTTTTGACAATTTCATTTAAAATTTGAATGTCAAAAAACGGCAACAGAATAGTGAATGGAAGTATTCTATAGAACGCTGTGTTAAAGGTTTTTCGAAATGCCTAGTTTTCCTTAAAAATATGAAACGGAGAGTTAAGAGCTGCATTGAAGCTGGGGAGAATACTTTGAACATTTGCTGTAATTCTCAATAAACCTACATGTCTGTTAGTGTTTTATTTTCTTTAAATTAAAACAATTTAACATGAGAAACATAAACGTCACAATGTTTACTCTGTCAGTCAATTTGCAGGCTGCATAAGAAAAAACCCGCCTACTCTAGTTAATAATTTAAATGATAGCAAGGTAGTAATTGTCAAACATAATATTTGATGAGAACGGCAGTAGGTCAGTATGTCCATAACCTACTCATAACAGATGGTAGCACAAAAAAAAATCCGGGAAATTCTGAAGAAAAAAGAATTTTGTGAGATTAAGCTCGATGGACATGATCTCAAAAAAGCAATATATTTCCAATACAGAATGTGCCAAATTTGATATTGAATGAGCACGATAATGCAGTATGCGAGTATTAGTAATAATTGCTCATGGTGTCACTGGAACTATCAATAAAACTGAATGTTCTTAGACATCACATGTAGTTATACCGATTAACAATTTCATCAAATTCGTTAGAGTGTTTTACTCAAAACAATTTCATTAATTAATTACTCATATCGAGAGCGACCCAAAAACAGAAAGTGTCAAGAAAGAAATAATTTCCCCAGTCATCTAATTTAGCTGTATAGATTGACCACACTCTAAGCCTCCCCTTCTTCTTAAATGATTCATACATCATGTTGTCCATGTGTATGAATTTTGACGCTCAAAGCCTACTGGATGTATGAGTCATTTATGAAAACCCTGTATATCTCCCCAGAATACAATTATTTCGAAACTATGTTTTCCATTATCAACTACTATTACGCAGTAACTTCCTTCTGATCTAGTGTTAACCACGGACACCCAGGTCAACGTGGGCGTCATCCCCGACGAGCTCAAACACGTCCTGGAACCCATGTATCCTTTACAAACATTCCGTCGACTTATTTTTGCTTCACCGAATGAGACTCATAAATATTAAAACTGACATTAAGGCAACACCCCTTTCTCCATTAAAGACGCCCCAAAGTTTAGCATAAAGCGGAGGAAGTTATTCAAAAACATCCAACGTTAGTATTTATCATGTTTTTCCTTAACTTCCCGCTTAAAGACCGAACAACTTTTTACCAGCGGACAATGTGAGTATCTACCATCAATTTTCTATTCACCCCATTGTTCCAGTACGTCTTCCTGGACGGCTCCAACCTCAGCACCGAGCTCCTGGTGAATCTGGGCAACGGCGACTTCAAAATCAAAGTATATTTACACCCGCACTTACACCGCCGACAGTTTCATTCTTACAGTTATCGAAAGAGGCGATCAACAACGTCCTCAAGTCGCGGTCCCTGGTGGAGACCTTCCTCGAGGAGAACCGCAGCGTGTACGGCGTGACGACCGGCGTGGGGAGCTTCCACGCAGTCGACGTGCCCCCCGAGAAACTGGAGTAAGTGCTGGGGCTTTGTGGCTGCCGCAAATAACGCTCATCGTTCTTCAGGGACCTGCAGTACAATATAATCAGATCGCACGCCGCCGGGGTTGGTAATCCCTTAAGCCCGTCAAGGACTAGGATGCTGCTTGCGTTGCGGATTAACGTCCTGGCGAAAGGGTACAGTGGGATATCGCTGAACACGCTGCAAGGACTCATCGACGCCTTCAATGGTAACAATATAACCAGTAAAAAAAATCCACAATAATTTAAAAAGTGATTAAGGTTAAGTTTTAATAATTTCTGTGATTTTGTTTTCAAGATTTCGTAGCTTTAATTTATGTATCGTAATACATAACTACATTATTTCGTAATTTATGTACCGTAATACAAAACTACATAATTTCGTAATGCTTACCATAAGACTCACCGCTTTTCGTAATTTTATAGTTTTAAACTTACTAGTTTCGAATCTTCTGTTTTCACAATGTCATAGTTTCGTATAATATACTGATTTCGTAAAGATATGAATTCGTAATGTTTACACCGTATTAAGACTTTACATAATTTCGTAATGTTTAACATCAAACTTTCAGCATTTGGAAGTTTTTGCTTTCATAATTCCGTAGCTACAGATTCGTAATGACATAAGTTTCGTAATTTATTTACCACTTTTCGTAATTTAATCATTTTTACACTACCTAAGATAAAGATTCCCAATTTCGTCATTTATTTCTTTCATTATGTAATTTATTAATTTCTAAGTGCCTAAAATCAAACTTCTTAATTTGGAACCTTTTCTGGTTGCTGATCTCGTAATGTCGGTATTTCGTAATTTATTTACCGCGTTTCGCAATTTCATGGTTTCGAAATGTTCAGCATCAAACTTACCAATTTCGAATCTTCTGTTTTCACAATGTCATAGTTTCGTATATACTGATTTCGTAAAGATATGAATTCGTAATGTTTGAACCGTATTAAGACTTACATAATTTCGTAATGTTTAACATCAAACTTTCGGCGTTTGGAAGTTTTTGCTTTCATAATTCCGTAGCTACAGATTCGTAATGACATAAATCTCGTAATTTATTTACCACTTTTCGTAATTTAATCATTTTTACACCACCTAAGATAAAGATTCCCAATTTCGTCATTTATTTCTTTCATTATGTAATTTATTAATTTCTAAGTGCCTAAAATCAAACTACTTAATTTGGAACCTTTTGTGGTTGCTGATCTCGTAATGTCGGTATTGCCTAATTTATTTACCGCGTTTCGCAATTTCATGGTTTCGAAATGTTCAGCATCAAACTTACCAATTTCAAATCTTCTGTTTTCACAATTTCATAATTTCGTATATCTTGATTTCGTAAAGATATAAATTCGTAACATATGAACTGCATTTTAAGTATTTACATAGTTTCGTAATTCTTAAGATCAAACTTTCGGTGTTAGGAGGTTTTGTTTTCATAGTTTTGTAGCTACAGATTTCGTAATCACATAATTTCGTAATGATTTACCGAATTTCGAAATTTTATCTTTTCCAGATGTGCAACATCAACTTACTAATTTCGAAGGTTTTGTTTTCACAATTTCATAGTATCGTATATACTGATTTCGTAAAGATATGAATTCGTAATATATGAACCGTATTAAAACTTTACATAATTTCGTAATGTTTAACATCAATAACTTTCGGCGTTTGGAGGTTTTTGCTTTCATAATTTCGTAGCTACAGATTCGTAATTTGTTTACCACTTTTCATAATTTAATCATTTTTACACTACCTAAGATAAAGATTCCCAATTTCATCATTTATTTCTTTCATTATGTAATTTCTTAATTTCTAGTGCCTAAAATCAATCTTCTTAATTTGGAACCTTTAAGACTGCTGATGTCGTAATCTGTATACCGCGTTTCGTAATTTCATGGTTTTGAAATGTTCAGCATCAAACTTACCAATTTCAAATCTTCTGTTTTCACAATTTCATATATATATCTTGATTTCGTAAGGTATGAACTACATTTTAAGTATTTACATAGTTTCGTAATTCTTAAGATCAAACTTTCGGTGTTAGAAGGTTTTGTTTTCATAGTTTTGTAGCTACAGATTTCGTAATCACGTAATTTCGTAATGATTTACCGCATTTCGAAATTTTATCTTTTCCAGATGTTCAACATCAACTTACTAATTTCGAAGGTTTTGTTTTCACAATTTCATAGTTTCGTATATACTGATTTCGTAAAGATATGAATTCGTAATATATGAACTGTATTAAGACTTTACATAATTTCGTAATGTTTAACATCAATAACTTTCGGCGTTTGGAGGTTTTTGCTTTCATAATTTCGTAGCTACAGATTCGTAATGACATAAATTTCGTAATTTATTTACCACTTTTCGTAATTTAATCATTTTTACACTACCTAAGATAAAGATTACCAATTTCGTCATTTATTTCTTTCATTATGTAATTTCTTAATTTCTAGTGCCTAAAATCAATCTTCTTAATTTGAAACCTTTAAGACTGCTGATTTCGTAATATATATACCGCGTTTCGTAATTTCATGGTTTCGAAATGTTCAGCATCAAACTTACCAATTTCAAATCTTCTGTTTTCACAATTTCATATATGTATCTTGATTTCGTAAAGATATAAATTTGTAATATATGAACTACATTTTAAGTATTTACATAGATTCGTAATTCTTAAGATCAAACTTTCGGTGTTAGGAGGTTTAGTTCTCATATTTTTGTAGCTACAGATTTCGTAATCACATAATTTCGTAATTATTTACCGCATTTCGTAATTTTATCTTTTCGAGATGTTCAACATCAAACTTACTAATTTCGAACGTTCTGTTTTCACAATTTCATAGTTTCGTATATACTGATTTCGTAAAGATATGAATTCGTAATATATGAACCGGATTAAGACAACATAATTTCGTAATGCTTAACATCAAACGTTCCGCGTTTGGAGGCTTTTGCTGTCATAATTTCGTGGTTACAGATGTGTAATGAATAAATTTCGTAATTTATTTACCGCTGTTCGTAATTTAATCATTTTTACACTACCTAAGATAAAGATCCCCAATTTCGTCAATCAATCATTTGGAAGTACTTATCATAAAGATCCTTAAAATTAACTGACGTCTCTTTCCAGTGTCGTGCTTATCTTGGGTGCCGGAACAGGGATCAGTCGGTGCCAGTGGAGATTTAGCGCCTTTGGCACACTTGGCACTGGGGCTCATTGGAGAGGGAAAGATGTGGAGTCCTAAAACAGGATGGGGAGAGGCCCAAAAGGTAACAAATCTTTTCTCGAATTCAGTCCTTGCTTAACATCATCAATCAGGTGTTGAAAGTCAACGGTTTGAAGCCCCTCCTAGTTGGTCCCAAAGAAGGAGTGGCTCTAGTCAACGGGACCCAGCTCATCACGAGCATCGGAGCGGAAGCAGTAGAGCGATCCTTACGCATCGCGAGACAAGCAGACGTGGTCGCCGCTCTCACGCTCGAAGTCCTGAAGGGCACATCCAGAGCGTTCGACTCGGACGTCCAGAAGATCCGACCGCACAAAGGACAGATCGCCGTTGCGAAGAGACTGAGGTCTCTCCTCCACTCCGATACATATCCTTCCGAGATTGCAGGTTGTGTTCAAGTGTTTCTTGCAGTGTTAAAAATTCTGTTGTAGAAAGTCACCGGTTTTGTGACAAAGTCCAGGATGCTTACACGTTGAGGTGCTGCCCCCAGGTCCATGGGATCGTGCACGATACCATCGATTTTGTCCAGCAGGTGATCAAGACGGAGATTAATAGCGGCACTGATAATCCTGTATCCTTTTTGTGTCTGTACAATGTCAAAGAGAGTGATTGCTAGTTTCTTAATTGGATGTAGATCGTTTTTGCGGATAGGGGTGAGATCATCTCAGCGGGAAACTTCCACGGGGAGTATCCGGCCAAAGTGTTGGACTTCCTCAGCATCGCCGTGCACGAGTTGGCCTCCATGAGCGAGAAGAGAACTGAACGGCTTATAAATCCCGCTCTGAGCGGCCTGCCTGCCTACCTCGTCGAAGAAGGCAGCATCAATTCCGGCTTCATGATCGCCCACTGCACCGCCGCCGCTCTAGGTACCTCCCCCATGTGTTACACAGTTTTTTAGTATGTCCTTTTAGTGTCCGAAAACAAGGTCATCTGCCACCCTTCCTCGGTGGACAGCATGAGCACTAGCGCCGGCCAGGAGGACCACGTCTCCATGGGCTGTTTCGCGGCCCGGAAAGCCCTCCAAGTCATCGAGAACGTCGAGCATGTCATCGCCATCGAGCTGCTGGCGGCGTGTCAAGCTATCGAGTTCTTGAGGCCTTTGAGCACCACCCGACCCCTGGAGGAAGTCTACGCCACCGTGAGGGGCGTGGTGAAGGCCTGGGATCGAGATAGGTTCATGGCACCGGATATAGAGGCGGTGAAGAAGTTGCTGTTGGAGAACAAGATATGGGTTGCTGTGCAGCATCACATGATGTTTTATCATGCACCAGAGGTTGGTGTAGATCCGTAGACGTGTTGCTTTGTCGGCATTATATAAAATAGCAATTATATTATATTTTACATTTTGCCTACAACACGTACACTTTCATTTTACTCCTCTAAATAAAGTGTCCGTTTGGGAATTGCAGGAGCACGAAACGAGAGTTTTCAGTCCCACGACGACGAGTCTGGGGATGGAAAGAGCCAAACCGAAAAGCGGAGGGAAAGTGACCTTAAAGAGGAAGAGCTGCGGCTGAGTTTATCATTACTGTTAATAAAATATTCCCACTGTTATGTACAAATGTTCATGTAGTTCTATTATTGTATCATAGCGACACCTATCGGTTTCAGGATATTACTTGAATCCTGAATACAAGAAGGGCTGAATGCAGTTTCCTTTTTTCTGTCAAAATTATAAGGATTTGTTCCGGTAAAAGGCGCTTTATTTTATGTAGAGACACAGGTCCCGATGGGAATTATTGACTGCAATTTGTTTGTGTGGAGCCTGACTGTTTCGTCTCGTGACATCGAAATCGTTCATTTACAAAAAATATTAAAAAATTACACCGACCTTCTAATGCATTACTGAATCCAAACTTCAGTACTTTTGAGTCACTCAGAAGACGTTTTCACATCGTATTTGCAGGGAAGCGACTTCCCAATCTTTCTGTCGAATTACTCCAGAACAGTCTCGGTCGCACGAAATCATCACGAGTTGCTTCCAGAACGTAACAATATACTATAATTTTTACAGGCATCTGTATCTGATATACCTGCATTTTTTTCTCTCACTTTACACTATTAATAATCATTGAACTGTTGGTTACAAATCATCAGAAACGACAAAACAAAGACCTGCTTACCTTCAATGACACCGCAATCAAACTCTACTACCCACTCCCTCTTTATCGAAACTCGATTGTTTCAACAATCGTTCAGGGTCTTGTTAATTGTAAATACTAACGGAACGTCTTCGTTTCCGCTCGTTCCATCAACGTCAACATCGAGTTTTGGATAGTTTAACAGTTTAATTAAAACGTCTCGACATGACAAGCCGCTGTAATTTATCAACGGGAAAAATTCCGCTAATGATAAGGGCGCGAGACGGGAATCGAGGGCGAAGTGGATTATCATGATGAAAGTGGTGATAAGGTGCAGATGACAAGGAAGATTTGGAGCTTTGGAATCTTTAGTAGAGATAGAGGTGGTATGTTTAATATAAAAAATCAGATTAAAAAATTCCGGAGTGTTACATTAATCGAGGATTTCAAAAGATGTATTAAACTGGTGAAGAAAAAAGAATATAAGAAAATCTTGAAGATGATAGTCGACCAGCTTTAACGATGGACAGTATAGAAACCTCTTGAAAGATAAAGAGGAGATATCTATGGAAGATTTCAATAGTATATTGAAACACTAGTTTTGTAAAACTTATATTAAGACACGAGTTCAGGTGAGTTCAAAATGAGTGCGTTAATAGCTTTGTTACAACAGCAAATTAGGAAAACATATTTTTTTTATTATTATGAAAACCTGACAACCTGAAAACTTGACAATCTCTAAGCCTGACAACCTGCAAACTTGGGACCTGAAAACTTATTTTTTATTCCGAAACGCTAAAAGCTTAAAAAAGAATTAAGAATCTGAGAATCTAAGCCATGAGAACCTGAAAACCTAGGAATTCGAAAAACTGAAAACATTAGAACCAGAAACCTAAAAGACAGATAATCTGAAAATATGAAATTCCAAGGCTTCAGAAGCGGACAACCTGAAAACCTGGAAGACTAAAACCTATTTTTTTTATTCCTATTCTGAGAAACTGACAACTGCAAAACCTGGGAGACTAAAGACTATTTTTATTATTATTATTCTGAGCACCTGGACACTTGATTTTTTTATTCCGAGACGCTAAAATTAAGAAAAAAAAGAGAACCTGAAAATCTAAAATCTAGAAATTTGGAAACCAGAAAACCTAGGAATTCAAGAATCTAAGTGGGGACTTGAAGATTTGAAAAACTAAGGCATGAGAACCTGAAAATCTGAGAATTTGAAAAGGCTTGAGAACCTAGCAACCTGAATACCTGGGAGAATAAAGACCTGTTTTTTATTATTGTTCTGAAAACTTGAAAACCTGAAAACCTGAAGATTTTTTTTTTGTTGCAAGACCCTAAAAACTTAAATACCTAGAGGAAACTTGAGAATAGAGAATCTGACAATCTAAGGCATGAGAACCTGAAAACCTAACAATCTGAGAACCTGAAAATCTAGAAATTCGAGAAACTGAAAACATTAGAACCTGAAACGTGAAAGACAGAATCTGAAAATATGAAATTGTAAGCTTTAAAAACCTTACAACCTGAAAACCTGGGAGACTGAAGACCATTTTTTTTTATTCCGAGATGCTAAAAACTCGAAAAGAGGAGACTTGAAGAATCTGAAAATTTAAGGCATGAGAAGCTGAAAATCTGAGAATTCGAAACACTGAAACATTACCTGAAAGCCCGAGAACTTGAAAATGTGAAATTGTAAGGCTTGAGAACCTGAAACCTAAGACTTGAGAAACTGAAAACATTACGTGAAAGACAGATAATCTGAAAATATGAAATTGCAAGGCTTGAGAACCGGACAACCTAAAAACCTGGAACACTAAAACCTATTTTTTCTTTCTTATTCTGAGAAACTGAAAACCGGAAAATTTTGGAGGCTAAAGACTATTTTTATTATAATTATTCTGAGAACCTGAAGACTTGATTTTTTTATTCCGAAACGCTAAAATTAAAAAAAAAATTCTCAAAAAATAACCTAAAAACTTAGAGATTTGGGAACGAAAAAACCTAGGAAATCGAGAATCTGAGTGGAGACTTGAACATTTGAAAAACTAAGGCATGAGAACCTGAAAATCTGAGAATTTGAAAAAGTGAAAAGGTTTGAGAACCTGACAACCTGAATACCTGGGAGAATGAAGACCTGTTTTTTATTATTATTCTGAGAACTTGAAAACCTGAAAACCCGAAAACCCGAAGACTTTTTTTTGTTGCAAAACCCTGAAAACTTAAATACCTAGAGGAGACTTGAGAATAGAGAATCTGACAACCTAAGGCATGAGAACCTGAAACCTAAGAATCTGAGAATCTGAAAACCTGAGATTTCGATAAACTGAAAACATTTAAACCAGAATGGTAAAAGACAGAGAATCTGAAAATATGAAATTCTAAGGCTTAAAAACCTTACAACCTGAAAACCTGGGAAACTAAAGACCATTTTTTTAATTCCGAGATGCTAAAATCTCTAAAAAAGGAGACTTGAAGAATTTGAAAGTCTAAGGCATGAGAAACTGGAAATCTGAGAATTCGAAAAATTTAAACATTACCTGAAAGTCCGAGAACTTGAAAATGTAAAATTGTCAGGCTTGAGAACTTGAAACCTAAGAATTCGCGAAACTGAAAACATTACCTGAAAGACAGATAATCTTAAAATATGAAATTGCAGGGATTGAGAACCGGACAACCTCAAAACCTGGAACACTAAAACCTATTTTTTCTTTCTTATTCTGAGAAACTGAAAACCGGAAAACCTTGGAGGCTAAAGACTATTTTTATTAGTTTATATATATATTAGTTTATATTTTATATTTATATATATATATATAATTTACCTCCTGTATTTAATTTTTTATTTTTATTATTCGTCACAAACGTTTTCGGCCACGTGGGCCATCCTCAGGTGACACGTCAAAGTTTACACTTGCAGCATTAAACTGATTAAACTGTACATCTAAAAATCTAACATATACAATATAAAAGAGATCAGAGAAAATACGTTAATTTTTGACAGTGACAGGTTGAATTCATTTTTATTATAATTATTCTCAGAACCTGGAGGCTTGATTTTTTATTCCGAGGCGCAAAAAATTAAAAAAAAAACTGAAAAGATAACCTGAAAACCTAGAGATTTGGAAACCAGAAAACCTAGGAAATCGAGAATCTGAGTGGAGACTTGAACATTTGAAAAAATAAGGCATGAGAACCTGAAAATCTGAGAATTAAAAAAAGTGAAAAGGATTGAGAACCTGACAACCTGAATACCTGGGAGAATAAAGACCTCTTTTTTATTATTATTCTAACAACTTGACACCCTGAAAACCTGGAAACCCGAAGACTTTTATTTGTTGCAAAACCCTGAAGACTTAAATACCTACCTATAGGAGACTTGAGAATAGAGAATCTGACAACCTAAGGCATGAGAACCTGAAAACCTGAGAATTTGAGAAACTGAAAACATTAAAACCAGAAACTTAAAAGACAGAGAATCTGAAAATATGAAATTGTAAGGCTTCAAAACCTTACAACCTAAAAACCTGAGAGACTGAAGACCATTTATTTATTCCAAGATGCTAAAAACTCGAAAAGAGGAGACTTGAAGAATATGAAAATCTAAGACATGAGAAGCTGGAAATCTGAGGAGGCTTGAAAAAAAGAGGAGACTTGAAGCATCTGAAAATAAAAGCCATGAAAATCTGATAATTCGAAAAACTGAAACATTACCTGAAAGCCAGAGACCTTGAAAATGTGAAATTGTGAGGCTTGAGAACTAAAACCGAAGAACTCGAGAAACTGAAAACATTACCTGAAAGACAGAGAATCTGAAAATATAAAATTTTAAAGCTTAAGAACCCGACAACTTCTAAACCTGGGAGATTTTGGACCTATTTTATAATATTATTCTAAAAGCCTGACAACCTGAAAACCTGGGAACCTAAAGACTAAAAAGGTGGGAACCTGAAAACCTATTTTTATATTTTTTGTTTTTGTTTTATTTTTGTAAACCTGGGAGACTTCAAACGTATTTTCTATTAGTTATGATTCTGTAAACCTGACAACCAGGGAACTTGAAAACATCAGAAACGCTGAATGCTTAAAAAACTTGAAGAATCTGACATCTAAGGTATTAAAAGCTGAAAACCGAGAAACTAAAAACCTTAGAACCTGAAACCTGAAAGACAGAATCTGAAAATAGAATGTGTCAAGCTTCAGAATCTGACAACCTGAAAACCTGGGAGACTGAAGACAATTTTTTTAAATTATTATTCTGACAATCTGAATTAACCCACAATCTGAAGACTTAATTTTTTTCAATCCGACACGCTGTAAACTTAAAAAGAGGAGAGTTGATTAAATTATGAGGGTTGAAAGCCTGAGAACATGTAAACCCTCCCAGGTTACTTCTGACCCATTTTTTTATTATTATTCTGAAAACGTGACGACCTGAAAACCTAGAGATTTGGGAAACAGGAAACCTAGGAATTCGAGAATCTGAGTGGAGACTGAAAAACTAAGACATGATCTGAGAATTTGAAAAAGTGAAAAGGCTTGAGAACGTGACAACCTGAATACCTGGGAGAATAAAGAATTGTTTTTTATTATTATTCTGAGAACTTGACCTGAAAACCTGGAAACCCGAAGACTTTTTTTGTTGCGGGACCCTGAAAACTTAAATACACCTAGAGGAGTCTTGAGAATGGATAATCTGACAATCTAATGCATGAGAACCTGAAAACCTAGGAATACGAGAAGCTAAACTAAAGTATTTAATTGTAAGGCTTAAAAACTTTACAACCTGAAAACCTGGGAGACCGAAGACCATTTTTTTATGCCGAGATGCTAAAAAATCGAAAAGCGGAGACTTGAAGAATCTGAGAATTCGAAAAACTGAAACATTACCTGAAAGCCCGATAACTTGAAACTGTGAAATTGTAAGGCTTGAGAAACTGAAACTTAAGAATTCGAGAAACTGAAAACATTACCTGAAAGACAGAAAATCTGAAAATAATTGTAAGGCTTAAGAACCCGACAACTTCTAAACCTGGTAGATTTTGGACCTATTTTACACTATTATTCTGAAAACCTGACACCCTGAAAATCTGGGAAACTTCAAACCTTTTTTATTAAGATTCTGAAAACCTGACATCCAGGGAACCTGAGGACTTAATTTTTTATTCCAAAACGCTGAAGACTCAAAAATATTATAATCTAAGGCATGAGAAGCTGAAAACCTAGAAATTTGAGAAACCTGAAAACCTGATGAGAGACTGAAGACCAATTTTTTTAATCATTATTCTGAAAACCTGACAACCTGAAGACTTAAACTTTTCAATCCGACACGCTGTAAACTTAAAAAGAGGAGAGTTGATGAAATTATATGGCGTGAAAACCTGACAACCTGAAAACCTGGGAATCTAAAGACTTAATTTTTTATTACGAAACGCTGAAAGCTTAAAAAACTTGAAAAGTCTGTCAACCAAAGGCATGAGAACCTGAAAACCTAGAAATTCGAGAAGCTTATTAAAACATTAAAACCTGAAACCTGAAGGACAGAACCTGAAAATATGAAATTGTAAGGCTTGAGAACCCGACAACCTAAAAAATTGGGAGACATGACAATCTGAAAACTTTTTTTTATTCCAAGACATTAAAAACTTAAAAAAAGGAGACTTGAAAAATCTGTAAATCTAAGGGCACGACAACCGAAAAACCTAAAAAGGTGAGAGCCTGAAAACCTATTTTTTTGTGAACCTGTCAACCTGTAAACCTGGGAACCTGAACACCTATTTTTATTCCGAGACCTGAAAACATGAGATTTCGAGAATCGAATCTGAAAACAACAGAACCGGAAATTGAAAGACAGTATTTGAAAATATTAAATTCTAATGCTTGAGACAACCTGAGAGAATCGCTGAAAACCTTAAAGAAAAAGACTCCTAATAATTCTAAAAACTGAAATCATCAGAACCTGAAACCTGAAAGACAAACAATTAGTTACAATTATTAGTAAAGCTTGAGAACCTGACAACCTGAAACTTTGAGAGAAATTGTAAACAGGAAAACAGAAACAGAAGAATAAAGAACGACAGAGGCAAACATTGTGGGAAGAGGTAGATGAAAGAGAACTTGAAACAACTAAGTGAAAGCAATTTTATGACAAATGGGAGTGGAGCTCAGCCAGAGGACTGACTGAAGACTGTCCTATGTCTACAATGTCTACAATGTTTCAAAAGAAATCTATTAGAGGACTGAATACGCGCAGTGCTAAACGTTCGCTCTTTCCATTCTCGAACTGAAATCTCGCATCAAGCATTAACTCCCCAATAAAACTCCAAACTAGCACTCCCACCCATTCCCGCGCTTCTCTAACTCCCCCATAAACAGCAACATTGTCACCTCTTCAGGACTTGTAAAACTCGAATTCGAACGTGCTCGAAACACGCTACTCTTCCAAGTTTCTCTCCGCCTCATTACCGCAATTAAAAACGGCCCAGTTTCCCCCACAAAGAGGTCTATTCACAGTCCTCCAACTCCAGCTTTATTAGACATGTGAAAGAAATGAAATAATAAACAATGCGGAAATGCGCACGCGCCCATCTTACCCGGGCTCCGAGCAGTCCTGCCAGCGTCGTCGACACGAAAGCACGCGTCGCGACGTCTTCTCCTACCAACTGATAACGAAGGTGAGCAATCCACTTCCGAGAAAATCCCCAGATCTGACTCAGGATGCAGGTTCTCCGCTCCGTGTGAGATGGGTCTTCGGAGGCCGCAGCACCGGGAGATGTTACGTTCTTCGTAAGCGAGGGAGCCGCAAGAACCATGGCAGAACACGATCACTTCGATGACGAGGTAAGTCTTCCGATGGAGTTTTTAGACCAAGTCGCTCTGCTCACCCACTTTTCAACCGAATCGATACGATACCGACGGCCGACGCGCTGCGGCACTCAGCCGAGCGGGCCCCACAATGGGGTGCTAAAGAGCACCGTTTTAAGGTTTGACGGTCGCTGAAAAGGTGAAATAAATGGAGGGGTTTTAGTTCTTCAGGCGTGAAGAGCTGGAACGGCACCGAAGTCTTCTAATCAAATTTCACACACTTTCATTCGATTCCTTTGATTCTACACGAGCAACTTATGTAAATCGGATTCCAATCAGCTAACAGGTGAATAACGGTTCCGAAAAAGGGAGCTAAAATAACAGCGAACTATTTATTTGATCCTGGTGTATCCAGAGAGCAAAGAAAGAAATGTTTACCAGATCTGAAATTTTAATTTAAGGTTCAATTTTGTGTGCTTTAAAATATTCAAAAATTCAAGGCTAAGACAATCGTAGAAAAAATGTTGTATGCAACGCGTCAACAATGATTCTGCCATCGTTTAGTCGCGTCACGAGATGAGCCGCACTGGCATTTTGGTGTTGCCTAGAATCGGCAACTTCATCGTCATATAATTCTCCATTTAGTGTTAATTAACATTACTGGCAAAATATGTCTTAATATAAATATTTTTCCTTGAGATAAAAAAGCAAAGAATTCAAAGGTACCTTAAGTTTGTAATTGATATTCGAGAATTTTAAAACATTTAAAATTTTCATATGCAAAGCCGTATAAATGTTTACCAGATTTGAATTTTTTTTTACTGCAAAAAAGTGAGTTCTAAGACAATCATAGAAAATATGTTGTTTGCAACTCGTTAAGTTAACATTTTTCCTTTACAAGAAACTAAAGGATTAAAATTATAGGGAACTAGCTTGCACCCGGCGCGCGTTGCTACACCCCAAAAATAAAGCAAATCACATCTCATCCGATTTGAGCTGATCACTATGACATTTTTATCTAACAGAGTATTCAATTTCGCCCGGTTTGAACTTCAAGTATTTTTTTGTATTCGTTTTGTGAAATACATAATGAAGAAAGTGGTATAATTATAACAACATAATATTGCAGCATATTTAATTTCACAGTTTACAAACCTAACCTCAAAATTTGATGTTAATTCTCTTTTTTCTCATTTTGCGTGAACGAATACAAAAAACGCTGTTCAATACTCGTACGCTGTCACTTTTCAGGGGCTCGGGCTCATTAAGATATTCAGCTGGCGCCCTGTGCTTAAAAAATTTGCCCTCGCCCCTGAAAAGTGTCATGACAACGCACTTATATCGAAATATACTATTTTCACACGTTGGGTCGTCAACCCCCTTATGTTACTTTCCATTGCGAATATTATTTGTGGTCAAAATTTCATAACGATCCGTTGACCGGTGTAATAGCGCATAAAATACGAACAAACAAACAAATATTTCTATATATTAGATAAAAGATGAATGGATAAAAGGACGAAAAGATGAATGGACCGGAATTTGGCTCTGGGGGGTTGTTTGGTTTTGTAACATTTTAATATTTACGATAAATTAAGAAGAAATTGATGTTCGAGAATTTGAAGGTTCTAATACAATTAAAATTTTCAGATACAAAAACAGAAATGTTTACCACATTTCAAATTTTATTTCAAGCTTCAATTTTTTGTTATCTAAAATCTTCTAAAGTGCAAGAAGATCGATATTCTCCAGAAAAGTCAGTTCTAAGAGACAATCGTAGAAAAACTGATGTATGCAACCCGTTCTTGTTATTTTTTGCATCCATTTTGATTGTGCCATCGTTTAGTCTCTTCACGAGATGAGCCACATTTGCATTTTGGTATTGCATAGAATCGGCAACTTCACTGTTAATTAAAACTAAACGCAGAATTATAATATAACAGTGCTGGCGAAAAGTCTTAATGTTAATATTTTTCCTTGACAAGAAACTAAAGGATTAAAATTGTAAGGGATAAAAGCTGAATGGATAAAAGAAGTAACAGAAGAATGTACCGGAAGATAAAATGATAAAACAATCGAAGTATGGACAAATTAAGGGTGGACAAATTAAAGAATGAGACATCAATCCTTGAAGAAAATGAAAGTATGAAAAAACATGAAGAAATTAAAGAATATGACTTGGAGAGGCAAGGAAAATAAAATAACAGGAAAAAAAACGAAGAGGGATGTAATAAAAAAACTAATTGAGAGGAAAGATTAAATGCTGAAAATGTGAAAGGATCCAAGAATGGAAAAGTGAAACACTGAAAGAATTGAACAAAACAAAATGGAACAAAATCAAGGGATCGAAGCATGAAAGAATGAGGGAACAGATGGACAAAAAAGGGAGAAAAAATTAAAAAGAAAAGACTGGAAATCAATGAAAAAAAAATAGAATGAGACGCTGAGAAAATAAGAAAATGAAAGAAGGAAAAAATGAAACAACGAAAGTATGAGAAGGGATGAAATCGTGACAAGAAGAGAGTTAAAGTAAGCGTTAAAGCATTAGTGGATGGAAAGATGAAAAGGTGAAATTGAAAAAGAATTCAAAAGGATGGAAGAGATGACGGATTAATGGATAACACAACGAAGAGATGGAAGCATTGCTTTACTCGTATGTAAAAATTAGTCTACAAATCAAAGAATCGTAGATCCAGCAAACCCAATACATATAGTTTAAGAATTTGAATGTCCCGGCGCATCCACCATTTTTTAATTACTTACTTTCTGTTATATAGCATTTGTATTTTACAAATGATTTTTCCCATTCTTTTGATAATTTGATAAATACCCGCATCCATACAAATTTTATTTTTAAACAATGATTGTAAAAATATTAATCCATTTATTGATTGTTAGAGAGGAATAAAATAATCTGGTGCATCAGCAATTAATTACGGTTTGAAATATTTGAACCCTATCAATTAGCAAAAATCAACAGATAGCATTGCAAATTACAATGAATTTATATTTTGCTCCACTGTGGTAGCCATTTATAGAAATTTAGTGTTGTTTAATTTTAATAAACGCATTTCCAAATTTATTTTACGGAGCTTAGTATCAGAAGTCACTATATGGTGCCTAAAATCCTGCTTACTGCTATGCCACTGCTTTACGACTTTATCTTGTTGAATTATGTCTTAAATATTATTGCCGCTCCATAATCCCCCTGCTGACAATAAAATCGTGCATGCAACTACTTTTTCAACACCCACGCTTCCGTCCTAATGTACATTACCTGTTTCCCATTACTAAAAATAATTAATACCTGCCATCCAAACTTCCCTTTCATCTCCGACGTCGATAAAACTTTTTTCGTCCCATTTATCAAGAGCCGAAATTTCAGAGAAAAGTAGCGCAATTCAATATCGGCTTGATGTCGTCCAATATCGGGACACGGATGTCAACGCTGCTGGCCTGCAATCCCTGTTAAAGGACGCGTTTTACGACCGCCACCGTCTGCTGCGGGGGCGGTCTTCCCTCGATCTCGTCGCCGGATGAAAGAGCAGAGACGAACGACAACAATTCTTAAAACTCTCAATTCGATGATCATTAAGAAAACTCGAGCTTCCAACTCCCATTCGTCACGTTTCCAAGCGGACATGTTTCTTCGGGCGAGATGAAAGCTTTGTGATCAAGCCTTTTCACTTTATATCGGTATAATATTGCAAATTAGACAATGTTGTCTTTGATGTTGCCAACCTAAAAATAATTCTTAATCAATTTGTCTGTGGGCTTTCCTGCTGTGTCTATATGAAATAATCGAGCTTTATCGGTCAACTGTTGCGGCGTTCGGTTTCGTTTCTCACGTTTCGTCGACGACCTCCTCGAAGCACAAAAGCTGCGGCGTGTGCAGTTTCGCCGTCGCCGTCGGGAGGAGAAATTTAAATTACGCTTGTAAATTGCTATTGGAATCGTTTGCGGTAAGACGCGGTAGTAAAAAGTGGAAAGTGCCGAGGTCACGGCTGTGAATAATGCGAGAGGATAGCGACAGTTGTGATGGATGGCGGCAATTTATTTTCTGACCAACGTTGCAATATTCGGGGCCTTACACGAGATCTTTCTGTCACTTATACCTACTTGGGAATTTTCGCAACATGGCGGTGAAATAATAATAAGATTGCCTTCCGGCTTTGACAAGGATTCCATTGTTTCCATACAATAATAAATATTAAGTTATTCTGTTGCCTCTGTGTTTTTATCTGTATTCTTTCTTCTGTTTAATACTCCTTTCATCCAGCTTAGCACGTTCCAATCTTCTGTCTTCTTTCTCATCTCATCACATCATGTGCTCTATCGTTTCTGCTTCTTCAATAAAATAAATCTATTATATAAAAACCAATATTTGTTTGTGTGTTTGTTTGTTTGTTTGTTCGTATGTTATGCACGCCTAAATCGGTGAACAGATCCTCATAAAATTTTGACCACAAGTAATTTTGGTAATGCGGAGTAAAATCGGGGGGTTCACGACCCCAATGTGTCACCCCTTTTTGGTAAAAAAAAATATTTAAAGTTCAAACCAGGCGAAATGAAAACTATTAGATAAAAATGTCACAATGACAGTTTTAAACGTAATTTCACAAGGGAGGAACAGTGTGGTGAAGTCGAGGGAGAAGTGCTAAAATTTATTGTGAATGTGTCCAGGATTGCTTTCGATGTGGGCGCAAGTTTAAATTCTTCTTGGATAGGACGTGAAACCGGTAATTAACGCTCAGTTCCCTCACTGGCTCCATAATTTTCTTTTGCTTCTTCCGTCCCAATATTCTTCACAATTTTTCTTCTAACCTCATTCACACTTCCTCTATCTTTCTCTCTTCGAGTTTTTAGCATCTCGGTATAAAAGAAATGGTCGTCAGTCTCCCAGGTTTTCAGGTTGTCATTTTTTCAGAATAATAATAAAGAATAGGTCTGAAATCTCCCAGGCTTGCAGGGCGTCAGGTTCTCTAGCCGCACAGTTTCATATTTTCAGGTTCTTTGTCTTTGAGGTAATGTTTTCAGTTTAGGTTCTGATGCCTTAAAGTTTCAAATTTTGCAAGTTTTTTTCTTTTAGGTTTTTGGTGTTTCTCTCAGGTTGTCAGAGTTTCAAGCATTAGAATTTAATATTTTCAAATACTCTTTCAAGTTTCCGGTTCTGATGTTTTCAGATTCTCGAAATCTCATGTTTTCAGGTCTCCGAATAAAAATAGGTTTTCAGGTTCCCAGGTCTACAGGTTGACAGGTTTACAAAAAAAAAGAAAAAGGTTTTCAGGTTCTCGTGTCCTTAAATTTAAAGATTTTTTAAGGCTCCCTTTTAAAAGTTTTTAGCGTCTTGGAATAAAAAAAAAGAGTTTTCATATTGTCATGTCTCCCAATTTTTTAGGTTGTCAGGTTCTCAAGCCTTACAATTTCATATTTTCAGGTTCTGTCTTTCAGGTTTCAGGTTTTAATGTTTTCAGCTTCTCGAATTAATAGATTTTCAGGTTCTTATGCTTTTGGCTGACAGACTATTCAAGTTTTTTTAAGCTTTCAGCGTTTCAGAATAAAAAATTAAGTCTTTAGGTTCCCAGGTTTTCAGGTTGTTAGGTTTTCAGAATAATAAAAAAATGGGTCAGAACTCCCAGGTTTACATGTTGTCGGGTTTTCAAGCCTTACAAATTCAAAATTTTCAGAGTGTGTCTTTCAGGTTTCAGGTTCTAATGTTTTCAGTTTCTCGAATTTCTAGGTTTTCAGGTTCTCATATTGTTAGGTTTTCAGCTTCTCATACCTTAGTTTGTCAGATTCTTCAAGTTTTCTTTAAGCTTTCAGCGTTTCAGAATAAAGAAATAAATCTTTAAGTTTCCAGGTTTTCAGGTTGTTAGGTTCTCAGAATAATAATAAAATGGGTCAGAAGTCTCCCAGGTTTACATGTTGTCGGGTTTTCAAGCCTTACAAATTCAAATTCTCAGATTCTATCTTTCAGGTTTCAGGTTCTAATGCTTTCAGTTTCTCGAATTTCTAGGTTTTCAGGTTTTCATATTGTTTTTTAAGCATTCAGCGTTGCTGAATTAAAAAAATAAGTCTTCAGGTTCCTTGGTTTTCAGGTTTTCAGAATCATAATAGAAAATACGTTTGAAGTCTCCCAGGTTTTCAGGTTGTCATTTTTTCAGAATAATAATAAACAATAGGTCTGAAATCTCCCAGGTTTGCAGGGTGTCAGGTTCCCTAGCCCTCCAATTTTATATTTTCGGGTTCTCTGTCCTTGAGGTAATGTTTTCAGTTTTTCGCATTCTCAGTTTTTTAGGTTCTGATGCTTTAGAGTTTCAAATTTTGCAAGTCTTTTTCTTTTAGGTTTTCGGCGTTTCCCTCAGGTGGTCAGAGTCTCAACCATTAGAATTTAATATTTTCAAATACTGTCTTTCAAGTTAAGTTTCTGATGTTTTCTCGAAATCTCATGTTTTAAAGTCTCGGAATAAAAATAGGTGTTTAGGTTCCCAGGTTGACAGGTTCACAAATAAATAATAAATAAGTTTTAAGGCTCTCACCTTTTTAGTTTTTTTTTTGATTCTCGTGCCCTTAGATTTACAAATCTCCTTTTTTTTAAGTTTTTAGCGTCTTGGAATAATAAAAAAAAGTTTTCAGATTGTCATGTCTCCCAATTTTTCAGGTATTCAGGTTCTCAAGCCTTACAATTTCATATTTTCAAGTTCGGTCTTTCAGGTTTCAGGTTTTAATGTTTTCAGCTTTTTTAATTCCTAGGTTTTCAGATTCTCATGCCTTAGATTGGCAGATTTTTATTCCGAAAAGCTGAAAGCTTAAGAAACTTAAGTCTCTAGCTTCCCAGGTTTTCAGAATAATAATAAAAAATGGGTCAGAAGTAACCTGGGAGGGTTTACATGTTGTCAGGTTTTCAAGCCGTATAATGTAATCAAGTCTCCTCTTTTTAAGTTTACAGCGTGTCGGATTGAAAAGTAAAAAGTCTTCAAATTGTCGGGTCCTCAGAATAATAATCTTCAGTCTCTCAGGTTTTCAGGCTGTCAGGTTGTCAGTTTCTCAAGCCTTACAATTTCATACTTTCAGATTCTGTCTCTTAGCTTTCGGGTTTTAATGTTTTCGGCCTTTCAAATTCTCAGTTTCCTCTTTTTAAGTTTTTAGCAAAATCAATTCTCCAGGTTCTCAGGTTGACAGGTTCTCAGAATAATAATAAAAAAATAGTCTTTAGTCTCGCAGGTTTTACGGTTGTCAGTTTCTCAGAATAAGAATAAAATATAGATTTTTAGTATCCCACGTTTTCAGATTGTCAGTTTCTCAGAATAATAATATAAAAATAGGTTTCTAGTCTTAGAGGTTTTCAGGTTCTCAAACCTTGCAATTTCATACTGTTAGGTTTCTGGTTCTAATGTTTTCAGTTTTTCGAATTGCTATTTTGTTAGATTGTCCGATTCTTTGATATTTTTTTAAGCTTTTAGAATTTCGATTTTTAGGTTCCCAGGTTTTCAGGTCGTCAGGTTTTGATAATAATTATTTATTATTTACATCAAACTTACTAATTTGGAAGCTTTTGGTTTCCACAATTTCATAATTTCGTATATCTTGATTCGTAATATATGAAACGCATCTTGTAGTTACATAATTTCGTAATGCTTAACATCAAACTGTCGGCGTTTAATTTTGTAATTTATTTACCGCTGTTCGTAATTACCGATACCGGATACCGGGACCTCCCATCATGGTGATGGTCGCCTTACAGCCCTACGGGGTCGAACCCGAAGCCCGAGGCACCAATTTCAATAATCCAGAGAAGAATAAATTTTTACTCAATCTGCCCTGTCCACATTTCGAGTTTCACGTATAGGGAAATATGATCTTCTCGGAGTATGTTTCTTTAAAGGGTCGAGCGCAAAGCGCGAGGCACCAATTTCAATGATCCACGGAAGAACAAATTTTCACATACGGCAACTTCACAACTTCAACTCAACCTCGAAACGTCAAACTTTTGTGTTAAGTTTTAAAATATTTAGAACAAACGGATCGTGTTCATCCGTACCTCAATTTCTTCGTAAGAATGTGTAGAATATTTTGGTATGATCATTTTTATAGAAAATCTTGTGGTTTTTTGTAACCTTTTTACCTGTGACATTTTGTCGTTTCGATTATTTGTTTTTCGATATTTTCTACTTTCGACAGTTTGTACTTTCGATATTTTGTATTTTTGATATTTTTCGACAAATTGTGTTTGATATTTTGCATTCGATATTTTGTAATTCGATAACATTTCCGCCTCCCCTCTCTTTCTATACAGTTAGAAAAAGAAAGTAAAACAAAGTGAAACCCTACGTTGTGTTTTTTTGTTTGACAAGACCAAGCAGTGGATGGAAATTTAATCCATCCTATCCAAGACAAAGACAACCCCAAGGTTCCTTGGATACATGACATGAGCAACCAGAAGCAAAACAACAAGTTGTAGTGAGTTTGGCGTTTGGCGGGCAATGGTTTGACCATTTAATAACGATCTGCAGCCAATTAATTACACTTACAATTTGCAATAATTTCCAACAATTTCCAGGTTGACAATTTAGTTTGTCAAGGTATAACATGCATTAATACAATTCAATAATTTAGGTGTACAATATGAGTGAGGTTACATTATCTGATCTCATTACCACTTTGAGGCTTTCTATGATTACAGCAATATGCATCACAAAAATGCAATGAAATGACTCCTTGGTCTACACCCAGAGTGTATGTGTACAAGACTGTGACAAACTGTAACAAGTTATTAAGATATCATCTAGAGATCGAGACATCGAGAGGTTGATGAATTGAGAGTGCTTTCAAAAAAGACATTTATTCATGTATACTAATCAAAGGCAAGCTCATTCTATATGTATTTTATTTCTTCAAAAGTGCTACAACAATTTATTCTTATGTCTCTCGCCTCCTTCTTGGCCCGATTTTATAACCAAAAGGCTATTAAATTGTGTATCAACTTCGAGATCTTACGATCAAAATCAAAATGTAGCAATCTGTTTTATCGGCATATAGACCTTACAGTCGCGATTAAACCTTTTGTCAGATCGCCTCTGACAATTTACTTTGTTATCACAACAATGGGCTCATATTTAGTGGCATGACAATATGTAAACAAATTCTAGTAAATAATAATAAATAATCAGTATCTGGTGCGAATAAAGCAAGCAAGTTTTAAAAAAGGTAGGGCCATAAAATGAAAAGATGGCGGTTACGTTTACGACATGACGCCGCTAGAACACGATACAAACAGTAAAACAATCGTTTGCAATTTACATTTACGTGTACTTTGGATAGATTTTGCAGAAATACAAAGGGAGAATCGATTTTTAAATTAACCAAGTGTTCTTACTTTATTTATATTTTATGTTATCTCGAAGTAATTGTGTGTAATGAATAAGAAATTCAGTCATCGGAACAAAACTATCTAGAAGGAAACGTGCAGCAGATGTAAGCTCCGACTCCCTACCTCCCCACCAAAAAATCACCACAAACACATTAAGCTCGAGACAAAGCTTGTTCGCGCTACGTTATTCTCTCAAAGCTCCGAATTATCATTGTCTACTGTTATCTTGAGCTTCCAGTTGCCTCCCATTCCAAACTCATGCTTGTTCCCGATAAAATATGTAAGCAAATCGAGGGGAAAACGCTAAAACATTAAAAGAAGAACGGGAGATGGAATTACAGCTTTGAGATTCTTGTCGGCGACGGAGCTTTCGTGCCATTTCGAGTAATTACTGCTGCTCCGAAAATGGTAATTATGGTAGGAATTAATTACGGAGGACGTTCACGGTTGCTTTATTCTGGCTACGAGTGACCTTTGCGGACTGAAAAACGTTGTTATTGAACGGGAATTGCGCTAAAATGCAGTGTAGGCGATCTAGTTTTAATGTGGGTTTATTTATGCAGTGTTTCTGCACGGTTTCCCGGTAGATGTTTTTAATGAGGTGAACTTTTCGAGAGTTTACGCAACTTTACCAATATTCCTGCAGTTACAAACTTTATTATAATTTTATTAGATAACACCGGTTCTACCGGGAAGGGCATTAGAGGTTTAACTAAACAAGATTAATTATTATATAATTGTCTACAATAAATGAACTAAACAACTTTTGAATTTGGCGCCTGCAGCAAAAAGTAGTATAGTATGGGTAATATCTCTAAGACGCGCCTGAGACTACAGTGTTTTGTTTTATCTTTTAAAGACCGCTCGAAACTGTGGCATGCTTTCAACAAAGTAGACCAGTTAATTTGTGATGGCCCGAGAATGGAAAAATATCTGAATACCAAACTGGTTTTGCATCGCAAAAAACCTGTCTGCCTTCATCGATGCCCTTCGATACACATGTGACACAGGGATGAACTCAGTTAATTTTAAATTCATTTGCTATATTTCAAAGTCAATATATTTGTTTTACAAAGAAGAACCACCAGATAATTTAAAAATTCCCGCCGACCCTCACAACTTTCAGTTGGTGGGATCACGGAGATTTTTGAAGATTACAGTTAGAGAGAAAGTGCCAACGTGATACAGAAAAATTGCGGACGAACTCATAAACGAAAACAGCTCAATACAACGACTACCCTATAATTTTAATCCTTTAGTTTCTTGACAAGGAAAAATATAAATAATTTTAAGACATTTCGCCAGCACTGTTAATTAAAACTAAACGCAGAGTTACATGACGATGAAGTTGCCGATTCTACGCAACACCAAAATGCAAATGTGGCTCATCTCGTGAAGATACTAAACGATGACACAATCAGTAGAAATGCAAAAAGCAACAAGAACGTGTTATATACAACATTTTTTCTACGATTGTTTTAGAACTCACATTCCTAGAGAATATCTTTAGTCTTGTACTTTTGAAGATTTTAAATCACAAAAAATTGCATTTGGAATCTGGTAAACATTTCTTTGTCTCTGTATCCAAAAATTTTAAATGTATCAGAAACCTCAAACAGCCCCCAGAGCTAAATTCCGGTCCATTCTTCATTTTGTTGTTTTATCCATTCAGCTTTTATTTCACCCATTATTTCACATAGTTTTAAGACATTTCGCCAGCACTGTTAATTATAACTAAACGCAGAGTTACATGACCTGAAGTTGCCGATTCTACGCAAAACCAAAATGCAAATGTGAGTCATCTCGTGAAGAGACTAAACGATGACAAAATCAGTAGAAATGCAAAAAGCAACAACAACGTGTTATATAGAACATTTTTTCTACGATTGTTTTTGAACTCACATTCCTATAGAATATATTTAGTTTTGCACTTTTGAAGATTTTAAATCACAAAAAATTGAATTTGGAATCTGGTAAACATTTCTTTGTCTGTATCTGAAAATTTTAAATGTATCAGAAACCTCAAACAGCCCCCAGAGCTAAATTCCGGTCCATCCTTCATTTTGTTTTTTTATCCATTCAGCTTTTATTTCACCCTATAATTTTAATCCTTTAGTTTCTTGTCAAGGAAAAATATAAATAATTTTAAGACATTTCGCCAGCACTGTTAATTAAAACTAAATGCAGAATTATATGACCTGAAGTTGCCGATTCTACGCAATACCAAAATGAAATGTTTGTCATCTCGTGAAGAGACTAAACGATGACGAAATCAGTAGAAATGCAAAAAGCAACAAGAACGTGTTATATACAACATTTTTTCTACGATTGTTTTAGAACTCACAATCCTAGAGAATATATTTAGTCTTGTACTTTTGAAGATTTTAAATCACAAAAAATTGAATTTGGAATCTGGTAAACATTTCTTTGTCTCTGTATCTGAAAATTTTAAATGTATCAGAAACGTCAAACAGCCCCCAGAGCTAAATTCCGGTTCATTCTTCATTTTGTTGTTTTATCCATTCAGCTTTTATTTCACCCTATAATTTTAATCCTTTAGTTTCTTGTCAAAGAAAAATATAAATAATTTTAATACATTTCGCCAGCACTGTTAATTAAAACTGAACGCAGAGTTACATGACCTGAAGTTGCCGATTCTACGCAACACCAAAATGAAATGTTTGTCATCTCGTGAAGAGACTAAACGATGACGAAATCAGTAGAAATGCAAAAAGCAACAAGAACGTGTTATATACAACATTTTTTCTACGATTGTTTTAGAACTCACAATCCTAGAGAATATCTTTAGTCTTGTACTTTTGAAGATTTTAAATCACAAAAAATTGAATTTGGAATCTGGTAAACATTTCTTTGTCTCTGTATCTGAAAATTTTAAATGTATCAGAAACCTCAAACAGCCCCCAGAGCTAAATTCCGGTTCATCCTTCATTTTGTTTTTTTATCCATTCACCTTTATTTCACCCTATAATTTTAATTCTTTGGTTTCTTGTCAAGGAAAAATATAAATAATTTTAATACATTTCGCCAGCACTGTTAATTAAAACTAAACGCAGAGTTACATGACGTGAAGTTGCCGATTCTACGCAATACCAAAATGCAAATGTGGGTCATCTCGTGAAGAGACTAAACGATGACACAATCAGTAGAAATGCAAAAAGCAACAAGAACGTGTTGCATACAACATTTTTTCTAAGATTGTTTTAGAACTCACATTCCTAGAGAATATCTTTAGTCTTGTACTTTTGAAGATTTTAAATCACAAAAAATTGAATTTGGAATCTGGTAAACAGGTCTTTGTCTCTGTATCTGAAAATTTTAAATGTATCAAAAACCTCAAACAGCCCCCAGAGCTAAATTCCGGTCCATTCTTCATTTTGTTGTTTTATCCATTCAGCTTTTATTTCACCCTATAATTTTAATCTTTTTGTTTCTTGTCAAGGAAAAATATAAATAATTTTAAGACATTTCGCCAGCACTGTTAATTAAAACTAAACGCAGAGTTATATGACGTGAAGTTGCCGATTCTACGCAATACCAAAATGCAAATGTGGGTCATCTCGTGAAGAGACTAAACGATGACACAATCAATAGAAATGCAAAAAGCAACAAGAACGTGTTGCATACAACATTTTTTCTACGATTGTTTTAGAACTCACATTCCTAGAAAATATCTTTAGTCTTATACTTTTGAAGATTTTAAATCACAAAAAATTGAATTTGGAATCTGGTAAACATTTCTTTGTCTCTGTATCTGAAAATTTTAAATGTATCAGAAACCTCAAACAGCTCCACAGAGCTAAATCCCGGTCCATCCTTCATTTTGTTGTTTTATCCATTCAGCTTTTATTTCACCCTATAATTTTAATCCTTTAGTTTCTTGTCAAGGAAAAATATAAATAATTTTAAGACATTTCGCCAGCGCTGTTAATTAAAACTAAACGCAGAGTTACATGACCTGAAGTTGCCGAATCTACGCAATACCAAAATGCAAATGTGGGTCATCTCGTGAAGAGACTAAACGATGACAAAATCAGAAGAAATGCAAAAAGCAACAAGAACGTGTTGCATACAACATTTTTTCTACGATTGTTTTAGAACTCACATTCGTAGAGAATTTCTTTAGTCTTGTAGTTTTGAAGATTTTAAATCACAAAGAATTGAATTTGGAATCTGGTAAACATTTCTTTGTCTCTGTATCTGAAAATTTTAAATGTATCAGAGACCTCAAACAGCCCCACAGAGCTAAATCCCGGTCCATCCTTCATTTTGTTGTTTTATCCGTTCAGCTTTTATTTCACCCTATAATTTTAATCCTTTAGTTTCTTGTCAAGGAAAAATATAAATAATTTTAAGACATTTTGCCAGCACTGTTAATTAAAACTAAACGCAGAGTTACATGACCTGAAGTTGCCGAATCTACGCAATACCAAAATGCAAATGTGGGTCATCTCGTGAAGAGACTAAACGATGACAAAATTAGTAGAAATGCAAAAAGCAACAAGAACGTGTTGCATACAACATTTTTTCTACAATTGTTTTAGAACTCACATTCCTAGAGAATATCTTTAGTCTTGTACTTTTGAAGATTTTAAATCACAAAAAAATGAATTTGGAATCTGGTAAACATTTCTTTGTCTCTGTATCTGAAAATTTTAAATGTATCAGAAGCCTCAAACAGCCCCCCAGTGCTAAATTCCGGTACATCCTTAATTTTGTTGTTTTATCCATTCAGCTTTTATTTCACCCTATAATTTTAATCCTTTAGTTTCTTGTCAAGGAAAAATATAAATAATTTTAAGACATTTCGCCAGCACTGTTAATTAAAACTAAATGCAGAATTATATGACGATGAAGTTGCCGATTCTACGCAACACCAAAATGCAAATGTGGCTCATCTCGTGAAGATACTAAACGATGACACAATCAGTAGAAATGCAAAAAGCAACAAGAACGTGTTGCATACAATATTTTTTCTACGATTGTTTTAGAACTCACATTCCTAGAGAATATATTTAGTCTTGTACTTTTGAAGATTTTAAATCACAAAAAATTGAATTTGGAATCTGATAAACATCTCTTTGTCTCTGTATCTGAAAATTTTTAATGTATCAAAAACCTCAAACAGCCCCCAGAGCTAAATTCCGGTCCATTCTTCATTTTGTTGTTTTATCCATTCAGCTTTTATTTCACCCTATAATTTTAATCTTTTAGTTTCTTGTCAAGGAAAAATATAAATAATTTTAAGACATTTTGCCAGCACTGTTAATTAAAACTAAACGCAGAGTTACATGACCTGAAGTTGCCGATTCTACGCAATACCAAAATGCAAATGTGGGTCATCTCGTGAAGAGACTAAACGATGACACAATCAGTAGAAATGCAAAAAGCAACAAGAACTTTTTGCATACAACATTTTTTCTACGATTGTTTTGGAACTCACATTCCTAGAGAATTTCTTTAGTCTTGTACTTTTGAAGATTTCAAATCACAAAAAGTTGAATTTGGAATCTGGCAAACATTTCTTTGTCTCTGTATCTGAAAATTTTAAATGTATCAGAAACCTCAAACAGCCCCCAGAGCTAAATTCCGGTCCATTCTTCGTTTTGTTGTTTTATCCATTCAGCTTTTATTTCACCCTATAATTTTAATCCTTTAGTTTCTTGTCAAGAAAAAATATAAATAATTTTAAGACATTTTGCCAGCACTGTTAATTAAAACTAAACGCAGAGTTACATGACCTGAAGTTGCCGATTCCACGCAATACCAAAATTGCAAATGTGGGTCATTTCGTGAAGAGACTTAACGATGACACAATCAGTAAAAATGCAAAAAGCAACAAGAACGTGTTGCATACCACATTTTTTCTACGATTGTTTTAGAACTCACATTCCTAGAGAATATCTTTAGTCTTATACTTTTGAAGATTTTTAATCACAAAAAATTGAATTTGGAATCTGGCAAACATTTCATTGTCTCTGTATCTGAAAATTTTAAACGTATCAAAAACCTCAAACAGCCCCCAGAGCTAAATTCCGGTCCATTCTTCATTTTATTGTTTTATCCATTCAGCTTTTATTTCACCCTATAATTTTAATCTTTTAGTTTCTTGTCAAGGAAAAATATAAATAATTTTAAGACATTTCGCCAGCACTGTTAATTAAAACTAAACGCAGAGTTATATGACGTGAAGTTGCCGATTCTACGCAATACCAAAATGCAAATGTGGGTCATCTCGTGAAGAGACTACGCCATGACACAATTAGTAGAGGTGCAAAAAACAACAAGAACGTGTTGCATACAACATTTTTTCTACGATTGTTTTAGAACTCACATTCCTAGAGAATATATATTTTAGTCTTGTACTTTTGAAGATTTTAAATCACAAAAAATTTAATTTGGAATCTGGTAAACATTTCTTTGTCTCTGTATCTGAAAATTTTAAATGTATCAGAAACCTCAAACAGCCCCCAGAGCTAAATTCCGGTCCATTCTTCAGTTTGTTGTTTTATCCATTCAGCTTTTATTTCGCCCTATAATTTTAATCCTTTAGTTTCTTGTCAAGGAAAAATATAAATAATTTTAAGACATTTCGCCAGCACTGTTAATTAAAACTAAACGCAGAATTACATGACCTGAAGTTGCAACAAGAACGTGTTGCATACAATATTTTTTCTACGATTGTTTTAGAACTCACATTCCTAGAGAATATATGTAGTCTTGCACTTTTAAAGATTTTAAAGTCTTTGTATCTGAAAATTTGAAATGTGTTAGAACCTTCGATTTCTCGAATATCAATTAGAAACTTTAGGGACCTTTGAAGCCTCACCAACCTTAGAATATTTCATTTCATCTTTGAGCATTAATTTCAAAAAATCCTACGATGCACTTAAAGTGTGGCTACAAGAAGTGGAGCAAGCCCTCAATTTGTGCATAGTTGGCTGGCTGCCAGCTCCCTTTCTTGAGGGTGTAACTAGTCGCAGCAGTGCTTGTTTTCTTGGAGTTTCAATTAATTTTTTTTACCGATAAGAATTTCTTTCAGAGAGGACTCGAACTGGTTTATTTACCATTAAGAATTTTATATGTTGAGAACGTTTCGGGTCGAATAAATTAAATCTCGGGCTTTCACTAAATCACATACTTAACCTAATAAAAAAGTAATCGTCTGGTACAAGGAAAGGGAATTACGGAATTCTGTTTCGCGTGGGTCAACCTCCAGAGGGCAACTAGATTATCTTTCCACAACCTAAATAAATACCCAGGGCTCCTGTGCCGCTAGTTGAGAAAGTTTAAAATGCTTTGTAACCACGGCCTTTGTCCAAATTTATTCATTCCGTTCGGAATAAAGCTTGGAAATCTGTTCTTTCTCAATAGAACTTACACCATCCAGAAGCTTAATAAAAGATCACCCCGGATGTAGGTGTAGTTAGAAGCAAAAACAATTTGAAAACTTCCGACTTTCGATCTTTTACCTCTAAAGTTCCCATTCTCGAGATACCACAATTATTTTAATATTTTAAGCTCCCAACCAAAGTTTTTATACGACAAAACACTTTCAGGATGTCCCGGCGTTCACAAAAAAATTAATTAGAACGACCGGATTACAGGCATTGCTGCGACTTATTACACCCTCCAGAAGGGGTGCTGGCATTCAGCCAACTACGCAGAAATTGAGAGCTTGTGGTTGCAGTTTGGAATGTCGGATGCCTACAGCTTCAACTCATGTGTATCATTAAATTTATTACGTAAATATCGCCGATAACGCGGCGACTTGACGATGATACAGTTTGAAAGTTCATTTTACCCACTTAGGATATCCACCTGCCAGTTCCCAATTCGTTCATGAAACATCCCCCACGTTCGATTTTGGAAGCTTCCATTCAATTTCAGTCCCGCCAACCCACTCCTCCCTCCATTAGTCAGTTTTGAATTTCACTGTGGCGCTGAAATTTTAACCTAATTACGTCCACCAATAGACCTTTTTAAAAAACAAACACTCCCTCCGGAGTAAATTGATTCTAACGCCGCCGTTTTCCAAACGAGATGTTTGTTTATGGGGGTTCTTGTGCGCCTCCGCTGTTATTTCCAGCTTCGTCAAACGATGCGTGCGACATCCTATTATTCCAGCAATGTCTATGAAAATGCACACACTGGACCCAACGGTGCGTCGTGTAAATATTTATGGAACAGGAGGTAGAGAAAGCTTGTCGGAGTGGACCTCATTAATCAGAGTGTTTTAGCGAAGGAGAGACAAAGAGGCGTAGTTTTGTGTCTTCAAAAAAATTTTAATTTGGAGAGAGCGTTTTTCGATTTGGTGGTTTTCAGCTGTCTTTATGATTCTGGAATAATAGGTCACACCAAAACATAGGTTTTTGTTCCGATTAAATTTGCGAAACCTTGTTATTGCCTAGGGCAGTCCGCGGCTAGTGATCCATGTCTTGCAACGTGTGAAGTCGTAACCTTAGAACTATTTACTTCTTGTAGGTTAAAAAATATTAGCAGCAAAAAACAATGGATGTGGTTTAAATTTTTCATGAAAAAAACAATGATTGTATACGACTTTGAAACGATCGGAATAACTATGTCATTGCCTGTACTCTTAAAAAATCCAATAATATCTATGTATATACATATGTATAAAAGTACATGCAATGACATAAAAGTTTAAAGAATCCACACAATCGGATAAATTAACAAAATCAAAAAGAACAGTTTTGTTTACATTTATTGCCAATTAAATTTTAACACTTCGGATTTTGATGTTTTTAGGTTCTCAGAATTTCAGATTCTTAACTCCATTCTTCCATAAATTCATAACCCGTAAATCCAATAATTTCTTAACTCCTTTACATAAGTAGAACAAAAAATTAATAACTCCATAATTATTTTATTTTATAAACTTATGACTCCCTACTCTTTAGATTTCAAGTTCAATAAAATCATATTTATAAATCCACTAACTGACCTCACAAACGTTGTCCTGTCCAAATTTCAATCAATTCGTTTTTGGACAAATTTATTATACCGGGTTTAACTGTGGCTAAAAACCATCCAGGGATCCACTCAAACACACACAAATTTTTTTATCAAAATCGGTCAAGCCGTTTAGGGGGAGAAGAAGTACGAACACATGCACACCGGAATTTTATATACCGGGTCCAACTGTGGCTAAGGACCATCCAGGTGACCCCACCAATACAAAAAAAATCGTCAAAATCGGTCAGAAAATAAAATATATATTTTCTCTGATCCACTCAAACACACAAAATTACATCAAAATTACGAACACACGCACACCGAAATTTTATATATAAAAATAAATAACTTCATAACCCCTTACTTCAATAACAGCCTAGCTCCATATTTGATCATTCGATAAAGGAATTCCATAACTTGATGTCTTTATAATCTCATAATTTATTATACATCTCGATAACTTCTTAGAACCATTAGTTATTACCATAATTCGATAACTTGATACTTGATCATTTAATTCCACAATTCCGTAATTCTGTAATAAGAGCATAATCACAATTCCATAACTCTGTGCAGCGATAACATCAATAACTCCAGAAATCCATAATTCCAAAATTAGATTATGCGATAACTCTATAGCTATAAATCCAGAATTCAGACACTTAACTTAATCATTTCCATAATTCGGTAATTTGAATCATAAAACCATATCTTCATCAGTTCATAATTCCATAATCCCATAACTGCTAATTCCATAATCCCATAATTTGCTAATTCCATAAATCGGATAAATCAATAATTAAATGACGGTAATTTAAGAACTAGATAAATTCGATAGTTCAATAATTTTACAATTCGATAACACGACAAGTAGATAATCTTATAAATTCATAATTCGATAATTCAATAATTTGACAATTCGGTAACTTAACCAATTTGTAATTACATAATAAGGTAATAAATCGAAAATTCGATGTTTGCATAATTATATCCATAACTTCATAAATCCGGAATTCCATTTTTACATAACTTCATAACTGTATAATTCCATAACTTTTCAAAACCATAACTCCTATAATTCCATAGGCCGCTAAATCGATAATTTGATAACTCCACAAGTTCATAACTGGATAATGCAATAATTTAATAAAATCTTAACTCCATACTTCCATGAACTTTATCCTCTTAATTTAATAACACCATAATTAGATAATTTTATAAACCTATGGCTCGATAACTCTCTAATATAATAACTAGATAATTTGATCACTCGATAAATTGGTAATTCAATAATTTCATAATTCATAAATCCATAATTCGATAATTTAATAACTTCTTAACTCCATACCTCTATAACTTCATAACCCCTTACTTCAAAAACACCCTAACTCCATTGGGTATTCGATAATTCGATAAATTTATAACTCGATAAATCGATAATCCGATAGCGTTGGATAACTTTATAATCTGATAAGTATATGTATATGTGGATAACTCGTTAGCTCAAAAAATTGATAGTATAATTCGATAACTTTATGCTTCCAATCCATAATTCCATAACTTCTAATTCCATAATCCCACAATTCGCTAATTCTATAACTCGATAATTCAATAACTGGATAATTTCGTAAATTCATAATTCTATAATTTTGCAGTTCTATAACTCGATAAGTGGATAATTTTATAAATTCATAAGTCGATAATTCAATAATTTGACAATCCGATATTTTCTTTTTAATCAATGATTCGATAAGTCTATTATTTGCCAATACGGAAACTCCACCAATTCGTAATTCCATAACTACATAACGTGATAAATCGAAAATATGATGCTTGCATAATTATATCTATAGCTTCTTGATTCCAAAATTCTATATGTTCATAACTGTATAACTCGTAACTCTATAATTCTAAAATAACTTGATAAATCGATAATTCGATAATTTGATAATTCTACAGATTAATAACACGATAATTCGAAGATTTAGTAAAATCTTAACTCCATACCTAACTAATTTGATTATTCCATATCTTCGAAATTCTATAATTTGATAATTTTAAAGTTCAATACGTCGATAATTTCGTAATTCGATAACTCCACTATTTCGTGATTCGTTAACCGGGTAACCCAATGAATCTATAATTTGATAATGCCATAAATTCATAATTCTGTAATTCAATAACTCCCATAACTTTATGACCCCATAATTCAGTAACTCAACACCTTGATAATCCGATAAGTCCATAATTCATAATTTGATCATTCATAACTGTAGACCTCCACAACTTCGCAACCGTATGACTTTGCAACCCGATAATGTAATTAGTAGGTAATTCAATTACTCGATAACATGGTAATGCGATAATTTCATAATTCATATAATTCCATAATTTGATAACTTTTTAACTCATAATTCCTTATTTCAATAACTCCCTAACTTTTTAATTCGATAACTTAATAACATAACTTTACAACGGAATAATTCTGTATCTACATTACTCGATAACTCGTTATGTCGATAAGCTAATTCCATAATCCGATCATAATCACAATTCCATAACTCTGTGTAGCGATAATTACAATAACTCCACAAATCCATAATTCCAAAATAATTCGATTTTTCCATAACTCCGTAATTCCACAATTTGGTAATTTAATATTTCGAGAACTTGATACGTGATTAATCCCATAGTTCCAGAATGTCGTCACCTTATGATTCATAATTATATAAGTCCGTAATTCCATAATACCATAACTCAATCATTTTCATAATTTTATAATTCTATAATTCCATCATTCGAATCATAAAACTGCATAACTCCATAACCATAACTTCTTCAGTTCTAAATATTCTATAATACCATAAGACTATAGTTCGATAATTTAATAATTTGACTATTCGAAAATTCCATTAAGTAATAATTCGAAAATTATTAAGCCCTGAATTATGTAGTTATGGCGTTTAGAAGTTATGGGGTTATGTATTTATGGAATTATGCAGTTTTGAAGTCATGGATTTCTGGAATCATAAGGTATGGGAATTCTGGATTTATGAAATTATGGAGTAAAGAATTCATTGTTGGTACTATGGAATAATAGAATCATAGAATTTTCGGTTTATGGCCTTATCTAGTTATCGAATTATTCACTTATGAAGTAATCTATAATATAATAACTAAATAATTTGATTATTCTATAAATTGGTAATTCGATAATTACTTAATTAATTAACACCATACCTCTATAACTTCATTAGCCCTTACTTCAAAAACACCCTAACTCCATTAGATATTCGATAATTCGATAAATTTATGGCTTGATAAGTCAATAATTTGATGGCGTAAGATAACTTTATAATCTGATAATTATATGTATATGTCGATAACTCGTTAGCTCGATTAATTAATAGCATAATTCGATAACTTCATGCTTCCAATCCATAATTCCATAATACCATAACTTCTAATTCCATAATCTCAGAATTCGCTAATTCGATAACTAGATAATTTCGTAAATTTATAATTCGATAATTACCAGTTCCATAACGATATCTAGATAATTGTATAAATTCATAATTCGACAATTCAATAATTTGACAATCCGATAATTTCTTTAATCAATGATTCGATAAGGCTATTATTCGACATTACAGAAACTCCACCAATTCGTAATTCAATAACTACATAACGTGATAAATCGAAAATACGATGCTTGCATAATTATATCTATCACTTCTTGATTCCAAAATTCCATATGTCCATAACAGTATAACTCGAAACTCTATAATTCCAAAATAACTCGATAACTTAAATCGATAATTTGATAACTCCACAGATTAATAAACACGATAATTCGAAGATTTAATAAAATCTTAACTCTATACGTCCCTACCTTCATAACTTCTTAACTCCACAATTCGTTAACTCCGTAATTAAAAATTCGTTATCTCTATAACTCGAAAATTCCATAATTCGATAATTGATAATTCAATAACTCCATAATACCATAACCAAATAATTCCATTATTCGATCATTAGAATCATAATTCCATAACTCAATAGATCCACAACTCGGTTATTCCATAGTACCAGAAATGAATATTTTTTCCATAATTTCATAAATCCAGAATTCCAATACCACAATTATAATTCCATAAATTCATGACTGCATAATTTCATAAGTTCATGAATCCGTAACTCCATAACGCGTAAACGCCATAATTACGTAATTCAGTCGAGGATAGACAGTCACTAAGGGCTTCAGCTATAAACGAAATCGTCAAGGGCTTTAGCAATTTAAGTCGAGAGAAAAAGAATGGACTTAAGGAAGTATAAAATTTTGGTATTATGGGATTATGGAGTTAAGAAGTTATCGAATTGTCATATAATTTTCGATAACTCAAATTACAAAATTATGAACTGCACTAAGTTATTGAAATAAGAGATTATGAAGTTATGGATCTATGGAGATAAGAAGTTATTATATCATGGAATTGTCAATTATTCATCATCGAATTACCAAGTTATTGAGTAATCAAATTATCTAGTGATTAAATTATTGAGGTATGGAGTCATAGGTTTAGGAAGTTATGAAGGTATAAAATTATGAATTTATTGAGTTATCAAATTACTTACTTATAAATAATGGACTTGAATTATCATATTATTGTTAATCTATCGAGCTATGGAATTATGGGGTTATAAAGTTATGGAAGTATAAAGTTACGAAATTATCGAATTATCGAATTTTGGAATTATAAATTTCTGGAGGTATTGGATGGAGTTCTGTATCCACAGAGTTATGGAATTGTGATTCGAATGATCGAATTTGCGAATTATGGAATGAACTTAGCGACCTAACCAGTTATCGATTAATATAGATATAGAGCCCGATTTCATGTTGATTTGTGACTGGTCGCAAATGCCCGTTGCTATGGAAACGCCTTAACTAAAGCCCAGGCAGTAAGGCTCAATTTCATGTGAAATGACGTTATCGAATGATTGACTTATCGTGTTACAGATTTATCGAATTATGGAGTTGGAGAGTTATTGAAATAACGGGTTATGAGGTTCTGTAGATATGGAGTTAAAAAGTTATCAAATTATGAATTATAAAATTATCGAATTACCAAGTTATCGAGTTATGGACTCATAAGGTTACGAAGTGATGGAGGTATATAATTATGAAATTATTGAGTTATTAAATTATTCAATTATGAATCATGGCATTATCGAATTATCATAATTGTTAAATTATTGAGTTATTGAATTATGGGGTTATAAGTTATAGAAGTTACGAAATTATATAACTATCATAACTATCGGGTTATTGAATTACAGAATTATGAATTTATGGAATTATCAAATTATAGATTCATTGAGTTACCTGGTTAACGAATCACGAAATTGTGGAGTTATCGAATTATGGAATTTCGAAGGTATGGAATAATCAAATTTTGGAACTATGGATTTCTAGAATTATTGGAGTGATGGATCCACAGAGTTATGGAATTGTGGTTCGAATGATCGAATTTTGGAATTATGGAATTACCTTATCGAAATAACGAGTTATCAAGTAATAGATATAGACTCATCCAGTTATCAAGCTATGTTATCGAATTATCGAGTTATATATTTATTGAGATATTGAATTATGGAGTTTGAGAGTTATTGAAATAAGGGGTTATGAGGTGGTGGAGATATGATAGAGTTCCGAAATTATAGAATTATGGGGTTATTGAATTCGGTATTATGAATTTATGGCTTTATCAAATTATAGATTCAATTAGGAATTATAGACTTATCGAATTATCAACTGGTTTACGACTTATTATAGAATGATGGAAATCTGGAATTATAGAATCATTGAGTTATCGCGTTATAAACGTACCCAGTTATCGAATGTTGTAAAGGAGTTGGTGAATTATGAATTAATTCAAATTATTGAATTATTGATTTGTGGATGTAATGAATGAATGAGTACAGTCTTCCATAAGAAATTTGCTTAGCTTTTTTTACACTTATTGTTAAACATCATTCTGTAGAAAATATTTCAAGAAATAGAATTGTCATCTACATAACTCATTTTGTAGTTGAGTTTTGCAAGCAAAACTTTACAAAGAGAGTTCTGCATTCTACAGACATAAATAAAGGTCTCGTTAAGGTTCTAATCGTTTTATTTGTGGTAGTAATAAAATTGGCTGGATTTTCACACGACATAAAGTTCTAAAACTAAGTTCGTGTGCGCTGTAGCGTTCGGATATTCCGGATATTAAAATTGTAACGTCTACGTAACATGAACTCTCAAATTTCTACCAATATTGTTACCTCAAGATGGTTAATGTTCACGTTCGGTGTATAGAGATTACACTAAGCAAAATGACTCTTGTCTATAATATGCCTGGCCCATTAAACCCTCTCAGAGTCATCTCTGCTCCGCACCACTACAAAATTTAATGAAGGAGCCGATACCCAAGTGGCAGCCTCGACTAATTAATCCGTACATATTAATGCACCCTATAATTATTACACGATCAAAGCGGCCGTAATTTAATTGTTGTTAGACGACTTTCAAACAAAAATCCGACACTCTTTAACGAGACAAACTCCGCCAATATCCCCGAACTTACCAAAATAAGTTTCACTTTGTAGAATCAGGCTCACATTATTAAAGTGATCGCAACAATACGATGAAAATTTCAACGGCGTAAAAGCAACGATTTGAGCTAGAGTCGGAAGCGGAAACGCGGCCATTAGCATTCTGTTCTTTTATTGCCGTGCATTCGAAGGAAAGCGCAGGAATCGGGAACGCTTTCTAAACTTCTCTTTTCGTTACTTCTGCAACACAGTGGTTAAAATCGAGAGAGGATTTTGTTTCGGTATTTGAGCTTTCACATTGCACCACAACAGCGCCGAAAGTTCGAAAATGGCACCACGAGCTTTCTGTCCATTTGGCTCGATGCCAGCAACCCCATTTTAAGTGTGTAACAAGTCCGTGACCTTGTCTTCCCAATTAATATTTTTTCCCAACGATGAGGGTCGCTGGAGACGTCTCTCCAAATCTGGATAGAGAGACGGGTTAAGCGAAATTAAAAGAGATTAGAGCTGATTAGGGTAGCGCTTTGTAGGGTGTGCGCAATTATTGCCTTTTATTTTTGGATGGTGCTCGGCCGACGAGATATTGATTACTGAACTATTATTACAAACAGTCGGATGAGGGAGAGAAGAGAAACGTAATAATTAAAGTAGGGGTGGAAAGGCGACGATTTTATGTCGTTTTTGTGATTTGAATTTTAATTGCGGTGGGGTGAGTTTTTATGACCTAGTTAAGATGTGAGCAAAATTTGGGGGTGTAATGGAGAGAAAATGTCTTAATTTGGGAAAAATATCAGCACATTCTTTAGACAGTATTTGCAGTCAGTTTATACAGCTGGAATTTAGTGGTGAAAATAAAAAGCGACAATACATCCTTTAACAGCAACAGGCAACGCAAAAAGGAACAAACTTTCGTGTTGACATTGCTTGCTTTTCTCGGCACAGAAAAGAGATTTTAGAGATTACAACGACTTGGAACATTTATCAATCGCTCTCCAAAACTTGATCAACCGGGAAACCGTGCGAATTTTATATTGAAAATGTACTTCAGAAAATTTAATTTTATTTTAATTGATGGTTTGAAATTTTAAACACTTGCTGATAAGACTATGATTATTATTTATTTTATGGAGAGTTCTTCGGCTTTATGCCTCACGCAAAAAAAATATCTTTTCGAAGTCATGTCTTTTAGTCCACTCTCTTCTCATTGTACCACCGCGCCCAGAATCTGTAGTTGCCGTTGTTCCAGGAGCTCGTGTCCAGCAACACGACCCAACGCAACTGGCGCGGTATCCTCATCGCCCTCCTCGTCATCGTGGTAGTGCTGGCGCTCATCGTCACCTCGGTGGTCCTGCTGACACCCCCCGACGAGGGGCCGAGAGTCAAGGGCGCCAGGTTCAAGCTGCAGGATATCCTGGGTCACGACTTCCAGCCGTTGAGGTTCAACGGGACGTGGATTTCAGGTCAGTTGAAAAAGATTCTTAAATTTGCCATCGCGTATACAAGACTCGTTTGATCGACTTGTGGTAAAAGCTACCTCATAATTCAATAACTCAATAGATTAACCATAATGCGATAATTCGAGAAGTCCATAATTTCATAATTCTATACCTCCATGATTTAATAACTTTTTACCTCCATATCTTCATAACCTCATAACCCCTTATTTCAATAAATCCCTAAGTCCATAAGTCGATAACTATAGCTCGATAAGTCGATAATTCGATAACGTAAATCTATAACTTGACAACTTGCACTGTTGCACTGTCGATAAGCTAATTCCATAATTCTGTGATTCCAAAATTCGATTATTCGTTCCATAACATCAATACCTCCAGATATCCAATAATTCCAATATTCGATTTTCCATAACTTAGAAATTCCATAATTTGATGATCTCATAGATGGATACGTTGATAATTTCCATACTTTACAATTTCATGATTCGTTAACTGGGTAACTCTATGACCCCATAATTCAATAATTCGATAATTCAACAACTTGATAAACCGATAAGTCCATAATTCATAATTTGATAATTCAAGAATTTCATAATTATATACCTCCATAACTTCAGAACGATATGACTCCACAACTCTATAATTACAACTTTGTAATTCGATAATTTCGTAATTCATAATTCCATAATTTGACAACTTCTTAACTCCATACCTCCATAACCTCATAACCTCTTATTTCATTCAATTTCTAACTCTTTCATTCGATAAATCTACAGCTTGATAAGTCGATAATTCTCTAACGTAATTACATAACTTAACAACTATATCTTATATTACTGGATAACCCGTTATGTTGATAAGCTATTTCCATAATTCTAAAATTCCATAATTTGATTTACAATTCCATAACATAAATGAATTATTCCATAACGTCGATAATTTTATAATTCAATAACTCCACAATTTCGTGATTCGTTAACTGGGTAACTCAAGGACTATAATAATTTGATAATGCCATAAATTCATAATTCTGTAATTCAATAACCCCAAAATTCTATAATTTCGTTACTCCATTATACTCCCATAACTTTATGACCCCAGAATGCAATAATTCGATAATTCATCAACTTGATAAACCGATAAGACCATAATTTATTCATAATTTGATAATTCAAGAATTTCATAATTATACAGCTCCATAACTTCGCAACGTTATGACTCCACAACTCGATAATTACAACTTGGTAATTCGATAATTTCATAATACATAATTCCATAATTTGACAACTTCTTAACTCCAAACCTCCATAAACTCATAATCCCTTATATCAATAACTCCGTAACTCTTTGATTCGATAAATCTACAGTTCGATAAGTCGATAATTCTCTAACGTAATTACATAACTTAACAGCTCTATATCTATATTACTGGATAACCCGTTATGTTGATAAGCTATTTCCATAATTCAAAAATTCGATAATTCGATTTACAATTCCATAACATAAATCAATTATTCCATAACGTCGATAATTTTATAATTCTATATCAAAATTTCGTGATTCGTTAACTGGGTAACTGAATGACTATAATAATTTGATAATGGCATAAATTAATATTTCTGTAATTCAATAACCCGAAATTCTATAATTTTGTTGCTCCATTATACTCCCATAACTTTATAACCCCATAATTCCATAATTCGATAATTCAACAACTTGGTAAACCGATAAGTCCATAATTTATTCATAATTTAATAATTCCAGAATTTCATAATTATATACCTCCGTAACTTCGCAACGCTATGACTCCACAAGTCGATAATTTCAAGTTGGAATTCGATAATTTCGTAATTCATAATTCCATAATTTGACAACTTCTTAACTCCATACCTCCATAACCTCATAACCTCTTATTTCATTCAATTTCTAACTCTTTCATTCGATAAATCTACAGCTTGATAAGTCGATAATTCTCTAACGTAATTACATAACTTAACAACTATATCTTATATTACTGGATAACCCGTTATGTTGATAAGCTATTTCCATAATTCTAAAATTCGATAATTTGATTTACAATTCCATAACATAAATGAATTATTCCATAACGTCGATAATTTTATAATTCAATAACGCCACAATTTCGTGATTCGTTAACTGGGTAACTCAAGGACTATAATAAATTGATAATGCCATAAATTCATAATTCTGTAATTCAATAACCCAAAATTCTATAATTTCGTTACTCCATTATACTCCCATAACTTTATGACCCCAGAATGCAATAATTCGATAATTCATCAACTTGATAAACCGATAAGACCATAATTTATTCATAATTTGATAATTCAAGAATTTCATAATTATACAGCTCCATAACTTCGCAACGTTATGACTCCACAACTCGATAATTACAACTTGGTAATTCGATAATTTCATAATACATAATTCCATAATTTGACAACTTCTTAACTCCAAACCTCCATAAACTCATAATCCCTTATATCAATAACTCCGTAACTCTTTCATTCGATAAATCTACAGTTCGATAAGTCGATAATTCTCTAACGTAATTACATAACTTAACAGCTCTATATCTATATTACTGGATAACCCGTTATGTTGATAAGCTATTTCCATAATTCCAAAATTCGATAATTCGATTTACAATTCCATTACATAAATCAATTATTCCATAACGTCGATAATTTTATAATTCTATATCAAAATTTCGTGATTCGTTAACTGGGTAACTGAATGACTATAATAATTTGATAATGGCATAAATTAATATTTCTGTAATTCAATAACCCGAAATTCTATAATTTTGTTGCTCCATTATACTCCCATAACTTTATAACCCCATAATTCCATAATTCGATAATTCAACAACTTGGTAAACCGATAAGTCCATAATTTATTCATAATTTAATAATTCCAGAATTTCATAATTATATACCTCCGTAACTTCGCAACGCTATGACTCCACAACTCGATAATTTCAAGTTGGTAATTCGACAATTTCGTAATTCATAATTCCATAATTTGACAACTTCTTAACTCCATACCTCCATAACTTCATAATCCCTTATTTCATTAACTCCCTGACTCTTTAATTCGAGAAATCTACAGCTTGATAAGTCGATAATTCTCTAACTTAATTACATAACTTAACAACTGAATAACTCTATATATATTACTGGATAACCCGTTATGTTGATAAGCTATTTCCATAATTCCAAAATTCGATCATTATTAGCTTTACAATTCCATAACATGAATCAATTATTCCATAACGTCGATAATTTTATAATTCAATAACTCCACAATTTCGTGATTCGTTAACTGGGTACCTCAATGACTATAATAATTTGATAATGCCATAAATTCATAATTCTGTAGCTCATAATGCAATAATTCGATAATTCAAGAAATTAATAAACCGACAAGTCCATAGTTTATTCATAATTTGATAATTCAAGAATTTCATAATTATATACCTCCGTATCTTCGCAACGCTATGACTCCACAACTCGATAATTACAACTTGGTAATTCGATAATTTCGTAATTCATAATTCTATAATTTGACAACTTCTCAACTAAATACCTCTATAACTTCATAATCAATTATTTCATTAACTCCCTAACTCTTTCATTCGAGAAATCTACAGCTTGATAAGTCGATAATTCTCTAACTTAATTACATAACTATCTATCTATATTCCCATCATTCCAAAATTCGATAATTGTATTCACAATTCCATAACATAAATCAATTATTCCATAACTTCAAGACTCGATTTGATAATTTCATAGTTGGATACGTCGATAATTTTATAATTCAATAACTCCACAATTTCGTGATTCGTTGACTGGGTAACTCAATGACCATAAATTCATAATTCCGTAATTCAATAACCCGATAGTTCTATAATTTCGGAACTCCATCATATCTCCACAACCTCATAACCCCCTATTTCAGTAACTCCCTAACTCCATAATTCAATACATATCTCGATAAATCTATAAGTCGATATTCGATAACGTAATTCCATAACTTGACAACTGGATGAGTCTATATCATTATTACTTGATAACTCGTTATTTCGATAAGGTAATTCCATAATTCTAGAATTCGATCATTCGAATCACAACTCCATAACTCTGTCGTGGATCCATAATATCGAATACCTCCAGAAATCCATAATTTCAAAATTTGATTATTCCATACTTTCGAAATTCCATAATTTGATAACTCCACAATTTCGTGATTCGTTAACCGGGTAACTCAATGAATCTATAATTTGATAATGCTATAAATTCATGATTCTGTAATTCAATAACTCCCATAACTTGATGACCTCATAATTCAATAATTCGATAATTCAACAACTTGACAATCCGATAAGTTCATAATTTGATAATTCATAACTATAGACCTCCATAACTTCACAACCGTATAACTATACAACTCCATAATTTGATAACCTTTTAACTCGTAATTCTTTATTTCAATAACTCCCTAACTTCTTAATTCGATAAATCTATAGCTCTATAAGTCGCTAATTCGATAATTTAACTACATGACTTTACAACTGAATAATTCTATATCTATATTACTCGATAACTCGTTATGTCGATAAGCTAATTTCATAATCCGATCATGATCACAATTCCATAACTCTGTGCAGCGATAATTGCAATAACTCCACAAATCCATAATTCCAAAATAATTCGATTGTTCCATAATTTGGTGATTTAATAGTTTGAGAACTTGATACGTAAATAATCCCATAATTCCAAAATGTCGTCACCTTATGATTCATAATTATATGATCCGTAATTCCATAATACCATAACTCAATCATTTCCATAATTTCACAATTATAGATCATTCGAATCATACAACACTCCATAACTCCATAAACATAACTTCCTAAGTTCTAAACATTCTATAAAGTCCATAGTTAGATAATTTAATAATTTGACTATTCGAAAATTCCATTATGTAATAATTCGAAAATTATTTTACAATTCTATAACTTGACCAATTCGTAACTTCTTAACTCCATAAATCCATAATACTAGAATTTTATAATTCCGTAAATCCAGTCTTGGCGACTGTCTTTCGTTTACGATTTCATTTATCAATGAAGCCCTGAATTATTTCGTTATGGCGTTTAGGAGTTATGGTGTTATGGATTTATGGAATTATGAAGTTATGAAGTCATGGATTTATGGAATCATAAGGTTTTGGAATTCTGGATTTATGAAATTGTGGAGTAAAGAATTCATTTCTGGGACTATGGAATAATAGAATCACCGAATTTTCGGTTTATGGCCTTATCTAGTTGTCGAATTATTCACTTATCAAGTTATCGATTTATGGTATTATAAAATTATGGAATTATAGAGTGACAGAAATAATGAATTATTAATTGCGCAGTTATCGAATTGTGGAGTTAACAAGTTATAAAATTCACGGGTTATGAATTTTGGGAGGTTTGAAGTTAAGATGTTATTAAATTATCGAATTATCGTGTTATTATTTGTGGAGTTATCAAATTATCGATTTATTGGAATTATAGATTTATGTAGTGATTGAGTTATTTTATTATGGAATTATAAAGTTAGGAATTTTGAAGTTATGGGGTTATACAGTTATGGACATATTGAATTTTGGAATCATGAAGTTATGGATATAATTATGCAAGCATTGTATGCATTTTCAATTTATCACGTTATCTAGTTATGGAATTACAAATTGGTGTAGTTACCGAATTGTTAAATAATGTAATTATCGAATTATTGATTAAAGAAATTATCGGATTGTCAAATTATTGAATAATCGAATTAAGAAATTAAAAAATTATCTACTTTTCGTGTTATAGAATTGTAAAAATATCGAATTATGAATTTACGAAAGTATGTAGTTATCGAATTATCGAGTTATAGAATGAGTGAATTCTGGGATTATGGAATTAGAAGTTATGGTATTATGGAATTATGAACTGATGGAGTTCTGGATTTATGAAATTATAGAGTAAAGAATTCATTTTTGGTACTATGGAATAATAGAATCACCGAATTTTCGGTTTATGGCCTTATCTAGTTATCGAATTATTCACTTATCAAGTTATCGATTTCTGGTATTATAGAATTATGGAATTCTAGAGTGACAGAAATAATGAATTATTAATTGCGCAGTTATCGAATTGTGAATTTAACAACTTATAAAATTAACTGGTTATGAATTTTGGGAAGTATGGAGTTAGGATGTTATTAAATTATCGAATTATCGTGTTATTATTTGTCGAGTTATCAATTTATCAATTTATCGAGTTGTCGGCCTACGGAATTATAGAGCATATTATCGAGTTGTAGAATTAGTGAATTCTGGGACTATGGAATTAGAAGTTATGGTATTATGAAATTATGAACTGATGGAGTTTTAGATTTATGAAACTATGGAGTAAAGAATTCATTTTTGGTACTATGGAATAATAGAATCATCGAATTTTCGGTTTATGGCCTTATCTAGTTATCGAATTATTCACTTATCAAGTTATCGATTTATGGTATTATAGAATTATGGAATTATAGAGTGACAGAAATAATTAAATATTAATTGCGCAGTTTTCGAATTGTAGAGTTAACAACTTATAAAATTATCTGGTTATGAATTTTGGGAAGTATGGAGTTAAGATGTTATTAAATTATCGAATTATCGTGTTATTATTTGTCGAGTTATCAATTTATTGATTTATCGAGTTGTCGGCCTACGGAATTATAGAGCATATTATCGAGTTGTAGAATTAGTGAATTCTGGGATTATGGAATTAGAAGTTATAGTATTATGCAATTATGAACTGATGAAGTTCTGGATTTATGATTCGAATTATCGAATTATGGAAATGATTCAATTAGGGTATTATGAAATTTTGGACTTATAGATATATTATGGATTTATGAAATCATAAGGTGTCGGCATTCTGGGGTTATTGGATTTATGGGATTATTTACGTAGCAAGTTGTCGAATTATGAAACTACCAAATCATGGAATTACGAAGTTATAGAACGATCGAATTTTGGAATTATGGATTTCTAGATTTATGAATTGCAGAAGCATGAAGTTATCGAATTATGGTATCAACTTATCGACGTAATCAGATAGAAATATATTTATCATTTTTATAAAGTTATCAAGTCATGGTATTGAAGTAAGGGGTTATGAAGCTATGGAGGTTATGGAATTATCGAATTATCGATTAAAAAAATTATCTACTTATCGAATTATCCGTTTTCCAGAATTAGCGAATTCTGGGATTATGAAATTAGGCGCTTAAGCGATGTTAAGATTTCCCGACGTAAATTTTTTATACTTCTCTCCGGGTAATAAACCGGCACCTCTGGCAACCACTTTTATTTTCAGCCGTTTTCTAAACGAGCACTAAAACCGAATCATTATTTTTTTCAGAAGTTTCATTTCGCGAGCCTTACCCATGATTGAAAACGTGTTTGCACATAAATTCCATTTTTACAAGAGGCTCGACGTCGGTCTCGGCCCGGAACAGGCATTGAGGTAATTCAATCCGGGCGGAACGGATCCATTCAGACGTAACAGAATCAACTCACGAAAACGCACCGGCAAATTATAAACGAGTGAAGGAAAATACGAAGATTTATTGAACCTTCGGACTTACCATTAATGTTGAGGAAAATGTTTTAGAAGGAATTTTATCGGATGGATCGATGATGGCGTGCTGCGAGGAAGGCATCTTTTGGAGTCGTGCTATTCACAATTTATTAGTAATCATTTGGAAATTATGTTGATTTAGCTTCGCAGGAAACGAACAGGAAAGTGAACTGTGAGACGATGTTTGGAAAAATGTTGTATGCACCACGTGTAAAAGTAATTTAGTACTGGAGTGATTATAAAACCTTAGGAAACGATGCATCAACAATTTCGTCCAATTTAATTATCGGCTTGTTAATTTGTTCCATGTTGAATTCATCAATTGTATGCTTATGCAACGTATCGACAGCCCGCATAAAAATCTGCCGGGAAATAAATAATTTGCGGTTGACAGAAAAAATCGAATCGATGCGGTCGCGTGCGGACGCAAAACCATGTTCCCGTTTCAGATTCTTTCAAAAGATAAATACGCTCAATTAATGAAATTATTCGTTCGATGGAGATAAATCGATGGGTTAAAACGAGCTTAAAGCCGTGGACTAAACCCGATTTATGCTTTTTGGAATGTTGGGAGCTTAATGACCTTGAAAGCGGTTCGGTTATCGAGAGCCGATTTATTTTTCGATGGCACTGTCGAGAAATGGTTGTTTTTTGTTAATATGAACTTGTAGTTTCGTAAAAGGGTATCTGACTGAAGAATTTTTATCACAACGACAATAAATCTCTTTTATGAGCCACCACCTCACAAGTCGTTCTCCCATCTCTGCTCTGTATATCGTAAAGAATGATCGTCCCCCATTCCGTGGGTATATCGATAAAACAGCACTGAAGCTCGAAGAGATAAAATATGCAGGTCTGAAATAATGGGACGCATAAGTTACTTCTCAAGTTTATAATACAGTGTGGTAACTTTCCCGTCCCTTTTGAACGTAAAGATGAAATAAAAGTCAACGACGTCAAATTCGAAATTTTGAAATAAACTTTGCAGCCAATTAATTCCTTTTACAATTTTTAATTATTTCATCAGTTGTCTCCCATCGGCGGTCCCACAATAGGTGTCTAATTTATTTGTCGCGAAATTACGAAAATTAGAGCCGAGCGTCACTGCAATATTCAATAACTCAATTTGGGGAAGTTTAGAGCGTAATTTGTTGCCGTCAACGGAGAGCGCTCCCCAGGGACGCGGCATTTTTGAAGCGGAGGCGTTTCCACATTGTTGACGGGAATTTTACCGTTTAATTTGAGATTGTTTCTGAAGGGGATGAAAAGCAATGCGTCAATTTCAATTTCTGGGTTAAGCGTGCGTTTCTTTGCAGACATGGAACTGGTATACAGGGACCAATGGGGCGGAATCAGCGTCATGCACGCGTCAAACTTATCAGTCCGCACGCTGATGTCTAATCAGACTTTCGTGAGTATTTCAAATCGTAATTGAATATCGAACCGTTTTCTGTAAAAAAAACACTTGCTTCTTTGTTGGCAGCTGCGATTAAATCCTGCGAGGTTTTCATTGTCGTCGGACCAGCGATACCTCCTGCTGGCGCAGAACGTGCAGAAGCTCTTCCGCCACTCGTACCTGGCGCAGTATATCGTCTACGACATCCAGACAGGGTAATTAATTCCCTCCTAGTAGTATATTATATCATATTCTTTCCAATGTAAAAATCAATAATGGAGTGGCAAATTTTGTAGAAGAGATGAATATGAACTTAGGTTTTCGCGATTTCGGGTTCTTCAAATTCTCAGGTTTTGAAAGATCTCAAATTGTCCAAATTCCCAAGTTCTTTAATGTCTCGGTTCTCTAACAGCCCGATTTCATGTTGATTTGTGACTGGTCGCAAGTGCCGGTTGCTATGGAAACGTCTTAACTAAAGACCGCCTGGTCTTTAGAAAAGACGTAAGACCCGTCGCAATTCAACAAGTTTGGATTCTCAAGTTTTTAAGTTCTTAGATTTCTAGGGTTTCCTTAGTTCTCAGGTTTTCCAAAATTTCCAGTTCCCCCAGTTCTCAAGTTTAGTTTTTCAAGTTCTCAGCCTTTTAAATTGTTTATTCCTTCTCGATATTCTTTGGTTCTTAAAACTTCTTGAATTTGTGACAAAATCTGAGGTGTGTAATTCCTCCGTTTCTCAAATCAATCAAGAATCTCAAGTTTCGCAATTTCTACGTCTCATCAAGTTTTCCCATTTTTTTTTCCTTTGAATGATTGCTCCACTTTCTCAATACTCTGATAAATGTGTCCGGTGTCTCAATTTTTTCCGTCTCTGAATTCTCATGACTTAAGATTCTCAAGTTTTTCAGTTTCTCAGTCTTCTGAAAGTCTCTCAAACGTAAATCATCCGTCAAAACACTATTGCCATGGTTACTCATGTAAAAATTCTTGGATGTCTCAAATCTATCCGTTTTTCAAATATCTCAAGATTTTTGAGTTTCTCAATTTCACGGTCTTTTTTATTTCTTCGCCTTTATTATCTTAAGTTTGTGACTAATTTATTACGTGTCTCAAACGGTCTCCGTATCTCAAATGTCTGAAGATTCTGAAATTCCTGAAATTGTCATTGCTTACAATATTTCTGATTTTATCTCCTTTCTAAAAATTTCAAATTTTGATATGTCAACCTAATTTTCAAGTTTCTTAATTGCAGAGGCTTTATTATTTCTTTATCTCCTTTATCGTCTTTCTTAAATTCCTAAACTTCCTCAACTTTCTGATTAATTTATTTCGTGTCTTAACGTTTCTCAAGTCTCTCAAGAATCTGTAGTTTCTGAATTTGTGATTCCCTTCAATGTTTTTGACTGTCTCTATCTCTCTCTGTCTGTACTTTCACCGTTTCTCAAATCAATCAAGAATCTCAAGTTTCGCAATTTCTCAGTCTCATCAAGTTCTTCCGTTTTTTTGCCTTTGATTGGTTGCTCCGCTTTGTCAAGATCCTGATAAATGTCTCCACTGTCTCAATTCTCATGTCTTAAGATTCTAAAGTTGTTCAGTTTCTCAGTCTTTTGAAAGTCTGTCAAATATAAATCATCGGTCAAAACACTATTGCCATGGTTACTCATGTAAAAATTCTTGGATGTCTCAAATATGTCCGTTTTTCAAATATCTCAAGATTTTTGAGTTTCTCAATGTCACGGTCTTTCTAGTTTTTTCCCCTTTATCATCTTAAGTTTGTGACTAATCTATTGTCTCAAGATTCTGAAATTTCTGAAATTGTCATTGCTTACAATGTTTTTGATACGTCTCAACCCAATTCGTTTCTCAAGGATTTCAAGATTTTCAAGTCTCTTATTTTGACAGACTTTATAATTTCTTTATCTCCTTTATTGTCTTTCTTTGATTTCTCATCTTTCTCAATTTTCTGACTGATTTATTTCTTGTCTCAACATTTCTCACGTGTCTCAAAATGCTGTAGTTGTTTAATAAATGTAAATGTAAATGTTTTTTACACTTTGGAACAAATTTTTAGATGTCTGAACCCAATCCGTTTCTCAAGTGTCTCAAGATTTTCAAGTTTGGCAATTTCTCATCAGTTTCTTTGTTTTTGATTTTATCTCCTTTCTTAAATTTTCCAACAAATTTTGATATGTCTCAACCCAATTCGTTTCTCAAGTGTCTCAAGCTTTTGAAGTTTCTTAATTTCAGAGACTTTATAATTTCTTTATCTCCTTCATCGTCTCTCTTAAATTCCTCAACTATCTCAATTTTCTGACTAATTTATTTCTTGCCTCAAGCGATCTCCGTATCTCAAATATCTCAAGATTCTGAAAATCCTGAAATTGTCATTACTTATAATGGTATTGATTTTATATCATTTCTAAAAATTTCCAACAAATTTTGATATGTCTCAACTCAATTCGTTTCTCAAGTGTCTCAAGATTTTCTAGTCTTTTAATTTCACGAACTTTATAATTTCTTTATCTCCTTTATCGTCTTTCTTAGATTCCGCAACTTTCTCAATTTTTTGTATAATTTATTTCGTGCCTCAACATTTCTCACTGGTCTCAAAATTCTATAGTTGTTTAATAAATGTAAATATAACTGTTTTTTACACTTTTGCAAGAAATTTTTAGATGTCTGAGCCCAATCCGTTTCTCAAGTGTCTCAATATTTTCAAGTTTGCCAATTTCTGATAAGTTTCTTTGTTTTTGATTTTATCTCCTTTCTAAAATTTTTCAACAAATTTTGATATTAAAAAATTTAAATATATCTAAGTCGAACTTCACAAACTTTAATGAGCGTAAAATATCTTTAGATATTCTTTAAGGGCTGATGATGGCAGAAGTGTTCTGCCTAAACATGTTCCAATTGTAATTTTACGCTCATTAAAGTTTGTGGAGTTCGACTTAGATATGTTTAAATTTTTTTAATTTAAATTTACTCCACCTGGATTTAAGAACATTCTTCTAGTTTATAAATTTTGATATGTCTCAACCCAACCCGTTTTTCAAGTGTCTCAAGATTTTCAAATTTCTTAATTTCAGAGACTTAATTTCTTTATCTTCTTTATCGTCTTTCTTAGATTCCTCAACTTCCTCAATTTTCTGACTAGTTTATTTCGTGTCTCAAGCGGTCTCCATATCTTAAATATCTCAAGATTCTGAAAATCCTGAAAATGTCATTGCTTATAATGTTTTTGTTTTTTATCCTTTCTAAAAATTTCCAACAATTTTTGATATGTCTCAACCCAATCCGTTTCTCCAGTCTGTCAAGATTTTTAAATCTCTTAATTTCAGAGACTTTATAATTTCTTTATATCCTTTATTAGTCCTTCTTAAATTCTTAAACTTTCTCAATTTTCTGACTAATTTATTTCGTGTCTCAAGCGGTCTTCGGATCTCAAAAATCACAAGATTCTGGAAATTCTCAAATTGTCATTGCTTATAATGTTTTTGGTTTTATATACTTTCTAAAAATTTCCAACAAATTTTGATATGCCTCAACCCAATCCGTTTCTCAAGTGTTTCAAGACTTTTAAGTGTCTTAATTTTACAGACTTTATAATTTCCTTATCTCCTTTATCGTCTTTCTTAGATACCTCAACTTTTTCAATTTTTTTACTCATTTATTTCGTGTCTCAACATTTCTCACGTGTCTCAGAATTCTGTAGTTGTTTAATAAATGTAAATGTAAATGTTTTTTACACTTTTGCAACAAATTTTTAGATGTCTGAACCCAATCCGTTTCTCAAGTCTCTCAAGATTTTTAAGTTTCCCAATTTCCATTAGCTTCTTTGCTTTTGATTTTATCTCCTTTCTAAAATTTTCCTACAAATTTTGATATGTCTTCACCCAATCCGTTTCTCAAGTGTCTCAAGATTTTCAAGTTTCCTAATTTCAGACATTTTATAATTTCTTTATCTCCTGCATCGTCTTTCTTAAATTCCTGAAGTTCCTCAATTTTCTGACTAATTTATTTCTTGTCTCAAGCGGTCTCGATATCTCAAATATTTCAAGATTCTGAAAATCCTGAAATTGTCATTGCTTATAATGTTATTGATTTTATATCATTTCTAAAAATTTCCAACAAATTTTGATATGTCTCAACCCAATCAGTTTTTCAAATGTCTCAAGATTTTTAAGTCTCTTAATTTCACAGACCTTATAATTTCTTTATCTCCTCTATCGTCTTTCTTTGATTCCTCAACTTTCTCAATTTTTTGACTAATTTATTTCGTGTCTCAACATTTCTCACGTGTCTCAAAATTTTGTAGTTGTTTAATAAATGTAAATGGAAATGTTTTTTTACACATATTAGATGTCAAATTTTTAGATGTCTGAACCCAATCCGTTTCTTAAGTGTCTCAAGATTTTCAAGTTTCCCAACTTCTCATCAGTTTCTTTGTTTTTGATTTTATCTCCTTTCTAAAATTTTCCAACAAATTTTGATGTCTCAACCCAATCCGTTTATCAAGTGTCTCAAGATTTTTAAGTCTCTTAATTTCACAGATTTTATAATCTCTGTATCTCCTTTATCGTCATTCTTAAATGCCTCAACTTTTTCAATTTTTTGAATAATTTATTTTGTGTCTCAAAATTCTGTAGTTGTTTAATAAATGTCAATGTAAATATTTTTTACCCTTTTACAACAATTTTTTAGATGTCTGAACACAATCCGTTTCTCAAGTGTCTCAAGTTTTCAAATTTCCCAATTTCTCATCAAAAGTCTCAAAATTCTCAAGTTTCTAAATTTGTCAGTTTCTTTGAGACCTTGGAAAACCTGATATCTTAGAGAACCTGAAAATTTGAAGAACCCGAAATCTCGGAAAACTTGAAATCTTAGAGAACCTCAGCCTTCTGAAAGTCATCCGTCAAAACACTATTGTAAAAATTCTTACATGACGTTTCTCAAGTGTCTCAAGATTTTCAAGTTTCTCAATTTCTCAGTTTTTTTAAATTTCTTCTCCTTTATTGCCTTTCTTTGATTCCTCAAGTTCCTCTATTTTCTGACTAATTTATTCAGTGTCTCAACGTTTCTCACGTGTGTCAAGATTCTGTAGTTTCTCAATTTGTCATTTCTTGAGTTTTTCTCCTTTCTACATATTTAAAACACATTCTTAGATGTTCCAACCCAATCCTTTTCTCAAGTGTCTCAAGATTTTCAACTTTCTCAATTTAAGTCTTTATTCAATTCTGCTCCTTTATAGTCTTTCTGTGATTATCAACATCCTCAATTTTTTGACCATTTTTTTGCGTGCCTCAACGTTTTCCGTTTCTCAAATTTTTGAAGATTCTGAATTTATCATTCCCTTCAGTGTTTTTAACTCTCTTTTTTCTGAGAATTTTTGAAGAACCCGAAATCGCGGAAAACCTGAAATCTTAGAGAACCGGAGAACCAAACTTGAGGAAGCTATGATCTTAGGAAGCTTAAAGATTTGGAGAATTGGCATAAATATTCTCCCTCTTCGCTTTGCAGAAACGACTTCCCCCTCCGTCCCATGCCCGAAACCGAAGAACACCCCTACCTCCTGCTGGCGGACTGGGCCCCCCGCGGCCACGGCCTCATTATGGTCCAGGACTACGACATCTACTACAGGAAGAGCCCCACCTCCCACACGGGATACCGGATAACCAGCACCGCCGTTCCGGGAGTGGTGAGTCACGGAGTGCCGGACTGGCTGTACGAAGAGGAGATCCTGGGGAGCAACACGGCGCTGTGGATGTCCAGCGACGGGATGCTCCTGCTTTTCGCTTCGTTCAACGACAGCCTGGTGGAAGAGCTTCGTTTTCCGTGGTACGGATCGACGAACGAGGGACGGCTGTATCCGGACATCCGTTCCTTGAGGTATCCCAAACCGGGAACGCGGAACCCGAAGGTTAGTCTGACGATCGCCGATTTGGCCGACACGTCCAACATCAAGATAAGGAGGGTGATTCCACCGGTTGCGCTGGCTAACACGTAAGTGAGGGTTTTGGCGGCTCGGGGCGATAAAACAATGAGCGGTCAATAAATGAGAAGAGTCAGTAGTAAGTCAAACGAACGTGGAAACGCTTATTTTATTTCTCAACCCAGTATCAATATAAAATAAAGAAAATTTATTCCTATGTATAAAGAAAGTTTTCAACCTTAATGTAACTGCCGTTCAATCAGAGTAATTAGTATGTCAAAGTAGTGCCGTTATTAGATCTAATGGATGTGTTCAACGGGGAATAAATCACTCCTGTCCTTAATATTAATGACCGACAAGTTAATCCAATAATTCTAGCAACTATGTCTTGTTCTGGAGACCGTGCAAGGAATTAATCATTTGACGTAGATAAATTTCATCCTCTTCTCTTCAAAAAATCTTACGGCTTTCAGAATGTTTACAAAACAGTTTTCAAAAACTCCTACATGTGTGTTAAAATATTCTTCCATAGTGTTGGCTGTCACGCAAGTTTAACCTAACGCAATTGTCTTTCAAACGTTGTATTAGACATTTGAGGTCTTCCATTTTCTACCACGTAAAGCGGACACATCATTCATACTACTGTCTTATTTCGCATAATAGTAATATTTTTCTCCCGTTTAGACATAACAATGTAGTCCTCCCCGGGCTTGTCGACTAAATAAATTCCTACCATTCTGTACAACTGACATCCTCTTAACTCCCCCAAAGACCCCGCATCGTAAAAATCGCATTGTCTCCCCCACTCCCAGCCCTAACTCCCAAATCCCGTTATAAATATCGACGGGCTTACCAGAGCCAACCGAATTTATGGTACGAATTTTACGTCGCTCCCGGAGCGGCAGGATTGCCCCCGAGAAAAAAATAACTTTGCAATTTATGGACAATTATGAAACTAATGTTGTGTTTATCGCCCGGAGCCAGCCACGTTGTTTTCCATCGGGTTAACGCCACAATAGATGGATTCATTCGCGGTTTCAGGGAGTATTATTTTACTGCAGTGTCATGGATCAGTCTGACGGAAATATCGGTGGTGTGGTTGAACAGGCCGCAGAATCTGTCGCTGATTACCATTTGCACCAGTCCGAAGTGGGACTGTAGAGAGGTGAGTAAATATTTAAAGTGTAGTTATTTCGCCCGGCGCCTCCACCAATTTGGAATCACTCAAACAAAATCAAATTATCATATTATCACTTCCAGACTCAGCGCATCACCAGCGACGGCCACGGCTGGGTGGACATGGGCGACAGTCCCGTCTTCGGCCGCGACAGCTCCAATTACATCACCATCGCTCCAGTCCGCGACGGTCCGGCCGGTTATTTCCGTCACGCCGTCTCCGTGAACATCCCTAAGAGACGCATTATTCCGCTCACGCACGGCAAGTACGAGGTGACACGTATCCTGACTTGGGACCACTCCAACGACGTCATGTAAGTCGTAAGTTGACGTCTCTCCAGCGGAAAAAGAACGACCGAGACGGCGAGGATTTGCTTTTAATGTGACGGTCGTTATTGTCGTTTCAGATACTTCCTGGGCATCCCCGAAAACAAGCCCGGCCAACAGCACCTCTACCGCGTCACGTCGCTCCCCCCGCGCACCGGCGCCATCCTCCCGCCCCCCGTGTGCATCACCTGCGTGCCCGAGCCCGCCCCCACGCCGCCACCCTACTTCTTCATCGACGAGGACATCTACCTCCTCAAGACCCAAGACTGGGACGAAGACGAAGAGGACGACGTGATGACGACGCCGCCCCCGCGACGACGCAGAAAGAAGCAGAAGACGGCGCCCAGCGAGCCCCCGTGTCTCTACCACAACGCCGTCTTCAGTCCTTCGTCGTCGTACTTCGTCCTCGAGTGCCTTGGTCCCGGCGTCCCCTACAGCAATTTGTATAAGACGGCGATGCCCAAACCTAAGGTCGTCGCCAGTCTTCAGAACAACACCAAGTTGAGGGAGATGGTCGACAAGATGGCCATGCCGCAGATAAAGACGTTTCCGGTGCAGATTTCCGGGGGGTACCAGGCGCACGTGAGGTTGCATTTGCCTCCGGGGCTCCGGGAGGATGAGATTACCAGGTGAGGCCCTCGATGAAAAATCTCCTGCTTACGTGGTAAAGAATTAGAAAGATTTTATCAGTTTAAAATTTCAAACTGATATCATTGCGATTTCTGGAGATATTTGCCGCGTTAGCTTGAGTAACATTCCTAGAGGTTTCGGTCTAAAATTTTAATTAACCAAATTGGTAAAAAATAACAGTTCAACATAGGGATTTGATGTCCTCAGGAGACGTAGATAAAAGTCCTCTCAGCAATTGTTTAAAATTTCAAACTGATATCATCGTGATTTTCGGAGATATTTGCCGCGTTAGCTTGAGTAACATTGCTAGAGGTTTCGGTCTTAAATTTTAATTCACCAAATTGGTAAAAAATAACAGTTCAACATAGGAACTTGCTGTCATCAGGAGAAGTAATTAAGAGTTTTCTCAGGAAGTGCTTAAAATTCCAAACTACTGTCATTGTGATTTTTGGAGATATTTTCCGCATTAACTTGAATAACATTGCCATAGGTTTCGGTCGTAAATTTGAGTTACCAAATTGGTAAAACATAGCAGTTCAACATAGGGCCTTGATGTTGTCAGGAGAAGTAGATAAGAGTGATCTAAGTAAGTATTTAAAATTTCAAAGTGATATTATTGTGATTTTTTAAGATATTTGCTGCGTTAGCTTGTGCATAACATTGCTATAGAAGTTTCGGTCTTAAATTTTAATTCACCAAATTCGTAAAAAATAACCGTTCAACATAGGGACTTGATGTTGTCAGAAGAAGTAGATAGGAGTCCTCTCAGCAAGTGATTAAAATTTCAAACTGATATCATTGTCATTTTCGGAGATATTTACCGCGAAAGATTGAGAAACATTACTAGAGATTTCGGTCTTAAATTTTAATTCACCAAATTGGTAAAAAATAACAGTTCAACATAGGAACTTGCTGTCGTCAGGAGAGGTAGATAAGAGTCCTCTCAGCAAGTGCTTAAAATTTCAGATATCATTGATATTTTTGGAAATATTTGCTACGCTAGCTTGAGTGACATTGCTAGAGGTTTAGGTCTTAAATTTTAATTCACCAAATTGGTAAAGAATAACAGTTCAACATAGAGACTTGCTGTCATCAGGAGAAGTAATTAAGAGTTTTCTCAAAAAGTGTTTAAAATTTCAAACCAATATCAATGTGATTTTTGGAGATATTTTCCGCATTAACTTGAGTAACGTTGCCATAGGTTTTGGTCGTAAATTTGAGTTACCAAATTGGTAAAAATAACAGTACGACATAGGGACTTGATGTCGTCAGGAGAAGTAGATAAGAGTCCTCTCAGCAAGTGCTTAAAATTTCAAACAGATATTATTGTGATTTTTGGAAATATTTGCTACGTTAGCTTGAGTAACATAGCTAGAGGTTTCGGTCTTAAATTTTAATTCACCAAATTGGTAAAAAATAACAGTTCAACATAGGAACTTGCTGTCATCAGAAGAAGTAATTAAGAGTTTTCTCGAGAAGTGCTTAAAATTTCAAACTAATATCATTGTGATTTTTGGAGATATTTTCCGCATTAACTTGGGTACCATTGCCATAGGTTTCGGTCGTAAATTTGAGTTACCAAATTGGTATAAATAACAGTTCGACATAGGGACTGGATGTTGTCAGGAGAAGTAGATAAGAGTCCTCTCAGCAAGTGTTTAAAATTTTAAACTATATCATCGTGATTTTTGGAGATATTTGCTGCGTTAGCTTGAGTAACATTGCTAGAGGTTTCGGTCTTAAATTTTAATTCACCAATTCGTAAAAAATAACAGTTCAACATAGGGACTTGATGTTGTCAGGAGAAGTAGATAAGAGTCCTCTTAGCAAGTGATTAAAATTTCAAACTGACATCATTGTCATTTTCGGAGATATTTACCGCGAAAGATTGAGAAACATTACTTGAGATTTCGGTCTTAAATTTTAATTCACCAAATTGGTCAAGATATCATCTTGATTTTCGGAGATATTTACTGCGTTAGCTTGAATAACATTGCTAGAGGTTTCGGTCTTAAATTTTAATTCACTAATTTGGTGAAAAATAACAGTTCAAAATAGGGACTTGAGACCGTCAGGAGAAGTAGATAAGAGTCTTTTCAGCAAGTACTTAAAATTCCAAACTGATATCATTTTAATTTTCGGAGAAACTTCCGCGTTAAGTTGAGTAACATTGCCATAGGTTTAGGTCGTAAATTTGAGTTAACAAATTGGTAAAAAATAACAGTTCAACATAGGGACTTGATGTCGTCAGGAGAAGTAGATAGGAGTCTTCTCAGCAACTGTTTAAAATTTGAAACTGATATAATCTTGATTTTCGGAGATATTTGCTGCGTTAGCTTGAATAACATTGCTAGAGGTTTCGGTCTTAAATTTTAATTCACTAATTTGGTGAAAAATAACAGTTTAAAATAGGGACTTGAGACCGTCAGGAGAAGTAGATAAGAGTCTTTTCAGCAAGTACTTAAAATTCCAAACTGATATCATTGTAATTTTCGGAGAAACTTTCCGCTTTAAGTTGAGTAACATTGCCATAGATTTCAGTCGTAAATTTGAGTTAACAAATTGGTAACAAATAACAGTTCAACATAGGGACTTGATGTCGTCAGGAGAAGTAGATAGGAGTCTTCTCAGCAACTGTTTAAAATTTGAAACTGATATAATCTTGATTTTCGGAGATATTTGCTGCGTTAGCTTGAATAACATTGCTAGAGGTTTCGGTCTTAAATTTTAATTCACTAATTTGGTGAAAAATAACAGTTTAAAATAGGGACTTGAGACCGTCAGGAGAAGTAGATAAGAGTCTTTTCAGCAAGTACTTAAAATTCCAAACTGATATCATTGTAATTTTCGGAGAAAGTTTCCGCGTTAAGTTGAGTAACATTGCCATAGGTTTCGGTCGTAAATTTGAGTTAACAAATTGGTAAAGAATAACAGTTCAACATAGGGAATTGATGTTGTCAGGAGAAGTAGATAAGAGTCCTCTCAGCAAGTGTTTAAAATTTCAAACTGATATCATCTTGATTTTCGGAGATATTTGCTGCGTTAGCTTGAATAACATTGCTAGAGGTTTCGGTCTTAAATTTTAATTCACTAATTTGGTGAAAAATAACAGTTCAACATAGGGACTTGAGACCGCCAGGAGAAGTAGATAAGAGTCTTTTCAGCAAGTACTTAAAATTCCAAACTGATATCATTGTAATTTTCGGAGAAAGTTTCCGCGTTAAGTTGAGTAACATTGCCATAGGTTTCGGTCGTAAATTTGAGTTAACAAATTGGTAAAGAATAACAGTTCAACATAGGGAATTGATGTTGTCAGGAGAAGTAGATAAGAGTCCTCTCAGCAAGTGTTTAAAATTTCAAACTGATATCATCTTGATTTTCGGAGATATTTGCTGCGTTAGCTTGAATAACATTGCTAGAGGTTTTGGTCTTAAATTTTAATTCACTAATTTGGTGAAAAATAACAGTTCAAAATAGGGACTTGAGACCGTCAGGAGAAGTAGATAAGAGTCTTTTCAGCAAGTACTTAAAATTCCAAACTGATATCATTGTAATTTTCGGAGAAACTTCCGCGTTAAGTTGAGTAACATTGCCATAGATTTCGGTCGTAAATTTGAGTTAACAAATTGGTAGAAAATAACAGTTCAACATAGGGACTTGATGTCGTCAGGACAAGTAGATAAGAGTCTTCTCAGCAAGTGTTTAAAATTTGAAACTGATATCATCTTGATTTTCGGAGATATTTGCTGCGTTAGCTTGAATAACATTGCTAGAGGTTTCGGTCTTAAATTTTAATCCACTAATTTGGTGAAAAATAACAGTTCAAAATAGGGACTTGAGACCGTCAGGAGAAGTAGATAAGAGTTTTTTCAGCAAGTACTTAAAATTCCAAACTGATATCATTGTAATTTTCGGAGAAACTTTCCGCTTTAAGTTGAGTAACATTGCCATAGGTTTCAGTCGTAAATTTGAGTTAACAAATTGGTAAAAAATAACAGTTCAACATAGGGACTTGAGACCGTCAGGAGAAGTATTTACCAAATAATAGTTCAACATAGAGATTTGCTGTCATCAGCAAGTATATTTCCCGCGATATTTAACACTACTATCATTAATAATTCCGCAGGTATCCATTAGTGGTCCAAGTGTACGGAGGTCCGGGCAGCCAATTAGTGACGGAACGATGGCGCATCGATTTCAATACGTATCTGACGGGCCACAAGGACTTCATAATCGCCCAGATCGACGGTCGGGGCTCCGGAGGTCAAGGACATCAGTTGCTGCACAAAGTTTATTACAAATTGGGGTCGGTGGAAGTCGCGGATCAGCTGGAAGTTACCGAGTAAGTCTCGAATGAGAGATAAACTGCCGGGAGAATATTCACTCGGTGGGGAGGGCGTAATCGCCGTCGCCTGGGGGATGAAGCTGTTTACGTGCGATGCGTTGGAATTTGGTCGGTTAATTCTCGTTCAGGTTTAGGGGTGAATTTTATTCAGATTGTTTGGTAATTCCGGGGAAATACGGACGAAACGGGGGTTGCTGTTGTTGTTTTTTCAATGATATAACTATTACACTAAGTTAACAATCCTGCCCCTATTCACCTTAGATTACACAACACCCATGGACATACCCCAAAAATTGTGTTTGTGCACATTGAGTCGACGATTGGGAGGATGCCAGAAGTGTAATTATTTTTCAGCACATATAACTCTCACAAAGTCCGGATTTTACGGAGTCTGGAAGGAACCTACAATTGCAGCGGGAGGTGAATTTATTGCAGCGCGACTGTTTTTCAAGCTTTTATTATTGGCTCGTTCGTGAAATTTGTTTACGAGCTGCAATAATTTCAAAACTTTACATTACGTGTTTTGATACAGGATGGGGAAATCTTTATGGTTTTATATACTTTAATGTCGCCCGAGAAGTAGATGTTATCTTTAAAATTTCAGATATCTCCGAGACACCCTCCACTTCATCGACAAGCGACGGGTGGCGGTCTGGGGCTGGAGTTACGGCGGCTTCGTCGCGGCCTTGGCCTTGGCCAGTCCCAAGAGCGTCTTTCGGTGCGCCATCGCCGTGGCGCCGGTCACCAACTGGAAACTTTACGGTAAGTTCTTCCTGAGACTTCCAAGAGTTCAACTTTTTGTACAGATTCGGCGTACACGGAGAGGTACATGGGCCTTCCCAACGTCACCGACAATTACAAAGGCTACGAGGAAGCCGACGTCAGCAAGAAAGCTCACCTTCTCAAAGACAAGATGTTCTATTTGGTGCACGGGTCGGCGGACGACAACGTTCATCTGCAGCAATCCATGGCTTTGGTCAAGGCTTTGTCGGAAGCTGGGACTCTGTTTCGACAGCAAGTAAGTTTTATTTAGTGAGATCTCTAACAAAATTATTAGTAATTTAATTAATCAATGCAGACACTGTTCCTTTAGAAATCTCACTGCTTCCATGCTGCTATTATCCAAGACGGTTAAGTGTGTCGTTACAACTTTCAACAAGACATCAAAGTTGCTCTTTGGAGCGCCCTAAATTAATGATGAAATTAGAACAGAGTTGAAGCTCATACCCGCATTCTCACAATCGATTTCTTTATTAAAGTTTGACGGCTGCTTCAAAAGCTCGCGAATAACGTTTCCAAATTTAGGCTGCGACGAAATAGCATTAATGTATCTACACAAAAGTAGGAAGAAAAATTTTCCAACTAAACTTTGTAATATTACTAAAAACTCCTTCATTCCAGATCTACCCCGACGAAAGCCACGGCCTGGGCGGCGTCAAAAAGCACCTCTACCGCAGCATGGGCCAGTTCTTCGACGACTGCTTCCAGAAACAGGTCCCCCCCGAGTTCAAGGCGGGCCTTCGGAACGACATCGAGTAGTACACTTTTTCCGACTTCTTCAGCTGGCAGTGATGCCAAACCAAGTTCCCAATCGCTTTAACAACATCCGTTTCGTTTCCGGGATGTTAGTGATGAAAGTGCCAAATTTTCAAATCGATGTTCTTGATGTTAGGCAATAACCGCACGCGACGGAACTCACTCAGGAGAGGAATGCCCTTAAACCCCTTCGTAAGTTAGGACTAGTCGGCTGGCACACCTGCATATCCACAATCAGTATTAAAGGCGGCGAGTTTTTAATGACAAGGAGGAGATTGTCTGCCCTTCGTGGTAACCCACCACTAGTAGCTAAACTTGAAAATGACCAAACGGTAGTGCATTTACCCCCAGTTGAATTTTAACCTAGCTGGTGTTCAGAGTTCCGGCCTTAAATCGACCTTCACCCTCGTTCTTTCCGTTATCATTTTGTACAGACCAAGTCAATTTTTGAAGATGGCGTACTCAATTCTGAACACTGACGACTTTTAACTAGCTCCTAGTCCGATCATGTACTCATCATCATCATTGTAAATAAGTATTTGAGGGTAGCTGTACAGATATGGGTCCAATAACTGTTCTATTTTTCCAACAAGTGCACGGTGTGACTCAAAATCGCACCATCTACCAATAAACCATTTCGCAACAATCAGTGTATATAGCGCTTGACCCAAACAATCTGATAGGTACTAACTATAGTGAGATTTTTAAGTTTGAGTTGGTTGTTAAAATTGTTATTACGAGCTCAAGAGTGAATTTCTAGAAAGGCTTTTCTTGTAAATAGAGACGGGATTGTTTTTGTGACGTTACGAGCCTTATTTCGTCGATCATGTGATACATTCTTTCATCGGTTTTGAGGAAGTTTACTGTATATATCTTCACGCATCTCATTCGGTGGTTGTTCACACAATAGTATACTTCTGGTAGAGTCTACTGAAACTTATTAGATTATTATACCAAAATTACGAAATAAAGACTAATTCCACATCTTGTTTCTTATTTAGAAATCATTTCCACTTGACCAGTTCTACAACAAAAACAACCAAACTGATGCCGTATCCGAACGCCAGCACGGCAAAGGCCCCTTGGACGTGGCTCCACTTCAGCTTCACAACATTTTTTTCTTGTTGGTGGTGCTTGTAGTACTTGACCACTCTTTGGACCTCGGCATTCATGTACATCTCCACAGCCTGAAAGCAAAAACTATATTCGTTTCTAGCAACCCGAACAGACCAACAGTGCTCTGCCACTTTGATATCAACCCGGCCTCAAAAACTTTTAGAATGAACATGTCCAAGGAAGGCAGAAGTACCGAGTTCTTCCTCAACATCATTACGCATTGCTCCCAGTAGAGGTCTTCCTCCATGAGGTGGTAGTTGCCGATGACGTCTTCGCCGATATAGTCCCCGATAGCGAAGTTCTCTGATGATAAAAAAGAAAGACAATATTTAACGACTCTATGTAGATCTAATTCAATAGAAATTTTTAAGAAACAAGGATGTTACCAAAAGGAAGCCGTTCGATCGAGAAAGCCCATGTCCCCATCTCCGCCAACTCCTTCAGTTCTTCTTCCGGAGTGGGTCGAAACTTGCTAACAATCCGTTTGTAAACAGGATCGTCAATGTCGCGTATGGAAATAATCCACCCATCTTGGGTGGCCCCCCATTGAAGGTCGCTACCAACGAAGTCTCGAACGGTGTTAATTGCGTGGTCGTACTTCGGAAGGGTCATAACACTGGCCAAGCCGCTACTGTAAGTACTAGTTAGAAAGAGACTGAAAAGGAGCATTAATGCAAGAACTAGTTTGCTGGCTAGTTCCCATGGGATTTCACTAAGAGGTATGGACTGCAACAAGACCGGTTTTAGAACAAGTTTGATTGAAGCGTTGATAAAGCGGGAGTAGTGAGAGTGTCTAGAAGAGCTCATGTAGTTGTAGCAACCCATGATGAACGACAAGATGAAGATGGTCACCACAAAAAGGATGACCGCGCAGAACCATAGCTGGGGGGTGTAGGAATAGAGAGGTGTGAGCCATCGTGCTGCCAATCTGCAAACGATCATTCAAGACCTGCGTACATCTTGATATGCTCGTACTTTGGTGCTGGCACCAAGCAGGTGATTCCCGTCCGCACCAGTGGCTTTGACAATTCCAAGAAGTGGTAGCAAATCTCCCAAGTATACAGAGCGGCTAAAAATACACTTTCATACTTATTCAACATTGTGGCGACTTTGTACCAAATCCGATATCAGCATCGTCCTCTACTAAGTTTCCCAGAAGACCTATTCCCGTCCAATTGTCATAAAGTTCTCCCCAGTAGTCCTTAGGATTGACCACTGGCACTGGTGTCATGTTGAGCATCAACCCGAACTCCACTCCGGTCTTGAGCTCAGAACCTTGATGATCCTTCAACATATCTGTGTTGCCAACAACACTGTAGGGCTCGTAGGTGAAAGTAGCCATTCTTAAGGGCCGCCCCATTTGGTTTCTTAGTTTGTCGGGGTATAAGCTGCCCCCAAACTCAAAACTCAAATTCTTGGAAAACCACCGGTCGATAAGAACAACCTCGTTGTTGTTCGCTTCCCCCACGTATTTATGTGTCTTCAGATCAAAAACATAATCGTTCCCAACTAGCAACGTCACCACCAAGAGGAGGTCGCTAACATACTCCAGCTCTTTCAACTCGAAGAAGTCCACATCATTCTGACTCACAATGAGGAACCTCCGTTCATTGAACCTCTCCATGTTGAGTCGAATCTGTCTTTCGAACTCCACGAAGATACTCTTTGCGTTGTCGGAGTAGATAACAACACCTTGACATCCGTAGTAACGAAAGACCACATTGTAGTCAATGGGCGCGTCGGCTCTAATTGCGACCACCGGAATGGTTGTGTTAATCCTGAAATCGACATCAGAGTCTGAGAATACCAACAGACACCGGTGATGGTTGAAGTGAGTCAAGATCAGGTTGATCAGGACGTTGGTGTAGTAATAATTGAGCCACAGCATTTTGCGGTATTTTTTTGTGCGTTCCGGTTATATGTCTTCATTTTGTTTGCGCGGACATGAATATTTAAAGAGGATAATTGGATTTCGTGATACACAACAATTTTTTTTCTTCGATGAAGATGTTGAAGGCCGGGTTTTTGCGTGGAAGTTAATTGGTATTCTATGGAACGTGATATCATATTTATACAGTTGGGTCATTGCTATAGTATGTACAAACTAATAAATACAATTATGAAAATCACAAGTCATGAACTCTTGATTCCTAATTCTCCTGACTTTCCTTTTTGAAGTAAAACTTCTTTCGCACGGTGTAAGATTTTTTGCACACGAAAATGTGTCGCAAGCAGCAGGTAGTTGACGTTAAGATTTTGACACGGGGTAAGCCTAATTCGCGTCCGACACAAAAATCCCTCGCGACACGTAAATGCGTAAGTATTTCATGTCCGCCCAAATAACCACAAAAATAATTTGTACGCTTTTATCGGACGTTTTTTGGATTAATTCATGTCGGCTCTAAACGCATTTTGTGCTGATTTCGACGGATATTTTCGCAAAGTAGACTTTTGTTCCTTTTAAATTGGTTGTGATCTAAATCAAGTAGGTAGATTCAAATTGTAAATGACAGATGGATTAATTTAATGGGTGTTGAGTGCATGGATGCTGTACCAATGGGATCGATTCCGCCACTTTTTGAACATGAATGAATTCGAATTTGAAACAAACCGCGAAATTAAAAGTATGGCCAGTGATCATCCGACAAGAAAAAGCGGAGGCCTATGTTGTGTTTTTCTTCTTTTTTATTTACTGTTCTGGTGGCGTCATGTCGTAAATGTAGCTTACTTGTTTATTCGTAACAGCAACTTTGATTGTTTAATACAATTTTTTCAAATATTGTAAATTGTGTGTATGTAATTTATTAAAAATAGCTTTCTGGCGTCATTTCTTTATAGATATCATAAATTTTATTTCAAATTCACCACAAACGTCTGGCTTTGATGTAATGTCATGAAATTATTTGCTTTTACTTTATTAAAATTTCCTTTGTCTACCCTCTACATCAAACAAATTACAACATATCGAGCACGAACCTCTCCAAGCTGACCCAGCGATGGCAAACTTAACCCACTTCAATCTTTTATTGGAAATCATATTAAAAACTTATTTTTTAAACTCGCGTTGTGTCTTCGTATTTACCGACCCGACCACCTCCTTCGACATCAATTTGCAAACACCGGTTGTTTATATACAAGTCGACAACAACACTCTGAATCCCGATTTAATCTTTAGACATTTCGGTTGCCAAAACGTCGTGATCGTGCACGACAATGCCAGTGTTGTCTTCGTGGGGTTTGAACACTGGATTCGGCTGAAGAACGAGAGGTTCAACACCAGGAAGTTCGTCCTCGCAGGAGACGAAGCAACGCGAGTGTTTGGTACCAAAGAAGTGCGGTACGTCAGCGACCTCATTGTGGTGGTACCGAAAGAAAGGCACGAGTACGAGTTGGTGACTCACATGTGGGGCAAGACCAACATTGAAGTGAAAACAATAGACGTATGGTTTGCACAAAACCAAAGCTTTAAATATGGGTACGACTTGTTTCCCAACAAACTGGATGACCAAAATGGGCGCTCTATTGTGCTTGGTGTCTTCACGTATGAACCCTATTCCGTCGTTGGTAGGTACGACCATGTCGTGGTTGGTACTAACACTAGAGTTATAGAGAACGATACCCTGGGCGGTACCGAGTCTAGTTTCGTTCTGGAGTTCCTCAAAAGGTGCAATTTGTCGCCTACGTTGAGGCAAATTCCCGGGGAGGACTACTGGGGGGACGTCTACGACAATTGGACTGGATTTGGAATACTGGGGGCCGTCGCCATGGATGAGGTTGAACTGGGCTATGGTACGAAACGAAAATGTTTTATAAAGTTACATGTGGGGATTTTAGGGTCTGTTTACACTTGGGAGGCCTACTATAAGTTCTTGGATTACTCCAGACCTTTGATACGGACTGGGGTTACAGCATTGGTGCCAGCGCCACGGTACGGACTCATTTCTCTTCATAAAAGGCACGATATAATTTTATTCTTGTTAGTCTGGCTGATGGGTGGCTGACTCCCCTCTACTCCTTCTCAGCAAAAATGTGGCTAGCAGTACTGGTGGTCCTTTTGTCCGACGCCTTGGTACTATCTTCGATACTATACTTCAATCGAAAGTATGCGACAGATAGAAGAGTGCATAATGGCAACTACATCGACGAATCAGTCATGACCATAGTGAAACTATACCTCCTCCAATCAATAAGTATCCGTATTAACGGAAAGCTCTTGAAGTACTTCATGGGTCTCAACATGCTCAACGTCGTTCTGATCTCCAGTGCCTACAGCAGCGGCCTATCCAGTGTGATGACAGTACCAAGGTACTATTTCTGACACCCTAACTAGTCACCACAACCCTGTTTGCTAGGTATCAGAAAACCATAAAGACAGTCAAAGATCTAGCACATGCTGATCTTCCCTGGGGCGCCAATACTGACGCCTGGCTAATTTCTTTGCGCCAAGTCAAAGAGGTACCACTCCCTTTTTCACGACTCATTTCCTAACTTAAACTCAACAGGAGACGTACATCACAATCAAGAACAACTTCGTGGTCAAAACCGCCAACGACTTGCTCGCGTCCTCAAAGCTGAACAACTTTGGTTTCTCGTTGGAGCGCCTCCCTTACGGTACCATCCACGGTACTTCTAGTCACACTGTTGAGAAATGCTTTCAGGTCACTACGCCGTCGGTACCTACCTTCAAAGCGACGTCATTTCTGACTATCTGATCATGCAGGAAGACATATACAGCAGTGTGTATTTCTGGTCAGAAAGAACTCGGTGCTTTTACCACTTTTGGACAAGCTGATTTTGCGCGCCTTCGAGGGTGGATTGGTGGCCTATTGGGAGAATGAAGCGGTTGAGAAGTATATGGACATGACGGTGCAGAGAGGGATCATGTATCGGTACCAGGAGCAATTGGTTGTTAAGCTGAAGTGGTTCCATGTGGAGGGCGCTTTTGCAGTGCTTGCCATTGGCTACGTTGGATCGATTATAGTGTTTTTGTTGGAAAATGGTAACTACTGCTTTAGAAGTATGTTTTGAAGGGTGGAAATAGACACCACTGTTTATTTAGTATAGTGTGCACAATAAAAAAAAATTTAGTATAGTGAGACGTTTTATACTATTGTAATTACATCTGTCCTTTGTTAGTGTCGGAATCTGCCTATTGGAAGCTGTGAACATTTGAATTTGTGGTAATTTTTTAACTTTTGAATAGGGTATTTATTTAGTAGAGAATATGGATTTGGCAATCTGTTAATTTTGGAATGTTGGAATCTGTGAATTTCGGAATACGCAAATTTATTCGTGTCGCAATCTGCCAATTGGAATTTGGTAATCCTTCAATGCTTGAATTTTGGAATTTGTGATTGAAAATCTGTCATCTTCAACTCGATGAATACTACAATTTGTGAATTTTTGAAATATTCTTAGAACCAGCGAAACTGGTAATTTTTTAACCTTTGTATTTATTTAATGGAAAATATGGATTGGCAATCTGTGAATTTTGGAATAGTGGAATTTGTGAATATTGGAATCTGTGAATTTCGGAATTTTTAAATTTATTAGTGTCGCAAAATGCCTATTGGACTTTGTGAATCCTTGAATGCTTGAATTTTGGAATCGGTGAATTTTGGAATTTGTGATTGAAAATCTGTCAACTTCAACCGGATGAATACTACAATTTGTGAATTTTGAAATATTCTTAGAATCGGCAAAACAGGTAATTTTTAAACCTTTGTATTTATTTAATAGAAAATATGGATTTGGTAACCTGTAAATTTTGGAATATTGGAATTTGTGAATGTTGGAATCTGTGAATTTCGAAATTTGCAAATTTATTAGTATCGCAATCTGCCTATTGGACTGTGAATCCTTGAATGCTTGAATTTTGGAATCGGTGAATTTTTGAATTTGTAATTGAAAATCAGTCATCTTCAACTCGATGAATACTACAATGTGTAAATTTTGAAATATTCTTAGAATCGGCGAAACTGGTAATTTTTTAACCTTTGTATTTATTTAATGGAAAATATGGATTGGCAATCTGTGAATTTTGGAATATTGGAATTTGTGAATGTTGGAATCTGTGAATTTCAGAATTTGCAAATTTATTAGTGTCGCAATCTGCCAATTGGAATTTGGTAATCCTTGAATGCTTGAATTTTGGAATTTGTGATTGAACATTGTCATATTCAACTCGATGAATACTACAATTTGTGAATTTTGAAATATTCTTAGAATCGGCGAAACTGGTAATTTTTTAACCTTTGTATTTATTTAATGGAAAATATGGATTTGGCAATCTGTGAATTTTGGAATATTGGAATTTGTGAATATTGGAATCTGTGAATTTCGGAATTTGCAAATTTATTAGTGTCGCAAAATGCCTATTGGACTGTGAATCCTTGAATGCTTGAATCTTGGAATCGGTGAATTTTTGAATTTGTAATTGAAAATCAGTCATCTTCAACTCGATGAATACTACAATGTGTAAATTTTGAAATATTCTTAGAATCGGCGAAACTGGTAATTTTTTAACCTTTGTATTTATTTAATGGAAAATATGGATTGGCAATCTGTGAATTTTGGAATATTGGAATTTGTGAATGTTGGAATCTGTGAATTTCAGAATTTGCAAATTTATTAGTGTCGCAATCTGCCAATTGGAATTTGGTAATCCTTGAATGCTTGAATTTTGGAATTTGTGATTGAAAATTGTCATATTCAACTCGATGAATACTACAATTTGTGAATTTTGAAATATTCTTAGAATCGGCGAAACTGGTAATTTTTTAACCTTTGTATTTATTTAATGGAAAATATGGATTTGGCAATCTGTGAATTTTGGAATATTGGAATTTGTGAATATTGGAATCTGTGAATTTCGGAATTTGCAAATTTATTAGTGTCGCAAAATGCCTATTGGACTGTGAATCCTTGAATGCTTGAATTTTGGAATCGGTGAATTTTTGAATTTGTAATTGAAAATCAGTCATCTTCAACTCGATGAATACTACAATGTGTAAATTTTGAAATATTCTTAGAATTGGCGAAACTGGTAATTTTTTAACCTTTGTATTTATTTAATGGAAAATATGGATTGGCAATCTGTGAATTTTGGAATATTGGAATTTGTGAATGTTGGAATCTGTGAATTTCAGAATTTGCAAATTTATTAGTGTCGCAATCTGCCAATTGGAATTTGGTAATCCTTGAATGCTTGAATTTTGGAATTTGTGATTGAAAATTGTCATATTCAACTCGATGAATACTACAATTTGTGAATTTTGAAATATTCTTAGAATCGGCGAAACTGGTAATTTTTTAACCTTTGTATTTATTTAATGGAAAATATGGATTTGGCAATCTGTGAATTTTGGAATATTGGAATTTGTGAATATTGGAATCTGTGAATTTCGGAATTTGCAAATTTATTAGTGTCGCAAAATGCCAATTGGAATTTGGTAATCCTTGAATGCTTGAATTTTGGAATTTGTGATTGAAAATTGTCATATTCAACTCGATGAATACTACAATTTGTGAATTTTGAAATATTCTTAGAATCGGCGAAACTGGTAATTTTTTAACCTTTGTATTTATTTAATGGAAAATATGGATTTGGCAATCTGTGAATTTTGGAATATTGGAATTTGTGAATATTGGAATCTGTGAATTTCGGAATTTGCAAATTTATTAGTGTCGCAAAATGCCTATTGGACTGTGAATCCTTGAATGCTTGAATTTTGGAATCGGTGAATTTTTGAATTTGTAATTGAAAATCAGTCATCTTCAACTCGATGAATACTACAATGTGTAAATTTTGAAATATTCTTAGAATCGGCGAAACTGGTAATTTTTTAACCTTTGTATTTATTTAATGGAAAATATAGATTGACAATCTGTGAATTTTGGAATATTGGAATTTGTGAATGTTGGAATCTGTGAATTTCAGAATTTGCAAATTTATTAGTGTCACAATCTGCCAATTGGAATTTGGTAATCCTTGAATGCTTGAATTTTGGAATTTGTGATTGGAAATTGTCATATTCAACTCGATGAATACTACAATTTGTGAATTTTGAAATACTCTTCGAATCGGCGAAACTGGTAATTTTTTAACCTTTGTATTTATTTAATAGAAAATATGGATTTGGCAATCTGTGAATTTTGGAATATTGTAATTTGTGAATGTTGAAATTTGCAAATTTATTCGTGTCGCAATCTGCCAATTGGAATTTGGTAATCCTTGAATGCTTGAATTTTGGAATTTGTGATTGAAAATTGTCATATTCAACTCGATGAATACTACAATTTGTGAATTTTGAAATATTCTTAGAATCGGCGAAACTGGTAATTTTTTAACCTTTGTATTTATTTAATGGAAAATATGGATTTGGCAATCTGTGAATTTTGGAATATTGGAATTTGTGAATATTGGAATCTGTGAATTTCGGAATTTGCAAATTTATTAGTGTCGCAAAATGCCTATTGGACTGTGAATCCTTGAATGCTTGAATTTTGGAATCGGTGAATTTTTGAATTTGTAATTGAAAATCAGTCATCTTCAACTCGATGAATACTACAATGTGAAAATTTTGAAATATTCTTAGAATCGGCGAAACTGGTAATTTTTTAACCTTTGTATTTATTTAATGGAAAATATGGATTGGCAATCTGTGAATTTTGGAATATTGGAATTTGTGAATGTTGGAATCTGTGAATTTCGAAATTTGCAAATTTATTCGTGTCGCAATCTGCCTATTGGAATTTGTGAATCCTTGAATGCTTGAATTTTAGAATTTGTGATTGAAAATCTGTCATCTTCAACTCGATGAATACTACAATTTGTGAATTTTTGAAATATTCTTAGAACCAGCAAAGCTGGTAATTTTTTAACCTTTGTATATATTTAATAGAAAATATGGATTTGACAATCTGTGAATTTTGGAATATTGTAATTTGTGAATGTTGGAATCTGTGAATTTCGGAATTTGCAAATTTATAAATGTCGCAATCTGCCTATTGGAATTTGTCAATCCTTGAATGCGTGAATTTTGGAATTTGTGATTGAAAATCTGTCATCTTCAACTCGATGAATACTACAATTTGTGAATTTTGAAATATTCTTAGAACCGGCGAAACTGATAGTTTTTTAACCTTTGTATTTATTTAATAGAAAATATTCATTTGGTAATCTGTGAATTTTGGAATATTGGAATTTATGAATGTTGGAATCTGTGAATTTCGGAAATTGCAAATTTATTAGTGTCCCAATCTGCCTATTGGAATTTGGTAATTCTTGAATGCCTGAATTTTGGAGTTTGTGATTGAAAATCTGTCGTCTTCAACTCGATGAATACTACAATTTGTGAATTTTTAAATATTCTTTGAATCGGCGAAATTGGTAATTTTTTAACCTTTGTATTTATTTAATAGTAAATATGGATTTGGCAATCTGTGAATTTTGGAATATTTTAATTTGTGAATGTTGGAATCTGTGAATTTCGGAATTTGCAAATTTATAAGTGTCGCAATCTGTCTATTGGAATTTGGTAATCCTTGAATGCTTGAATATTGGAATCGGTGAATTTTGAAATTTGTGATTGAAAATCTGTCGTCTTCAACTCGATGAATACTACAATTTTCGAATTTGTGATATTTCAATTCTTAGAATCGGCGAATTCCATATTCTTTAACCTTTGTTTTTATTTAATAGAAAATATGTATTTGGCAATTTGTGAATTTTGGAATATTGGGATTTGTAATTTCTTTAATGCGTAAATTTTGGAAAACTGTCATCTTCAACTCGATGAATACTGGAATTTTGAAATATTTTTTAACCTTTGTGTTGAGAGAGGAATCATGTATGGGTACCATGGGCAATTGGTTTGGCAATTGGGCATGGGCTTTTGTAGTTCTTGCCATTGGGTACGTTGGCTCAATTATAGTGTTTTTGTCGGAAAATGGTAACGACTGCTTTAGAAGTATGTTTTGAAAGGTGGAAATAGACCACTGTTTATTTAGTATAGTGCGCACAATAAAAGTGTAATTGCATCTGTAGTATTTATTACGGGAGACTTTTTTATTATTTTTTAAATTACATCTGTCCTTCTACGTCTTTGCAATTTGAAACACAGATCAGGACATGATGGCGGAAGGTACACCAAATTTTGAGCTTAATGAGCTTTCAAATCCAAAAACGTGTGATACAGAATTTTTTTGGACTTTTTGACATTTCTAGGCTGTAAAAATCGTAAAAATTACACCTGTCCTTATACATCTTTGCGGCTGGCGTAGACCTCCCGTACCCCTTGATTTAAGGTGTCAGGGCAAGTTAAAAGAGAAAAGTAGAGTAAAAGAAGAGATTTATTCTAGTAGACTTTAAATTGCTAACATCTTGTATTGTATTTTGGCCAATCTGATCATTGTTGCATCTTAACTAATCCTACCTAACCTACACATTTCCTAATTATTACTATATATCAACGGAATGTTTTCCCGAATCCACGAAATATACTTCTTCACGTTCGTGTAGACACTGGGCACTCCAGCGGCCCCACACTGGTCGGACCCGAAAGACATTATCCCCACCTAAAACCCATCCAAATAGACATTGTCCGATAAAAATTAATAATTACCTGATAGTAAGTGTCTCCATGTCGCACCATCAGCGGTGCCCCCCCAAACCCACTACAAGCGTCGTTTCCAGGTTCCCCCCCGGCGCACAGCTGGTCTTCCGTGATGGGGAGGGTGGTCCCGTAGACTTGGTGGCACAGGCTGAGGTCCGTGATGGGGAGGTAGAGCGTCTGTTGTATCGGGGAGGTGTTGGTCTGTTTGGCGATCCGGCCCCAACCCACCAGAATTCCATTTCTGTTGGTAACCGACCATGTTTCCGGGAGGCAGATCGGTTGGGCGGTCACTGAAAGAGCGCGTGTTAAATTGCGGTTTTTTCCCATGATTGGGTCTTCCGGTTTGGTGTGTGAACTATCGGATCAATAGTCGCTACCTGTGTAGTTAATCTTGTTCCGCAAAACCAACAGGGCGATATTGTTTCTGTAAGTTTGACGGTCGTAGTCAGGATGGACGATCACGTGGCTGGGGAGGACGTCTTGGACGGGGAGGCCGCAGAACTCGTCACCACAGTCTATGTCTGCGTTGGAATTCCACTCCCCAACTCGGACGGAGTAGCTAAGAAGTTAAAAGTTGAATTGTGACTAGGGAATTTAACAATGCACTCACAGTTTGTAATTTTCGGCCTTTGCGAGGGCGCAGTGCGCTGTAGTCAGAATAATCCTGTTGCTAATTATAGATCCTGTGCAAGGATACTTCACATCCCCCGTTCGCACATCTACAATTTTCGTTTAATAAATATATATTTTTTTTAAATGGAATCTTACTTCTGAACCCGATTCTAACAGCCCATGGGAAGGCCCCAATCCCGTCGTAGTTGTTGCCTTGAACTTGCGAGATACCACATCGTTGTCCATCGACCATCTTACCGGAATTGATGTTGTTTAATGGGTCGACTGTCAGTGGACAACAGACGTAGTTTTCACCCCCTCGGTTACCGCAGCCAAGGTTGGCTAGTCTGAAGATTTGGATTTTATCGAGTTATTTCCTTCACGAAAGAAAATCACCAGTACCTGTCGGTGTTGGCACATTCGTTGGACAGGATGTTGTTGAGCATTGGACACTGTGATAATGGCAAACATTCTGCGTTTCTTGAGCAAGCCGTTGGTTTCTGGATGTCGAAGGGCCCGTTGTACGAAAGTTGTGGACTTCCTACGTGTTTTAAATAAATGTTATTTGCACTGGTTTGGTTTGTTTGTGACTCATCCGTGTAACGAATGGTAAACAAGAATTAGTAGGTTCATATGATGGCATGAAAAATTAGAATAAAGTAGAACTGATTTTGCAACTTCTTAAAGAGCACGTAGACAATTTGTTCATAATTCCTAAGATATAATCAGATAATTGCAAGCATCCTCAAAATAATTTATAAACAGAAGAGATAAAGTGGCATCCTTCTAATCGCGAAGACCTAATTATCATTCATTCCCATATGCATTTGGTTTCCGCAAGGTTACCACAACGAGCCAAGGACGCCTCCGGCGAAACAATAACAATAAAGAATTCTTTTAATATTAATAATCCCACCTGTCCTCATTATTTTACGTAAAAACTTTTGTGTCCCTAACACAATTACAACCGCAAAACTGACCACAGGCTTAATAATTTAGTGAAGCGTGAAAGTCGCAGCACGCACGAACTTTAACCCATTTTGGTCATTGATACAAACCGAAAGAAAAAATGGTAAACATAATTGTGGTTTTGACAACGAAAAATATACGAATTAGTTATGCTGTATGTCTGGATGTCAACCTTGAGTGGTCATGTGTCGGATGTAAAAACAAAAATTGTATTATTGTTATTTTTGAAGACACTGGTTAATTTAGCCCGAATAATTTTCTTCTTGGAAGAGGCGGACTTCCTGTCGCAAGTCTTAATTAATCGTCGCTTTGACGGACATCTTCCACGGGCCACCGCATTCCCCCGGTTCATTATCTTTTCTCAAAATTCGAAAAATGACTTACCTTCCGCTCCCGGCCAATGGCAGCCCACGAAGACGACGACGACGCACACCGCATGCAACAACATTTTCAACTCTTCGATGTGTTCACCCGGCAGTGCAAAAGCCGAATAAATCGGCAATGGGCTCTGAACGATTTATTATGACCTTCTCGAGTACAAAAAAAATCGTCATACATGCGTAACATACCATGACTTTGCCCCCCCTGGTCGCGCTAATGGTCGACGATTCAAAGTTTGTTTTTATAGATCGCAGTGGTTCTAGCATCGATATGGTGCGTTTGTTGCATTTCAATGGGGTGTTGTGAAGGGTAATGGAGGCGATTAGAACAGATTTATTTTTAGTTCGCCGATTTGGTTGCTTCCTTTTGGATTTGTATATGGTTATACCCCATTAATACTCAAGTACACCAAATTATGAAAGCGATTTTCTTTTTTCAAAATTGGCTTGGGCAAAACCCCAAACACCATCCAACAAACGCTGCTCCTGAACGAATAAAGCGCGTAAACAAAACGTGATTTATGCGTCAAGTCGACCAACTTCCAATAAAGCAAAGTACTTACCCATTAGAAAATCCAAGAAACAATTAAAAACATAACGAGCGCAGTCATGTAATTGCACCATACCGACTTATCCAACCGTCTTCCAAATTTTGACTAACCCACTGACAATGAGTCACCGTTAACGTAATAAAACTCAACCCCGAAATGCAATTAATTTTATTCTAAAAACACAAACTATTGAAAAATATCTGGCAAACAAGTACAAGTATCTTTGCAATCAGACTTTAGCAACCTATTTATCAAAACCTCATAGCCCAAAGTGCCCTGCTTCAGACCCATGGAATTGGTCAGTCCCTCGATAAACGCCAAGGACTCCTCGTCCATGTCGATGGACCCAAAGTGGGCATAAAACCACTTCTCGGACTCCTTCTCCCTGGTCTTGGTCACCTTCTGGAGCAGATCTTCGAACACGGGGTCTGAGCACCGGAACGTTTCTGCTCCCTCACCTAGATCCAGCTTCTCCATGCCTTCAGCCAGATCTTGTAACTTTTCTTCAACCCCATTTTGCAACTGTGCAGATTCTTCCTTACCCTCAGGCTTTCCAACGTCCTTGATCACCACTTTGGGGTGCTTGACTTCCCGGTCTTCCACGTAGTAGTAAGGAGGAGCGGTGGGTGGTTGGACTGGGGGGCGATACGTATAGGGCTGCTCCCCTTCAATCTACAACCGATAATGTACAGACATACCAAGGGAGGTGTCTACATTACCTGAAGGGGGTAAGTGGTGTCAGAATCATACCCACTAACGTCACCACAAATCAAAAAAGGAATGATGATCCTATTTACTCCAGTGAGATTGGAAAAGTCTTTGTTGGTGATATCTAAGAAGGGCGTCATCAAGGTGGGGTCGAACCCGATGGGTGGTCTATAGTTCTTGCACACCACAAACGCCTCTATGCTGGATGCTCTTGAGCTGGTGGGCTTCACTATGTGCACCTCTTTGAAGAGCATGAGCAGCTGATTGGTCAGCAAGTCACAATCTTTGGCGCGGAAGATTTTCGCCACGAAGGTGCCGCCCTTCTTAAGGACGTTGCAAGTGATGTGAAGGGCCCCCAGCAGGAGCTGCGCCTGGATGTAGGTGTCGATGCAGTGAAGCCCAGTCACTTAACATAGCATACAGAGTGTTGTCCTCAGCGATTATTGCAACTTACCATCTGGGGCCCCATCGCACACCACCAAATCGGCGTAGTCTCCCTCGAAGTGACCGATAATGGCTTCGGCTGTCTTATACTCCGTTATGTCGCCCTGCAGCTGGATGACCCCCGGCAATGGGGCCATGGGTTGCAAATCCACCGCCACAATTTTTACGTCCGGATTCGGCTTATACGAGTTCGAGTGCGAAGAGCCCTCGTCGCATTTCGGTGCCCTGCTGGCCCCACTCTTAAAAACTTCTCCTTCAAATTCAAACCCTTCCAGTGCCCCCTCTCCTTTCACAAGCTCAGCTTTGTGTTTCCGGGGCTCTTTCAAACCCCTCGCAGTTTGGGCAGCCAACACCTTGTCTTTGGTGTCTTGGGAAACACACACCTCACACTGGCCCTCCCTGACCTTACGCCTTGTGGGAACCACCACTTGGGACTCCTCCGTGACGTAGTCGTCCACGTCGGTGTAAAAAAGTTTGCACCGGGGTCTGACTTCCCTTTGGACCCCCATCGCCAAGCGCTGCGATAACACCTGGCTCCAGCTTCCGGGGGCTGCGCACAAGTCCACCGCCTTCTTCACGTCTGAAAAGAAGGTTACAACGGAGGCTTAACTGTTAGGATTGTTACCGTCTAGAATGCGGAATTTCTCGTCGATTTGAAGGAGCTTGAAGGCGCTGCGGGCCCTCCAGCCCTGCTCCTTGGCCTTGCGGTAGAAGATGTCGCGTCTGTCGCGGGAAAATTTGCCCATTTTGAGGGGGTTGTGGTCATAAAGATGGTTGGGAATCGAAAACTACACACTTTTTTGGTTATGTTGTCAACGTCAATTTGAGGTTAGGGGTGACATGTGTTGAACCAGTTTGGCTTTCCTTTATTAAGGGAGGATTATTTTTGAGATGGGACACCAAGAACTGTAAAAGTTCTTTTCTTGTGGAGAATTGTGGTGTCAATGCGACAAAAAAAGACATTTAAACAAAAAAGGTCTTTGTTGTTTCCACCAATCACCGTCCTGAGAAAGAGCGGCAATTTCAACCGTCACGTTTTATCTAATGAAATATTCCAACATAAGACTTAAAATATGTGTTGGTACTCTTCTCTACGACTCCAAATAATATTTCTTGAGGCACTCTTCAGAATTTGTAGGAATCTTAGAACTTTCCAGGACCTTTCAGTGTGCTCCAGCATTTTTCAAGACCCATAGTTTTTTCAGGCCGCAAGAATTTTTTCATGACTACATAGGGTTCTATAGTATCCCCCAGGATCCCCTTACATTGATTAGATGTTTTCAGCACTATTCAGAAGTCAAATTTTATTGATATATTTATTTTATATTTCATCTGTTTCTCTTTGTATTTTGTCTCTTGCTCATTCTTTTTTGTTTATGAAATCTTAAAGAGTGTTAGTGTTCTAAAGGCTGATGAAATCTTAATAGTTTTGTGTGTCTTGAAAGGTACTGATAAATCCTGGGTAATCCTGAAGAATTCTGAGGAATGCCGTTAGAAGTTATGCGTAATACTGGATTAGGTGATAAAAGTTAACAGTAATAATTAAGAATTAATAAAAACTATAAATTCAACTGCATGGTTTTAATGCGCGGACAACGGTTTTAGCAGTTTTTTGCTAGTTCTTGTTTTGGTTTCATTCTTAACCTTCTCCTTACTCACGTTCTTTAATTAATTTCTTTGTAACAAATTCAAAGGAAAACTAATCCACTGTCCTGATGTAGATGCTGCAAGTTAAAACTAACGAAACGAACCAAAAAAGGTAAAAAATAATGCGGACATTATTTATTGATACACAAAATCTGGCAGTGATTTCAGATCAAAATACAATTTAATTATATACATTCAGAAATACATTGGAATGTCTGAAATATACATGAACAGATACATAGATTACAAAAATTTGTAAGATGTTTCCTGATGGTTCAGTATATCTACACACTTACTAACAATCACAGAAATATTTTTTAAACTTCTATGTCGACTCTGTCAAATAATAGAAAAGGTTAGTTCCTATGGAGGCGCACTCATTTTGGAAAATCACTTGTTGAAACACGAAAAATTCATAATTACAAAAACATCGGCGACTCTTTAAAGATTATATACAATTGTCTTTGGTACAGTCAATTCATACAATAAATTCTCAACATTTATATCAAATATAATAAAATTTCCCCTGTAGTAATAGAATAGTTCTTCTAACTTCTAATAAATAAATATTTTTTCACTTATTTAGGAAACTCTTTGTACATAAATTCAGCATCTTCCTTCCGCGTCGTAAGTAGCAAAATCCATAAGTAAAAGTCGTATTTACAAACTTTACAACAGTCCAAGTAATGAATGCATAGTGAATCAACAGTATAGTCTAAGTGCTAAAATCACTCGTGCCTAGTGAATAAAATACTCTATCTTCTTTGTAATGTACACGATCGTATGGCATCTACTGCTGCTGGATGAGCAGCTGCTCCAGCTCGTCCGCGGACCTCAGGAGGAAGGCGGCCGACTCGCGGTACCCGGTGATGAGCTGCCTCACCGCCGCCATCTCGCCGGTGCTGAGTTTGTGATTCAGGAGAGGTTTCTGCTTCATGCTCAGATCTGCGGGGCCTGAAAGGTGTTATCGGGTGAACATCGGAAGCGGCGACGGAATTCACTTACCGTTGGTGAGGAGTCCCGTGCCAGCGCCGAACGGCGCCGCCCCCGGGAACAGGGGGTAGGGGCCCGCCCTCTGGAAGGCCTGCGAGAAGTTCGGCCTGTACATGGCCGTGGGGGCTGACCCTGCCGTGCTGGAGATGCCGATGCCGTTCATGGCGGTCGCTCCTAAAGCTGCCGTGTTTGCAACACTGAAAACATTGCAGGAGTTTAGTTTGGGCCCAACTTTTCAAAAATGTAAACAACACTTTCTTACTTTTGGATTTGTGTAATTGGTTGCATAAGTATCACATTTATTGAACTGTCAAGTTCCTTTTGTGATTAAAATTTTTACCTTTTTTATTTCCCATCATATAATTGTTGAATGAATTATCAGAGAGTAGGTAAATCCTCTTGGGTATTGGATACAAAATTAATTCCATATTTTCTTTACAGATCCGCCACCTTCTTTGCATGGCATGGCGGTCCGGTCTTTCGACCACATTAAAATTGAAATTAGCATAATCCTGCTAGAGCTTGGGCAACGTGGCCTTATTTATGTATATTTCTATTGTCTCAATGACTATAATGAATTACATCCCCAATATGCATTTATTTTAAAAAAACAAAGTATTCCACCACCCTTAATTCAAATTTGCCGCGTGCACCTGATTGGTCCCTGTAAATGTGACAGACAGAAGCGGCAGGTTTGCTGGAGCTCCGAAAAATAACAGAAAAACGCAGAAAAATCGTCCAAATTGTGACTGGGGCCATCCAGAGGTGTTAATTATAAAAACTACGGTGTTTGAGTGCGATTCCTGCCGAATTTCTGCGGATAAAATTTCCATTCCAAGGTACGAAATAATTAGCAATTTTTAGATATCAGAGATCGAAATGAGGGTGCCTAGGGTGAAAATCATGTCTCACAGTTGTCAAAAAGGGATAGAAAGGGTGTAAAAACGATTATTAGCAAATTGAAAAAAAAAACTGATGATGTGACGCCGTGACGTAATCGCTCTATAGTAACTTGATTTCTATCAAATTTCTATGATCTACGACTCGAATGAGCTTGTCAAAGTTAGGGGGGGCCTGTACCTGTTTTGGGCCATTATTTTGAACATTTTATTTATAAATAAATATATCGGCACTATTGAATAATTAACACCTCTATTCGACATCATTAAAATATAACCAACTTCACAAAAACAGTGGCAGTAATAAATATCGTGCATTCAACAAAAAACGACGTCAAGTGGGCCCTGGATTAAAAACGTACGGCCTAGATGGCCTGACATCTGACATTTGACATCATCAAATTATTAGATTGGGGAGGTTTTTATGGTGGTGCTTCATCCACGTGGGCAGAGACACTGAAACCAAGCCCTCGTGTCCCTTTGTGAAGGCTCATGCCCTTCTTCTATCCACATTTAATGTCACTGCTTACCCGTAATAAGCATTGCATGCGTGTGACTTGAAGATTCCAAGGCTTACTTCGTCGTAGAATGCCCGGGAAATCTGCTACTTATGTATAAGGTAGGTGTCAAATTTTAATTTCACAGGCTAATCAACAAAAAATATTTAAATTCGTAATAGATTAAAAGAAAAAATAAGAGTAAATTATTTTTTGCCTTTAAGTTGGCGTAATGTTAATTGTGAATGTTCGATCCTGATTTAAATATATCTATCAACGGCTGACAACAAATTATATAATTCGAAATTTCCCAATTCCAAGGTTCCCAAATTCAAAATTAAAAAATTTGTAAGACAAGATTTCATCGATTGATATTTTGAAATTTTCCGAACTCAAAAATTTAATATTCTAAGATTTTAGACCGATTTTTCGGGTCGACCGATTCTTATGAAATTTTTTTTGTATATTTGGTAGGTATGAAAATAGGTGGTAAGCTATTTTTCACATAGACATGGGGGCGCAGGGGGCCCCCTTGGGCTGGACTGATATTTCGGGTGGACCGATTCTTATGCATTTTTTTATATATTTGATAAGTAGGGGAATAGATCGTAAAGTATTTTTCACATGGACATGGGGGCCCAGGGGACCCCCTTGGGCTGGACCAATTTTTCGGGTCGACTGATTTTTAAGATTTTTTTTTATATTTGGTAGGTGTGAGAATAGGTGGTAAACTATTTTTCACATATACATGGGAGCCCAGGGGCTGCCCTTGGGCTGGACCGATTCTTATGATATTTTTTTTGTATATTTGATAGGTATGGGAATAGGTCGTAAAGTATTTTTCACATTGGACAAAGGGCCCAGGGGGGCCCTTGGACTGGACCGATTATTATGATCTTTGATTTGTTGGATTTGCCTCCGCCCCGAATAGCAGATTAACTATTAAAACATGGACATGGCGGCCCAGGGGGCCCTTGGGTTTATAACTCAAGAAGGGCTTTTATGATATTTGATTTGTTGGATTTGTCTCCGCCCCGAATAGTAGAATAAATATTGAAACATGGACAGGGGACTCATGGACGCTCCCTTGGGTTTATAACTCAATAGCGGCTCGACCGATTTTTATGATATTTAATTTGTTGGATTTGGGGGGGGGGGAGCTAAGTACAGGGCAACGACAATAACAAAGCCCCCCTGGTACAGGGCAACAATAACAAATAACGCCGGCCTCCAAAATTTGTCATACCGGGGTTTAAAAATGAAAATGGGTTTTTAAGGAGTAAACTCCAAAGTTTCACTTCTGTTGCGCATGGACTCCATACACATTTTTTTATGATATCTCGAGAATCGATTGACTGACTTTTTCGAGGGCGAATAACTATTAAAACAAAGAAAAATGAAAGAAAATTTTTTTTTCAAACATTTCCGTATATAACGCTATCTTTGATACATGACAGAAACAAAAATGAACATGGCGTTGTATGCTGGTTCCGGTACTGCCAGTAGATGGCGTTGTGTGCATTATCTTTTTATAAAAAAAATGAATTTAATTCAGCTAATAAGTTGCCACAACATTTATTGATTCTGAGGCGGTACAAAGTTCGCCGGGTCAGCTAGTTTATAAATAAATTGTCATTTTGTAAATCTTCAATCCGGATTACCGCAGGTTCGCATTATCGCCACACCGCTGTACAGCCATTTTTGGACAGATCTTGTTTTCGGTGAAGTACATACCTCATGACGGACGTTTTCAAGTCGGGGGTGAGAGAGAGGGCCTTCGAGACCGAATTGGGGGTGGTCGAGGGGGTGGTGGAGGAGGGAAACGCCGTCGAGACTGAGTCCACCTCGATTTTCACGGGGGTGTTGTTGGAGAAGTCGAGGCCTCGAGTGATGGGTGCGGTGGAGTCTGTCGGCTGGAAAAAATAAGTCTGTCATCCCAAAATTCATCAACATTTACAGTTTAAGAATTTTAACAACCCAAGCAAAGAGTAAATGTATAAACAGACGTCACTCTTGTCGGAAGCTTTAATATTTCGCACGCGTTTTCATTAATCTTGAAGCAGCGCATTCTTTTAATGCGGGGTGGCCTTCGGTTTACGGAACGTGATGAGTAGCAAAGAAGCAATACACTAATTCGTAGAAATATATAAGTTTTTTTTTTAGTTTTAGGATTTATCAGGATGACAAACGGATATAATTATTATTGTGCTTTCAGAAGGGTGCTTCTTTATACTCATCACCTAACCCAAAATGAAACCATTTCTATTCGTAAAAGTCAACTCACCTGTGCCCCCGGTAAGATGGGCATGGGCTGACTCACCGGTTCCAGCCCCAGTCGCATCCTCTTCGCGTTGTGACTCTCGTTCTCGCAGGCCGTCGCTAAGATCTGCTCCGCTTGCACCGAGGTCAGATGGGCTGGAGTGGGTCTCGTCTGCAAAACCCTCTCTTGGTACCACCTCCACGGAGAGAACAAAGAAGACTTACCGCGTCCCACGCAGAGTTGGGATCCCTGGCCCTTTTGTTCCTCCGGCAAGACTTGAGGTAAGTACGGATCCGCTTCCGGGCGCGCTCCGCGAACTCCGGGAACTGTCGCGTGCAGGAGTCGATGATGGCTTGGATCTTCTCCTTGGGCTGTTTGCTGATGGGCACCATGCGGTCGAGATTCTCGTCGACGAAGAGTCGCACGAACATCTAGGGAAGGTTAGGGTAGAGTTTATGTTTGAAAATGGTGTCGTTGAGCGGTCGCGGATGGTCGGATGAGGCAGGAGAACCGAGTCTTATGTTCCACGGAGAAATCAATAATAATTATTGTTGAATCAAAAGTAAAAATATTTCCCAAATATTAAAATTGGGTCGCCAAAATTGAAGGATAGAAGAAGGGTTCATCATGAAAGATGAACTAGTTAAAAGAAATTACATTTATAAATATTAAAGAAAGCAGTAAAACTAGAACGACAAGTACAAGGATCTTAAGGAAGGATTATACTACTGGTACTGAATAGGACAGAAGCCCAAACAATAGTAGTAAAAGCAAAAAAACAGACACCTAGTTTGATGTAGTGTTAAAAAAAAGGGAGCTAAGAGACGATCTCTTCAAAAAAAAAAACAAGGTGTTAAAAACAAATTTCAATAAAGCACGAAAAGAATGGCGAACCTTTGTTGTTGATTAAAGCATGACGCAAAGACGATTATGTGACTCGCGGCGATCAGTTATGGGCCCAGACGGAAACCCTGCGCCTCGCCCTACCAGTGCGATTTTCACCAGACCAGAAAGCCCGGTGAAACTACATTGACCCCGACTGTTGAAAAGCACGTGCGAATTAAAAACCCGATCTTCGGACAGGCACCATCATCGCATTCCGCTCTCATCGACAACCGCTTTAATTTCACCGCTTTTCACTCACATTGAAGGCTTTGAGGCGTTCAGGGTCGTGCGTTTGTGTGTCGATCTTGTCGTCGCTCTCGTCGTCGTCGTCGTCTTCGTCCTCTTTGTTCCCGCTGGAGCTGGTTTCGTCATGCGCTGACGCCGCGTCAGCATTGACTGGACTCTGAAAACGGTCAAAGTCGCATTAGCGCACCAAAAGAGGCGGCCAATTATCGGGGAATTTTATGTGAAAGAACACTTGACATGGAGTTTATCATCGAGCAGCTGCACACAAGGAAGTAATCTAAATTCCAGAATGGAAAAGTGCAACTGCGGGCTCGGTTCGAGGACAATGCGAAATTCAGTGCGTTTGCTACTTACAGATTGGTCTCGGTTGGTGGGCGGCGTGGCCTTCCCCTTCGCCAAACCCAGGGCCGAGTGGTACTGCGCCCACAGGCCGGCCATCTCCTCGCCCCCGGGCACTGCGGACAGGTCGGGAATGTCGCCATTCCTGTTGCCTCCTGCAACAGACACAGTCACTATCCGGAATGGCCGTTCCGTTGTCGGATGGCGATGTGGTGAGTTGGTAACAAAAGAAAATGTGTAGGTGTGTCTGGAAGACGACGGGGAGATTCCAAGCTGGGGTTGTGGTAACGGACCACTAAAACACCTAAACCTTCTGGTTAGGCGGATTAGGAATGACCACAATTTGAGACAAAGTCTCTAGAATAAAAACGAGAGCGATCGGTTGTTCTGGATGAAATTTTGAGACCTCTAACTTGTAACTTGCCAAAAAAACGGCCAGACTGACTAGACTGCTTAGAAATAACTACAATCTCTTGTCTCTAATTGTCTTATTTTTTTTACATTTACGTTTGATCTACCATTGATTTTCATTCTGAAAATGTACACTAACACCGTTATTTAATGTGTACAACAAGCCTTGAAGGCCTAGGCATAAGTTAAATTTTACAATTCGTTGATCATGCAAAAAATTCTTTTTGTTCTTGTATCTGATGACTTCTTGGATTTTTTTTTTTTTTTTTTTCACAGCAATGCTCAATTTTTATTTCCTGTTTATCTCTGCGTAATTCTTCAATAATTTTTTTCTTCGCACTTCCGCCTCATTCTCTATAGTTTCTTTACATATTTACATATTTTTCATATTTCCGTGTATGTCTTTTCCTTTGCAGTTATTGTCTTCTTTCGCTTTACATGTCGCTTTGACCAGAAAGTGGTCAGACTCGCAATCCACTCCTCTCATGCTTCCGACATCAGTTCAATCAATTTGATTTTTTGTTTTACCGTCGGCCTTGCGTGTATTTCTTTTCTCCTTGTTTGTGTATCCCTAATCACTCTAAACCTATTAATCTTCGGTCATTATCATTAATTCCTTCGCGCTGTTACGTCATGTCGTTGATTAGCTGAACTGACACACATCTCAAGCATGGTCTGAAGTGATCATCAACCTGGTAATGCTTTTCTAAGCTTCTCTTTTTTGATAATGAAGGGTTCGTTGCCATTTAAGTCCGACCCTGTCATGTTAGCCATAAAAACTGTACTGCGGCCACCATTTGGACATTAAGTCCTCCGCTGCTTTGAAATTATGCACATCGCAAGGAGTCATCAACGCAGCAATAACTTCGTAGGAATCTAAAAGCACAATTAATTTCAGAACACATACCTTTATTCCTCGTTTTAATTATGTCGTCTTGTAAATTAGTTAATGGGATAGTAAAACACCTTTTAAAACCTGATCGCAGCGGATGCAGCATGTTGTTTTTATTAGCCTCATAATCTCGATGAAAAGTTTTAATAGCGCCGGTTATATCCGATTAGTCTCAAATCGGATGTATGCTCCGGATTACCTTTGTTACGTTTGAACAAACGAGATTCTGTCCAATATTAGTTTTTAAATTGCTTCTGTGCTTAATCTTTGCTGTCCTATCCCTATCTTCAGTTCTTGTGGGACGTTCATTTTTAGTTGGTTCTTCAAATCTTAATGTGTGGTCGTAATTAACGCGCCTTTCAGTTAGGACATAACTTTTTGCTGCCTGAGGTATACACATATTATCTTGTCTTTATGATTGAAGTATTTGCGCTTTCCTTCAGCAACTGCCTTTATTTCCACTTTCAGAACTCTATGTGTATGACAAAGATAAAACTAGGAAGAGCGTCGGGTCTAGATAATATCGGGTCTTCATAAATAATTCATACATCATGTTGCCTGAATTATTTCTGGAGACCCTATATAACGCTGGAAATCATTCATTATACAAGAGGAAATTCTTCTCTAGATTTCAAGTAAAAATATCAAGTTGTCATACGATGAAAAACCCCACACCTGAACCCACCAAAGCCCGAATGGACCAATAATAATTACAGTCCCAGGTTGGAATCTCCCCCATCGCTCCTGCGGTGTTGCGTGTTACCTTGAGCCTGATTGTGGTAGTTCCACGCCAAGAGCATCAGCTTGAGCTTGTCGCTGTCTTTCATAGCCCCGGTTCCTGCACAGCCAATCACAACACGGTTAGCGGGGTTGCTTCTACCGAACCCGGACTACGACTAAGGCGAGCTTGGCCCGCGCTCCCCCGGAACCCGGGCCAAACCCTGGAGTAGGACCAACCCTGCTACTCGACAAAGCGTGAATTTTGCCCCAACGCAAGGTAAGCTCTGGCTCGGAACCAGGAGCTGCTTCCGAGCCAGACCATGTCTCTGTATAGTGTTAAGTCTGCACTCCAAACAAAAATGATGGGTCGATGAGGATGCGAGGGCCGGAGGCGACTTACCGGAGAAGTGGTCGTCGTCAGGGCCGTCCGTCGTCTCCGGCGTCGACAGGTTCTCCTGGAAAACGAGGGAAATTCAGCTTTCAGGTTCTCGTGCGGCATCGAGCGTATCACGCTCGGCGGAGCGCGCAGAGGAAGAAAAAAGCACGGGTAATTATTATAAACACGGGTTGAGGCTCGGCAATTATAATTTTAAATTGCGCGAATAAACATTGAGGTTCTTGTGGTAATTGGACGGAATGAGGCGAATTCAGAGCTGCTACTCCAATAAATGGACGCACCTCCGTACAACAGAGAAAGATTTGTAGTGACGCCCTTAGCCCGCCCTCCCATAAACCTCCGATAACAACAATAAAACCTCCACTTCCATCTTTTGCATTTCTAATTCCTCGCGTCCCGTCCAGACACAAGACATAACTCGGCCTCCGCAATAAAACGGCGCAGTCTTTACTGCTGCACTCGGCTTTTTACGCGCCAGCGTTCCTCCTTCTAGGTAGGTGAAAAGGCCAAACGGACTAATTTGTGCTACAATGTTGCGCGAGTAATGGCGCTTTACAAAATCGGATATTATATCGGTCTATGAAGGATAACGAGCCGGCAACGGCGCTTTCGGCAATTAAAGACGAGCTCGTTGCAGTGACCGTAAAAATTGACGAGACGCGCCGGAAAAGGAAGAAGAAAGTTGGGATGGTAGCGAGCGGAGCGGTAATGATAGTTTCTTGGGTGGTACGATAAATAATGTGTTTTACCAGTTGGCAAGTCAATGCACCAACAACGCCAGGAAAACTATTTGCCCTTCAGATAATGCCTTCATAAGGGATTCAGCAGCACGGATATTGTATTGTCTGCTTTCTGTGTTTCATCCAGCGCGCCGACCAAAGCCAAGCCCAATCGAAACCCGCTGGTCGCGGGCACTTCCGACATCAAACAACACCTGTTGCGCACCCGACTTCTTGTTCCACTTACGACTTGGAAATCATTAAATTTATTTCGTTTGTTCGTCGGCGAACGCAGAGAGACGGCGACTAATTGAGGGGACGAAAAAAACGGTAGGCCGTTAAATTTTATCGCCGAACAACAATGACATGCAGTAAAAGTTCGCGGAGTATTATTTCAGCGGCGTAGATCGGGTTTATGGTCTTATTTTTGCAGTTGGGGCGGATCGAGGACGGCGGCGCCCACGTTTCGGGGGTGGATTTATTCTCGGGTAGTCTTGCGTCGGAATTTTAATCAGCATCGATTCGCGACGTCAAAGGTGCACTTAATGACGTTAATTGGCAAAATATAGCGCAGGTTGAGCGGAAGGTGGAATAAATTATGGTATTTATGAGCCCGAAGTTCGCTGTTGTTAGTGTTGGGACAACGAAATCTGCCGCCAAATTCAGTTGGCACTAATTGCTGGACAATGACCAGTTGCTTTTTTTAATAATTCTGAAAATTTTGGGCATTTCACCATGGAACTCTAAAATAAATTTGATTAAAAAAAAATAAAGCGTGCATAATACGAGAATTAAAAAAGAGATACATATTATGTTTAATTGGGGATGGAAGCAGACAGAAATTAAAACAAAGACACTACACAACTATAAAAATCGACCAAGAGAGTCCTCATGTTTACCGTAACTTCTCAAAAATGAACATGAGCGGAATCTCCAATGCACCCAAAGTCCGTTGACTCGGCTAGCTAAAGATCCGCAAGGTCGACGTTATTGCTTTATAATCGAGTTAATAACTAATTAGAAGCGACCTGTTATGCGAAAGTGGTGAGGTCGAAACGGGAACGTGAGGTAATTGGTGGGTTTTTAATTGCGTTTCGATGTTTCGGTGCTATGGGACTAGAGCGAAAAAAGCTTTTAAGGTTATCGGAGAGAGGACAGTGGCGGCGGTGCTTCCTGTTACTTCCTGGCTTTAATCAACAAGAATCTGTGTAGTGTTGATCAAGTAAGCGTTTGATCCTAATAGTTCTAATCGGTAGGTAATTGCTATAACAGTTTGTTTCTTTGTAGATCGAGTGGGAAATTGGGAAGAAACACTTCTGGAGTATTTAACTGAAACTTGGCAGCAATGGATATTTAAATTAAAAGACTGGTTTTTGGGGTTTGATTTTTACAACGCGTTTCCTCAACCAAGACACCACAACTTAAAATTTGGAATTTAGAACCCACCCCGGCCGCCACTGTGTTCCCTCTCCCTGCACAAAGAGAGCGCTAATTAAGCTCGAAGGGAGGACAACAGGAACCGGGAACGGCATGCCTACGGGCACCGCTACTAATTTGGTGCGACTTCTTGTGCCGAAAAAAGCGCGCAGGTGGCGGGCGGCTCGTGAAAGGAAGAACGGTGTGCCATCTGCCGTCGCCGCCGCGGGATGAGTCGGCAGAAAGTGAAGATGTTTGCGAAGTAAACGGCGAAGAGACGCAATTAATGCTGCGAAACGACGCACCTGCGACGGGGGCACACCCAGTGGCGCACGTTGGGACTAGAGTAGAGGGCCCATAATATTATATTTGCGATTATAAAGTTCTAAAACAGTTGATTTCGGTAATTTAAAGCTTAAGGCTATCCGTTAATGGGTTAAAATGAAGAATAAAGTTTCTGGTGGGATTAAATAGCTGTCTGCAATGAAATAACGATCACACTTTATAAGCAGTAACGATTTATTTTGTTGCTGTATGTTGGGTTGCCGGCAAAACGAAACGAAGCGTTTGCGAAATACAAAAATTTTACTCGTCAAAACGACTAGGCCACTGAACATAGATAGCATTTAAAGATTCCGCAGCTTTAAATAACCACATTTGAAGCTTTCGGAGATATAGACCCAATGAAAAGACCAACAAAAGAAAAGAAGGAAGGAGATAATAGAAGCGAAAACGCCAACAGGAAAAAAATAAAATTGTGTACTGAACCTGATGCACTCTTACTTCCAAAACTGTTTTGGCACTACTGCAAATATACTTCTGGTATAAGGATATATGAGTTACTTTTCCCTGTCAAAATGTTACCATCATCCTACGTTCGTCTCAATACATTTTTGAGTAGAAGCGTCTCCGACCATAATTTAAATTCAAATTAGCAGCAAAATCCCCGCGGATACGCCACTGCAGCAAAGGCTCAGCTCGGATGTGTATTGTAGGATGGTGTTCGTTGACCTTTCCGTTGCAAAATCCGCAATCTCAACAAAACGCCCGTCAACTTGTCGTCTGCTTACGGCGAACAATTCCATTCCTTGTTGCTTTTGCGAGTTGCTGGCTGAAAAACGAAGGGAAGGAGAGGGCATGGTGACGGCCGATAAGCGGGGAACTTGCCGCGGCCGGCGATAGAGGGCACGAAATTATCTGCAGTTCACAAGCGATGGGATTATTGAGAGAAGAAGTGTCGGGAATCTGGACGGTGTTTGGTATAGTTATTAGACGGTTTGAAGGACACGAGTAAAAAAGTATAAAAACGGAATTTTGCAACCTTTAATTTCACGTTAACCTTCAGCGTTTAATTTGCTTTCACATCGCTTTACTTCACCGCAGTCATAAATCAGCGAAACACGAGACAGTAAACAAACGTTTACACACAGGTGCTCAATTCGAATTGCCCGCCAAATTCGGCCATCCGGAACGCCGAAATGGAAAACCTCCCTCACCGCGTGGAAGACGTATTGAGGTGGGTTTTCCATTTATTTCACACGAAAGCTCACCGATAGCAGGCTTCTCGCCTTACCAAAGAAGAAACACCGAATCCGAGGTGTGAGACGATCTGCTAACTGACATGTATCGCCGATACTTATTGTGGCTGTAATACGAGAGTCATATCCGAAACAATAGGCTGCAACGATATCCACGCCGTCGACTTTATATGCAAAATCGATAGGATTCTTTGTCGGCGTAAGAAAAAACAGCTCTGTCGAGGGACTCGGGTTACGGATTGCCACGGTGGTCGTCGCTTGAAACTAGAGACGGTTACAAAGGCAGCTGGAGATGAGCATGTGGTTCTGGGGATTTTTACGGGATGTCGCGGTTTTCTTACTGCTACGGTGTCAATAAACGCACGCGTTAGCTCATTGGAGGAAATTAAGATCTATTGAGGACATGGAGCATTAGCATTTGCGTGGGTCGGGAATGATTCCAAGCAATCCGAGATGGAATCAGAGCTAGCTTTGTCGGTCTTTTGCGCATCTAAGCTGTAATTATGTAACAAGCATGTGCTGTTGGATAGAAGTGACATTGGGTTTAATCGTGTCTGCTTCCAAAGGGCAGGGTCGGCCACATCAGAGGCGAAAGTCATCTCGTTAGAGGAAATAGAGCAACTTTTGAACATTGCATATCTGTAAACCACTGTCTTTTAATTGTAACACGGGACCAGTGTTGAAGACGGGGAAGCCGTGAAAAAAGGATATGGCGGTCGAAATATGATGTTCTTCCATCAGACGATAAGTTGCTATAAATGAGCAAAGGAAGTCACCAAAGCGACTCATAGAATTTAGTCACACGTCTTCCGGATAAAGACGAATTGCTGCGTCTGACATCCTGTCTGTTTGAAAATTATTCATTACAGAAGGTACGCTGAAGAGAACACCGATTTCGTTCCTCCACCATTAGTGTGCCTCCGGACTACGACCTCACAAACAATTTTTCCATGTGGAATGAATCATACAGATTACAATAAAAACCCGCACAAAAAACCTCCCCCAACTACTCCATTGTTCCTGACGCTTTAATCAACCGCTCTCCACGCAGCGATTTTTCCCCAACATTATAATAACAACACAAATAGATAAGCACCTGTTGAATAAATCCCGTCAATGAACCAATTTGCAAAAATTCCATTCTCCTTTGTGCGCTCGCCAGACTCGACCCGAATTCGGATTCCAATCGCGACTAAATAAATGATCAGCCGCCCTCACGACCCCCGCCCCCGAATGCATCATGACAGTGCTCGTGTATTTACCGTCATTAGTTAATTTCCATTTTATCGATCATCGTGACATTACAACGTAGGTGGCGGCGATATAGTGACCGGCATAGTTCGGGGGTCGGTCCCGCTATCGATCGGCCGGCAGGTGCACGCACGGCTGGGGGCGGCGTCCCCGTCAACAATCCGGGACCTAAAACGGCGCCCTGAGGGGGCTTCCGGTTCGGTCGGCCTTAAACTTATCGATCGCAGGCGGCTTGTAATGTCGTTTTGACATGTGAAGTTGATGGGGAGCTACAGTTGTGGGAATGTGTGGTGACTATCGGCAGGATTGGACCCTATGCCAAGTTTTTGCACGAGTGATAACATCGGCCTCGCGCACAGGGTGTTTTTAGGTTAGTGTCCCACAGTCCCGTGAAACATTCAAAGACGATATTGAACCCACGAAGTGAAGAAAAACAAGGTCTCTCCACGCATTTTCATAATTGGCTAGAACATTCATTAACAACAATCTTTTATTAAAGAAAATTGCTATTTTATTTCCAAGTATTCAAGGTATGATTCTAGTGACTGCTGTGAAATAAAAACAGCACGTCTATCGCCAAAATTTTTCTTCACATTTCAACGCGGCGATAACACCGGCAAAAGTGATAATTGAGCGTCTTAAATAGAATCGCTGCTGATAAACACCGCCAACAATGTAAACAAATCGCATTGTTGATAGGTGTTAGGTAATTGCGATTAATATTATCGTAACTTCTGGTACGTGTTCGGCCACGCCTTCGGAAATTCCTGGGATCAAGTCCATTTTCGGATCCGTTCGAAATAAAGAGGCCGCCCGATCGGCTCCCGATCTATAATTAAAGAAATGATGCGGCCTCCGGCCTTATGCAAATCTGCTACTTGCACAAGTCGTCCGGTTGACCTTGCAGTCCCAATGAACGCCGTTCCAGCGGATTCAGATCTGGGATTAGATGGGACGACGTCTCAATTACGGTGAGGGGATGGGTATAGTGTCTTTGATCTTCTGATGCCATCCTTTTTTCGTCCTCTCCTTATTTTTTGAGGCCACGGTACTGGTTCCATAGCAGTTCTTTCATTTTTTGATCTAGGCACTCATGGAGTGTCTCCCTCCCCAGACCCGGAGCCAATTTGATCCCAACACTATACGCAAAAATAAATCCGATCTGTGACTCTCGACGGCAATAATCCCAGATCCAAACCGAGTTAACCAAGCGCGAAATTGGGTAAATCGGACAAAGCCCGACGCGACGCGTCGGAAAGCGCTGTTGACTTTTCGTCCTTTCTTTTTGCTTGGAGGAAAAACAGACGCGAGATAAGGCCGTTATCGGTCACGGCGAGTCGGGGATCGCTAATGCGTTTGTTAACTGTGCTTTCTGCATGAATGCCTGCCCAGATTGCCCGAGCGGCATCTGCCGTGCTCCCGTTTCTACCGACCAACGAGGAGGACTTGTGCAATTAACGTTCTGAGGGGCCGTCATGGGAGGAGGCGAAAATTTGGGGAAAATTGTTTGGTGGTTAAGGTAAAGGCCCTGATGCTAGGAAAGGAGACTGGTCTTGGTGCTAAATTTGAATACAATTGGAGGACCTGTCAGAAGTTTTCTTCACTGGTGTAACAATGTGGTTTGTGAGGAACTCACTCTGGAAACTGACGGTGAAGGGAAGAAGAACCAGAAACCCTTAGATTTAAATTGACCCTTTCCGCTGATGTGGTTTCACATGTGATAAACAAAATTGATTTACGTCGTTTCATAAATTCATAGTTTCAAAATTCCACGACTTCATATACATAATTATATCTGAACTACCTATAATAACTCTGTCTAATCGCGTAATGACAATTTGTAAATTACGGACTTTTGTCCAACTTCTGATGAATTATTTTACGATATTGTATGGGAGGTAATACTTTCATCGGTTGACTCAGCTTTAGATATTCACATAGAACCACGAGGTACCTTGTCCAAGAATTTCCAGGTCCACGATCCAATAAAGCGAATGGGGGTTGAAGCACGTGTAAAATGCTGTGTTTTAGGGGCAGATATTTTTTTACATTTATTATCCTACTTTTGTATAAACATTTATCACTTTGGTTTTTCGTTCATAATGGTTTCGTCATGTAACCACTTAATAATTAGTAACTGAAATAAAATAAGATCAAATTATGTAATTACATACTTTTTAGAGCTACTAAATGTTATTTAACGTAGACGCATTACAAAATGTACACTTTCAAACACTTTTAACATCATCCAATATAATATAACCCTAAATTATATGGAGATAGGTGTCACACTAGCCAAGCTTAGTGTCTTATATCGGGTGTTTAAAAATTAATGATTCATACATCAAGTTACCTGTGTGTTTGACGAGATTCTTTAGGTTCAAAGCCGATTTGATGTATGAATTATTGAACACTCGTATATGTAATAATATTTTATTATTGTTGTTTGATATGTAACGGTGTCTAAACAAGAAGAATATCCGTAGTAATAGCAGTTTTTGATGAATGGTAATATCTGGGATTCACACTACGGTTTACATAATTAAAGTTAATTTAACAGAGTAGATACAATTTTAAAGTGATTTTTTATTGTTGCACTCTTGTATTTTGCAGAATTTAAGGCTTTTTTTGGTGGAAAAAGGTCACCCGAATATGTGCCTGTGAAAAAATCCTGGAAGCGCACGAAATCCTTCACGAAACATCAAAGCAATTACACAAAGTCAATAAACCCCACGCCCGCCCGTCTATACATATAAAGCGTGAAGCAACAAAAAAGACGGGCACCCCCAAAATAGCTCAGAATGCACCAATCGGGCCGGATCGTTATCGTGACCCATTTTTTTTATCACGAATGTCACAAGTCCGATCTAGAGCAAGGAAATGTGACAAGTCATCGCCATCGCGCTATTTTCATTTTCATTGAAATATAAAAAACGGGTGCACCGGGTCGACTTCAAAGTTGGACTCTTCACGTGATCCATGGAGGGGGGATGCCGCCCCTCCGAGGGGTGAGTTTTTAGGTTAGGAAGTGACAGTCGCGCCTTATCGGCGGAGCGATTCCGGTCGTCGCGATAACGCACAATTAACCACCGAGGAGCAGATAGAAAAAAAGTCGCGAGCGCCAAATGTGGTTAACCTCTTATCTCTTTTTCTCAATACAGTCTTGCAAACACGTCGCATTCCAGATGGTCTTTCTGCCATAAATAACCTTGGGGTCATAAATTAGCGGCATGCGGGCCCTCGCCCCCTTCGCCTTACCTTGTGGTGCTGGATGATGGCGCTGGGTTTGCGCTTCGCCGACATGTCGCCCCCCGAATTCACCACGACGTCATCGAACCCGAATTAAAACACATGCAGGACGAATCTAGACATCCTTGGAGGCGGCCGTGACCAACTAACTGTTTCTAACGTTGCGATAGGTCGGGAGCGGTGACGTCAGCGAACGAGTGGTCCTGCCGAAATCGAGCCGCGGCACTGATAAGATCGGGCGCACTCCGGGAGGCACTGTCGCAGTAGGCGACGCCGAGCGTTCTTCGCTTGTTTTCGTTGTGTTACGCGTGCACCCGTCACGTTAGCTGTGTCAAAGCCGACTGACGGAGATATTCCCCGCCCGATGATTCCTTGCCTGCCCCTCGCGTCGCGCGACGCAGGCGTCCATCCCCGCTCCAGACGACGCCTCCCCCTCCCCCGGACAACACACGACGACTACGATTGTCAAAGAAGTCGCGAACCGACCTCAACCCAAAAGATAACCCCTGCGTCCGTTGCCGCCTCACGTACGAGTGGGTGGGGGAGGGGGCTGGCAGAGTGGTCAAATTTCTTTCGTTCGAGTGGGCGGGGGAGGGACTTTGTTTGGCTTTCTTGACGTTTCGAGGGATGGGGGATCCCCCGATTCATTTCGACCCTAAAAATTGTCACGTTAAGACAATTTCGAATTAATTTCGAATCCGGAGTTGGCCATGATGGCGATCCACAAATTTAATATCAATCTTATATCAGAATTTAATTGTAAAAACATCCCAAATTATTTTTGACGTTTACCGATAATGATGTAACTACCTAAATGGTTGCATTATTTGACCCTTGTGAACCGCAAATATTTAATAATATTAGTATGTATTTGTCCTTTTATACAGAGTGTTTTTACATTAGCTAAAACTAGCCCCTCTTACATCAATACTGGAGCAATGACAATACAAAGAATTTACCATTCCATACTCTACCGACCTTATGCATGTTTAAAAATAATACTAATTTGAATTTTATCAAATAAAACATTGCAAATGAACGTAATTGGCATATTTGCTTAAGTTATGGTTAATTGACAATGGCAGTTACATGTTACCATAATTGTAACATTGAAATTATTTTAACGTGACTTCTATCCATATTTCCGGTATGTAAGCTAGCACTTTCCGTTAATATTAATATATGACAAAAGATTCTAGGGGTGTGTTTTATAGGTGTCTTCAAAATTCAATTTGCTATAAGAATTTTTTGTTCTTTACTACTCTTCAGTGTAGATCCTTCATGCGACACACCCTGTGGAATATTGACTTCAAAAACTAGTAGTATAATAATATACGCGATGTCTATAAATGATTTCAACTGAATTATTATTATTATAGAAACAGCTTAACCTTATTTCCAGATTTGAGATTAATTTCAAAACAACACATATTTTTACATATTTTTGACACATCACTAGCGTTGACCACGTTTTTTCAGCATTCAGGAAGGTGGTGAATTTGAAAACTTATAATGTTGATAAAAAGCAAAATTGTTATTATTAAAACAAATATTTATTTGCAGGCACAGTAGGATGTATGAATTATTTATAGACACGCTGTAGATTTTAACCTTGGAAGACCAAATATTGATATTGGCGTTGAGTGTGAAATTCTCACTCAACGATATTGGTCATTTCAAAAATAAATAATTCATACATCCAGTACACTTTGAAAGTCAAAATTCTCAATCTAGATGCATGTAAATTTTGTTTTTGTATTCGTTTTGTGAAACATATAATGCATAATGTAATACATAACAACATACATAAATATTATAGCATTGTGTATTTAATTTGACAGCTGTCCACCTAACCTCAAAATTGATGTAAATTCGTGTTGTCACATTTCAGGGGTTCTGGCTCATTACAACACTCGGCTAGCGCCCCTTGAAAAGTGTCATGACAGCGCACTTGTATCGAAATATACTATTCCCGCAGGCAACATGATGTATATGCAAAATATGAAGTAATGGGAACAGGAATAGATAAAGATATCAAGTGAAGACAGTTATAACGAAGAATTGATGAGTTAGAAATTAATATTTACATACATATATATATATATATATATATATATATATATATATATCAGCTATTTGTATGAATTTTATATAAATTTATATGCAGCTAGATAGATCATGTATGCAAAGACTCTGTACAAAAACAACAGAAAAATTATGCAAGTAGTAAATGCATCATCCATTTTTGTACTACCATTCCCCAACTAATGCAGAACGAAACCCGACCCACCGATCGCAACCCAAGCCCGAGTTTTTCTAAACCCTCGACATGTCTCCGTGGGTGGCTCCGAAAAAATCGCCGCCGCCTCCTCGCGACGTGGATGGATTGCACGTCGGGTGCTTTTTTGGCCGCGACAGACCTCATTGTTCCACCATGAATTACAAATATCGTGCATTGATCTCTCCTAACGGGTCAACCAACAGTCCAGAACCCCCGATGCGCTCCTGCTAATTGCGAAGAGTGGCGACCGACCAACCCTTCTTTGTCCTCAAGAAACCCCTTCGGTCCCTCGGACCCGAAAGGATATTTCGACCCCATTTAGGAGCGTATCTCTTCGGACTAAATAAATAATTAACACAGAAAGGGCGGGTTTCAATTTTGGCCAGTTTCGTTTCGGGGGCGATATGTTGGCAGCGCGGAACAGAAAATTTAAGTATAGGTACGGGGTAAAGTTTAGGTCACATTGGAAACGGTCGTAGGAGGCTTTGAATGTCAAAATTCTCCATCTATAACTATACTCCCTTAAAAAAATCAACACCATTAAAATAATTAATTAATAAAACAATGGTAGCAAAGAAATCATTATCAATCAACAACGAAACGATTAAAGTTGAATACAGCTTGACAATTATCACATATGTAGTTAGTTTGGAAAAATTTTGTGTTGAATTTTTTTTTTAAGTGAGTATATATATATTATGTAAATTTTGTGTTCCACAGATAACATGATTTATGAACCATTTATAAAGACCCGATATATGATATAGGATTTGATACCGTTCCAGCAATTATTGGTACTAATTTTACTTGAAAATAATAGAAATATATGTGTGATATAAATATTTTCCTATAAGTACGTTGGCACACGCTTTCTTGTTTATGAGGAAGTCAGGTACCGTAAAGAATGTAATGCAAATAGAATCTTCCTTTATAAATAAGTCCTGTATTTTTATTTTTGGATTTATGACCTCAAAACATGCTGTTTTACAGCTTGTTTTCATCGTGCCAACAACCACATTTCATGATCTCTCATGAAATGTTTGAAATATACGTGTTCATATGATTAATTTTAAGAAATATATTTATGTGCAACCGCTCCAGGAACGTTTTTAATATCTGAGAGTACGTTAAAACAATCAGAATAGGGATTATTAAAAAATGGTTCTCATACCTGTTCCAAATTTATCCAGAGAGATCGAAAACTAAAGTCAAAGTTGGCCATGTACTTAATTATTTAGGAAATCAAATTTAGTCCGGTCAACTTGTCATGTAATAAATGTTTCTAAACAGTTCTTCCGGTCTTCTTTCTTCAACAGCTTCCTACTGCTCCTAATTATTCTTTATTCTTGGTCTCTATTTGTATTAATTTATATAACATCGAACAAAAACATGATTTATAATAGGATACGGCTATAATTTTCACGCTTCATTATCATTTATGAAATTAAATTGGTTTTAATTCAATCTTCGTTTTGGATAAGTGAGTGCAAAATATTTAAACTGTGAAATGTAATATGTTTATGGAAAATCTATAATAAAAGAAAGGTATTGCAGAATCAAGAGATATATAGAAAAATATAGGATTTGCACTAGCCGACTTGACTTGTTTTAATTACATTTTAAGATTAAGCTATATCATAAATTCTAGATTTGCGAGTGCAATTAACAAAACGTTTTCTGACACTATGACCTTTAGAACACATTTTGGACGTTATTCCACTTAAATTGGCTTTGCACGAGTAGTCGTCGATATTTATATCAAAGCATAAATTCAATTTATTGTCCGACGTTATTGGTGACCATTCCTCGACTATACGACAGCGATGTCTTTTACGATCGGTGAAATGAAACACCCTGTATCACGCACACACATGATCGTGTCACGACCCAAATTGCACGCATTTCGCGGATCCGCTGTGTTTTTCCGTCCATCCCCGGAAGCCCCCTGCCGTCCCGGAACGACTTTCCATCAACGCCACCCCCGATGTGTCGGGTCGTCCGTGGAGTATACCGTGGGTGGTCGACATGTCACGACCGTTCGAGGGGTGCGGTCGGGTGGGGCCGGGGGCATGCAGGACCGGAACGAAAATCGAGAGGTGCGGGCCTCTCCATTATTCCGAATAAGCCGACCGTCGCCGGAGATAATTTATGGAAAACGGGGATCGAAGAGAAGATGCGGAGGGAGTTTCGAAGAGTCGGAGGTCCTATCTATAGAGTATTCGAGGTAGAGGCGCATCCACCACATTTTAAATCTTTTGAGCGCCGTAACTATATACCATACCATACTGATGAGGTCTAAAAAGACCGAAACCGGTCTATGGATGACAATGTTATAAATGACTATATCAATTATATATTTTTTCGATCCTGCTGACCAGAATGTTCCACATGACTGTCCCTCCAACTCCAACACACTCCGAAACCACACCCAGCACCCCCGGACGTGTTAACACCCACCTCTCGACTTTTACGTCTGCTCCTCTCGTAAACTCCTTAACTGTTTTATTCCGGCGGCGCGGCGTCTCTTCATTTGCAAGTTTTTCGCATATCCTTCGCGGCTCGCACGTGATCACTTTATTGTTCCACCATCTGCATCCAGGGGAGCGTGTGCGTGCGCGATTTTTGCCCTCGGCTATCTCGGTCTGCCATCTTTCGAATTCGTCGTATTTCGTATTGTTCTTGCGGTGAAAGTCGGCGGCGTGTGAACTATAGGGAACTGTTATCGGCGACCATTAAGACCAGAGTGCCGCCATAAAAGCGAACCCATCAAAAGTTGTCTCGCTTTAGCCACTTAAATGCACAGTTAGTGCAGGAATCGTCGCGTTATGCGCGCCCACGTCTTCGTCCTTTTCTCTGCCGCAGGAGCACATAAATCTCGGGAGGATAAGTCGAGGAGCGGGCGTTATTTGCAGAGGTCCGATCCGGGTGGCGTCCGGTCGGTGCGAGGAGTTTTAATGGAGCTTTCGGGCTTTGCGGATGGGTCCGAGTGGGGTGATGGAGGATTCCTTCCTTCGGTGGGCCTGGCTTTATTTGGGAAATACCTAAATCTATCAAAAGGGACATCGTGCTTGTCGGCTTCATAAGATTCTCGTTTGAATAATTGAGGTTGATTGTTCCTGTCTATGTGTCTGAAAAACTTGCACTATATTATTTTATTGACACTTATTTTTATTCGCTGAACTACCTTGTTGCCCTGGTCTACCAGTTCAAATTAGGGACTCTGTTTCAAGCATGTTCAAAATCACCCTGTATATGAGTATGCCTACTATGGAGCAAAGATTCGACTACTACGTCCATCTATAAAACTACCGAACCTGTGCTACCAAATTTGCAAAACCACCCCGTTTACACCTCACCTACCGGCAACCATTTCCCTTCAAATTACTTTCATTCCGAACGCAACGCCGTAAATACAGGTACGAAATAAACCGGTACAATACTCGGTCCTTTGTGTCCGCCGTGTAGCTTCACCTTTTCTGCGTGGTGGTATCGAAGGCGGCGTGGCGTGGGCGGTGTGGGTGGCTTCCCCGTCCCCTTCTGCGTCCCCATCATCCCACCGCCCTCCGTTCCGTAGTGCCGTGCTGCGGCGCGGCGCCCCTCGGGGCTCAGACCTGCCAGATATCCGAAACGAGGACTGCCGCTGCAATTTACTTGATGAAGGGTGGTCGGCGGACTGGGGGCGGCAGTGGAGCGGGCGGCGTGTATCTCCCGGCTGTATACACCGCTCGCCCGACCGACACTCCTTTGCCACCCTTGATATTGAAACGCTGGATATGACGGAAATTGCCAAAGCGAGCGCCGAACGAAAAACTGGAAGTCTGAAAATGAATGAGGGGTTGCGGCGCTGACGAGGAGGAATTATGTCTCGTGGGGTTGTTTTGAGGCGGGGTTGCCTTTGATGGAATTGCACTATTTTATAAAAAAATATTTATTATGTCTGTCTAGAAGATATGCAGTCTCAAAGTTGAAGTAAGACACTCTTGAATATGGAAACTCAACAGAAGCATGGACAGTAGATGAAGACTAGAAGAGACACTATAAAAAACCATTACAAGAAAACTCAGAAGCATATAAAGAAGATGGAACAGAAGACAACATAAGACAAGAATCTGTGAAGCCAGCATACATACAGGATTTAGTGTTATTCCATGGAAACAATAAAGGAAATAAAATAGATAGACAGAGACATGTATAGACCTAGAAAAGGCAAAAAAAAAATGTATAAAAGATTGGAAATCAGAAAAGGACTGGAAAATATCTTCTTTGTTGTTCAATATACACATAGACACAATACTTGAACACTAGAATCGCAGGTGTACGGAAAAAAAAAATTAAAAACACAAAATTTGGTTAATTAAAAACTGAGCAAATGGCACCTCGCCATTAAAAAAATGTAAAAAATTCTGTGATTTTACAATGTTGACCTGGCAAAAAAAAAAGTGATCAGATTGAAGCCAACGCGATTCCTTCGGAGGCTTTGGTGATTCAAACTCGAAGAAAGAGAATCTGGTTAGTCGAAAACTGAGGAAATCGCACCTCCCCATTACGTAAATTGGTAAAAAAATGTGATTTTACAATGTACTGAGAACATCAGGTTTAGGCCAACCAGATTCCTTCGGAGTTTTTGATGTCTGAAATTGGAGGAAAGTGAATCGGGTTGGTCGAAGCGAACCTCCCAATAAAAGGGATTTTACAATTCCTTGAAACACCTGATTGATTGACATTACAGCCTTCCACTTCTTCTTTTGTTGTCTTATGTTTTTTGATTATGATGACCAGTTCAATGGAATGCTTATTAGGTTTGCTTTTATATACCACCTTGTATAATAATAAACCCTAAGAACTCAGACGTGTATATTACCTTGGATCTAAAAACTTTTTTCCACTTTTACTCTTATTATAATATTATATAACTATAGTGTATCGACCTGCAGACACAGCAAGCAGACACTGGCTCCATCTTCCACAGCATCCCCCAACCTCGAACATCCTCATCATTTGCGCTACTTTTTCATGAACTCCGCGCGTCCGGAAGGTGCTTTTAATTGGGCCGACCCAACGCAGCCCCCCGAAGAACTCTCGGAATGCCGCTATGTTTGCATAAATCTCGTCCGAATCCACAAGAGCGCACCGCGGGACTCCTCGCCCATAAATCGACGCAGGTTTACCGGTTATTACAAACTCTCCGAGTATTCGCACGCAACGAAGACGGACGTGGCTCTCGAAGAAACGAAATCCGGAAAGCAGCGAACCGCAGCAAGGGCGCCTAACTCGTGTGAACCCTTATCCGCCTGTCCACCCACCGCCCTCGCGCTGGGGTGAGTTGATGACCCTTCCCTATCCTTGAGGGTCGGAGTGGCGGGCGGGAGGCGGGGGCCGGACGGCGAGCACTCGCTAATATAAGGTTTCCAGGGGGTGCAAGCTCGTCGACTTGGACGAGGGTACGATCCACTGTGTCTTTGACATTGTGTACACGGGGGCCGGATCGATACGCGCCACTTTTTCGTCCGGCGGACGTTAATTGCGAAATTCGGGAGGGGCGGGTGTTCCGAAATTAAAACCTGGATTTGAACATTCTGCCTAAGGGGCCTTTTTGTTCGAGCTAAAGAAAATAATTGGGAATGCTGCAGACATTAATTAGTAACTACTAGTTACTAGTGTCCCCTAAACATGCTTAAAACGGTGTTAATCAGTCTGCCGAGAACCACCGCATGTTTCTCACCGAAGCTTTCAACTTCGGCTTTTAAGTTGGCAACAATGAAGCCCCTCGTCACTGCCCTGGCGATAATCGCATTACCGAATCGAAGGTACAATATGCCAAGTATAGATAGGTGACAACTATCCCCCTTTTACCCTTTATTCGTTTTATGGGGGCGAGCGCGCGGCTGAAACTACATATTCAGCTGCGCGTCCTCGAATTTGATCGTAATTCCATTCAAGTTTCGCTTAGTCATCCCTTAAACTTCAGAGGGTGTTTACGCGATCTTGACCGAGATAGACGACGCTCACCTTTCGGGGTTCCATTTTTCGAACGACACCCTCTGCAGGTAATTGATTTTCGGGATAATTGGCTGCCGGGGTGGTTTTTGCATCCCCTGTAGTTTGACGAATGACGACAAGAATAAGGAATAAGGAATGAGGAATAGGAAATAAGGTACAAGGATGTGTATTAAGTCCCTTATTATTCAATTTCAAATAAGCAAAAAAGGAACTACACAAAGTCTGTGGAACATTGAGTTCATATCTTTTTACCATTCTAATGAACAAGAGAATAAAAGGGTGAAAGGAAAGAACAGAAAAAACAACTTGATACAATTTGCAAGTCTGAAAAGATTTGAACAAATCATAGAGAGGTTGGTAGTAAAATCAGTAGAACGAAAAATACAAGAGAATACATATACTCTAAGATGGTATGGACACATAGTGAGAATGCCAGCTTCGAGGAATGCAAAGAAGCTATGGAAAATCGGAAGACCTAAGAGGAAAGAAACAGGAAAACCGACAAAGGCCTGGAACGTAGGTGCCTATTTGAAAGATCTAAGGCTATGGTGGAGTGAGGCAAATTTGTTGGAAAAAAAAAACACGAAAATGTGAGGAGAGAAAATAACACCGAAACCTCAGTAGGAAAGTAAAAACATCTCAACACTGACAACAGTCGGAATATGAGGAACGGTTTAAGTAGTTATTATTTATTTTAGTACACCAACTCTTGGACACTTTCTTATTGCGGACCACCTGACTGCTAATCCAAGAAAAAAAAACATGATTTTAGAGTTCTGAAAATAGCGTACGCTCGATCCACCAGACGATTCGTTTTTTTTTTGTCAGCAATCAGTTTACGGTGAAACTCTGGACAAAGCAGGGCGTGGGTGGAGGAGGGCGACACGCAACCGAGCGACCACCCCCGCAACCGCTGACATCCGAGACAACAAACAAGACGAATGTGCACTTGTGCGGCTGCCACGAAAAAACGCTACGGCTTCGGACTCGAAAACGGACCTCTGAGACGAACGACAAAAAGGAAATTGCAGCGGCGGGCAATTATCGCGCTTTTTGCAGGGGCGGAATGGACGGGTTTTTGCGAGGAGGCCGAGAACCGGCAGCGATAAAAGTTTCGACTATTAACTAACCGTTTGCACCCCCACGCTTAGTGTGACTCACATCAATCCTCAAATTTCTCCGCTCAATGATTGATTACCGCCCCAAAACGCGGTCACGTGTCGGCGGCGTCGGACTCGGTGCACCGCACGAGGCGTGGGGGCGGCGGAATCGAACACCGTAGGCAGAGGAAGTCGCTCAATGAACTGCGTTCACGTGGGACATTAACATTGTCCCAAGAACCATCACAAAAGACAGCAATCAGAGCGGCGGGGTCTTGGTCTGCCCACGAGGAGCTAAGCTTTCTTCTACATGCTGCCACACAAGGATTGATTGACCTCAAACCATCTTCACACGAATTCATCACATTTACTCGCTCCATCGCCCAGACAAAAAGCACACCTCGTCAGCATCAGCAGTCTCCGCGAAAGCATCTTCACACGCTTCTGCGTGTCGCGATAATCCCGTTTTATTTCCAGTAATTGAAGAAGCAACGTCGTCGTCGCCAGTCGAGCGTGAACCCCGTTTAAAAATGCATCATTCCACGCACGGCCCTCGACCCTTATGCAATATGTAAAATTTAAATTGGAACAGTGGGCTGCGGTGCGGCGCCGCCTCCAGGTCTGGAAATATGGATTCCATCAAGGAGTCACGCAGGGAGCTCCGCTAGGACCGATGATGCTGTGTGGACCCATCATCAGGGTGACGGTATTAGCCGTAAACATGGCTGAGTAATGGAAACCTTCGTCTTAATTACGAGGCGGGGATTGATGGTGGATTGTTGAATGGGCACGCGGCGATTAAGTGAGCCGAGGATGCAAATTATATGTCATGATGATTAGAACTGCTGGGATTCACTAAAAGGTCTGAACTTATACAAGATCGAGCCAAAGGAAGTTTAGAGCACTGTTGGGCCCCAAAAATTCGTCTATTCTAGAAGTTTGTAATTTGTACAGCGAGAATGGCTAAATTTAGTGCCCTAAACCGAATCGGAATAATTAATGAGCTTTATAGTTACTCTCGATCAAAAGCGTTAAAATCGTAACTTACTAAAGCTAGCGGATATCGGATATCGGCCCAGATTTAGATTCAGTCCCAAAATATAAAGATATGAATTGAATTACTCAGAAAAAGCTCCCAGAACATAATTGTTTTTTGGGACTTCGAAGAAGTAACGACGATTTACATCAAGTCTGGAAATCTATATAAAATATCATTGGAAATTAGTATTTCGAATTTTCCTCTAATTTTGTATTCCTACTAAACTTTTCTGTAGATTACAAAAAACACTCCCAACTCGCACACAACCGCACCCCCGACCTGACCGAGGATCGTCCGAAATTTCCATCCCCGCCCCTCGACCCTAATCCTTCCGAACCGGAGGAGCAAAAAAATTCCCAGACCTCTTTTTCCGTTGTGCGTTCGTATTCGACAGTCGAATCAGCAAGACCCGAAGTCTCGGGGGAAGCGCGTAAAACCTAAGACCGGATATCCGATTGACAGGGGCAAGCGAACCCCCAGAGAGTGCGCCCTAATTACTGAAAGCGTCTAATTACTCCACTTAGAGGAGCGGCGTTCGTGACGTCACTGATGGAGAATTTTCAGAGAGTCACCGCCAGTGGCGGCACAATGTCTTTTTAGGCAAATTGACAGACACGTGTCGTGTTTGAAATCACGATTTTTTTCCGGCTCACACCCTCCCATATTCCACGTCGAATCCGAGCCTGAACATTCTCTCCGCCACTGCGTCCCCGTGCACGGTATATATTCTCCCCATCCCCCACGCATATTCGGTCCGAACGACCCGGCCAGTGTTTGATCGATAGTGTCCACCCTGGATACCGCCGTCCTCTGCCCCCGACACCCCCGGGGGTCACACACGCACCAACCACCCCAGGACGAACCTAACTGTCAGCCTAACCCCGCCGCACGTCCGACTATAGTTTCACGCCGCCACCGCCGGCAGATATTCCGCCGCCGCCGTCGACCGACCGACATATCTTTTTATTTATCTCGGAATATTGAATAGGCCGGACTAATTGAATTTCGCGACACGTAACACACGACCACTTCTCGCCGACATTAACTGCTATTAATACCGTGCGACACAAAAACAACGGGGGCGGCGGCGGGGGCAGATGTGCGGAGAGATGCGGATGAGATTTTTCTCGATCGAGAAAGAGAAATAATAGGGGGATGAAAGTTAATCAAGTAGGACTCGATAATTGTGTTACAATGGAACCTGGAACCTCGATGATTCGAATTTTGCGAGCTATAGTAACAAATACTTATTTATAGGTTTGACCGTAATTACACACTCAAAAGATAAGCAACTAGAAAGTTTTGGAAGATCTGCTTTGTGGTCAATACAATGTCCTGACGATATAGATAATAACGCGAAATTAAAAAATAAATGGATGATGGTCATTTGTGTCTTCATTGTACGAACCTACCTCAAGTGACAAACAATTTACGAGGTAGCAATGTTAATAATACCCAATCATAATAATGTGTTTGTTTCCATGGGCAAGTAGCCACTTATGGAATACAAAAAAAATTAAAGCTCAAAGCTTGAAACAACTGTAACACTTAAATTAGAGTACGTGAAGCGTTTTAAATTAACTGGTTAAAATATTGTGGTTTTGCAGTCAGGCTGTTGGGTGTACCTAGAATCTCCCTGATAAGCTGATCGGTTGCTTTCGCCATCCATCTCCATTGTAGGTCGCAGATCCCTTTTCTTATACTGCCCGAAGCTGAGACTCTATAGTTGCCAAACGTTTGAAATAACTTTTTAAAATTTCCAGTCAAGTAGTCTCTCAAATTCATTACATATTCTGAAGTATACTCAACTCTAGTTTAGATTTCTCCCCCTCCCAATAACACCTATTTGCCATTTTCGGGTGAACCCCCTCTCACACGCCTTCGACCGTTTCGGCCGCGTCGCAATAAACATGTTTATCATATCAGCCATAAAAACTTTAATCCGTCGGCAATGTCACGCTCTGCCAACAAATTCGCAATTACGTAATTGCCCCGACCCTTCCTCCCTATAATTAATTAGCAAGTTTTCAACCCTCCCCCGCCGCGCGCGGCGCACTTTATTTGTTGCCAAACCGAGTGTAAAGTCGCCTCGAAAAAAATTCCTAGTTCCAGGCCACCTAATGAACAAATTTAAATCACGAGTCGCATCAACTAATTGATCCTCGTTTGTAACACTGCTTTATTTCCTTGCTTTAAACTCTCTCTCTGACCTGTTGATTGTTGATAAACGACTACTTTATAACCAATTTGCCGCGCGCGCTCGATCATTTAAAACGCGGAAAAAAGACAAATAAATTCGCACGCGAAAATTAGCCAGACCACTTTTAATCAATGCTTTATTGGACGATGTTTGTGTGTAATTAAAAGTGTGTTTTATTTGGAGTTGGCGGAATGTTTATTTGCAAAATGGTTGCATGGGGGTGGGGGCATATGTCATTGGGATCAATTTGGGGCAATTCTGGGCAAATTCTCAGGTTCCTCATCAGCTTTCCAAAACTTCAGATCCTCTAATTTCTCTGGTTGCTCAAGTTCTCAGATGTTCCAATTTGCCGGTCACATTTCTAAAATTCAGGTTCCTAGGTTGCTTAAGATTTCAGGTTCTCAAGAATTTCAGGTTGCACAAGTTGTCAGTGTTCCTCCTGTTCTCAATTTATTTTTTTCAGGGTCTAAGGTTTCCAAAATCTCTGGTTCTCCAAGATCTCAAACTATGTATTCAAATTGTCAGATTTTCCAAGTTCTCAGCTTTCCTAAGAGCTCAGGTTTTGCAAAATTCCAGGTCCTTGAATTCTTCAGATCTCAAATTTCAAGTTTCTGAAGTCGTCAGGTTCCTCTTCAGTTCTCAAATTAGGTTTCTAAACTTTTAAGATTCTTAAATTCCTTAATATCCTCTCCTTACAAAATCTCAGGCTTCTTGTTTTGGGTTTCTTAGGATCTCTGGTTTTGCAAGATCTCAGATTATTCTTAGAGTTCCTTAAATTGGGTTTCCCAAGTTTTAGGATTCTTAAATTCCTGAGTACCTCAGATTTCCTCACATCCCAAGTTTATCAAAGTTCTTGCAGTTTTCAAGTTTTTGGGTTACTCAAGTTCTCCAGTTCCTTAGAATCTCTGCTTTTCCAAGATCTCAAGCTCCCCAAAATCTCAAATTCTTCAAGTTGTCGGATTCCTCCAGCTCTTTTTTTTATCTTATCTTCATATCTATGTTGTATCATGATTCATTTTTTTCCATCAACTTCGAACTACATAATTATATTATGTAAAATGTATTCTTTTATTTTTATCTATATTTCTGTGTCATGATTCAATAATATCTATTTCATAATTCACACTTCCACATTTTATAGATCTTCATTGTTTCATTAAATTGGGATTATGAAATCATTAAATCATTCTCAAATAAATTTATGAATGTTTATTGCTCGCGACATGTCAAGTGCTATATATACCACTTTTTGTACATGTTGCATACAACATTTCTTCTACGATCATCTCATTGGGTAATGTGAGATCACAATAGCATAAAGTGTTTATCGCACTAGTGCCATAAGAAAAAAACAAAAATAAAGGAAGAACATAAGAACACTATAGGAGTATAAAAAGATATATAAGATAAAATAAATGAATAAACAAACATTAACAAACCTCAACGGGATCCATCTGTCTGTGAATAAAACCTTCAAAGTTCTATTTAAAAAACACCGCATCCCGCCCACCCCTCATTAAGAGCCCGCGCTGGCGACGTCAAAAATCAATCATCCCCCGTTCGCCGCCGATTATTTTCATTGTGGATCCTGCTCGGGGGGCGTCCGGCGTCGTCGAAGGCCCCTTCGGGGGGAGGGCGAAAGTGCGTCGGAAGGACTCAGCGAGAGAGTAGATTGATTAGTGGGGTGTCGGGTGCGTGCGATATTGCCCTACACCCCCGCAGATAAGGGTGCAGACAGGCAGGCAGGCAACCCAGTCTGTCCGCTTCAAATGTCAGCCGTGATGGCGATATTGGGGTGCTGCGGGTTTCAGTCCCCGCTCGCACCCCCGTCCCGCCCCGCAGACGACACATCGGAGTGGAAACGTAAACGCCGCCGCTCCCAGCCACCCCCGGAGGGGTGAAGAGATGGTTTTTTGATGCGAGTAGTTTCTTATTGACGTTGGGATAATTGCTGGATGGAGGGTGTTGTGTTCGTTACAGTGACAAACGGAGGGGTGGAAAGGGTTGACGCGATTCGAATATCAAAATGCGACGGCTTGATTTCTTTTAAAAAAGAACATAATACGTATAGCTGAACATTCAAATAATGATGCTTGGGTTCACACACGAGCCGAAGGCGAAGACATTCATATCAAAGTTGATATCATATTTAAAGATGTATGAATTCTTTATAAAATTATCACCAAATGTTAAGATATAGTAAGTATTGTCTAAACTGGAAAACCTGTAAAACCTTAAATTCTTCCAAGCTGAGTTAGAACTATATTTTATCCACACCCGTACCAAATAGGAGGGTGATCAATATGTTGTGCAGAAAGAGTCGTCCGAAAAAGCGGCCCCGCAATTCCTGCCGCATCGTTCCGTCGCAAGGGGCCATAATACGCCTGTTAATATGATCGTCCGTCCCTGCTGCTCCCGCATTCCTCTCAATAATGCACCTTTGTGCAAGCTCGCCACGCTCCTGCTGTAAAGCCCCGACTCGCATGTCTGCAGCGGCCATATCTGGCGCGATTATTGCCAATAAACCTGAATTACTTTCAATATAATCTTCTGGTGCGCCAGTTACCCGCCGTAACGACCTGCTGTGTGCAGGAGCATCGCCCAAATGCGCACCCGTATTTCACGCGAACGAGGTCAGCGGTCCTCTCCGCCTCCAGGAGTACACGACAATCCTTTCGACGATTAATCGGTCCGGAGGGAGCGGGCGCATTAAAAATGAAAAAGCGGCAACATCGAGGCGAGCCGGCAGCTTTCAGCGTCCTGTTTTTGCGCGGAGAAGAGAAACATTACGATTCCGAGCGGGTGCCCGCCGTGGACGTGGAAACCAAGCCAGACCGGCGCGACTGCCTTCGGCGACGGCAAAGAAACAACGTCCGCAGCTATTTCGAACGACTAATGTAGCAGCACTCGGCCATGTGACCCCTGCCAGATACTTTTTGCACCGGCTGTAATGCGGCGCACAGAGCTCGCCGAGCGGCAACCGCCATCAAAGACGGATTCGACGTTTTTGCCCCGATGTCGAGGGATGGGGGCGGAAACGCGCTCTTTCACCTGGTCGTTTTTCTAACAGCTTTTTCCCAATTAGCGACGCATCATGTTGGAATTGCAATTTGCGAGTCCCCGATAAGTAAATGTCCGGGCGTCAAGGTAACAGCATCATTGAGATCGTCTTTGAATTTCAGATTCTCAGGCTTCAATTTATAAGATTCTTAACTTCTATTCTCAAATTTTTAGTTCCTCGGGCTATCCAACTCTCAAGCTTTTAGCATCTCAGGTTTACAGGTTCTGGAAGTCTCAGATTTGCAGGTTGCTACGTTCGAGATACCAGGTCATTCAATTTTTCAGGTTGCTCAAGTTTCAAATCCAAATCTGAAGTTCCTGAAGTTCCTCTCCAGTTCTCAAATTAGGTTCCTCAACTTTTCCAAAATCTCAGGTTTCTAGAATTGTCAAGTCCTTATTTTACTCATGGTCTGAAGTTTCTTAGGATTTCGGGTTCTCCAAGATCTCAGACTATTAAAATTGTCAGATTTCTCAAGTTGTCGGGTTTCCTAAGATCTCAGGTTTTCGAAAATTCCAGTTCCCCCGAATTCTCAGGTTGCAAAATTTTCAAGTTCACAGATACAAAATCACAAGTTCTAGCTCTAAAATTATGTTTCTGAACTTTTAAGATTCTTAAGTTCCTCAATATTCCAGATCTCCTTATATCTCAGATTTTGCTAAATCTCAGGTTTTTCAATTCAATTCTCAAGTTCTTATTTTAGTCAAGGACTCAAGTTTCTTAGGATCTCTGGTTCTCCAAGATCTCAGACTATTCAAATTGTCAGACTCCTCAAGTTCTCAGGTTTCCTAAGACATAAGGTTTTCCAAAATTCCAGGTCCTTCAATTTCGCAGGATGCTCAATTTTACAAATTTTGAGATCTCAAACCTCAAGTTCCTAAAGGTGTCAGGTTCCTCTCCAATTCGCAAATTAGGTTGTCTTTTCTTAAGAGTTCAAGTTGTCATGTTTTTCAGCTTTTCAGTATGCCAGGTTTTCAAAATTTCAAATTCGTAAATTGTCTTTCAACTTTTTTTTTAGGTTTAGGTTATCTGTCTTTCAGGTTCTCAAGTTTTCACTTCTTTAATAACTACTTTTAATCAGTTTTAAACTTTACTCATCGCCCTGATGATGCCAACATTGTTGGCGAAACGTGCGTTGGCAGTTATAATAAAATTGTTTTTGGTGTTTTAGGGAAAAACTGATTAAAAGTAGTTATCTACCACCAAAAATGATCCAGACAATTGTTTTGTTTTTCACTTCTTTAATCTTTGAATTTTCGTATTATCTCAGATTCTTAGACTTCCAGGTTTTACAATTTTAGAGTCCGAGATTTTATAGTTTTGTAATTTGAAACATTTTTTTTCAGGTTAACCTTTTACATGTAAAAAATTAAGATAATACGCTGTTTAATTGATGAGGACAGAAAAGTGAAAAAAGATATGTAATAAAATTTGAGGAACGATGAAAGAGAATATAAAAGGATAAGAAGATTAAGAGAAAGATAAAACATGAAAGGTGAAGAGTCAATATAAAAAAGAAGATACCGAAGGAGGAAGCATGAATGAAGTATGCAGAAGAAGAAACAAAAGACGAATGATGAAAATAGAATATAGATAAAACGATAAAATACTAAGAATAAAGTGTAAAGCATAAGAACGAGAAAGGGTTAAAAGGAAAAAGATATAAATGGACCCTAAAGAATATTTGAGGACCTGAAATTTTGGAACCTGAAAACAACAGAAAACTTTCAAAGTTCTTAAATCAATCCTCAACCCTAACCTACAAAATTGAAGATGTCAACGGCCAGGTGTTACTTGCTTCAAGATTAAATAGTCTTCTAGACCCTTCTGGCTATAGAATCTTGCTAACCACTAGAGCAAATACATGTAAATAACAGTTGAATGGTTTCATATTCGTTCCTCCGCCGTCTTTCTTTTTCCTCAAGCGCCCCGAGCCGCCCTTGTCCACGCCGCCCCTTGCCATCATTCGCCGCCATCTAATTGTCGTGGTTTTTTGTGGTTTGCCTCCTCTCCGAAAGTTCGCCGGAGTAAAACGTCCGGAATTGTGTTCTTTCAACAAAGAAAGGACATCCATCCTCGAACCCAACGTTGTAAAGGGCCTTATCCGCCGCCCCCGACTCTCATGATTCATCCTTTCGAGGCTGAACCTTTCTCATCCCCTTCGGTTGACCGGGCTCAACTCCTCCGCCAGATGAGTATCCTTTATATCCTTTCCTGACGTCGACCCTCATCCCCGAAACTTGCCAGAGGCAGTCGATATTGCCGCCGGAAAAAACCCTCCGCTCTCTAATTGGACGAGAGACGAAGACACGGTCATCATCGCGCGATTATGCTCTAAAAATAGTCGGCACTACGAGATAAGGGTCCGGTGTTTGTTTGGGTCGCGACCCTCCGATTTACGGATATTTAGGTGATTATTCAATCATCCGGATGTTGGGATATTATAGCGGGAATGCGATGAATTATAATTGGGGTGTACATGTACGGGGAACTAATTATGCCGGGGATTACGGCGGCGAGCAGAATTTCCGGGATTTTGCTGCAGGAATTGATCGGACGAGAATTAAGAATTCGGAGGAAACATCCGAGTCCCGCAGGGACAAATGTGCGGAAGCGCAGCAGGACGTGGGGTTTTTTCGAGATCGGGAGATGCGACGCGGGGAGAAAATGTTGAAAGCTTCGCGAATATAGCGTCCTCTCGGTGTATTATTGATGTAATGAAATATACATATCAGAGAGATCTAAAACGAAATCAGTCAATAAATATTATCAAATTGATAAAATATCGAATTTTAAAACGAAATATCAAGTTATCAGATTAACGATAAATCAGATTAGAGGAATATCAAATTAACGAAATGGGAAAACGTGCAATTAAAGAAATTGTAATACATATATCAAACTAACGAAATACCAAGTATCAAATGAAGGAAATATGTATCAAATTTTAAAAATATCAAAATATGAAATAGGTAAATATCAAATTGACGAAATATTCAGAAAATGCGACATTCGCGTCCCCCATCCAGGTAACCCCTGACTCACTCCCACCCCGACCCCATTTCCGGCACTTTCCAATCGCCCATCATTACGACCAACTTTTCATATATCGCTTATGACCGCCACTAAACACGCTGATTCCTGCGAGCTTTTTACGACCCGCCTCGATATACGAAATTACGGTGCCGACATAAAAATGACCACTAAAAATTACGATCCGTCCGCGACGGACGCATTATATTTTTATTCCTGCGGGCGCGCGCGAAGAGGGACGCCCGCCCGGTAATTACGCAGGAAGCGATTGCGTTTCGGCGGGATTAATGGCGACGCCAACTTCAACGCAATCGGGAAAGCGACACTTGTTGCGGCCGTAATCATCAATCCCGAATAAAAATTACGGGAGAGGGTAAATGGGCCGTGATCGATGGGGGCGACGCGCAGGACGTCCGTCGTCGCGGGGTTTACGGCCGCGATTTCATCAGAGGTGTAGAGTTACGGCGGCATTAAAATCAGCAGGAATTAGAAGCGACGGGTGTCAGAATGCGAGACGTTCCTGCTGGATCAGGAAAAAGGCGTGTGAACGTGACGGGGTCATGTACGCGGAGGTGCAGGAATAGATTAGAGCGGTTCCTGCTGCAGCTTCGTCGAAGCCGAGTTTCCCAGAAGTCGCGAGAACGCACTTTGGAAAAGTTCAATTAGTCAGGGTAGTGGAGAACAAACTAAATAAGACTTTGTTTAAGTTGAATTTCCGTTATGCTTCATTGAAAATCCCGAAGTTGTATTGAAAATCAAAGTTGGGGTCGGTTTTCTTGTTTTTGTAGAACTTCTTTGGTTCGAACAAAACTCCAACATTGTAGGGCTTTTTAGCTTACTACGTTTTTTACGGGAATTTTAGGTATCAGATTAAGGCACCCTCATATAAATTCATCAAATTTGACAAATTAATAGCAGAGGACATTAGTATTGAAACGCCCTGTACTTTAACTACAACTTGGCGGCATAAGGCGAACCTTCTAAAATTCAACTCCAATGAGACTCCAAAATGTCTTTCCGCCATTTAAAAATTTCATAGAAAATGGTGGATGTGCTGAGCGATTTTAAAATGCCAGTATATTCAAAAGTCGTCTGGAACTGTTTCCCTTATTCGAGTCGTGTTGGACATTATTTAATTAGATTCACCTCCATAGAGACTCCTAAGAGTGTCTTTCCGCTATTTTAAAATATCATAAAAATGGTGGAGGCGCTGAGTAATTTTAAATTACTATATAAGTAGATTTAATTTAATAAATTTAATAGATTCAGATTTGGAAATTTCAAAGATTGATTTCCTTCATTTTAATTTCTTAGGTTTGTGAATTCTTTTGGTTTTATAAGGTTTTCAGATTCAGACTTATATTTTCAGGTCTTCCGGTTCCCACATGTTTAATCTCAGATTTATTTTCAAAATTATTTATTTATTTCTGACCATTATTTAGTTTTAAATTTATATACTAAATTAGTAACTCTCTCCTGGTGAAGTCATCATACACTATAAACAGCAATATAAAACTTTCCTTGAGACCTACCCGCAAAAAACTACAGGCTGATCAAGAATTAATATTTCAGTTGGTAATAGATTCAGCTAAAAGTGTAGATTTACGCCTTAAGTTGGCGTGGTGTCATTTGTAAATGCAAGGTCAACGTTGTTTGATTTAAATTGAAATGTAACTGTCAACCACCTGTCATCGACTGACAACCGAATCCCAGGCTTACCAATTTTTATGAAAACTCAAATTTTTAATCCTCACCACTCAGTACCACTTTTTCTCCCGATAAATCACAATTTCTGGTTCCGCCGACATATTGCAAACCATCCGTCAAACAACTGGTTCGATCGGCTCCGCAGATGACTCCTGATCGTCGTTTTTACGGAATATTTACGAGCCAACTAGGAGCGGAGCACCGCAGGGAGGAAACGCTCGTAATTAGCGCGAGTGCAATTCAGGTCGGATTGTTGTATGTGGATTATTGATTGAACGCAAGACCCTTCGGACACGGGACGGACAGGTACTTGAGCGGAGAGGGAGTACCTTCGGGCGGGGGTCATGCCATTCGGAATGTTTCGAGGATTAGACAATGCACTTGGTTGTGGGGCCGCAGGGGATGATACGTGTGGGGTGGGTTCGGCTCGATAGCAACGGAGGGTAAATCTGGGCTTGACCGGTTGTGAATCACTCGGTATACGGTTTCGGATTTGAAGGGATGAGCAGGTGCGGAGTCGTATGCGAGATGGGAGGTGTGTGTGAAATTTCAGGGCGCTTTGATGTATTTCTCGAAGGACCAATTTAAATAAACATGAGTTTTAATTTATTATGAATCGGTTTTGAATAAATACATGATTGCAAAAAAGGTGAAATCATCTATTTTAAGTAATTAATCCAATTATATACTTACACATACCACTGTCTATCCCAATAGTTATCAGCACAATGGCGCGGTACACAAAAACTCAACCTCAACCCGAATTTTCGAGCAGTAAGCAAAAAAGAAAACGAATAAAAAAAATAAAATTTATTAACATGTTAGTAAGAAATGCATACAAAAGAAAGATTAATAGAAACACAAAATAAATAATGTTAACACTACACACTACACTATTAGTGGAAGTAATGCGCGATGGCCTCATGCAAGAAGTGCTCAATAACAAGACTCACGTGCTTATTCTCGAACTTGAGAGCGTCTTCGTCGGTGCACCCCAAACTCCGCATGTACTTCAAGTAGGTCGTCGTGATCGGGAGAGAATAATCGATTTCTCCCGCCATCAAAATGCGCTTCTTCTTCGTCTCCTGCTCCCTTTCGATGCTCTCCACCGGCGACCATAGCTTGGGGGTTGGGGGCTTGGCGTCCAGGTGCCGCTTCTTCAAGATAACAAATTAGTTAGTTATGTAAATTGGTAATACACGAGGTGCTTCAATACTAGTGTTCACCCTCCAAAACTGATTTAATTATGCAGTGATTGATTCAAAGCACGAGGGTCGTATTGAGTACTGGTGAAATTAATTGTCCTTATAATGAGCTATGTATGAATATATTTCGTATATATAAAGATAACATATGAGTCGGGACTATCAACACCTCCTTCTCTACAATCCTAGAAACTAACAACCCACTCACCTTAGGAGGACTCTTCGGCGGGTCCTTGGCGGTCAAATTGCACACATCCAGCGGATGACTCGACCTCTTCTGCTCAGGCGTGCTGCTCCTCAAGGGCCCCTCGTGGGCGACGGCGTCCCCGTTGTTCCTGGAGGACAGGTCGAGGGTCTCGGCGGGGGCGTTGGGGAGGAAGGAGGGCAGGTCGGCGGGGGGTGCCGGCGGCGGCGTCGGCAGGGGCGGCGCGGGCGTGTGGACCGGGGGCAGGGTCGGGCTCGGACTGGGGGTGGGCAGCACGGAGGCGGGGGACGGAGACCGGGGATGTTTCTGACACTCGGTGCAGCCGAGGAGGAAGCGAGTGACGGCTTCGCGCGGCAGGAACGCGTACGTCTCCGTTATCTGCAACAAACAATTGGCCGATGAGAAAAAACGATTTTCCGACAAATCAACGCAGACGACAGCCCTAAAAGACAAAAAGCACCTACCGGTCTAGACACCCCCAAAAACCCACCCTCGCGAATCAATTACGCCTCCGTTGGAGCAAAAGCGACCCCGCATAAATACGGGGTGGTTGGCGGTGTAAAACAGCGCTCGCAAACAACCCTCCGCGAATCGGAGAGTTGATGTTTCCGACCAAATAACCGTATTTCCATATCGCCAGACTACAAACGTTGAAATATATTGACAATCAACAGGTGTGTTACATCCGCCGAATATCAACTCGTTTGTACTCTTGACGGATGCGGTGTTGAAGGAAGGAGAAAAGAGAAAGGAGTTTGAAACTTACGGTGCGATAAGTCCTTTTCTGGCCGGCGTGCTTTCCCGGACGACCCTCCAGCTCCACGTGGACGTTGTAGATGATGTCGAAGAAGTTCTCGACGACGGCGACCTTGCGGTAGACGGGCTCGCCGGTGGAGTTCTAGAAAGAAGAGAGTTTGTAATGAGCTGTTCCACAAATTGTCTTCAGAATATGAATTATAGCGTCTTACCGACGCAGAAATTTATGTTTTAAATTTTAATTTTATTCTTGATGGAAATCCGTTGCGAAAAGTGCGGGGCGAGCACCTACTTGATTCTTTGACAAGTAATAAAGAAGACAAAAAAATAATAATAAAAAGGAAAATAAAAAAATCATATTATAAACCAAAATGTAATGCTTTTTATGTACAAATACAATTGGTAATTACGTTTATCGAGATCAAAAGAAGGTTTAATTTTACAAAAAGTCACGGTAACAGGGAATTTTAATTTTTGTTTCTCAGGTTTACCACCTTATAACTTTTCAGCTAAGTTAAGAGGCTATATTTTTAAAGCATATTATTCGTACATGGGAAACCCTTTTTTGAGTAGCATGTTTAGTGTTTTCGTTAATTTTGGAACACTCTGTATACGAGTACACTTGAAAAGCGTAAAACGAACGATATAATCAGGTAACTAACCATATACAGGGTTTTCATAAATTATTCATACATTCATCCAGTAGGCTTTACAGGTCAAAATCCTCCAACTACATGTAAATTTTGTTTTCCAGAGGCAATTTATGATGTATAAATCATTTAAGAATATTTAGGACAAAGAATCGCATATCGAAAACAGTGGTATAATCACATACTAAGAATGGGACCTGAGAGGCTACCAACAATATATTTAGAATATCTATTAATGCATCTAATAAGCAGTGAAATCCAAATTGACTGTCCAAGAAGAAGAAGTCAAAACATAAAAAGAAACATAGAGCTGTATAAAACAAATAAAATTTACTAAAAAATTTTCAAGTCAGATGAGCATGGTAATTCATTATGTCAAGCCACCCATATTGGACGTACATACGACCGATATGTGCAGGATAAAATTTTTTTAAACGAAACACACTGCCATCTCGTTTTGCCGCTCGATAGCGACGCCGCTCCGAATGCGGAGCAGGGGTTGGGTGGCGGCGGATATTCCGGAGGTCTGCAGGGTTGAGGATGATTCGGCACAACTCCGGCAGCCGGGGTATTCAGCTGGGGGTATAAAACCCGAGCGGTCCCCGAGAGGGTGGAACTAACTCGGCGGTGCAACACAGCTCCGGGGGTGGATTCGACCTTTCTCCCGCTACACAAAGGAAAAATATCCATCCCTCGCACGCCGCCGCTCCCTCTCGTGTTACTATGGTTTTAACCGAATAAGGGTTACACCGGTAGGAAAGAAATTTCGAAAGGCGCGCTCGGCGACGACGGCGTAAAAAACGACCAAACCGGCCTCTTCGACCGGTCGGCGGGTTCGGTGGCCGGTCGACACCCGGCCCCCCTGGTGCCCACCGTGTGGAGTGCAGCGCTCGCCGCCCCCGGAGAGAATGCCGAAAGTATGCTAACGTCGTCGGGGCGGTCACAATAAAGTTACGTAATTATTACGCTGCATCGACTTTTATTGGTTTTAGTCGAGCTTTGCCACCTGCGCCGCTGCCCATACGATAACCGCTTTTTGCAGACGATAATCAGCAGCATGTGCTTTGTAATTGCCACGGAGGTCGATTCGCGAATCTTCAGCGTCGTGTGCATAATCAGTATTATTAGCGACGGAGTGCGTTAATATTGCTCATGCGGCACGATGTGGTCCGGATAATCTGCCTGTTTATTCGACCGGAAACTGTGGACAGGTTTCGGCTTTATTAAGCCCCGTCGGAGTGGCGGATCCGGTAGGCGTCGACTTACTATCATCATCTATAATGTAAAGACAGATTGCTTACTTTGTAGTCGCAATTCTACCCACTCCACCCCTGCCCGAACTCTCTCATTTTAGTCCGAGCATCTCCACCCTTTCATTTTTTATGAACCCTCCTCTCAACAACATCCCAAAACCGCGATGCGCCCTTCTCCCCCGACTGAGATTATTTACGTCCCTGCAGCCCCGGAGAAAAAAACAATACGGTTACGCGGACGACTTCCTGCGACTACCGTTTGCAATTTTCAAATTTCATTTCCTATCGAATCCCGAATATTCCTGGGGGTGAAAAAACGATCGAAAAACACCGCTCCAAGATGTTTTCCGTTACCACCCCCGCCTCTGTACAAACGCTGGTTTCCGTGATATCTGGGAACCGAACAATGTTATCACAAAATTAACACCGAAAATCCTGAGGTCCGAAAACTTATCAAACGACACCCAATGAGTTTGTTCCTCTCAAAAATTTTGAAATTTCCAAAAATTTCTTATATTTTACAGTTGACAGTTGATGTAAACACTGAATAATAATAAGTGTAATAATAGTTGTTTGTGAACTAATACATTAAATAATCTAAAACATTGTCCGACCAAATGTTGTTTTTGATGATATCTGGGAAATGAACAACTTTATCGCAAAATTAACACCAAAACTGCACTTTTGAGTCTCAAGAACCTATAAAACGACACCCAACTTGATATGTCAAAAATGAGTTTTTCCCCCTCAAAAATGTTGAAAATTCCAAAAATTTCTTGTTTTACAAACATTTTTGATGTAAATAAAATAATAATAATTAATTGTGAACTAGTGCATTAAATAATCTAAAAATATTGTCCGACTAATTGTTATTTTTGACGTTATCTGGGAAATGAAAATGAAATCTTATCACAACTTACTTTATAAATCCATCAATTGCGGCCGAACCTTTACATGGTGGTCGGTTTCACTTATAAACCTACACAGTGCAGATTTTGTTTAAACTAATTACGAGTGTTTTAGTGATAAATATTTTATAAAAAGTGTGTGCTATGGTGTGTGCTTTGGCGCGCTTGAAAGAAGTCTGGGGGACCCTTTAGTCTCGATGAAATTTATTTTTGGTTGTACGACATACTTTAGTAATTTAACAATAATTAGTAACCTCAAAATTTGATGTTAATTCGTGTTTTTTTTCTCATTTTGCGTGAAAGAATACAAAAAACGTTGTTCAATACTCGTGCGCTGTCACTTTTCAGGGGCGAGGGCTCATTGCAACATTGCTTCAAAAATTCGCGCCCGTCCCTGAAAAGTATCTTGACAGCGTACTTGTACCCAAATATATTATTTTCCATCCAACTCATTAATAGGTTGTACGTTAAAAAGTTTTGATAGAAAAATACCGAATTGTGGTTATTAGTTCTAAGATATAGGTAGTATAAAAAGGCAAAACTTAAATTAACTTAAATTTTTCATTACAGCGGAGTTCGAACTTCTGAAGACGGCGCCGCGGAAGCAATGACGTTCAGCCGCGGATCCGGATTAAAGGGTAACTAGCCTTATTTGTAAATCTTTAGTATTCTTCATGTATTGTGTATTTTTATTACAGTGAGTTCGAATAAGAAAGTGGTGGCGGCCGAGAGCTATAGCTAATAGCGTTTTTTAATAAGAGAGCGCGATAAGACGTCTCGTCAAGAGATCGCTGCATTTGCCGCCCCCCTTGGAAGGCGGCATGAAGCGAGATAGCGGAACGCTCCCTCAAAGAGCGGAGGAAAAAAGGGAAAACTATGAAATAGGGAAAAATGAAGTTCGCCCGGATAGCAGCGAGCTCCCGCTGCCAACCGACACAAAAACACGGTCGTGCCGAAACTCCGGGAAGAGAAAAAGGAAAAAAGGGTCGCCGGGAGGCGGCGTTCGGTGGCGGCTTGTTATTCCGGAAATTATTTATTATTTCAGCGTCGCATCCGCACGTTTCTCGAGTCACAATTAGACAGGTAGACGATGTGGGGGCGGCGATCAAACGCGATCAACATGTGGTTACTTGTTTTTTAAATTGCCAAATCAACAGGTTTCAGAATTCGCCCTCTCTCTGTCTCGATTTACTGCAGCTGAAATAAAATATATTCAAGTAAATAAGAGATTGCGCGATCGCAGCGCCACCGGCGGTGGAGTCGGGAACCCGCGCCGGAGCCGACAGAAAATGGTAAAGCTCCCCGAGTGTTGTTGGCTACCGCCGCTAGATGGCGCGACCGCCTTTCCACGAGCCGGAAAGTTTTTACAGAGCTTTTCCAAGTTTTAATATGAATGAGCACAGGTCAAGCTCTCATTCACTATTAAAGCTCTGAAAGCTCCGGCGGCGGGAGCGCCCGATGTCGATCCACGTAACAATTAGCGGAGACTATTGGGTTTATTGGAAGAGAGGCCCGTCCAGGGTCGGCTCCGCTTTTTTAACACTTACTTCTGGCGAAATAATTATTGTTTGTCAAAACCGTTTTATTTCGGCACGTCGTATAACACCCGGAGTTATGTGACTGAATTGACAAGTTAAGTTTCATTTATACGACTCGGCGTAAAAATTTTATACCCCAGCGACACACTGAGACCCGAATTATTGCAATAAAGAATAAAACGTCAGTAAGAGGTTCCACGAAACTGTTTCGGTTTCATCGATCGTTGAAGGGCGAACTCAAATTTGTAAAATATAATTTGAGAATTCAACAATTGCAGCTCGACATCCCATAAGATTAAACAACACACCTGTTGACAAAGACCACCCCACACCCCGCGAAGGTGGAATAATTGCACCGACAACCTCCTCTCAACTTGTTGCGTCCTTTTTGCGCGCCGGAATACATTTCGGGGGCCATCAATTTCGCATTTGCGTCCGGAGTCCGGAGTCGGCCCCAATCTCGGCGGCGTCTTCGGCATCGACAGCCCGGAATCCCATGCGAATACATTTGACTAGATTACAGGAGCCCGGAGCCGCAATCTCGACCCGCCGACCTCGCTCGCTCCGGGGAGACCGGAGTCGCGAAGAATTACCGCGGGATTCTGATTTATTAATTGGGTGGGGTGGAAGTTGGATGGTTTCTGGTTAATTGGAAATTTCGGGGATGATAGTTTGACGCAGAGGTGAGTTTTACTGAAATGAGTTTGATCGATAGTATTATATAGGTATCAAATCACCGTGTCGTTATAGGGGAGTGAGTGAGGTGAAATTGACGGTCCTGACCTGACCTGATTTCGGATATTTTACGTCTTTTAATTGCTTTAATAGCTTTCAAATTCAAAAATTTTAATTCATGAAGGTGAACAGTTCGGTGTTCAATCACCACAACAGTGCAGTCGTTGGAATTTAAAACCACGAGGAATCGCGCATTCCCGATTAGGAAATATAATTACTCTTAGTATGCTAATTGGACTCCTAATTCGGACTTCACACCAACGAACTGTTACCACACCCATCATTAACCCGACAGTCAACAGGTACTCCTAATTAAAAAACCCATCTCCACCACCCGACCGAATAAATTTCCGGTCTCCCCTTTTCCATCCGATCGGGCGAAGAAAGCCCTCCGTTATTTACGAGGCGTCCGTGGGGGCGGCGCGAAAAATCCCCGGAACCGGCCGCAATAATTCCGGGTAAATAATGGAATGATAAGCGGGCAGTCCTTCGTCCTGTTCGGCGCTGGAGCTAACGATAACGAGCGTGCATGTATCCGTTGTTAAGCGGAAACTGAAGCGGCGCTCGCAGCAACAGGTGTGACGGCGTCCCGCCGCCCCCGCGTCGCCGGCGCGCCCTGCCCCCGGCCGAGACCTGTCACACTCCGGTTGCTCGTCTGTCATCTTCCGGGCGACGTGATTCGGACGCCTGACCCCGACTACGCGCCGGGCGAACGCCGCGTCGGAAAAACGATCGGACGTTGTGTCGTCCGCGGTGTTAATTTATTCCCGGTGTGTCCCAGTTATTGAATTGAAAATTTGTGTGGTTTGTATATACAGGGTGATTTTACACATTTGTCGTTCTTTTAAACTATGTATGCAGGGGCAGTAAAAGTGCTGAAATTTATGAAGAACAAGGAAGAAACAAAAGTAGATAATAAGAAGACTCTTCTACAACCTCTTTTAGAATAGCTTAGATGTCGGATCTTCATTTTGCATTGTTTATTCAATATTTCGTTTCTTAGTTTCTCCACGCTGTCACATTTATCTTTCAGGGTCTGAATTCTCAGTCTCAGATTTTTAAGTTTTGAGATTTTATTATTCTCAGATTTTCAGTTTCCTAAATTCTCAGATTTCAGGTTGCGAGATCCTCAAATTCTCAGATATTGAGATACTCAGATTGTCAGTTTCCGAGATTTTTAAATTTTTAAATTTCAGGTATTGAGAGTATCAAATTTTCAAATTCTCTGATTCTCAAATTTTCGGGTTCTCAGGATCCAGCTTCTGAGAATCTCAAATTTTCAAATTTTCAGAAATTGATATGGCCACCTTTTCAGAATCCGTTTGAACTCTTCGGGACTTTCAGCGGTTTTCAGGAATCTTTGGTCGGCGCTCTCCAAGATTCTTCAGGATCTTTCAGCACACCTCGGAATTCTTCAGGATCCAAATTTTCATAAATTTTACCACATTATAGAAATAGCGAAGCTGTGCTATAGGGAAATATAGAGGAACAAGAAAATTACGAAATAGAAAACTAATAAAAAATCGAAATAGTAAAATGATGTAATAGATTAATTTCGTTATAGATTTCGAACTGACCAAACAACGACATTCTGAAATCACGATATTGCAGATTATGAGATTACGAATTTATAAAATCATGAAATTACGAAAATGAAGAAACAAAAAATTAATGAAATAGTAAATCTGCGAAATAACGAAAACATGAAATGCCACATATGTAATAGAAATCGCGAAGTTGCGATATATAGGGAAATAGGAAAACAAGGAAATAATGAAATAGAAAACAGAAAAGATCAAAATGTAATAGATTGATTTGGTTATAGATTTCAAAATCACGAAATAACGAAATTTCGAAATTACGGTATGGCGGATTATGGGATAAAATTATGAAATTACGAAACCACAGTTAATAAATATAGTAAAACTACGAAATCACGAAATGGAGTGGGAGAAAAAGATAAGCTAATGCGACTCTGATCATCGAAGACATCAAAGAATACAGTACTAACTTACAGTATCTACTCGCCGGGCAAACGCCGCGCCGGCTTAATATCAACAACCGCAGCGCTCGGCGCGATCCGGCCTCCATACATAAACATTCGATCGGAAATCCTCGACCGGATGCCGCTCCCTCCATTAATCTCCCGGCGACTTTGGGAAAACGCGCGGTGGCGGAGGCCTCCGGGGGCGGCGAGCAGCGATGCATACGCACGGATCGTGTTTCTGCGATCGGTCACGCTGATTTATCGACGGCGGCGGAGGGGGCGGCGCCCGACACCCTATTACCCAGACAAACGCGTCGCGGCCTTGTCATCGCTCAGGCCGCCACTCGAAACCCCTCGTATTTCATACAGCCGCCCACGCACACATGCACACGGCCAGCGCGGAGGCTTTGTTGGAAAGCTCCTTTGTCACGGGGAATGGGCGGATGGCTGGGTGCCACGATCAAGATATATAACGTCGATATGTCGGTGGAGATGTTATACTCGTGTACGTGGACGGCGCTTGTTGGGTGACCGATAGTAATAAATACCGTCCTGTGGTGAACGGGAGAACTAACCAAACTCCAACTTGTATTAGCAGGTGCGTGGCAAGGCTGGTCAAACGCAACTCATAAACATAAACTGGGGTTGCGTTTGAGGTTCGTTGTTGATAATTAATAATATTGTGAAAAACCTCAATAAACGGAATTATTATGAATATTTTGCGCGGAACTTCATCTACACTCTGTATAAGAATCAACGCAGACGACGGTTCGTCACGGACATCTTTGTCGAATGAATCCGAGGTGAGAAACGCGCGGATCCGTTGAAGCGGCCGCCACCGTCAGAGCTAATCAGCAATCGTCATCTCGGCGTAATAATTCCCGCTTTCGTGTCGTCGCGCAAAAACGTCCGTTTGCGAGAGATAATACGAACTTCCTGTCGGCGGCTGTAATTAGGCCGCCGCCCGTAATGATCCGGTCGGCCGGATCAGAGCAGGCGAGGGCCCCTCGGGCGCACCGGGCAATTAGTAGCGCAGATGGCCGGCTCGGCTCGGCTCTGCCCCCTTCTCCACCGATGGCCATTTAGTCGACTCACGCGACGGCCTCCTGTTTACGCGGGGAAAATTCGCGATTTGTCTCCTTCGCGATTTGAATAATTCGCCCCTATGCAAATGGCCGATCAAGTGGGATAAGGACGGTTTCCGCCACCCGCGACTTCCGGCGCGCATCAAAAAGTCATCTGTCAAACTTTGCGTCGGGATTCTCACTTGCTCGGAGAAGCTAATCCCGATTTATGCGCGCCGATACTTTCCCTTCCACGCCGTTCGACTGGGTAACGACTCCGGTCCTTATTGTGTGGTCCTTCGAACCCGCGTCTGTTTCGAAAAAAAAAATGTCCTTCAACCGGAATTGACTCAAAATCCATCTATGTTCACATCACAGACTTCGTGTACTGCAAACCAATTAATTATCTTCAGGCGCGTTGTTAATTAACAATTACAATATGTACACTCTCCGCAAGTCCGCACACTTTACCCGCTCCAAAACCCACGTCCTTTCTCTGGCTCGCCTCCTCGTTTTGCGCGCGTGAAAAGAACAATACCGGCGCTTCCCTAATTGATCAGATAAGCGTTCGCGTGGTCGTCACGATCGCCCTCCCGGAATTAGTCCGGAACGTGGAGAAGGAAGGAAGAAAGACGGTCCGAGGAGATGACGCGTCGAAAATCGAGCTGTTTTGCAATTATCGTCCGACCGCAAACAGCAAATGAAAACCGCAACGCAACGGCACCTCGCTTCCGAACCAATTTCAACTAGTTGCGTTCCGGCAGCTGTGCGAACTGCAACTTAAACATAGACGTCACGTTTAATAACTATATTTGTTGGACCGGCGGATGCCGCTTTAATCGGATGAAGCTCCGAGGGCGTTGAGCGGATGGGGAGGAGGGGAGGCGGGGGATTTACCGGCGTTTCCAGGATTGCGGAAAGTTTGGGGAGTTGCGGCAGTGGATAAGATGCCCCGGTAACAAATTTTTGAAATTGCAACGGACTTGGTGACACAAGCGAGATCGGTATTTGGAAATACGAATCAAAACAATAATTACCGAATGGAAACTCATCAACACTGCAGATATTTGAACTTTTCGCATTTGTCGGTAAACAGCTAATCAAAAACCAGACGCCGACCGCCGCCCATCCGTCCCCGGACAGTTGATGGTCAGCGCCGCCGGCACATGCCGATGATCGTTTGATTTGTCAGAAATTCCGGAAACAGAACGATCCGGATTTGAATGTGGAACAGCGAGCGCCGTTTCCGAATTTGATTTCACCGAACGCGGTAAATATGCATCCGTCAGCGTGCACCGGACGGAATGCAAGAAAGCTCGCATAAATGCATCAATCAGTCGCCGCTTTTAGCGATTCCTGCAAAAACAATAATCCTGCGGAACGGCGTCGAGTTAGTCCGTTCGTTCGAGCAGGTGGCTTTGTATGCAGATCTAGCGCCCTCGTTGGTCTTTTTTCCTCCTCACGGAAGCCGGGTTCATTTCGAAACGAAAAAAATTGTGGGTGTGCTTAATCTTTGGCGATCGTAATTCGGAACTTTTTTTTGTTTTCGCATCCGTGGTGAGAGTTTAAACACAAGATGCGTGTGAGCAAACTCGGCGATTTGCCAATCAGGTACAGATAAAAGGAGACGAAGAGACAGACCCAGAACAGCAAGAACTTTTACAAAACAATACCTTGACCCGTACCGAAAAACGAGGAAGGAAGATAAACGCAGACGTAGTCCTAAATTAAATTCATTTTGGTTATACGGAACTAACAAAATGTAAAAAAAAAATTAAAGTTGCAAGAGATATGACACAGTAGCGGTTTTTTTTTTATTCACAGGCTGTAACAGGAAGAAGAAAAATTTCAAAGGAAAGTTTCGAAACTTTGGTTGCGACAAAAAAAAACAACTAAACAAAGAAAAAATTGGAATTACACTTTCAAAAAAAATCTGCAGATCAAAACTTATCACTGGAATTGAAACAATGAATACCATACCTTAGATCGATTATTAAATTACGCTCGCGAAGAGCTCGAATTTAAAAGTAGCCGCAGTACAACTTTTTTTTTGTCAAAAATTGACAATAATCGCAAAATTCTATGTAAATCAAAATACGTGATTGCAGCCAAACGAAAATGATTTCAAAAGTTATCCTGCTAAATTAAAAAGTGAAGGTAAAAGATTTACCATTCTACATGTCGGAAGTACTTCAAGATTTTTACCTAAGCAGTAAAAATAGCGATCGCGACTATCACAAGACAATGACTGAAATGTTACGTGATTGACGAACTACTCCAATTATCAGGACATGATGTTCTTAGACTTCCTCCAAAAGATATAGGTGTTTTTAACAATTTACATACTAATTTTCATCATCAAGACTTCAGTTTCACCTTGCTTCACTCATTCAAGACTTTCTTAAGATTTCATTATCGTTGTCAAAACTTCTACAACGTTTCTTCAAGAAAATCTGGATTCCCAACCTTCCTGAAGACTGACAATGTTTCCTCCGGACTTTGACAAACATCCATCCCACAATTTTCAGTGTCGACCACCATACGAATTGCTCTTTGCTAGATTAGGTTGCCACTGCGGTGCGGTGCACAATGAATATCGAATATTAGGTGTATTGTTGTTAGCCAGGAATAACAACGATCTAAAGGGGATCGCGACCTAATGCTAAAACAAGCAAATAAAATGGGACTGCGACTGAACTCTAAGAAATGTAAGCCAAAATGAGGACAGGGGAACGTGAGATGAAAACAACTTTTGAGATAATTTTTGTGAACTCTTCTGGGTGTCCAAACTTTTCATCAATCAACCCTTGCTGAAAATGCATGTCATCGTGTTTCGCCGTCCCTTTGTGAAAGCGCAAAATCGGGGCACAACCCCATCGAGCATCGTTCCGCGTCCGCCATTCACCCCTGACCACCTGCACCACTTTCGACCCCATCGCAAATCCGCGTCGGCATCTGCACGAGCCGACGATAACAGCCGTAACCGCAAATTAAAAAAGGGAATTCAAAGAGGATCTCAGGTCTCGTTGTCGCGGCGGCGGCGACGGGGGCGGCGGGAGCGCTAACTAGCGCCCATTATCCGCCCGGTCTCGCCGCAGCACCGCGTTTTTACGACTCTCTCTCTCGTAATATTCGATGATATCTGCGGCGGGGCGACAGCGGCAAAAACGGCTTTATTTTTTCCGAGTCGGTGCGGTTTTTCGTCCGGAAACTGCGGCCTAATTGGATGGAAGAGTCCCGGTTTTTTCCCCGGAGCGGCCCCGGAAGCCGGGACTAATTGAATGTAGCGCGGCCATTAGCGTTGCGTACGTTGGAAGCATCGTCGGGTTATCGGGGAATCTGGGCATATAAACCGCATAAAGGCGGTCGGGTCGCCGCCCCCGCCGCCACCGATGAAGCGATAGCGGTGGCGTGTTGCGCGCCGTCCCCGGTGCTAACCGAGCGGAACGTTGCCACTTATCACGCTCTCCATTTCGTCTGATCGATATGCGTGCGGCGTGGCGTGTGCCCGACGAGTCGGACCCAGGTTGCGAGGAGCGTCTTTGGACGCCGGCCAAGGAATCCGCGCCCATCATTCTGCTTTATTTGTCTAGAAAGGTCGCGTCGGATGGCACCACTTGGAACGGCTTTCCGAAGACTTGGCAAGCGCATCGGGCCGACGCGCGCTCGAAAACAAAACCGTCAATTACGACGTGTTCCGGGAAAGCTGACCACGGAAACAGTGCTTCGGTCACACATTCAAAAGGAGCCCGACACCTATCAAACTCTATAAGCACAAGAAATCTCCATCGGCGGTGTTCTTAAATCCATGAGATAGCCAGTTATTAAACATTCGACGACATCCCCCACACAATGCTTACAGATTCGCGTCCCTCATCCCCAATTTATGCCCTCCCGTTCCGCTTTGATCGTCTCCCCACGGCGAGCCTATGCGAAGGAAAAATGTGACTGGCACGGTTTCATCGAGTGGGAAGGAAGCTAAAAGCGCCGAAGGGGAGGAAATACGCTTTCGCTCGGTAGGTGTTTATCGGAAGTTCGTTCTTAGTTGAGCGGATTGGATCGGGAATGGGGAACGAGCGAGCGTTCGGGCTCTCTATGAATTATGAACGCCCAAACGAGGCGATTTTCCTGAGCTTACGCTTAATATACCGGGGATGTTTTTGTACACTTTCGGTTGGAAAAAAGTCATGTTCTTTCGGGAGACTTGCTTTGTTAATTGGAGGTCTGTCTGTGGTTTGACACTTGTACGAGAATGTACACGCTTTTAAGAAGCAAAAGCGTCACACCAAAGAGTGATTTGTTTACATAAATGCCGAGGCCGTACAATGAGACACAGTATCATCATCGATCTTATTAGATCTCATCAGTGCTTTATGTAGGAAAGGACAAGTAACAAAGTTTGTGTCTCAGTGCGCAGTATCTTACTCCCAGTAATTAACTTCTTGTCTTAATTCTCAGCTACTCACTTTTTCTCGGTTTTTCAGACTCTCAGTATCTAAGTTTTCGGTATCTCAGTCTTAGTGTCTTAGTTTCTCACTTTATTGATCCCTCAGCTTCTCACACTCTCAGATTATTATCGGTGTCTCAGTTTTGCAAGATCCTAGTCTCACAGCCTCTTAAGTTTCTCTGTCTCAGAATAATGTCTAACTTTTTCGGTTTACCAATACATCAATCTCTCACTTTCTCAGTTAGTCTTACAGTTTTGTCAATCTCAGAGTCTCTCACTTTCTCAGTATGTCAGTCTTTCATATTCTTCTCAGTGTTTCTCAGTTTCTCATTGGCCCGTTATCTCCCATCGTTCTTCCAGTATTTCAGACTCAGTATCTTAGTTTTTCAATCTCTCAATCTTTGTATCTCAGTTTCTCAGTTCCCAGCTTCTCAGTTTCTCAGTTTATTAATTCCTCTGATTCTCGGTGGCTCAGTTTCGCAATATCCTAGTCTCACAGCCTGTAAGTTCCTCTATCCCAGAATCTCAAACTTTTTCAGTTTACCACTACATCAGTCTCTCAGTTTCTCAATATAACAAACCCTCAGTCTTTCTGTTTCTCAGACTCTCGGTATCTCAGTTTGTTAATCCTCCAGTCTCTCAGGTTCTCTGTCTCCCAGTCTCTTAGTCTTTTAATTTCTCACTCTCTCAGTTTATTAATTCCTCAACTTCTCAGAAACTGAGAGTTGTAGTTTCACATTCCCCTAGTCTTACAGTTTTGTCAATCTCAGAATCTCTCACTTTCTCAGTATATCAGTCTCTGATATTATTCTCAGTGTTTCTCAGTTGCTCATTGGCCCGTTATCTGCCATCATTCTTCCAGTATTTCAGACTCAGTATCTTAGTTTTTCAATCTCTCAATCTTTGTATCTCAGTTTCTCAGTTCCCAGCTTCTCAGTTTCTCAGTTTATTAATTCCTCTGATTCTCGGTGGCTCAGTTTCGCAATATCCTAGTCTGACAGCCTGTAAGTTCCTCTATCCCAGAATCTCAAACTTTTTCAGTTTACCACTACATCAGTCTCTCAGTTTCTCAATATAACAAACCCTCAGTCTTTCTGTTTCTCAGACTCTCGGTATCTCAGTTTGTTAATCCTCCAGTCTCTCAGGTTCTCTGTCTCCCAGTCTCTTAGTCTTTTAATTTCTCACTCTCTCAGTTTATTAATTCCTCAACTTCTCAGAAACTGAGAGTTGTAGTTTCACATTCCCCTAGTCTTACAGTTTTGTCAATCTCAGAATCTCTCACTTTCTCAGTATATCAGTCTCTGATATTATTCTCAGTGTTTCTCAGTTGCTCATTGGCCCGTTATCTGCCATCATTCTTCCAGTATTTCAGACTCAGTATCTTAGTTTTTCAATCTCTCAATCTTTGTATCTCAGTTTCTCAGTTCCCAGCTTCTCAGTTTCTCAGTTTATTAATTCCTCTGATTCTCGGTGGCTCAGTTTCGCAATATCCTAGTCTGACAGCCTGTAAGTTCCTCTATCCCAGAATCTCAAACTTTTTCAGTTTACCACTACATCAGTCTCTCAGTTTCTCAATATAACAAACTCTCAGTCTTTCTGTGTCTCAGACTCTCGGTATCTCAGTTTGTTAATCCTCCAGTCGCTCAGGTTCTCTGTCTCCCAGTCTCTTAGTCTTTTAATTTCTCACTCTCTCAGTTTATTAATTCCTCAACTTCTCAGAAACTGAGAGTTGCAGTTTCACATTCCCCTAGTCTTACAGTTTTGTCAATCTCAGAATCTCTCACTTTCTCAGTGTATCAGTCTCTCATATTCTTCTCAGTGTTTCTCAGTTTCTCATTGGCCCGTTATCTCCCATCATTCTTCCAGTATTTCAGACTCAGTATCTTAGTTTTTCAATCTCTCAATCTTTGTATCTCAGTTTCTCAGTTCCCAGCTTCTCAGTTTCTCAGTTTATTAATTCCTCTGATTCTCGGTGGCTCAGTTTCGCAATATCCTAGTCTCACAGCCTGTAAGTTCCTCTATCCCAGAATCTCAAACTTTTTCAGTTTACCACTACATCAGTCTCCCAGTTTCTCAATATAACAAACTCTCAGTCTTTCTGTTTCTCAGAAACTGAGAGTTGCAGTTTCACGGTCCCCTAGTCTCACAGTCCCTGGGTTTGTCAATCTCAGAATGTCTCACTTTCTCAGTGGCCCGTTATCTCCCCCATTCTCCCGGTATTTCAGACTCTAAGTTTCTGAGTTTAGTATTTCCTCAGTTTCTCAAGTTGTTAATTTCTCAGTTTCTCGAATTCTGATCTCCTATAGTTGCTTATTTCCATGGTTCTCTAGCTTACTAGTTTCTCACTTCCTGAGTTGCTCGGTTTCTGTCTTCGCCCCACAGTTTCCGAATTTTGCTCTCTTTCATTGTTTCTCACTTTCTCAATTTTCAAGTTCATGGGTTTCTCAGATTCCAGTATCTTAGTTTCTATCTATATTCTATTTCTATCTATCTATATTTCAGTTCCTCTGACTGATCTTTTCAGTTGCTTACTTTCTTACTTTCTGAGTGTCTTAGTTCCTCAATTCGTAGTTACTCACTACTTGCTCAGTGTCTCAGTTCCTGAGTTGATCTGTTTCTCAGTGTTTTAGATCGTCAGTATCTCAGTTATTTATTTGTTCAGTTGTTCAGTGTCTCAGTTTCCTCCTGAACACCCCTAGACTGATCCTCGCGTTCGTCAATGCACTTCCTGCTCGACCCCACCGGAAAACCACTCCACTTTTCAGCTCCTCCACCAAATCCCGACCGCCTTGTCCACCCCCGCTTTGTTCCCCGATTGATGGCGGACGTGGATATGATATGAATCACACCGAAAGCCGCGATTGATTTCCGAACACAATGCGAACGGAAAACGATTGCGAAATTAATCGCCGTCAGTGAAATTAGGCCTTTGTCTTTCGAGCGAAAAAGTTGAGGTTTAATTGGCGAGTCGTTCGCTCTTTAGAGCCGTCGTTTTCCAAACAAGGAGGACGCGAAGATCGTGTTGAAAAGAAACGACACGGAGATATTTCAAACGGAATGTTCGCCGTTTATTGCGATACTTGTTACGCCGCTGGCACCTCTCCATCCTTATTATTTTTATACTCTTTCGGCAAATTTCTCGTCTCCCCGGATCATCTCTCCTCTCGCTGATTTTTCTTCGAGCGCTCGTTCGCCTCGCGTCGGTCGGGACGTAATGCGGTCCATTGTTCGGCTCCGGCGACCAGAAACAATGGGTGTCGACGCACCGAGAGATGGGTTCGATGATGATCGACCTCTAGAAATGGGCGTCGAACAGAATGATCATGGTTTAAACAACAGTTGGCAGCTATGCACGTTATACATCAAAATTGGTAAGCCTATGGTAACTTCGTGACAAAAAAGATCTAAATCTGATTGGTCTGTATTATAAAACACTACAGCGTTCGGAGTGTTCAAGAATATTTGTGTAACCTCTTCTGAAAATCTAATAGACAATTTGAAACTGGACTCCCCACAAAAAAATTCCCTCTGCAAAAATCGTCGGTCCCAAAAAAGGGTCACGCCGCCCGCCCGGGTATCGACCACCGCCGCCTTAAGCCTATCATCAAGTCGGCGTGAGGCGGCGGTCGATCGCCGGGGGTCGCGATCAATCATCCCCTTTAACGAGGGCGATGCAGGCGAAATGATGCATTACCGAGATTGCGAATCGGCCACCTGCCCAAAAATCTTAACTTTTCGCGCCCCCGCCGCCGCCGCGGCCTATCTGTCAGCCGGGGCAGACAGCCGAGAACCGTCCCCGCTTCCCGTTCCAGCGGCTGCGCCCGCCGCCCTCGACCCCCGACCGACACGACCGACGCTCTCGCGTGCAGCCCCGCTCGTTAGACAATCGGGAGCGTCGCTTGCAATATTAATGCGAGCGGGACAGCTCCGGCACGGCGCGATGGGGGCGGCGCGCCTCCCCTAATTATTTTCGCCGCGCTCCCCACGGTTCGTTTTTTCGCGGGACGAGTCTATTAGTGAAGGTCAATTTAAGGAGCGGCGGATTGAAAATGATGTTCCGGTTACACATAACGAATTTTGTTTTCCGACCGATAATATCCGTGGAGTTTCAATTAACTCGGTATTAAAAATTATCGGAATAGCGGTTGGCGGTTATAGTTTTTGTGCATAAATAACAATTTCCACGGGGCGCCGACCGCAAAGTAATCCTCTGTGAAGTTACAAAATATCGGTCCGGTTTATGAGCTGCGAAAACAACATTCAATTTTTGTATTGGACAATGCAAATAACAGATTTGTAATCTTAATTTGCCATCATTTCAGAACCATTGGGAGATGGCGTTGTAACCTTTCTTAGCGGCATGTATATTGCTGCCGGTCGAAAGTACTTTTTTTTAATTTACAAATTTCAAAAAATCGCTCTGTAGCTGCATAGATCTATATTTTATCAACAGAAATGTACATTGTTGCCGGGCCTTGAATGTAACTTTTTTTATTATTGAAGATTTTTCGTTGAAATTTTGCCGGCGTGTTGATAAAATATAGATCTTTGCAGCTACAGGGCGATTTTTTGAAATTTGTAAATTAAACAAATATATATTGCGGGAAAATGTACTTTCGACCGGCAGAAATGTACAGTTTTGGTCACATAAATCTCGTACAAAATAAATTATAATATAATATTAATTTCATTAATGCTTTTAATTGTTACAAAATTCATCTCAATAAACTTTGATAGTTTGATTTACGTAAATTCATGTTTTTTTTTGTCAAAATTAGTTTTGCAACAAACATTTTTGGAAAAATTTGTAGTGATGTCAAAATGAGCTGTACATGCCGCTAGAGAACCCTAATCGTACTCCTCGGTGAGATCAAAGGGCCGAAACCAATGCGAGCTGTCTCTCGTTGCCGATGCTTTCGGTGACAATTACATATTATTAAATTTCAAAAAAGTCAATTTCCTAGATCGAGAAAATAATAAAATGAAAAGAGAGCTGAGCGAAATGGTACATATAACTAAAAACAATACAATGAATTATAAAACTGATACAAAGAATTTGGAACAAATTATACATAAATATCATAAACAAAATAAAAACATAACTTAGAGCAAAAGTAAACAATACTAAAGTAGAATAATCAGTTTAGAATATGCGACTCATAATAGTCAGACGTGATGTTGGTTGTATACCAACAACGAATTTTTGACATTTAAACAATTGACAATCCGCACTAGAATCGGAGACGCCATGTCATTTGTAAAATATTTTTAGTCTGTAACAATCTGCAACAGTAATGTTAAATTCCGAATATAAGATTAATCAAGGAAGTCTTTCACAAATACTGATGTACCATTGAATATTTATATCATATAGATCTCTTTATAGTCTTGAAAAAGTGACCAATAAAGAGTCACGAAACTTGTCGACGACACCAGTGTTTTATTTTTAACAAACTCCTCCATCCCGAGAAACCTCAGTATAACGAATTCAAAGAACAAGAACTAAAAGTACATAATTATTGTTATTGTAGATTTAAAACGGCAAACGATTTCGAAAAATAAATAGTCGATTTTTGGCATATCAAGTTTGACATGAGAAATCGATTTCCAATGTTTATTTTTTGATATTGTTTGTCGTTTTCAATATACGACTGTCAAAAATGACAAGAAAACTTACAAAATCGTTGACAATCTCATTCTATAAACTGAAGACGTAATGTCGCATTTTAAATGAAATTAGATTGGGAAATACCATGTTCGGAGGTTCTCCATCTTGTTGCAACCAAATTAGTTCGTTGGGCACATCACCATCTTCGTGGTTTCAAAACATAGCTGCCAGAGCCGGAACACACTCAAAACGTGCCGCCGTTAACGTTTCCTCAAAAAAATACGGTCCTATCAAATGAGTACCTAGCATTCCTGCGCACACATTTTTTTTCTGCGATGCTGAGTATACGATTCTTCTGTCCAATGAGGGTCATGTCGCAACCAGTACCGACAATTATTTATTATTTTTTTTATTTAAGTAAAGGTAACTCATTTAAACAATTTGCTAACAAATGGTGACTCTACCGATGATCCATTGAAAACGATCTCTCTCATTGTCCGCGGTTCCCACGTGGCGGCGAAGCGACAGATGTCAACCGAGTCAACTTCGGCGCCGCTTCCGCCGCCACGAAACAAAACGAATAATCGCCGCCGTCCGAATGCAAAATATGGGCATGAATATTTTAATAGGAGAGTCGATGGGGCGGCGGCGAGGAGGGCGCTCCAACGCGCGACTCGCTTGATCCCCGTCAGCCGCCACCAGTCACGGCCTTTGTCTTCATAACGAGAGCGGAGACGCAATCGGGAAACCGTGAGCATCGCGCGGATCAAATGAGGAGGTAAAATCTCCACTCTGATTTTCTTTACGAGAGCACATTCCCCGACCGTTATTGTCGCTGCGCCCGCCGCCCCCTGACCCGGCCCTTTGTTGCCGCGATTCACGGCGGCGGTGAATAATTAAAGTGAGGAACGTAAAAGTGCGCGCGGGATAGTCTTATTTACAGCGAGTACACTCGCGAAAGAAAGCTCGTAAAGGCCGTCGCCGCCGCCGTTCTCGAATTGGCGGCGTAACGCAGGAAACCGCACGAATGCAGGCACGTACACATTCCGACGGCACACTATTTACATACGAGGTCGTTGGCGGCATGCGGGTGGCGAGATCCGCCGCCAGATATGTGATTACGACGTCAATTAGAGGAGCCGGCCGACCAGAATTAGCAGCATGCTCGTTGCGAGGTTTCCGGATTGCCACCGGAGGCGGTCCGTTACAAATTACAGACGATACGGGACAGACGGGGGCGGCGTACATGTACAATGCGTATGTATATTTCATAGGCGGCGGATGCGAGGGTCGCATTTCACGTGAGGTCGGAATTCTCTTGCTGCAGCAGGAATACATCTATTAAAAAGTTAATCTGTAACTCCCCCATTTCTCACCAAATTTATATGATGCTTAAATTGGAAATAGAGCAAAAATGGTGGATGCGCCGGTTCAAGCAGAATTACCACAAAATTGAAAATTAGTCCGTCGCTGCTATGTGATCCACAAAATAGTGTGTCTGTGGAAATAAAATGTTTTTATTGCTCATGTAGACAATCAGTATCTTTGCAACCTTGGTTACGGTTGCAAAGTAACGGTTTGCCCATTTATTAATTTGGATGCGCAAAGTTTACTTGTCGCACGCAAATTCAGATAAACAAACTACTGAAAACTGAATTTGCCCCTGGAGTCCAATACTTTACCAAATTATTAAATGAGCAAACCGTTACTTTGCAACCGTAACCAAGGTTTCAAAGATACTATTTGTCTACATGAGCAATAAAATATACTATTTCGAAACGCGTTGAGGTTAACGTTTATTAACCACATTTCAGTACATATTCCAAGATTCAGAAGCTATATTTACAGCACATTTTTCAAGATGAAGCATATGAAGGATGAGAAAATAAAGTGGACAAAAGAAGGATGAACAACGAAAGATGAGATTTGGGAGGTCAGAAAGGACTGATGAAAAAACAAAGACGAATGTGAATGAATAAATTAAAGATGTAATTTTGAATGTAAATCTGTTTTCAAAGTCGTAGAAATTTAGAAATATGAGTATAATAGTGTGTCATTTTTCGAAACGCGACTTGACAATCGACAGCCCGACATACTCCACATTTCATCCCTTCAGCAGCCGCGGCCATAACTCAACCGGAACGGGCGAGCGTTTTGCAGTCCCGAAAGTCTTCCTCGTCGGCGGCGGGGCCGCATGATTAATTCTCAGTTTCTCGGCGAGCGGCGTTCGTGTCGGGCGGGGCCGAGGGAGTCGGAATATTTAATCACACGAGAGCAGAACGCAGGCAGGCGAGCAAGGTACCTACACCATCATTAATTTCCACCGTTACAGTTCCAGCGGAGCGAGCTGATGACTGATTGATGCTGCCTGCGCCTCGTTTTCGGCGGCGCACTAATGATGACGCCGCCGCCAACCCAACGCTTGCCGCCTTCGTCTCTTTATCGGTTGTTGCTCGTTAAGGGTTACGATCTTCGGGCCTTGTGACTCTTTCTTTTGCCGCCGCTGTTACTCTGCCCACATGCGGACCGCCCGCGCGGTCGAACGCTGAACCTCCCAGGGACGGATTTAGAAATATGTACGCTGATGAAGGAGCCGCTCGCTGGCGAAAGCAGTGATGATGGTCGATGTGGGTTGCGAAAAAACTAATGATACTTCGGTGAGCGTGAGCATCACGCATTTGGCACCATCGAGAATTATAGCATCTGATGATAACTCACCACGAGATTAAACAAAATAAAGCTCGCGCAGTCCCCGTTAAATAGCTTTCCAATTTAGATAAAACCAAATCACACTGCTTCCGAGCGTAAGTAGTCTACTAGCAATAAAGATGCAGATTCCACTCTAGATCCTTTTCCGAAGCACAGATCCTGCGGAAAATTCCATCCCCGACCGCAGGAACAATAATCATGCAAATAATTCGGTCGTAAGTAGGAACGGTCTTCGCGACACCTCTCCGCAAATCCCTCGCCGCTTCACCTGCCGCCCCCGTCCGCCGCCACCTAATTACGGCACGGCCTCCAGAGATGCGCTGGAAATGAGATCGCACTAATGCGATTAGAGGTTCGCTCGCCCGAGGTCGGGTCGGGTCGGGGGGAGTCGGTAAACACCTGCGACTTGTCATCTCGTGTTATACATCCCCTCGGGACGTGCTATCCCGCCGCCCCCGGGCCGCCGCCACCGCCGTCGGGTTGCATCGCTCGTAAATTTTGCATTTTGCGCGCGAAATAACGCCGCCGACGCCTGAAGTGGTTGCCGACGGAACCTGATGGCACGGGGAGATTACGCGCCCTCTTTATGTGTGTGGGCGGCGGGGGTGCGCCGCCGAAACTACTCGCTGCGGGCTGAGGCGGTGATGGTCCTGGCCGTGTGATGGTGCTTACCTGGAAAAGAAAAATTCCTGTTACGATTCCAGAAATACGCAAAATCAAATAATTGAACATAATGGCAATCTCTTGTATCTGAAGACAATCTCTCACCACGGTGCGTACAGTTACGATTATTCCAACATACAACATCATTATCACGCAACATTGGTTGTATAATTCCCCACAGATTGATACACACAACATAAAACTGACCGTCCGATGAAACAAATAATTACTATTACATATAATTAGATAGTCTACACACAATCCGCATTCAATCATTCACACATCATCGCAGTCCCGAACGAAATTACAACCGCCGCCCCCGACCGAATGACGATAACGCAAGAGCGCAACTTCTCCGTGCTAATCTCGGATCCGAGGAGACGTAATACAAATTACGAATTAGCGGGAGACGTAGGCTCGGTGGTGGCGGCGGGGACGGCAGCTTTTTAATCGTCCTAATCCACGGAACAAAAGAAGGACCAATGAACCCGCCGCCAATGAAACAAAAATTAATTCGCTGCAAGCCCACTCGTAATTAATTACACCCTTCAGCCACCCCACGCATGGGTCTTTAATCTTGAGGGTGGGATATTACTCGGGAGTACGGCTACAATTATTTTCGAGTTTTTCGTCCGTGGGGAGCGAGTTGCGAGAACGGAGCGTGTATAACCCTAGGGGGGCACGGATGGGGGGTGAGTCGAAAGTTGGACGGGTGGCGGTGAGAGTTGACGAGTTCTGTAGGGAAGCCGTGCGGCTTGCAGATTAACACAGTGATTTGTAGATATTTAACAGATCTGCACCTCTTCCGTTCCTTTCTTCTTTTACACATTTAATCGTGCTCTTAGATTTTAAATATCCTTCTGTATAAATTGTTTCTAGAAATGAAATTCCCGATAGTCGACACATACCCGCTTTGCACCGTGAAAATTTCGTCCGTTTCAATCGGAGCGTTGTGTGTGGGCCCCCTTAACCGGGTGGGCGAGACGGATGTGTGAATACTTACGTTATAATCAAAAAAACAAACAGCCGGTGTTTGTCCGTCAGTCCGGCCCTGAGTGTAGAGATCGGGCCGGCAAGAGACGGGTCAAGAGATGAAGGGAAAAGTACGTGACGCGGCTTTCAGATACAAAGCTTTCGCCGCGCCCGAAGCATTAAGATAGTGCGAGCTCCGGGCGGAAGGGAGCGGCACACGGGAGAATGTGCTGTGCATACCGCGCCCGTTTTGGAGGAGCACAACGTCACGACAGTTTTTCTGGAGGGTAATCGGAATTTCCCAATTGGGGAATAGCCCATGCAAGATCTGTTGACGTACGGATTGTTTGCCAGTGCCGTCCGTCAGTCACGTCCGCCCCAACCAAACGCAGGTGTAAAAAAACGCGACGTCAACCCCCGACGCTCCCCATCCATAACGCATGCACTGTCCTCTTTGTGACGTCATCGGCACCGCGCTGTTAATCTCGTGTGGGGCTCCATTGTGCGTCCCGATGGCAATAAAGCGGCCGAACCGGCTGTATTTTACTGCACGCGACCCCCTTTGTTAGGAGCTCTCTCCGACAGACGTGAATTAACCGAATGGAAGAAGGAACGAGCCGAACGGGCGATGCGTGAGCGCCCGGAAAAGGATAATCGAAATTATGTATGAATTATTCACGCTGGGCCTTCGTCGTCGCCGCCGCCAACCGCGGTCTTGTTTGGAGAGCCCGTCGCCGCCGCAGGTCTAAGTGACCAACCTCATTTAAAAAGACGATTAAAAATCCGACAGTTTCACAACTCAAACTTGTTGCGATTCACATTAATAGTTTCAGAATTTCCAGTTTAATTTGTTGTAGATTAACAGTTTGACAGTTCCATATTTTTGCATAATCTAAAATCGTGATATTTTGTAGACATAGTTTTACAATTTGGCAATTTTACATTTTCTGGATACGACAGTTTCATCATTTGAAGTCCATTTTTCCACCCAGTTTTGTCTTTCTCAACACACCATTGATCAGCTAGCTGAGAATCAATCAGAAGAACGCGATATCAAGGTCTTACCGAATTGATTCTGCGATAAATTGTGGCCATCGACATGGGTCGACCCATAGCAACCATCCAATGCGCTCCAACCAAACGTGTTGTTTTAAACGGTTCGCGCAATGCCCTTTGTTGGAGATGTGAGTCTTAGTGGAATTTGATAGCTCTACGACGTCCACTGCCAGATTTGTAATTATTGATTTAGTTTTATGGATTTCGTTGATTTAACCTCGACTTCGCCTGGTCCTGTTAATTCTTTTGATTCTTCTGATTATTTTGAACCTAAATTTTCTGACTGTGACCTTTTCTGATTTTTCCCGACTTATTCGATCAATTCTGTTCATTGTTTTAATCCTCCCATTTTTTAAAACATTATAGAAATAGAGTTCCGATATAGGGAAGAAGAGAAACAAGGAAATAACGAAATACAAAACTAACACAAAATCAAATAAAATATGTAATAAATTGATGTAACAGATTGATTTCGTTATAGATTTCAAAATGACGAAATAACGAAATTCCGAAATTACAAAATGAAGAAAACAAATTTATGAAAAAATAGTCAAACTGCGAAATAACGAAATTTTCAAATAACTAAATCACGAAATACGACATAATAGAAATAGCGAAGTTGCGATATATGGAGCTAGAAAAACAAGGAAATAACGAAATACAAAACTAACAAAAATTGTACATATTAAAATGATGTAATAGATTGATTTTGTTATAGATTTTTCAAGATGACGTAATAATGAAATTCCGAAATTACAATATTAGCGGATTATGAGATTACGAAATTATAAAATTATGAAATTACGAAATGAAGAAACAAAAAGTTAATGAAATAGTAAAACTGAAATAACGAAATCACGAAATAGGAGCCATCCATAAATTACGTCAGATGTTATGGGAGAGGGAGGGAGTCAACAAAGTCTGAAAAAGAATCATGAAATTCGTGTAACGTATGGATTGTCTTAATTGAGTACTTCTTCTTCTTCTTCACTATTTTGACATCACCCATTCAAAAAACCATTGTCTATTTTGGCATATGAAGTCTTCCGTCACTATTTGACGTCAGCCCTTGATCAAGCCAACTTTTTTAGTTTAGTTTCTATTTTTGTCACACCCAGTATATTTCGAACGAGAATCTGAAGAAGTGCCTGGACTGTGTGTGTTAAGGCCGAAACAGTGCATCTCCGTGTCCGATCCAGCTCGATCTCCCTATCAACATCACACGACATGACCGTAATACATCCCGCCCCCGAGGGCGGCGGGAAATTGCCCGGAATTGAGCCAAAGCACGGATAATCAGCGGTCGACACGTTTCGGCAAACATCACAAAACTCCGACTAACGACATGTTTACATCCAGCCGCCAGTGACGTCCGTGCGACTTTTTTTTTCCGCCGATAGCTGTAGGACCCACTCCACAAGTGGTCCGAATCCCCGAAAAGGGGTCGGAATGCGTGGAATTTCGGCGTCACAGAAGAAGCTGTCAGAGGTGGTCTGAACCGTTTTAAGTGCGAGGCGCGGCAGAGCGAGAGGGCCAGAGTCGGAGAAGGAGGGGGCGCGTCGATGTGGGCCCGACCGCAGCCAGTATGCGGAAGCTAATGAGGACGGGGAGCCGCCGCGATCATCACAGACGACCGACTCTTGTGCTGTTAGCGGCCCGTCCGACGCGCAGGGAGGGACTGGCCCGGATTCCGGGCCCCCCTCAATTATCGCCCGATGGGTGCAGATAAGATGAGAGAATGGAAACGTTGATGTGCGAAACAAAGGATGACGGGCGCATTAACGTAATAACTTCCAGCATATGTAACGGCCGGGTTTTTGCGTGTTTTGTTCGGACGCTGGCAAGCGTTCAGTGGAACGTGAGTTATGGCGAAAACTTGGCAGGATCCAAGGATGGTGAACACATAGGAGTAGTCCGATCCGAGGGATCCGTCCGACATGCCTGCTGCATTTGATCGCGAAAAAAAGTCACCAAGACTCGAATCTCCCGTCAATCTGTCATTGGCGGTTTCGAATTTCGCGCCGGCCGCTATCGACCCATCCGCGGTGAATTGATCTAATCAGCAGTGAACAGCTGCGTAATTGCGCGTCACCCTCCCGTATGCAAAACCGCTCCGTGATTACATATTCGGCATTTTAATGGTCACGTCGTCGTCGTTTATGCGTTTCTGGCGGCGGCGAGGCATCGGGATCGTGATGTCAATTCTAATAATACGACTTGATAAATGATTCCGGACTTATGGCGCGATATTGAGCCCTCGGGAGATCATAGCGATATTCTGGATTGCACCGAAGCTAAGGGTGACGCACTACGTCGGATCGGATCACCAAGAGCAAATACTGCTCACTAGATGGCCGGAGCCGCCAAACAGGACGAACAGCCTAACCTCAAATGTGTTTGCCGACAACCCGTGATCAACCACGACCTTGTTCTAATCAGTTCAGAACGTGTACGAGCAATTACGTCGCCGACGCCCTTGTTCACTATACGTGCTCCGATATAGCACAGAACGAGGAAAAGGCGAATGTTTACGCTCTCTTAAACGGTGCGCGACTGTAAAAGTCCGGGTATTAAGCGAATCAATTGCCTTTTATTCCAATCGAATAAGAAGAACCAGCCACTTTAGCTAATTCGCCGGGCGGTGGGTCGGTTGGCGAAGGACGGGGATGGAGGATGCAGTGCGATAAAGCATTGTTCGGTAGGTATCGGATAATTGATTGCGGATGAGGTTTGTCGACGATGCGCTAAACGGTTTGATGCTAACGCGGGGGCGGCGGAGGTCTGCCGGTTTGAGTGTCGAAATCGATGGAGAAGACCACGTGGGAACCAAAAACGATCTACAGCCATTGACTTGCAGTTGGAAGTGGAAAGCCGGTGTCAAGACCTGGACACAACACGCGATCGGACGTACCGCTCCAATTAACAACCGCGAAGGCTGTCATGTTCTTTCGTGCTCGCCGCACCGGCCGACGACAAAGGTCACAGAACGGCCGAAACGGAAGTCGCGTTTTTTTCGGGTCCGGCCCATGGTCGCCCATCGGGTGGCGATATACGAGCAGGCGCGGCGTGATGTATACCGGTTACGTCCGTCCACTACGTGCCTCAAGTATTATAAATAAGCGCGAGCGGCCACTGACCACACGACCTCTACCTTATTTATATCTACCTGCACCTCCGCGTCTAGCTGGGCCGAGATGCGAAACCCCGACACCCTCGTCGAGGATACGTCGATTATTTACCGGCCGGGCGCAGACAGTGGCGGGGGCGACGCGCTTTAAATAGAAGACGGAATTGATGCGGCAGGAAATCGATTGGGGTGCGAACTTTTTCGGTTTATTACATATTATAAAATTTGTAATTGCTTGGAAGTTTTTTTTGTGGGACACACTGTATATTGTAAACCGAAAGAAACCATTTATCGCAGAATTTGTTTCTTTGGACCAAGGGGCAAGGGACAGACAAGTAGGGCAAGTTGTTGAAATTTGGTGAAGATGAAGTCACAAATGAGTGAATTTTAAAGAACCACGGCTCTGCTGGAAACGCAGAAAACAGTTTTCGATTTTTGTGGAACTTTTTTCTAATCTCTATCTCAACAAAAACGGCAGGTCGCTCCAGGGCCGGCATTATACGTATCGGTAGCGCCTCCTCGACATATTTCCCGTGCTCGCACCGAGTCGTCGTTAGGTCACACTGGCTGACAAAAAAAATCACTTGAGCTGAAAAAGAATTTTCAATCACATCAAGTCACTACGCAAATAGTTTTAATTGTCCTTGAGATAATACGACGTTAATAAGGAATACTATAATATATTTCGCTGGTAACAAAATGACATCGTTGATGTGTCAAAAATAGTTAAAACCAAGTGGAAATTTCGGTGAGAGAATAAATGCACCTTTGAGGAAAGAATGTATTTTCGCGTCAACAATCAAATTTAATGTTTTAGAAAATAGTAGCGAAACCCGTGGGCTACGCTCCACGTAGACATGTTCCCCCCGCAAAGGTAAACAACGAAATGCGAGTTCTGTGTTGGCCACGCATCCTATAATCGACTTTCTCAGTCGGTAACTTGACGGTGAAAACAAAGTTGTTCCACAATTTACGTTTCAACTGCTCTTCCTCATAGATGCTTCATATAGCGCTCTCACTTGGCACGCTATTCAACATAATTGAATTGAATTGTTGAATCTTTAATAATAGATACAGAAAATCATTGTCAACAGGTAATAAACAAACATGAAGTTAAGATAGATCATTAGTTATCACTATCCTTTTCAGATCCCATTTTCGAAGAATCTGAATCTCCAGGATTCACAACAGCAGGAGGAATGTTATTTATGTCTGCATATCCAAATATCTGAGTCAGTCTTCTTTATGAGCGTCTCACAGTGCCGCATGTTGTAAACAATGAAACAAGAGGTAGTACATCATTAAATAAGGTGTCCCAGCTATTCTCAACTTATTTCTACTGTATCATTGCTCCCACGCAAGCGCGCGCATAAAAAAACAATCAAATGTGTGTTCATATTTTTTTCTGTATCTCGAATATTCTTTATGCATAAAGCATCATTTAGCTAGTCTAGGAAAGATTTCGAGGTCATCGGCGTGTTGAGGAGACCATATTACGTGAGAACGTCTGCATTTGGCAAAGAGTACAAAAATCGTGTTGGCCAGTGTTATCGGCGTCGGAACGGGCGTCGGTCGTTCTCTCTTCCTCTGATGAGTTCCGGATATGCGGGTCGAGACCGCACACCGAGAGCTATATTACCTTCCAGGGGCCGCTTCCCGGCTTCTGCTCGATTCATTGAAACGTCGGTAAAACCGAAGAAACGGCCGCGGACGGTCACAATATTCAAATCCGTCTTCTTGTTGCTGCTTCGCCAAAAAAAGTCCTCCAACGGCATAGCACGGCATCGCCGTTGTTTATTGCCCAGCCAGAAAGGCCCCGTTACTTATTATACGGCGACTAATAGGCTATAAAAAAGCCGCCACACACTCTCTCGCATGAGACACGGCGCGGTGCAGTCAGGCGAGCAGCTGGTCAATAAGGCTACAAATGCACCATAATTGGTGCCAACGGAAGATCTCCGCGGCGTCCAATTACGACGGTGCAGCGCACACTTTTACGGGCTGTCGCCTCCGCCCCCAACGCTGCCACCGACGCTTTGCGGCGAGCCTTAATACCGCAGCCGCCGAATCTGCTCGGCACACATACGACGTCTGAAGGAGGGATTTCGTTTCATTAACTCCGGGCGGAAAGAGTGCCAGCGAGCTTTGCGGCGGCAATCGGCGTGGAGTGAGGGTTCTCGAGGGGTGGTTTATGTGTGTCGAGGGTTGCAAAAAAGGTCTCGCTTTTGGGGCGTCGATGTCGATGATGCGGCGCGAATTAGGTTCCGATTTTTCTATCTGTCCGTCAATATTAAAGTATACACCACAGCGGTCGCCGGCGGCGTCCACTCCAAGTGTAAATAATCATCCGGTTTCATCGTCCGATCCGTATCAAAAAATTGAAAAATAAGGGCAATCCTCTTTGGTCTCGCGGCAGCAATATGCTCGTATATTTCATCCGCTCCGTCGCTACCGGCGCGACCATTCCCAGCCGATAACGGCGGAATGGTATGCGTGTCTTATCGCCGGCCGCCGATAAACCGCCAGATGCCACTTTTATTTATACTGCCACCAAAGACCGCAGCTCCCGCATTACTGTCTTCGGGCTGGATTTGTTCGCGCCTCTAAATCCGTCAACGACCCAAATTAAGTGAGAGGTCGTCGAGATGACGAAAATTAAATTGGTTACAAAGGGGGCTGTCTTAAATCTTCTCGTGGCGACTCGCGAAAGTTGGGATGGAAAGTTTTACATGTGCGCACATTTGTTAGGACCGAATTGGCTCGTACGGAGTGAACGGATGCAACCATTTGTCCTTCAGAATCAACAAAAGCAAATTCCAGGACCGTCCACGTTCGGGTCACGACTAGACATGTCCTAGCACGCCTTCTACTTTCGGGGAATGGAAATCAATATTTGTCTAAGCTCGTTTAAATATTTATGAATTTAAGACCTCAAAAGTCTGAAACAGATTTCAATACTCGAAGACCTCCAGATTCCAAAATAGTGAAATATCAGCGCCACTTGACACTAGAATGACATTTTAAGCTTCGAGATAAAATACCGATTTGAGCTCTGCCTAGTACCTTGTACCTACATAGTACCTAATTTTAGAGTAATGCGGGTTCAAAATAAGAAATAAAAATTTATTTGTTCTCATAAATCGTCGAAATGCTATTTTTAAAACGAAAGCTCGTACGTCATAAACTGAAGATATGAATTCAGGGGGTCCAAAAAAATCCCCGAGATAAAATACAGTTTTTGCGCTTTACCTTTTAGTGCAGTTTTATGGTTCAAAATTCCTAAAAAATTTATTCTGCTCGCTAGAGAGTTGAAATTTGGCACATTTTCAACACATTTAAGAACGGCAGTGGCTGTGAGTTATACTGTTTCAAAGTTGGAGAACAAACGATATTTATAAAAAGACTACACACAAAAGTAAAAACAAATGTAATTTTATTTTAATTTATACTGTAATGCGTTTTTCCTCCCTATTATTTTAAAGTAAAAACATTCAACTGATGTTTATTGTTATTTCTATCCCGGGAGCATAGCATAAAAGAATCAACGAAATAATTATGTCCTTCCTATCATCAGTCATGATGGAGAGTGCATACAAATATTATGATTTTCGCACTTTCTAAGAATTTTCCGACTTTCCTTTGTACATAATTGTCTCGAATTTTATTTTCCTGAAAACTTTTCCAGCACCATAACGAACAAAACAAAAAAAGAATTACACAAATACATCTTTCGAATCGTGAAAAAAGCACTTTCAGTTTTCTCCGAATTTTCCAGTTTTCCGGACAGCTTTTCCAATTTTTATTGCCGTATCTGGACTATTACGAATATTAAAAAAATATAGCCAAACGGGTCTAGTCGTTCTCAAGTGATGCGCTGACCAACAAACTGCATTTCATTTGTATTATATTATGTATAGATGCGTTGATATCCGCATGACTTGAGAACGGCTGGACCGTTTTGGCATTTTTTTTTTTTTAAATATTCGTAGTGGTCCAGGTAAGATTTTTACGGAAAGAAAGGTTGGAAAAGTTGCCCGGAAAACAGTTTTGACTTCTTGACTTTTTCCATTAGGACCCTACTTGGAGTATTATGAATATGTAAAAAATAGAAGGAGAAGAATTATGAACAGACGCACATCGGAATTTATAAAAAATTATAAATTTATAACTATAAAGATGACAACAAAAATTTCTGGATCTCGACAACCGCGCCACCTTCGTGGTCCAACTGTAACCAAAAACCATGGCTCCATAAGTACAAAAAAATCATCAAAATTGGTCAGAAAATTTAAAAAAAAACTGGATGTCTACAACAGCGCCACCTACCTGTCCAACTGTAGCTAAGAACCATCCAGGGATCCACTCAAACACACACAAAAAATTTCATCAAAATCAGTCAAGGTGTTTAGGAAGAGAAGAACACACGCACACCGGAATTTTATATACAGTGGTCATAAAGTTCCGCTCAAAATTCATAATTTACAGTTATGTACGGTTTTTGCAATAAACGCTCGAACAGGTCGATTTTTGTATTTAATTGCCATCTTTTGACATACAAATTGTGTTGATGACGTCATCTGTTTTTGAACTATTATGACACAGTCATAATTTTTTTTAAATGGCAACCCCGAACTTTTTTGGGGTTTTAAATACACTTTTCAATTCTCTATTCAACAAGAGTAAAAAATTTATACTTTGCATAACTTTTTTTTTTGAAAAAATTACGTTTTTCGTCAAAAATAAAAATTTGATTCCTTGAAAAAAAAAAAAAAAAAAATTTGGAAAGCAAACAACGAAAAATGAATAACCATTTAATAAAATTTAACGCAAGTGCTTAAATTGCCATCCGCCAACTACATATTTGACTCATTCTCAGACGTGTTTTAACGCTTTGAACACTTCGTTTAATCACTTCGGGACTAATCTGCGCCATTTCACCACGGACTCGTAGTGAAATATGTAGTATTTTTTTAAGGAATAAAAATTTAATTTTTTTGAAGTAAAACTAGGTATGTAGATAAAAAAATATTATACCCCTATTTTTTTGTTTATTCGAAATCACGTGTTTACTAGGTAGAAAAAAATCTGAAACATTTGACTTATTTGAAACGCGCGCCTTTCTGTGACGTCAACACGGGACGAAATTCACCAGACAAAATTCAAAGTTACTAGACGCGCGGACTAATTAGAAACACACGAACCAATGAGAATGCTACCACGAAATGACGTCACAAGACGCGGTAAATGTACATGGTTTGAAAATGCTAGCCGAAATTGTTATTTTTGATAAACTCTGTCATCTTTTTATTAAACAGAACGCGTTTTAGGGCTTCATGTTATATAGTCTACGAGATCCTATAGTCGAATTCGTCAAATTCAATTGAGGTGGACGACCCCATTGAAAATTGCATCTAAAACCCAAAAAAAAGTTGGGGGTTGCCATTTAAAAAAATTTATGACGGTGTTATATGTAGTTCAAAAGCAGAAGTCGAAAGATGGCAATTTAAAAACACAAGTCGACCTGTTCGAGCGTTTTTTGCAAAAACCGTACATAACTAAATTATGAATTTTGTGCGGAACTTTATGATCACTCTGTATAAAGATTAAATTTTGATAATGCAGGAAAATAAGCAGAATTGCAATGAGAATCTGAGCAATCGATGTCCATAATCTTTATCTTATAAATATAGTGCAAAACGACAAAATCCTACGAGATGAAGACGTCAAGAAACTTTGTCAGAAACTCCCCTTCCACTCCCCGTCCGTAATTAGTCCATTTTGGGCCCTTTATTAATCCGCGCCCGCCCGGGCGCCTCTCCATCTCCGATAACGCTCCGTCGGAATATTTTATGCGGTAAGACGGAGGCGGTAATACATTCCGGGCCTCTGTGCGCACGGAACTCCGTATAAGTAGGAAAGGGCGATGATATCCTCCTGATTTATTAACTACTTGTTGCAAGATGTTAATCACCTCCACTAACTCCCCGGGCATTAGCCGGCTCCCGGTTACCAACACGTCCTCGGGAAATGCTTATGATAAGAACAAGAATTCCTTCTTTCCTTTCTTTTCCGATCGATAGCACGACGTGCGTCTCATTAAAGAAAGGAATGCCGAGGTCTCTTCTCTCAATCCGACGCCTTCAAAGGGACGCGCCGCCAAAGCGGGACGCCACGGACGAGCAAACAAGGGTGCCGACGAGAAATAATAACGGGGATGATGGTGCGTGCAGGAAGGGGGACGTCGGAAACGACATCGGCTGATATTTGATATTTGCATTGGGGCATTAGCTGATCCGTGCTGGGGGGTTCGTTCTTCTCATCACGTCCTTGGTCTTTATCATGTCTGAGCTAGTTGCAAACGCATGCGCCAGGCCCGATCCTCTGTTGAAGACCGAACCGTCTGTGTCCCTCCGGGCCTTGGCCTTCGCTTGTTCCATCCACAGATCACGTCATAACGATGTTCACATCCACCACTCCAAGCTCTGGCAGCACCATCAACTCGTTCCACCCTGAATGACAGCCACATTCCTCGTATACCGAACCCGGACGGAAATCGACGGCTGAAATGCTTCCTCGCGTGAAAAATTCACATTCGGCGGCGCACCTGCCCCATTATTATTTCAGGAGGCGGAAAAAATGACGGCGGACAAGTGGATGTCACCTTCCCGTTTCGGCGGGTCAGTCGCTGCTCAATAATGAATGGGGCGGCGAGGCGACGGACGAAATCGGCCTTCAAGCTCTGATTACCGAATGAGATGTTGCGAGCCGACTCGTTATTTAATATTCATGTTTTAAATACTTGATCGAGGGGCGGCGGCGGATCCGCTCGATCGCCGACGTCGTTTGTAAAAAGGGAAATGGGAAAAACAATGACGACAACGCAAAACGTAATAGGGGGAATCGAGAAGATTAACAAGCGCCGTGGTAAGAGAAGACGCAGACCGAAAATGTAATAACTCATGAACGGAAGAATTAAGACATACTCGCCCATGGAACAAATCGCATCGACGCAAGAATGATCGCCGTTATCACCCCGCGCTTATCAACTCTCAATCTCGTCGAGTGCGTACCTCGCCGCCCCCGCTCCACCGGAGGGCGCGTTGTTTACCTCCGACGCGAACGAGGCGGAGCATAACGTGAACTGAGCAAGATTTAATTACGCCAGCGGCGCTGCCGCCACCGCCGTCCTATTTCTTGACTGAGTGAAGTTTCGACACGCCGAGTCGTGTAAGTACGGGAAACAAGCGAGCGACGTCGCTGTCGAAAAAAAAAACAAATTCCGGGGATGCCGGGGGCGGCTGCCGTGATCGAGCTAATATCGCACGCATCGAACCCGACTGCCGGCTGTCGTCCTCCGTGGGGGAGATGGACGTACCTGAAACGGAAAAAACGAATCAATAATGGGGCTGTTTCGGAAGGGTTAATTGCAGAGGAGATGGTGATTAATACCTGGATTTGTTGTTTTTATGTCGTGTCAAGAGGAGGTTATTGTGTGGCTAGAGGCGGTGGGGGTGTCATCTACAGGTGGGTCATATTTCAATTAATATCAACAGGAGGGTCCAATTAGGGGGCATCTTTGGAGGTTATTTCGATTCGTTATCACAATACCGAGTACTAACAAAGAAAATAGGCTGTTTGTTGCGGAACCCAGCCGGCGTCCTCGAATTGGATAATTACTTTAATAATTTTATTATCAGTATTGAATTTGAATAATAAGGTCAAGTTGGAACTTTTACCACGTCCACCCTAAATCTCAACCGCAGCCCTGCTTAACAATTTTCACTGTGGCATTCTAGGGCAGATGCCATCGTTAGGTGCTCCTTAATTATTCCCGCTGTTATCATTTCTCGTTCGTCCTATCTCTTATCACGGAATTTCACAAGCCGTAAACGAAGCCGGCTCGGAGCAAATCACCCGCGAGATCGTTCCATCAACCCTCTCTTCTCTGTCAACGATTCGATCCGGAACGAAGAAAAAAAGATCCCAATTTCCGAGCACTGGAGTGACGTATTATCCGTCGAGCCGTTCGATCAAGCTACGGTCGGCGGCGGGCGCATTGTTGTGCTCGAAGGGCCTTATCCGCTTTTCATAATCAAATATGCGTATTTACAGCACGAGGAAAACTTAACCTTTCGCGGATGCGGCAGGGAGTCATCGAATGCCTATCGACCCACAGCAGGGGCTGCTGTTGTCAGCCGACAATGCCCGGCCAGGGACGGACTCGAAAAACTGCATTCATTTTTCTATTTGGCAAAACGGGGTTGTTTATTGCTGCTGGTTTCTTGGAATTATCTCCCCCGAGATGATCAATAAAATCTCGGAGAGTGCAATCAACGAGGAAGGAAAGAGTTGAAGCAGGAGTTATTTTGTGAGAGTTCAACCAATCCGAGGAGAAAAAGTTGAAGAAGAGATGCATTTAGGAATTGAAAAACTGTGGAAGAATTTGAGAGACTATACGAATACGACTGATGAACAGGAACTTGAAAGACATGTTGTGGCTGATAAATTTTATACCCAATTATAAAAAGAGAAAGCACCACCCTAAAAGCCCGGATTCGATTAAAAGCACAGTTTTCAACCATGTCGGACGGTGCGCAGGCCGTGACAACACAAATTTACTAAAAAAACACGCAGACGGAACTCTTCATCACGAGAGTGCCGCGAAAGTGTATGCAAATGCTTGAAATCCGGGCTTTATCGCGACGTCCGTTATCGGCCGGAAGCGGATAATCCTCCGCATGTCATTACACGTGGGTCATCCGATCGCACACAACACAATGCGTCGGCTAATTCGGAGAGCGAAGGCGCAATCGAAGATAACGAAGTGCCCTACAAAGAGCAGCGAGAAAATCAGTAAGCGATCCACGGATCGACGGCGGTGAAGAGGCGCAAATCCCCTCGGGCAGGGGCGGCTCGTGCCACCAGGAGCTCACTGTTGAAGCGGTGGTCTTCGAAAGAGAAATCTACGTCTTTTGGCCTTTCACATCTCTGGTGCTGTGAGTAGTGTCCAAAAATTGTTCTAACAAGAAATGCCCCACATTAGGCTCCAGTTCATATAACTAGTGTTAAAGTTGTGTCAAGATGTTGCCAGTACGCCCAAACAGTCAAAAGCCCATTTTTGATCTAACATAATACAGCCCCACGCCGGGCGCCAAAGTCAAAAATTACAAACTCTGGCCCCGTTTTAATCTCGGTAGCGGCATCCGCCGCCGCCACTGCCTTCCGCTTCGATCTCTCGGCGATGCGATACGACGGTAGTCGTCGTCATTTCATGAATGAGAGAGCGTCGATGCCGCGGGGCGGGCGCCGCCGCCGCCGCCGCCGATACGCGTCCTAGCTTCCGTCGTAATCTCTGAAAGCTTCCAGAATGCGGCTGCGGGCTCACGGGCGCGCCGCCCCGCCCAGGACGGCTTAATGGAAAGCCTTTGTTATTATGATATACGGGATCGCGGTTATGCCTGATGCGCCGGATGAATACGGAAAGCGCTCGACCTGCTTGACCGACAAATTGGGACGACCACTTTCGAACCGGTCGGGTTTCGAAGAGTTTTTGGTAGAGAATGAGTTGTCAAGTTGACACCCTGACGGCAGCAAAACTGCGATCGAAGTTGTCAAAAATCTTGTCCGACGATGTTATTAACAGGCTGCAGCGGGTGAAACAAAGAGCCCGATGCGGAGGCATAAATTTCGTCCGCTTCTGGCACATGACGTGCGGAACGGCGAACGGTAAACAAACCAGGTTGTGGTACACGATGTGATTCAGGGGGGCGACTATCGGAAATGCGCGCTAATTGGACGGTTGGGTTAAGTGGTCGATTTTTCTGCATTCTGGAAATCCAGAAAGCTGTGACAAATTGGCGAGATCGTACCACGTTTAGAAAACAACGAATCCCCAGATTTTTCATCTCACTAACCTGACAATTGCATTGTGAATCGAACAGGAACGATTACACCTCAGAAAACATAACAAGCGGAAGAAATTTAACCGAAAAAACGTTCTCAGTGTCTCAAATTTTCCAAAATTTCAGATTGGTCCAGTTCTCAGAGAATTGGTCAATAATGAGAATGAAGAATCTAGTATAATGAAAGACAATGTGAAAAACGGAATGAGAAGCAATGAGGAATAGAGAAAGAGGTATAAGGGAGAACAAGGAATAAACATTTTGAAATGGGTACAGAAAAATAGATTATAAATGATAAAAAGTGCACTTTTTAGATGTTGGATAATAGAAGATAATATCATGTTTTTCAAGATCTCAAATTCTCCAAATTCTGAGGTTTTTTAAGTTTTCAGGTTTTCCAAGATCTCAAGTGTCTCTTAGGTCTCAATTTTTGTTTCTCAAGTCCTCAGATTGGAAGGTCTAAGGTTCGCTTAGTTCCCAGATTTTCCAAAATCTCATGTTCCTGCAGTTCTCAGGTTTAGTGTCTCAAGTCCTAAGATTCTTAAATTTTTTAAGGTCCCAATTTTCCTAAAATCTTAGGTTCTCGAAAATCTGAGGTTCTCCCACGGTTCTCGAAAATCTGAGGTTCTCCCACGTTTCAAGATCCAAATCTCAGATTTTCCAATATCTCAAATTGCTTCTCAAGTTCTTAGGTTCTCTAAGATCTAAGGTTTTCAGACATTTCAGGTTACTCAAGAATTCAAGTTTTCCTAGATCACAGATTCCTTTACTTCTCGAGTTTGGATTCTCAAGTTCTCATTTTGATGGGTTTCTCGAGGTCTAAAAATCGCTTAGTTCTCAGGTTTTCCATAATCTCAAGTTAATCCAGTTCTCAAATTTCGTTTCTCAAATTGTTTTTATGTTTTTCAAGGTCTCAAGTTTCCTAAAATCCAGTTTTTCCAAATTTCTGAGATTCCTCAAGTTCTCAAGGTTGATTTCACTTACCCTGAAATGTCCAAATTAGAAGTTTCTTCAGTTCTCAATTTAAGATTCTTAACTTCTTTAACTAAAATTGTCTTAGTTCTCACATTTTCCAAAATTTCTTCAATGTTCAGGAAGACCTTGAGTTTTTTAAAATTTCAAGTCCCTTCACATCATCTCAAATTTGGTTTCTCAATTCCTTTGTTTAGTCAATATATCAATTTCTTGAAATTTTTAGGTTCCCTAAGATCTCAGGTTTGCCAATATCTTAGGTTGTTCAAATTAAAATTCGTCCAGTTCTCAATTTCTCAAGTTCTTAGATTTTTCAAGGTCTAAGGTTCACTTAGTTCTCATGTTTTCCATAATCTCTCATGAAGGTTCTTCCAACCACTAATTAGATGCTGTATCTATGTATTATCGTTTGGAAAAGTGGGTAATTTTTTTTCTTGTTTGCTAGGTTTGCAAACTTTTATTTTAAAAAAGTTTCAATATTGATGGAAGCGCCTCTGCAAAAAATAACAATGTTCACTTTTGTTTTCATTCTATAGGAGCGGAAAAAGAATCTTGAGCGTAATTTTTATGTGATTTTAAAAATTTGTGAGAAGAGAAGAGGAGAAGAGAATAGAAGATAATCAAAGGAAATGAAAGGAAAGGAGAAGGAATTCAATTAATGCATGCATTTTTCTTTTTTCTCAAACAGTGAACACGTGTGAGCGAGTCCATTAAATTGTTCGGATAAGCGACAGTCAAAAAGAGATAACTAGTATTGTGACTTCCCACAACTGCTGTTGCGACATGTAACACCTAGGAGCCCTAAGGGATACTTTACAATACAACACATCTAAGTTAAAAAATTTCCACAGTACACCGAGAAGAGCGTTCGTCTCCAAGGAGACGATTCGGGCTTCTTATCGCGGCATGCCGATAACGATAACAGTGACTGCAGGTCAGGCCTTGAAATAATGAATGCACTATTTTTTGCTTCAAATTGTAACAAAACAAGAATGTATACCAACAATCAATGTCACCGGGTGAATCAAAATTCAACAAAAGCAGGCGTTATATACCGATGAAAAAAATAGGAAGGAAAACCTGTAGGCGCAACCAAATCGATTGCATCAGACAGATATGCGAACACTACAAGATCAAATAATGCGCCTACCACAAAATGAAAGCAAATGTGATGGCCGAAATGCCAAGAAATGATACACCACGTAGAACAATTGTGGTGAAGAAATTCCACAAGAAGTGGACTGTAGAAGAAATAAAAAAGCGAAAGGCAAACTCTTCTCGAGAGTCATCCCCGAGAGAAAATGGCAACCTACAGCAACAGAAAAAGCAGCCAAAGGATATCAAAGCTATAAAACCCCTCCAACAATAGTATCTAAACAAAAATGATCACCGTTTAGAAAAGAGACTAGAGGCAATTATATTCACATAACTGAATTTGTATTTTGGTAAATCGGAAAGAGCATCTATGCTGATGGATGTGGAATTGCGTTCACTCAGGTGCACATCCCTCTGTATATTTGGTCCTTCCAAACTGCAACTCTCGAGAACCGACCGATACTTCGCAAAGCCGGTGTCGAGCACCGTAATATTTTATTTACGTTCGTCCCGTCTCCTCCGTGCCACCGTCCTAATCTCCCGGCGTTCGTCCTGCGAAAGCCGTCGACAAAAGAGAAAGAGAACGGGAACGAACGCAATATCCTGGCCGCGTCGAGCGTGTCATTAGGGAGGATTGCAGCCCGCGCCCGATTAGATTATCACCGGCACCGACTGCCGCCCGTTACCGCCGCCTCCGCCCGCCAGCCGCCGCCGCCGCCCGTCCTTTATCCTTATCCTTCGCCTCGCCGCTGCACACGATATGTTTTCAATACGCTCCGATTTCCCCTTCTGACACCGACATTTATTCAACAAATGTACCGAAATGTTGGTCGACAAACACCCAAGCCGGAAAAAGATCGATCCGGGATCCGGGCTCCGGGAGGCGAAAAGGCCGGAAAATGCAAACGAAGGCATTAAGTGTGACGGAGCATTATATAAATATGCAGTTTTAATGGCTGTGCCGCCGGAGTTATTATTCATACATTCCGGAGCGAACGGACCCTCAAATTGCGGCGCGCATCGGGCAAAAATGCGAGCGCCGCTCCGGGACGAGGGCTTAATTAAGCGCAAGCACGCACGATGGCCTGCGAAAGAGACGGAAAAACATGAGGCCCCCATGTTTCGGATGGATTTTCGGTGCCCATATAAAACTTGTTCCGGTTTTGTTGTCCGCTGTTTATAAGAAACAGCATAGGTGAAAGTATGCGTCCCTGTCTTGCTCCCGTCTCGATTTTAACTCGTCAATTCTCCATCGTGTCCGATCACGTATACGACACAGATGTTCTCGCATATAAAGTAAAGCTTTGATTAGTCGTCTCTTTCTGTTGACACCGTCAAATTTCTCAAAGTCTAAATAGTGTTAGAATTTCACTTACGGTTTTGTCGATTTTGGCTCTTATTTTCTCAAATATTTTACTATTTATATTTGTTAATATAAAATTTCGGTAATACCGCCAGCGGTATCAGTGACTCTCTTCTTCTCTATAACTTCTCTATATTCTTCTAATTTTTGCTTTGCTATTCCCACTTCTGATTGTATAGATCTAATTTCTTTGTGACCGTATAATCTGTATAAATCTAACATGCGATACAACAATTACGCGGTGAAGATTACGGGCTGTTTAAGCCGCCCAAACTGGTAGGTCTCTTCAGCTGGGGGCAAATTAAAGCCATCAGTCTAATATTCAATTATATCATTGCCCACTGCCCGCGGCGCCGATCCGCCGCTGCCGCCCCACCTCCAATTAGCGTGCGTTTTTAAGAACCGACATCTGCGAATGTTAATCAGGAATTTCGTCACCGGCTTTCGAGCCGTAATTAGCGTCGCCGGATTTGCAGCTGGAGTCGATGCCGCTGTTGGGTCATTTATGCGAGATACCCGTCTAATTTGCACGACTTGTCCCGTACACCGGCGCATAAACGTGGATCGTCGCCGCCCCCGGGTATTAATTAGCGGGCGGCGGCGTGCGTTATCCGCGTTAGTCCCATCCGGCTAATGCTAATGAGAACCGTGCGGGTGACAGATCGATGCTCGCATAACCTGACGGCGGCGTGGCGTGGGGGCGGCTGCTGCCCTCGTTATCGGCTCCTCCAACGCCGCCTTGGTTAATCACCCGTGAGCCGCTGTTTACCCGCACGCCGCCACCGCTTTATAGCTTGCCCCCGGTTGTGTGTGGCGGCGTTCGGGGATTATTATAACTCTGCCGCGCCCATACACACGCGAGGCCTTGTTTACTCCTTCGCGGAGCAATTACCGGACGGACGGAGTGGTCTGGGGTCGGAAGGCCCGGAATGCGGCGGCGGGAGGTTCTCCGAAACGGATGGGGTGGCGAGCTATCGATTTGGGGGTATGAAAAATGTCGGCCCGACAAGGGCTAGTCACGCGACGGGCGAGTAGGCTGGGGGTCACAAAGTGCGGACAAAGAGGAATCGCATTCGTGTGTTCGATAAGACTGTATCATTTAGTTTCTAGAGTTCTAGAGCCTGCTGATAGATTCTGAAGAGTACTAAAAAGACCTAAAGAGTACTGATGAGCGTCCTCTAAGATCACAAAAAATCTTTAAAAATCCTGACTAAAGAATTCTAAAAAACCTACAGTGTTTTGAAATGTCCTGAAGAGCCATGAAATGTTTTGAATAGTCCTGAGAAAGATTCTAAAGAGTTTTGAGAAATTCTGAAGAGCCCGAGAGACTCTACAAGATTAGTGAAGTGCTCTAAAGAGTCCGGAAAAAGTCTAAAGAGACCTGAGAAATCTTGAGGAACCCGTAAGAAAACTCAATAGTCCAGAAAGGTTCTAAGTAGTCGAAAATTCCAGTATAATTTTTGAATATTCTGAAGATTCCTAAAAAATCTTTAAAAGTCCTGAATGATTGTGATTAATTTAGAGGAATCATGAGAATTATTAAAAAATCAGTAGCTGCTAAGGCTAGTTTTACAAGGGTGAGTTTCTACCTGAAATACCCGTCTGCGGCACGTAGAATACCCTTGGGAAGCCGCCAAATGAGCATTTCAGAAAAGCATGAACGAACTAATACGGATTCTTCAAAGGGTCTGAGGAATTCTAAGGAGTTATGTAGAATTCTAAATGGTCCTAACACTCCTCAAAATTTCTTAAAAGAGTTCTGAAGAGCCATTTATATCAAATGCTTTTTTGATATCTGGAAAACAAAGTGTTAACATAAAATTAACACCAAAAGTGCATTTCTGAGGTTCCAAAACCTATAAAACTAGGCCCAACTTGACCTGTCAAAAACAAAATTTTTCCCTCTCAAAAATTTTGAATTTTCCAAAAATTTCTTACGTTTTACAAAGAGTTGATCAAAACAAATAAGAATTACTGTTATAGTTGAATGTAAACAATTGCAATAAATGAAAAAAAATCAATTACTTTTTTTGATATCTGGGAAACAAAAAGTGCTATCTTAAAATTAACATCCAAAATGCATTTCTGCCGTTCCAAAGCCTATAAAACGACATCCAACTTGATATGCCAAAAACGAAATTTTTCCCTTTAATACATCTTCCGTTGCATACTATATTTTGCCCCGTGCATATACGCCGTCACAACATCGATTCGAACTTCACCCAGCGCCCGGAAACATCAACATATCGCGCCAAAACGAGCGAACAAAGAAGACATAGCAGACACAAATTTATATCCGGTAGGCGGCGGCGGCGAGATTACAGTGCAGAATCTGAATATCGGCAGCGAGAGCTCGCTAAATTGGCTTCGGCTCCGTGTCCATGCCGGAACCGAGCGGAGAGACGTTCGATCCGGGGGTTGTTAAAACGGCGGTCGAGAGGTGTAGGGGGCTTCACGCCGCCCACCGGTCGACCCGCCGCCGCCGACGACGGATTTTCTGTTTATATTAGGGTTTTAGTTCGCAAGCACGTTCCGTAAGTACGAGACCGCCGTCGCTGTGATTTTCGGCGCTCTTTCCGGATTTAATGACGGGATGGGGGCAGCGACGTGATAACTCACATTTCGGATGAGACGGATCGACCTTGATTATAGCTATTGTTCGATGTGCTGAGGGTTGGAAGTTGTTTCGTCGGACGGAAAGAGAACATATACATAAAATGAGCGTTACAAACTTCCTTTGTGGTTCAGTTCCCAAGACGACAAGTTAATGATTCAGCTCTTCGCCAGCCTCTGCCGAATTAATTAGATAAAAATCTACCCTGTTCCGCGATAAGCCACCCTCGATAATTGACCGGCGGTGTCAAATGTTACCGCGCAATCAATTCCCGGAGAAATTACGCCCTAAACAGGGTTGAAAATCATCCAGGCATCACAAGAATGAATCGATGGAAGGGCACTTTCTTTCAGGGATACCTTTCCTCATTGAACATCATACAGTCAAGGATTTCATTTGAACACCTCGCTGAAGAGGCGCCAGAGCCTAATTCGCCACCTCTTTTCCCGAAATCGCTTCGGGTTTGGAAATTCCCCCGGACACAATTCGGTGATATTCGATACATCCGCCGTCTATCTTGCATTTTACACTCGAGCAGACCGGGAGCTGATCTCGTTACGGGGCTTAGCGCTCAACGTGACGCGTCTTCCGATCGTGCGATCGAGGCGGCCGCGCCCCCCACCCGCTCTAATTAATGGCCGCCGGCGGGGAGGCACCCGAAAACGCATATATCTCATTTTTTCAATCAGTCCCGGCTAATCAGCGCCCCTAATTGCCGGCGGCTGGAGAGAGAGCGTCGCCCCGCAGAGACAGAGAGGGAGCATCCGTCCGTCCGGGGGCGGTGGGTATTGTGTTTCGCATCGCTGATGCGAACGCAATAACGGGCCGGGCTGTTCGATGCACGCAATGAAGCATAAGCGGACGCACACACACACACACACAGTTCCCTACTTTCTGTTCTACACCCCGAATTGTTCACGGGGAGGAAACGAGGGTGGCTGATGACGCAACGCGAGCGTGTCAAGAGGGGTGAAGTGACGACCTTGACGATGATGTCGACGGCGATTAAGTGCCGGCCGACGGCCATTAATCTTTTGACCGTCGATTATCGGAATCTGCTTTCGGAAAACAATATTCGGAAGGGGAGGGCGATTAAAAACGCATTAAGGACGGGACCGGTCGGGAGCGGAAACACCTCGGGATTCATCGAGCTGGCGGTATAATGGTCCAATCAGAGGGGATTAAGCCATCCTGACGTGTTTAGTTCTCGAGATGGAGTGAATCCGGTAATGAGAATCAGAAGTATAATGTCCTATGGGTCGAAATTAATAACCGACCGCCAAGAAAACGAGCCAGACCGGCCCTGGAAAGCGGCATTAATATGAAATGCGTGCGACACATTCGGCCGGACGGATATTTCGTGGAACCGTGACCGGCGACTTGTAGTGCTCCGTGGCCCCCACACCGCTTCCGCTATTAGCATTCCCCCGGTGGCGACGGTGCGGCAGATGTGCCTGTGCTGTTTGCTCTTGCGGCGGAAAGCGCTATCTTTCTCTGGGCCCGGCCCCGAGATACGCTCGGCTGTGCACACGACTCTCTGACTAACTTGCGGAGGCGCAACCTGCATTTTTTCCTCTATTTCAGGCGGGGGAACGGTCGCGGCGTGCCGTAACTGAAAATGCGGAGATGTTTTTTGTCGCCGAGAGAAGAGGAAGTCAGTGCCGTACATTTTTCGTAAGACAGATAAGAAACCCCAAGCCGGTTTGCACAAATAAAGTGTAAAGCCGCCCTTAGAGGTTCGCCATTCGAGTCACACCTCACGCACCCGCGAGTCACGCGAGTCGACGATCGTCACGCCTCCGAGGTGGCAAATCCCCTAATTACGGCGTAATCGCCCCCTCGCAAAAATAAAAAACAGAATATCGAGCGTAACCGGACGCGGTTTTATACATGTTATATTGCACCGTGCCCTCGAATCCCGCTTTTAATGTCGGCCGTTAGCCGTGCAGATTAAATTTTACGACTTGGTACATTTATTTGATGGCGCGGAGCGTCTCTGCGACTTGTCTTCCTGCCGTACTAACACGCGCGTCCGTCGCGACGCCGTAACGGAACTCGAGGGGCTTTCGGTATCTTGCGGCTTAGAACAATGGGGTGGAGATTTAAGACGGAAATGCTAATGTGTGTTAAACCGGTACAAGTCTGTCGTCGTCGCTTAACGCCACCACTGACCGAATTAGAAGTTGCACATTACCGAAGATTGAGACTTCCTCCGCGCTAACAAGAACGTCGATAACCCCCATCCGTCACATCGAGAAAGAAAAAAAAAGCACTCGATCAATTGCTCGAGTTAATTTCGCCGCTAGGCCTTATAATTCCTTTATCGCTCGAAATCTCCGACTCCGGCAGTGTCGGTCGCTGCAGCGGCGGTCCCGAATTGAATATGGAAAAGCAATTTGAATATCCCCTCGTCGGAGGTGAAGCATTAGCATGGCAGGCGGCCAACGGATCACCCGGAATGGATCACGTGTAGCAGGAATAGCAGGATCGTCAATTAGAGCCTGCAGCTTGCGAATGAGTGTCTGGCCGACGACGCCGATAATCGCCCTCCGGGCAAAAAAAACACCGCCAGCGAGTACCATGTGTGCGCTGCGAGCGATAATTAATGTGCTCGCTCGCTTCGGGATTGCGCTGCGGAGGCGGTGATAACGGACGAATTTCAAAAGCGAGACCGGGAGCAAAAAGGGGTCGGGGTCGCTACGCTGGCCGACAAAAGTTGCGGGGGTCTCGTGGTTTTGCGAACATTATCGGATCTATCAGCGGAGGCTACGCCAGTATCGATCGCATTAATTTATCAATAACGTCCGTAGCACGCCTTGAATATTTTTCCAAACGGTATTGGGCACTGATGCTATCTAGACGACAAGCGAAGTCGTAAGCTTTGTTTCTATGCTTCAAACCAGTTTGCCAAGGTAATTCAATCACTGAGTGATTTTGCGCTCGTGTCGGCAAGCCAGGAGCGGCTTTATTTGTTTTGTATTATTTTAACAAATATCATTGATATCAACTTTTTATAGTTTATTTGTTGTTATTATTATAAGAATATAATAAATAAAATAACACTATCACGTCAATAAATACTCAAATGCATTAACACGCAAGAAAAACACTAAGACACAATGAAAAAAGATTTCTAACACTAAGCGCACTGAAAAGAATAAAACTTTAAAAAACAATGTATCCACTTGTTCGGCCCACTTATAGATTAATTTAATTCGTCCCTGTATCACATTCAGATTGCACGTGCATCGATGAAGACAGACAGGTTTTTTGCGACGCAAAACCAGTTTCGTATTCAGATGTTTTTCAATTCTGAGGCCATCACAAATTAACTGGCCTGCTTTACTGAAAGCGTGGCACAAGTTCACGTGTTGCAAGATTCTTGATTAGATTAGATTAGACTAGATATGTATGGGCATTTCTCTACTAATAGGGTCATTCTGACTGAAAATGTGTTTCGATGTTTTTTTTTGCTCAAATGATGCAATGAAGTGTTTTACATTGAACATAAAAATAAGGCGAATACATTTGGCCATGGGGCCAGTAGCAATTTGCAAAAACAAAATGGCGATGGCATCCGTTAACTTCTCGTGAACCAACTTCACACCGGTAACGTTCTATTTCACACATATCATCGAGTATCGGGGCATAGAGAACAGAATGGTATCGTTTTATAATTACTGTGCTCAAAATTTCTGGACAAAATTGTTGAACTGGGTTATAGCGAACCGTCAACGGACCACCGAATGTGTTCGTTATAAGCAGGCGTACGTTATAAACAAGGTTGAAAATATATGCGCTAAAACATAATTCTTTATTGAAAATACAGCTTTTATACGTGTAATCATAATAATAATGCACTATGTAAAATACTGGGTGATCAATTTCTGCTGTACTTTTCTTTGCGACCTATTTCTTCATTCTCAATGTCTAAAATTGTCAGCAGCACGAAGAACTTCGCCACTAATTGGTACATTTAGACTTCTCTAAACCATTTTGTGAGAGCATTGTCAACATCCTCTCTAACAGGACTTCGAAGACGCTTTAGTCACGTTCTTTTGAGGAAAATTGAGGAAATTGTAAATTTTGGTAGTCCAATTTTTTTGCATAATTTAGAATTGCATTGGTCGTTTTTTAATAAATCGATTATTTTTAATTTATCGGCCACAGTTACTGGGCCACGTTTCTTTTTCACTACAGCCTTTTCACTTGTTTTAGTAAGAAATAAAACTGAAGTACTAATGTTTACATTTCGTTCGATTGCTCTCACAACACGAATATTTTTTGAGAAAGATGGGGTTTAAATCATGTTAATTATTCCAAGAAATCTGAGCAGTGAACACGTGCATACAGTTCGTTATAACCGAGCATACGCCGAAATTTTGGACTCTATAACCGATCGTTCGTTATAAACGAGGTTCGTTATAACCGATCAGAATTTACATTGTCCTTATGGCGGTTAAAACGGGACTTCGCAAACTGTACGTTATAAGCGAGAGTTCGTTATAAGCCGGGTTCGTTATAACCGAGTTCATCTGTACTGACATGTGGTATTTGGGTGATTCTATTCTAACAGTGATTATTAATGTCTTGTACTATTTGCTCTCACTGGTCATAAAATAACATTGTATTCATAAAAAATTTCTATTAATACGATCCTCACGAACATATTTCATCAATTTTTTCTGTGTAATATAACTTTCAGTCCAGACAAAACTTACAGTATATCACTTGTCAAATAAAATATACTTACAGTATATCAAATGTCAGTACCGTGTTGTCTAGTTCTAGAATTTACCTATAAATTCATTATTTTCTTTTCGCAATACATAAATGATTCAAACCAATTAACCCATAAATCTTAATGTCTATAATTAAACTTAAAAAAATTGACAAATGTTTTTTCAATATATTGATTCCACATAGAATTCTGGCTTAATAACTTTTGTCTTTAGATTTAAGCGAACGCTGATAGAATAGTGCAACAAGTTTGTGTCATTTTAAAAGTCAATTTTCAAAAAGGTGTGTCATAAATTTACTTTTCAGTACCGCGGTATTGGATAACTTAATTAATTATTGATTTTTTTTCGTAATCATAAGTAATAGATTTTTATACTTATTACATACATACTAACCTAAATAATATTGTAATTGGATATTATATTTATAACCAAATAATTACAGTTGCTAATTAAATTTAAAATGTCAGTACCGTGGCTTTCAGTACCCTATAGTTTAAATGAGTCAGTACCATGGCAAGAATAGTAATTTATTATACAAGACGATAAAATATTAGTTTATCTTTGAGAGTTTTGTTTAGCGTCGAGACGTCAGTCGAGACGCTAATTAAACTCGAGAAGATAATTAAATTTATCGTCGTGTATAATATTCTATTTTTTTCTATAGCAATTGTGTATTTTTGTGTATTTTATTAATGAAAAAATATTACGAATCGTGTCAGGTTTTAAAGTCTAATTAGTATGAGCGTTGTTATGGTTTAGCAAAAGTTTGTTTATGTCATTTTGTTTTGAGCAATTTGTGAGCGTTCAGTTGAAAAGTTTGTCGAGATGAGCGAAAATGAAGAAAATCTACCACCAGACGTGGAAGAAGAGGCATTAGAGGCCGTGGGAAAGCTACTGCCCCAAAAATCTCGCCTCGTCTACGAAAAAGAATATACATGCTTCCAAAAGTGGAAAACTGCAAAGAATATTAATAGTGCTAGCGAAAAGGTACTTCTGGCATACTTTTCGGAGAAGTCTAAGAAAGTAAAGCCCTCAACATTATGGTCGTATTACAGCATGTTGAAATCTACGCTACTTGTCAATGAAAATTGTGATATTTCAAAGTAAGGAATACGTTTAGTCTATTGAATGCAATGTTAAATAAAATATAAATGCTTACAGATACAGCAAACTGATAACTTTGCTGAAGAAATTGACGGATGGTTACAAACCTAAGAAATCTAAAGTGTTTGAGCAAGAGAATATAACAAAATTTTTACAAGAAGCTGGAGATGACGAGTACCTGTTTCTAAAGGTTGTTGCGATAATGGGCTTATATGGAGCGTGTCGATCTAATGAATTATACAAGTTAGAAACATCTCATGTTGATGATCGAAAATCGGTCATAATCGTTTCGCTAATGCACACCAAAAATAAAGAAGATCGATCATTCTGCATTACTGACAGTAACAGTGGTTTGAGTGTTTTGAGTATTGTGAGAAAATACGTCTCATTACGCCCTCAAAACGTACCTCACCAGAAGTTTTTTATTAACTACCGACAAAGAAAATGCACCATCCAACGTGTGGGGATAAATACTTTTTATAATGTTCCGCAGAAAATTGCTATTTTTTTGGGTTTAACGAATGCAGAAAGTTACACAGGCCATTGTTTCCGACGCTCTGCAGCCACAATGTTAGCAAATTCTGGCGCCGATCTGGTAACAGTCAAACGTGCAGGAGGGTGGAAATCATCTTCAGTTGCTGAATCTTACATTGAAAATTCAGTAGCAACAAAAGTTGAGGTATCGAAGAAAATACTCTGTGGAAATCGAGGTGGAAATGAAAATTCTTGCAGTTCTAGTTCTTCTTCTTCTGCTTCTATTCAGTTAGCACAGGAAAAAAAATGTCTTCCACGACTTAATATTGCTGGAAATGTAAATTGTACAATTAATGTTGTTTTAGATCAAAATGTTAATCAAAAATTGTAAAATAAAAAAATAAATTACTTTATCTATCCTTGCTGTTAAAGTATTACTTTATCTATCCTTGCGGTTAAAGTGCTCCTTGACCTTTTGATTTGAATAGATCAAAGGAGACTTTAACATCTGCTATAGAAAAAAAAATTGAAATTTGATTCTCATTCTCGATATTTTAAAAAAGGGAAGAATGTCGATGAATTAAAGTGGAGTAAATTTAAATTAAAATTAATAATTAAAATTTAAATATATCTAAGTCGAACTCCACAAAATTAATAATATTAAATGTTTCGGAACCACTCCCATCCGATATTTTAATTCGATATTTTAAAATTGTAGCAAAATCCTTTTGAACTTTTCATTTTTACAATAAAATAGAGTAATAATATGCAAAAAAAGTAAAAAATTCAATTATTATAGAATCGAATAATTCTTAATCAAAAAAGTAACAGTAAAATCGATAATAATGAATAAATTATTTAAAACAAATCATTGTGAAATGTATTTTAAGTTTTTGCAAATTTCAATTTTTTTTAAGTGCTCCAAATGGATACAATCGCAGCAATTTTGGAAACTGTCTTTTAAAGGTACATACCTAATGTTACCGTATATGACACACAATAAGTAATTGCTTTACGATGAGGTCAAATTACGCGATACCATTCATCTTTGACAGTTTTTGAAATACGGAAATGATTTTGGAATAGATAAAATCACAGCCAATTTTGAAGGTCATAAAAACAAACTGTCTTTGATAGAAACGTGATGCTACTGTATCTGCTTTACGAATGTGTCAAAATCACCCTGTATATAGTTGACGCAATGAAAGTTTGGAAACAAAAGAAATAGAACAGAAATGCATTGCGCTTAATTTAACAATAAGTTATTGCTTTTTCTCTATAATGTATGTTTTTACATGTAGTAAAAGAAAGATTGCAAAGCCCATTTTCCAACACCCATCGTCGTTCGTTACCACGTCCGAGCCCAGCCAGACCTTTACATGCAAAACCGCATACGTCGCGCATACATTAACGCAATTTTACATGTCGCACTGTGAGAAATTACACGTATCTGATTGCCTCTTCCCCGTATTGGTATGGACGCTATAACACCCAGATAAATCCTCCGAGCCGACATGCATCTGCACCTTCGACATCGCATTTTAATAACCTTATCGGGAAATCCGGTCGTAAATAGCGCCCCGGCGGCGGCGGCTGCCCTCAATTATCGCGCCACGCCGCAGCGGACAGAAGACGGCCGCCGCCGCCCTCCCTCCTCTCCCCCAACAATGATGGATGCGTGCAGATACGCTCCGGAACCGAATACGTGTGAAATACGATATAAAGTGGATATGAATCGGCGGCGGCGACATAACCGAAATGTTTGTCGTGTATACATATAGATATCGGATTTCGGGGCGCACATCACGTGTCATGGGCCCCACATATAAACGCGCCGGACCGCAACCCGAATTCCATCGATTTTACCATTTGGACGTGCTTTCGGACGTACGAAGTTAATGATTGCGGGGTCGGACGTCGGGGGCGGCGGCCGGAAAAAAATGGGCTCGAAGGGACCCATAATTATTTAAAGGTGGTCGTCATTACCGTTCTATCTCTTCGCATCTGACTAAGATATGTACACAATCGGTACCTGAAAAAAAGACCAAATGGCGAACCATATCGAACGCGGTACCACAGAAGGTGTGCGACGGGATGGTTTGACTAAGTCCCATCATTCTTTTGGTCCAGCAACCAAATCACAGAGAATCTCATTACACACCGCCGTCGGACGAAAAACCGGCGGGGTCGGATCGCCCCATAAAAATCGATATCCGAATCAATCCCAGTCAGCGAGGCGAAAAAGGGGATGACGACGGTCGGGAGGTTAAGTGGCAGAAAGCAGTCGTCGTGGCATCACGGAAGCGGGATAGAAGAGAGGACGAGGAGCGAGTGGAGTGGGTGACAAGGTCTCAGTCATCAGCCGCCGGCTGTGAAGCACCGCCGCCGCCCCCTCGCCGTCCCCGTCGCGCTCGCTCGGCACAAACAGCCGTCGTCTTATCAGCGACGCGGCTTTGTGATCTGATAACGACGCTGGGGGCGGCGTGTGTGGAAATACACGTCGCCTTGTTCGATTGCGTTTTTCGCATCGGTGTCATTATGCGATGGGAAATTTAGATAGATGAGTTTTTAAGCTTTACAACCGCTGCGGATTTCGTGGCATTTTACGGCAGTGGTGTAAATTCATCCGGAATGCGCACCTGCTTCGGCCGACAGGCAAAGATATTCCAGGACCGTGTCCAATATGCATCATCGGGTTGTGGGAGCACTATAAGTGTTATTAAAAAGAAGTCGCGCAGTCCTTTTTCCGACAAAGCTTGGCCGAGCATCAATCTAATTAATCCAGCCTGCACCGCCTCGAGGATAAATCACGACCTTGTTATCATCCGATAAAGACGCGACGAAATTGTCCCCGCTTTCGTATGCGGACGCCGAAAAAACAAGAGAAACGATCCCATAAACATGGATCATAAATCTTCTCCCCGAGGACCCCGACAAGTGGAAGTTTCGTCGTATCTCGTTTTTTATTTAATAATTCTCGACCGTCTCCAGGAGCCAGAACCAGCTCCAGCACACATCATTACGCGCGGAATTAAACGACGTCTTTTTATGGTCTAGGCGATCGCCGATAAAGCGATATCTGCCAGCCGGGGACGAAAATAGCGGCGACGTGCCAAGAGCGATCCCGTTTGGAAATTAGCATCTTTTGTGCGAGGACGCAAAGTCGCCTCGGCGGCGGCAGGGCATTAGCGCCGCCTCTTTACGCTCCGTGCAGACGCCGGGGAATCTTTACGTCTTCTCTCCCCGAGTACATTAAAATACCTCCGTCGTGTGCGTCGCGAGGAGCTATTTATTCTCCGTCAAAGAGGAATCGCGGCCGTCTACTTTGGACACGAGTTGCCGCCGCCGCTGCGCCGTAATTAAATCTGTTCGCGCATTAGGATACAGCTGTTGGGGACGGCGAAAGGCCCGCGCCGGCTCACGTGAATTATTGCTTTATTGCGGAATATTAAAGAGGAGGGCGACGTCGATTGCCGATAATAGAAACCATCGGCGGCGATTTCGAGATGGGGAAGCGAGGGAGCGGAAACGACGGGCCTGATGGCTTCAGGTATTAACTGTTGCAGTAACCGTACCTGCGAGCGTTGCATTGTCGGCAGTGTCACCGTTTGCATACATATTGAGGTTCCGGAGATGAGTGGGCGAAAAAATTTCGGCCGCCAATTAAGCATACCAACTTTCTAAAAAGCCTTTCTCGCTTCCACAACCCACAAACTTCCCGGGGTCCCACCCCCGGTCCGTCCCTGCGCGCCGCAACGGCGGCGGTTCTACGTGATCCGGGACCACTTATCGCCGCCGATCCGTGTATCGTTCCGTGCCATGACTGCTCGCATAGAAAATCCGCTCGCTCTCGTAACGACGTGCACATACACGCCGCCGCCGCCGCGCCGTCCCCCCGTCCCTCGTCTAAGCCGCCGGCTTCGGTTAATGGCCGCGCGAGGGGAGGCGATGCGCTAATAGCCCCGCCGAATACGTCGTACGTGCGGATGTGACTTTACTCAGTAATTTTACTTAACTTAAAAGTCGGTTCTGTGGTTTTAGCTCTTCCCGCAATATTTTTTTTCTGTTTGTTATTCATCCCTTGTTTGCCTCATCTCTAATCAGGTGAGCATGCGGCACGTATCTCCGTAACGCACGACCTTTCATTGTGTCGACGACGTGTTCATGACAAGTGCGGGACCCAGGTCTGTCGACCTCACAAAAAAGATGGGCGGGGGAGCGTGAAGGCCTGGAAGCGTCACGAACAATGCCGCCACCGTACCTGCGAGGCTCGGCGGTCTAGAAGGCTGGGGGTTTTTTGCGCTAATAAACGTCAACGGCGAACAGGTGCTACAGAGCTGCGAGTCACAGGTTGACGGGTCGGGCGATAATGGCCGCGGTAGGAGAGGCGACGATTGAGGAACACGTGACCAGGTAAGGAGAGAAGTCTCGGGGAGCACAGTAGTCCGTGGTGTAGGGTGGCTCGCACTTGTCGGATGTGTCGAACAGATGCGCTTGTTAAGTCTGATCATGTTTTTACAACAAAATAAAAACATTTTTACGATACCGGGTGGCCCAGAATGATTTATGCAGTGAATAGTTCAAAAACAATCACACACTATACTCATAAATTATTACCACAACAAAAAGATCTTTTGATCCACAGTTGTCATGGACAGGGCAGTTTTTTTATCTTTTCCTTTCTCAGTCTCCCAGTTTTTCACTTTTCCCAGTCTTTTACGTTCAACTACATTATTATAGAAATTTATGGGCTTACATCAACTATTTGTAAACCATTAACAATTTTAAAGAGTGTGTAAATCTCGGAGTCAAAACCTTTATAAGGCAAATAAGTCGCGAAAGAAATGTTTAGCCAGGAGAACTTGCTCGAGTGGCTAATTTTTCTTGATTTACTTATTTGTTGTTAAGACACGTGTGTATTACCTACATAGTTTTATCCAACACCTCCTTATGTAACAGTTCTTAAAACATTCATCAAAACCCAAAAAATTTTGACGTACGAAACTCTTGGCTTATGAACTGGTTGCTATGACAAATTAGAAAACCGTTGAATTGTGGGTTCGTAAGTTCATAATTGATTCAAAATCAGCATTATTATCTGCTATTATGACTTCATAATAAACAGGTGTTGAATAAAAACATTTATTGGATGCAAAGCGCGTTCGGCCTAATGGGGGCACTAATCCTCAGTGCTTAAATTTTTTAACATTTAAGAAAACAATATTAAACGTTACATTGGCGAAATATTAAAAATTAAACAAGACAAGACGATATCTGAAAAACAAAAATCTGGGATCGCAAATGACTTCACGATTGACCTACGCGCCCGAAAACAAAAAGCATCGGACGCCTACTAGAAAAAAATTTCATTGTGTTCCGCGCTTTTTGCTTCGTCTGCGCGCTCGATTGGAACATTAATAATAATAATATCCAGCAAATTATATTTTTAAATTCCCGGAGCCTCCGTGCATTAACGAGAAATTTTCCACTTGCAGCCCCAACATTTTAATTTCGCAGAACGCCTTTTCCGACCTTTGCAATGAATCCGTGCGTCGCGACGCCCTCTCCTTCTTCAACTCTCTCCTCTTCTCGTCTAAAAAACCGCATTATCTCGTACGTGGCGTAATAAATCTCGCCGCGATCGATACTCCTCTATATGAACCTGTTGTTTTCCGAGTGACCGTTTCCTGCGGCGGTAGCGCCTTAATTAAACCCTCATCCCCCTTTAAATATTTGCCAAGATTTCGGTTGTGGTGTAATCCATCAAGCGATCCGTGGGGGATGCAAAAAATCCAAACTTTGTGACTACACGGAGCGCGGGACGAATTTTCGGGCACCGAGGGAGTTTTTTTCCGTCACGGCCGCCTCGATCACAGCCTCCTACTCGTGGAAAATTCGCACTTGTTCTAATAGAACATGCAGGAATTTTATTGGCGTCGTAAAGTTCTCGATTGTGGTACCTGTAATCAGATCTAGCGAGCGTAAAAACGGGAGCCCACGTGGAGAAATCCAATCGAGGACTGTAAAAATCCGTCTCTTTCCTTCGCGCTCCCTCAAGTCGCAATTAATTGCGCGGCCTCCGGGAATCTAGCGAGAACGCGGGGAAATCCCCGGAGCCGTCCCTGCCCTCCTCCGTAAATATTTTACTCGGGAAAGGTGCGTTGACGTCATCCCGGTTTTCACACATCCTGTGCCGGATATAATTAGCGGAAGACGAGTGTCGCTCGAAACCGATACAGTGGGGGCTCCGGGCGGGAACCGCTTTTCAAATCTGTCTTTGTCCCAATCGAGTTCGAATCACCGAAGCTCCACTGTATTTCCCTCGGGCTCCCCGGTCGCGATAAATCTCTCTCTCTCGATCGGTTTCGCCCTTTGTCCCGGTCGGTTTCGTGTTGTTGGGCAATCAAAACCTGGATCGAAATCGGATCGGATTGAGTCGTTAAAATATCATCGCGCGATTTTAGTGTTGCGCATTAGCCGTGCGATAAAGTCGCCTATCTCGCTGGAATTTGTTTAATTTGACGCGCACGAAACGCGCTTTTTTATGCACGGGGCGGTTACGTCGGCGGCGGCCTTGCACTTGTTTTTATCGGATTAGGCGATGTGTGCTGAGATCGCGGGCGGCCGCGAATATGGCGACGTTGACGGATGACAGCTGTCGAAATGCGGATCCGGATCGGAAGAAATGCTCCAAATGAAAAATGTTGGAGAAGGCACTGTACCAGTGCAGTTTAGAATTAGGGCCGATAAAGTAATTATGCTTCAATCGTGTGCTAATTATTGTTTTTCAATTAGGGTTCAATTCGGCTTTTAAAAGTCCGGATCGATTTGTCCAATTTGAAAACAGTGCGCGTGTTTAGGGCCTGCTGTGTGTATAGCAAAATTCTTTTATTGGCGGCTTACTTATCTTACATGTTACAAATATTGGACAAATATTTATTTCTCAGATGTGGCAAAAAGGTAATCTAAATGAAAACTAGCGCCAATAATAATATTGTAATATGTATACGTCCATACTAAAATTAATAGAATACGAGTGATACTAGTATGTAATTCTAGTGGTAAATTCAGCATTCTAATACGAGCGTGCATCAACGAGGCCTTTGCCTCCAATTCGCGAGTTTCTTACTCAGACGACCCACGCTGGTTCAAGACGGTACTTTTAATGCACAGATGTGGTCAATTTTTAAAATGAAAACTATTCTAGCCCTTTATATATTTTATCAGTCTTTCATTTAAAAAGAAAACAATTATAAAAATCAGTGCAGAACACACGGTTTTGTCTAGAACCGCTCGATTCATAAAGCTCCGCTCAAAATTCATAATTTAGTTATGTAGTTTTTGCGAAAAAAGCTCGAACAGGTCGATTTTTGATTTAAAATTGCCATCTTTTGACATACAAAATTTTGTTGATGTCGTCATCGGTTTTTGAACTATGACACCGTCATCAATTTTTTTAAATGGCAACCCCCAGCTTTTAGAGAATTGAAAAGTGCATCTAAAACCCAAAAAAAAGTTGCGGGTTGATATTAAAAAAAATTGATGGTGTCATAGTTCAAAAACAGATGACGTCATCATCAAAATTTTTATGTCAAAAGATGGCAATTTGAAAACAAAAAGCGACCTGTTCGAGGGTTTTTCGCAAAAATATTACATGACTAAATTATGAATTTTGTACGGAACTTTATGATCACTCTGTATACATAGATAAATATTAGAGAATAAGGAAAGGTTGAGTACACATAACGGATGAAGAGCAATGGAATAATTAAAAGATGCCAATTTATGTCAACGTATGTACATATCAAATCGTAACAGCAGTTTGGAGAAAGAATGTAAAATGACTATAAAGGAAGTATATAAGGAATATAATAGGATAAGAAGAGAAAATTATGGAGTTATTAAAATAGAATGACATATTTGATGTTCAAATAAACAGCATAGAGAAACAAGAACAAATTATGTTGTAATAAGATATAAATAAATTATTATAAGTAAAAGTACAAGCACAAAAGCACTAACAAATATACACATATATAGGGTATTCATAAATCATTTATAGATCATGATGGCTCTGGAAAACAAAATTTACATGTATTTAGCTGGATAATTTTGACGTACAAAGCCTACTGAATGTATGAATGATTTAAGAAGACTCTGTAGAACATCAGGAAGGGAACAAAGACTATGATAGCGGAGACAAATCAACAACAGCATTGAATAAAGATAAAGGAAGAAGGCAGAATTAGAGGAAGCAAAGCAGAGAACGTGAGGAGGAACAAAATTATTTAACACCAGAAAACACACATTTATGGCTAAGGAAGAGTATCAGGTGTTCATAGATGATTGATATATTATATCAGGTTGCCTGTGGATGACATCAGAATTATTTGTTTGTGGAGAACCATGGACAACGATCGAAAATCACAAATATGTACAATAATGTGGTTAAAGAAGTGAGGAAGCATAAATGGTATATACATACAAAAAGTCCAAAGACAGTTTTGACACATAAACATTGACATTTTTTTGTCACTGTCGGTTATAGATTTTCTTTATTGGTTGGGAAATGTGGAGGGCGGGTCGGCCGTTCTTATCTCGCATTGGTTGATAAACTATTTGAAATTGATAACCGCGCCAGAAGCACTTGGAAGTTCTACGAAATGTTAATCAAACGGTACGCTTCTTCAAGTTTTCCTTGTTATCGAATCTGGTGATATCACGCTCAGAGGTATCCTGATCCGTAAACTTTTTGCAAGTGCCGACTACTAGACAAAAAGGTGACGTCACAAGTGGGGCGTAGCTACGCAGCCGACTTGGCGGACTCACCTTAAAGGGGGCGTTGGGCACGTAGAGCGGCGGGTCCTTGGCGGAGCCGGCGAGCTTGTCGTTGGCGGCGGGAATCCCCTCGTCCGCGTCGCACACACTGAACCGCCCCACGATCGCGTCGGCCGGCTTCGGCTCGTACCCCGGGGGCTTCCCCACGTGGAAGCCCTTCGCCTTCACCCAGAACCGGAACTTGGAATTGTCCGCGCTGACGATCTCCTCCCCGCGGAGGGTGCGCAGGATACGCGCGTACTTCTTCAGCGTGACGGTCTTGGTCTTGGCGAGGTCGCCGTAAGTCTGGATCACCCAGGGCTGGTAGGCCGCCAGCATATCGTCTTTGTTGTCCACCCGCGGGCGCTTCACGTTGTTATTCTGTTCGGGGCGCGCCCTGGGCGCCGGCGTGGGCGCCTTCCGCTTGGGCGCCTTCTTCGAACGCACTCCGCGCTCCGTCAGCATCGCGGTGGCCATGTCCACGAGTCACTCGATTTCCCTATTCACTGGGCACTCCGGTCATAACCCGGTTGAAACGAACGCGCGTCGCGATCTAGTGAGCGCTCGGATCCGAGCGACGCCTGCTACGATGCGAGAAGATGATAAGGTCGGGACGCCGGGCTATCCCGTACTGGCGCGTCTCTGTGAAACACCGACGGTCGCGGGACCCTACGCCGGCTACCCCCACCACCCGAACAACGGCCCGTGCACGGATCGCAGTAGGCGCCGTTAAGCGGTGCGGTCTCGAGCGCTGTCGATGTGTAATAAATGGACAGTCGGAGGTGGCCGGGCGGTCGCCGTTGCGTAATTGTTTCGCGGATGCAACGGAGATCGCCGCGTCGCGGTCGGCGCTGGATCTTTTTACGCTGGAAAATCCGCTGCCATCGGCATACAATAACAAGGAAGTCGTAAATAAGAGACTCTTTTCGATTATCAATTGAATGTCGGAGAGCTGAGCAAGAACAATGCCGGATTTGCTGCCGCTACCAACTAAAATTCTTGCCTTCTTCAAATATTTTACAATATAGTAAGTTGTTACACAAGTCACGTATTATATTTTTTGACAAGTACACAGTTCAAGGTCAAAGGCTCGTCGCTATACGTTCATAACTAGTTGGAAGAAGTGTCTTTTACTTACTCAAATTTCAAAATTTGATCGTGTCATGGGAAAGAAATTATCGCCATAATACGCCATAACATTTTCTGAGTCGGTATTATCTACCATAGAATTAAGAGCAACCAAAACAAAGGTGAATTTTAACAAGTTTACTCTTGAAAATGCAATTGCCTTGACCAATAAGATTTACAGCTTATACTCCTTATCTTTATTTTAACAACACATGGCACGCCTCAATTTTCGATTATTCGCTTTGATATTTTCCATTCATCTTGAATTTTTAATAAATAAAATTGAAATAACTTGTCACCTAATTGTGATACATCTTTGGATGCAGAAAAATTACTCGTTCAAACTACAAATAGATTCCTACTTATATTAATCAGTTTAATCAGTAATGACTGTCACTCCGATGATGCCAACATTGTTGGCGAAACGTGCGTCAATAATTTTAATAAAAATTATTTTTGGTGTTTTAGGGGAAAAATGATTAATAGGTAGGTATCTACTACCAAAAGTGGTCCAGACAATTATTGTTGTTGATACAAATATATTAAAATAAAAAAGTTAACAATCGTTGAACTTGGAAGTCCTTGAAATAGCGGAACGTTACTTTGACAGTTGACAATCTGTCCTTTTTTATTTTGCATTGCATGTATCTAACGAGTGAGTAACAAAATTCGTGATCGTAGGAGCCTCTGAATCCAACATTTTGAGTCGACTCTTGATCGATACGATTGTGTAAAAAGTCATCCAGTAATGTGAATTGACGATGAATGTAAACAGTAAAGTAAAAGAACCGATATACGTTTAGCCAACTGCGATCACGAATTTTGTTGCTCACTCGTTAGCTACGTCTATGAGATTTTGGACCAAAATATAATTAAGGTTTTTTTTTGTTATCAAAACTTATGTTATTCTAAATCCGGATGCTATTAAAAACTCTTATGCAACGGTTCCCTTTTCTTATAGAAAAATCCCAAAGCTTAGGTGATCCTTATAACCCCCTCTTACCTTATTTTTTTTCTTTGACTGTTTTCATATTTCAACTGTTATGCTATTTTCATTGTACTAAATTTTGATAGTTTTTATTTAGTCCTTTTTAAATGTGTTTAATGTTGTTGTTTTCGTCATTTCAGTTGTCATTTCAATGATTTGATCAAACTGAACATTTTGTTAGAAAATTTCCGTTGTCCAAACGACTTTTTCTCGTTTTCCAAACTGATCGTAGAAAGTTCACAACCATAAACCTGTCGGATGAAACCGTTACAACGTCTAGCTGGAGGTCGTTCCATCCAGCTTCAGCGGTCCAGTGGCGACCTCTGACCTATCAACCCTTTCGATCTGGGCCTACCCCAGCATCCGACGCGACGTTACTCAACCCGTTTGCGACGCCCTCGTTCGGTTACTAACTATGTAGGTACTCATCATCAACGCGAACGGAAGAGGAAAGTTCGGCTTTTTTGCACGAAAGTTAATTGACTCGCGTCTGGAAGGATCTTAATGAAATAAGGATATCTAATGTAAGTAGGTTCTAGGTACTTTTGATTTATTAAAAGCTCTTTATGACTGCACTCGCAGGTTTGCAAACGGAGATGTTCGTCGAGCGGGTTTTAATAATGAACTTCGTCAAGGCTCTGACCTATTGCGAAAAATTTAGCGGTTTGATGTTTACTTTCTAACTTTCTGTGTGGGATATGAGCGGAGATGGGCATTGTAGGTGAAGGTGGGTCTGTTGCACTTCACACATTGTATTGTACAACGTCGTAGCACGCCTTGCACATTTGGGGGTGGAGGTCAATAATTTACATTACACAGAGTGCCATGGATATACCTGCAATAAATGTAAGGGGTTATAGAAAAAAATTGGGTGAACCCATTCCTGATTTTTTTATGTCTGCAATTTCGAGAAAATCTAACCCTGGTTACCGAACACGCCAATGATCTGAACTTGGAGCGTTTTCACGGTCACCACCGACACCTCGACTCATTTCACAAGAAAGTGAACACAAACAAATTACAAACACAGGCACCGTTCTTGCGTGTTTTGGTGTTTGAGACTTGAAATTTAGTGACAAGCTAGTTACGAACATATTTTCTGGTGGAATTCTCCTGATAATGAAATATTTATTAATGAAAACTTAATTTCAGAAAAGGTAGCACATAAAAATAGCTGATGCGAAAGACTCGAGGATCTTTTTCTTTATTGTCTTCGCTTTTATTAAATCCACATACCAGTCCGTTTCTTCCGTTTCTCCCCCGAAATTCTTAATAAACGGGTTTGCAGCATAATTCCCCATTAAAGTCGCACCCTATTATGATGTCCGGTCGCTGCCGGGGCCCCTCTTGTCGCAAGAATAATGAAGCGGTTCTTCGGAGGGAGGAGGACAAGGTCCGGCATAGTTCTGCTCCTCGGATGGATGCTGGGACTGGACCAGTTCCGGTGAATTAATCTCGGCCCGCAGTAACGGTCATTGATTATGTGCTATGCGCGGGTCTCTAACGGACTCCGCGATATCCGGATCCGGAGAAGGAAGCTTTCGGCGGTTTTTTAAGTATGGTCCTTTACAAGACTGTATGGAGTTGAAATACTGAAATACTCTCGGATACTTATGTGACATAGCTGAGACAAAGTATTCAGCATTTAAATTTAATTTGGAGCCAAAAAAGAATCGCGGCACATTTCTACCCGGCCTCCGCGGTCCATGCGACGCCACTGGCCGTGCGCGGTGGGCCGCGAGCCGGTCTGCTACCTAATTAGCGGGCTCCTCTGATGTGCGATCTCATGGCCGCCTCTGTTAGCGGCTGTCGCGACAGACCGCGCCTCGTCTGCGTGCACTTGACGCGACTCCGCACTCATCGCCACCTCCGATCCTAACGAACCGTCGCCGGAGAACGAGAAAGGGGCACGGACGCCGCCACTGCGGCCGACGTCATTAGTCAGTTAACGAGAACGCAAAAACTCCACGCTAATTATCAATTAAGGTGCGAGGAAATTAATGCGCGACACGTCGCGGTCGGAAATCGCACGCCAATGGAGGAACGGTGGGGGGGAGGTCCGATTTTGGAAATTCCGAATTTTGTTCGCTCTTTGTTCTAAATGTCGTGGCACACTTCGTGGGTTTGAGAATTTCGCAAGTGTAAGACATTCTTCTTGATTTTCGTTAAGTTTTGTGGTTTCATGAGATAAGAAAAATAGAAAACAATAAAAAACAGATGCTGTCAAATGTGGCATAATTACAGATAAAGATAGTTAAAATACATAAACGCAATAAGAAGGAAAAACAGAAACTAGTAATAGCAACAGGAAACAGAAACGAAATAAAGATAGGAATAAAGAAACTCATGTTGAAATGCTACTCTCTAAAACCATCAAGAAAGAAAGAAAAGTTAAGAAAATGCATATAGGGGAAAGCATAGAACGATATAACAATGGAGAGAGTATTACAGAAATAAGAGGAATAGATAAAGAGGATTGGAAAAATTAGGAGATAATATGAAAATTAGAGGAGATTAGGGATCACATAGAAGAAAGAGGTAGAGAGAAATTAGAAACTTTGAAAAGACATAGATCTAGAGGCGATGTAGAGAATGGGAAACAGGGAGAGACAAAAGGGAAAAAAACAAGTTTATAAATTCAAGAGACACAACCTCATAGATATACAAAAGGGAAGGCAGAAGGACATTTCAATAGAGAGAATGAAAAATGGGATGAATGGAGAAAGAGGAGAGACATCGATAGATAAGAACATGAGGGATGTAGCGAGAAAAGTATAGTCAAACAAGTAACAAAAACTTAATAGTGAAGAGTAAATAAAACGACAGAACAAATATCAAACATAAAATTATTTGGTCCGGGTGGGGTCACCGAGTTGTATAGTGAAGAGTTAATTCCTATTTCCCTTTTTATATAGCCTAGGAAGGGCTGCGATGTTTGCATTACCACTACGCAAATTTTATTTCTCTCACTACCGTACCGTCACAGAATCTTACTTCAGAAATATTTCTGAAAAATAGAGAATTGGACGGACAGAAATACAGAAGGCGGAGATTGAGAGAAGGAATGAGATAAATAAAGTAGCATTGACATCCAGAAAGAATGGTAGAGATAAAGGGAGGAAAGATAGAAAAATGTTACAAGAAGGTAAGTGTAATAATACATAGGAATAGAATAGGGAATAAAATACTGGAAAACAATGAAATGTATAGACAGAGAGGAGGGATAATTAGAGATTCAGACAGTACTAGATTTGGATAGGTACTGTTACAATTTGATTTTGCCGCGCATTTGTCATCGAAGTATGGGAACGAATCAGCGTTTAGAGATAACCGGCACGCACAAAAAGCAGGAATAATTTCTTGCTTACCACGCGACGAACTTGCGGTTTTCTTTTCCACTGACATCTTATCGAGGCAACATCTCTACCGTTTCCTTTGTCCGGTCCAAAGGGTTAGATATTGGAAAACAGCGTCAAGTACGGATTAAACGATAAAGATGTCCAGTTAATTTTTAACTAAATCGCATTTGCGGATATTTCGATAAGTGTTGAGTCAGCTCCAAAGCCAGCAGAAAATCGTTGAAAGGTTCAGAAGATAAGTAGTAACTAACTTTTTTTTTTTTGGTTAAACATTTCATCTAGTTTTTTTATTATCGTGTCAGTTAAATTGTAAATCTTCATTAATCATTTCAATGTCATTTAACCTTTAAAAGTAGTACAATAGTCATAATTTAATTCAAATTAAAATTTAAATATATCTAAGTTGAACTCCACAAACTTTAATAACTGTAAAATTACTAATGGAACATGTTTCGGCAGAACACTTCTGCCATCATCAGCCCTAATTTAACAAGAGATTAATGATACAATTGAAGAGGGGTTCTTACCTTAAAGAATATAAAAAATTATGACATTGACGTAATTTTGAATTAAATTTGGCTGATGAGGGCAGAAGTGTTCTGCCGAAACATGTTCCATTAGTAATTTTACAGTTATTAAAGTTTGTGGAGTTCGACTTAGATATATTTAAATTTTAATTTAAATTTACTCCACCTGGATTTAAGAACATTCTTCTGGTTTATAATTTAATTCGTTACATTTCATTCCAACATTCATATAGATTTATTTATTTAACTTGTTACCAGTCAATTTAATTTTAATCATCACAACGTATTTTTTTTAATATTGTTTAATTGTAAAGAAAGTTATCTGTTTATTTATTTGTTCATTATATAACTTTTTGGGACATATCTGTATTTTCTGTGTCACCACCCATACCTCAGATATTTGTCAGGACGTTACAACTATTTTAGGTTGTAATAGTACTTACAAGAAAGACAAATAGAGTGTGTGACAGAAAGTAAACTTTACGGACTTTACACAAAAGGAAAGAAAATGAAGAAAAAGGAAAATGTGAAGGGCAGAAAAAGAGAGAAATAAAAATATGAAAAGTATGGAAAAGAGTAGTCGATTATGAACAAAAAATGAGAGTAGCGGTAGTGTAGCGCCACTATTTCTCAACAATATTTTTAAGGGATCGCAAATCTGCATTTGGGAGGTCCCACTGTACCTCATCTCATCAAAATTTCGGCCGGCGGCCCCCTTCAGACCATCGACCGGCCGTCGGTCGGCCCATCGATTTCCATCGCACCCAGCGACCATATGGCGCGAGGGCGGGCGGCGGGCGGTGATTGTCGGAACCCGAGTGAGCCGAAAGAGGCGGTTGTCGCTCGCACTTAGCTAATTGTGGAATACGTACGCCGACACACACACGTTCGCATGTTGAGCCGAAGGCCCGAAGAGAGAAAGACGGCTCGGCCGTGCCCCACTAAGCAGATGGTCGCCACTGTCACCGCTCCCTCGCCTCCGCCCGCCCGCCTCACGCCGCAGGATGTAATTAAGTGCCCCTCGCCCATGCATCCGACCAGGAGGCCAGATCCAATCTACGGAATTAATTTTATCACCGGACGATTCGTTTCTAGCGAGACGGCGGCGGCGCTATTGGAATCGGCCGATCCCGGGGGCGGCGGGTCTTTGTTTCAGGCTGATTCCGTGTGGATTTTTAGAGGTTCGATATGTTCAATACAGTCAGTGTTGGAAAAAGGTCAAAGATACACATTAAATGGGCTACGGATTAAAAAATGAAATGGTTTCACAAACTCGTAGCTCTTCTTCTGTAATTTTCACTTTTTGTGTGATATTGAGGTGTTGGTATTGACAGAGCGAAGCAGGAATGAAAAAGTTGTTCCCAATATTATATTTTTCGTTCTCATACCAATTAGCACCTACGAAGACTCATACGTATATTAAGCAATTCAGAGGACGACGTTGATTAATCCGCCTGACCCGCCACTGCGTTATTTGATCTCCATCTCCGTCTAGCAAATTACGCTGCTGGAGATTTGCCGCAGATATTTCCAGTTGAGCTTTTTGCTCGCGAATATCTGTGAACCGTGTCTTCTTATAACGGGAAAGCGGGTCGCAAGCAGCGCTCCGCTCGGCGCGGAAAGAAAACAAAAAACAAAACGGCAACGAAAAGCACCGGCGATTGTTTTGTTCCACGTTCGCTCGGCACCGTACGACTGATAATGCCGGCTAATTAGAAAAGCGCCCGACCCGACAGTCCGCTTCCGCCCCCGTTTCTTCTCGGATCCGTGTGCCGAAAACAGTTCGGGAGGTTTTTCGCCGCGTTATTATTTATTGACGGTGTTAAGAGGCGGCAGTTCTCGGGGGATGAGGAGGGTTGGTAACGATTTCCGAAGTCATGATCGTGAAATCGTAATCAGTGGGTGGATCAGCTTCACACTTGCACTTCTTGGGCGCAAAACCCAAAACAACAACTCTTCTTCCCCTTTATTTTACTAATTGAAGAATCTGTTACGGCGGCGAAATACTTAATATTACAAATAAATATTTCATGACTTCCCTCATTACGCCCCACAGACACCCGACAACTCATGTCATCCAGAACTTTATTCAAACACATCCTCCAATCTTTACAAAACGCTCACTTAATCGTATCAATACTCTTAAACTTGGCGATCTGAACTCCCATGTGGTGCAGAAGCTTCGCCGCCCCCTCGCCGCCGCCCTCAACTTTAACAATCTTGCTGCACTCTCGAATATAGAATTCCAGGGCGTCCTCATCAACTTCGGTCGTCGTCATCGCGTACTTGTTGGTGAACTGCGCCAACTTGGAAAACAGGGAACTGAACGCCTCGTCCAAGTCGAAGAGCTCGAGGGGCGGGGGTGGCAGCTCGCGGAACGACGGGGGAAATACCTGGTTTGATTAGTAAACGAGATCGATTAGGCAATACAAAATACACTTTCAATTAGTAAAATACTGATTTGAATAAAAAAAAATTAGAAGAATGAATTGGATTAGATAGTCACGAAATTTACAAAGATGATAGTGAAAACACAATAAATAATAAATACAATAAACATAAAACAATATATAACAAATAATTTCGCAATATTTTTTTTTTACGAAAAAGGGGTTCAACCCCCTATGAGAATAATATTTGTTGTCAAAGTTTCATAACGATCGGTTGATCGGTGTAGGAGCGCATAATATACAAACAAACAAAAAAAATATTGATTTTTATATATTAGATGGCGGTTCATACACGCCGATGTGAGAAATGCAACCAAAAACATACCGTGTGTAAAATAAACTTCTAATTGATCTTAATATTTCTTTCTTCCTCTCAAATGATTTTCAGACTCTCAGTTTCAGATTTTCAAAAGCCCATTGATTTTTTCTGTTCCGTTGTTTCTCGCACGAAGAAAGTAATATGGGACATGGAAAAAGAAGTATATAAAAGAAGAAGCAGATCCAGAACAGATAATGTTAAAATAACAGACATACTAAGAAGCAAAGGAATGGAGAAAACGATAAGCAAAGGGTAGAAATAAATGGTAGAATAACCCATGGTAGAAGAGGTCATAAGACTGAAAGGTGGAATTGAGTTATTGGGGACAATGGAGAAGAGAATTTGAATAATAATCTAGTACATAATTATGTTGAAAAATCAAAGTGATAATAATACTAGATCAAAAATATATAAAAGGACTGTTTTAAGATATTGCCCATTGCTCAGTTTCTTGGGAAGTAAGATGCTCCCGCCTAACCCCTCCTTACTCACGTTGTTGAATCAAAGATACACTTCTTTTGAAATACAGAGGTATATGACTAACGTGACCATTTTTTTTTTCAGAGCGGGACGTCTCCTATGGAATTAAAAATAGAATTCTTGAACCTCAAGAAGGTAAATTTTGAAAATTCAGAAAAAAAACTTGTCTCAAAACGCTTCCAGATCATATATAAATTGACGCGACAAATTCGTCTGTACCCTCGGCTAAAATTCGACCTCCTGAATCCAACGGTGTAACCCTCACCCCGATATCTCTAATGGTTTCGGAGATATGACGTTTTGGCACTTGGGAAAAATTCGTGAACATCCAATAACATTTCCGCTCATATCTGACCTGACCTAACCTGATTTGGTAGTACCAGTGTGTTCGTCTGGAAATTGTCTTTAATTTAAATTTGTAATATGTGCTGAAGTGTGTCGCATTAAAGGACTAATGACATACTCATATTAAAGAGAATTAATACGAATACGCTGATACTGTTAGACCTTTTGAGACAATTTTTTTTTTGGAATTTTCAAAATTTACCCCCTTTAAAAAATTTAAATTTTTGTTTAATCCTCTCTTAGTCTTAAACTATTCGACGTTTTGCGAACATAAATAGATTTTGTCATCCTCTTTCGATTGGCGCCCTCAGATACGTCCTATCTTGCACGGTTCGTCTGTAAACAAATTCCGAAAATTTCCAAAAAGTTACCGACATTTTTCAGTCTTTGGGTCATAGCCTCCTCAAATGACTAATGACATACTTATGTTAAAGAGAATTTTAAGACGAATACGCTGATACCAATAAATCAATTCATTCAGCTATAGTTTACGAGATATGAGCGAAAATGTTTTCGGTAGTTCACGAACTTCGGCGCAAGTGCCAAAACTTTAAAACGCCATTTCTCCGAAACGGTTAGAGATATCGAGGTGGCAGTTGCACCGTTGAATTCAGGAGGTCGAATTCTATGAAGATTTTCAAAAAACGTCTATAACTCGAAAACGGCTATATTTAGGGGAAAACTGATAGTACAGGCGGCTTTCTCGTGTCAATTTACATCAGATAGTGTTAGTTTTAAAAACCTATTGAGACATTTTTTTTTAATTTTCAAAATTTACCCACTTGAAGTTTATTTTTTAATTATTTGAAGATGTTAGGAGCAATAGACCGAGATAGGACGTTTCTGAGGGTTCCAATCGAAAGAAAAACTCCATATTTGTTACGTCGCGATAAGTCGAAGAGTTTAGGAGTAGGAGAGTATTAAAAAAACTACTAAAAATTTTAACTTGAACTTTTTGTCCCAAAGCGGGACATTTTTGCCCTCGCTGGGGACAGCGGGACAGACAGCCTGAAAGGGGGACTGTCCCACACAAAGCGAAACTCACGGACGTATAATACATTTCTGCAACTATTGGAGTAAATTCACTAGTTCATACTAAGAATGTATGTTTGGTTGCATACATTACATACGCGTGTGCACCCAAAATAGAAACTTGATAAAAAAAAAGGTAGCAAAAAGTTCTTCGGCCAGGACATCCGCTCCGTTTTAATAAATTCCGCCTCGCTCAGTCGTGGAAGTGTTCCCGAGCGTCCGTACATGTGCCGTAATCAAATTAATGAGTATTCAGTTTCACCTACCGCCGCCTGGAGGGGTGGGAGCGGCGCCTCGAACTTGGGCGTAATGATCTTGAGGGGCTGATGTTTTACTCCCAATTCGTCGTAGAGTTTGAGCGCTTCGGGAACTGGAAAACAATGCCTTGTACATTACTGCAGTCGAGTAAATAATATCGCCCGGAATGCACGGAGAGAAGGAGAAAGAGAATTACCCAAGTTCGTATTCATCGAATATGTTTTATGGTCAAAGAGCTGGGTGTAATCTATAGAAACGGTGTGACTTATTGCGTCCGTGAGGCACAGTTTGGGTCGTTCGGCCAACTCGGCGGTGTCTGGGACGATGTGCTGGTCGGAAATCTGAAACAGAGGAAGGTGGGGAAACCTAGGTGACAGGCATATACAGGAAAAGTAAAAGTGTCATTTCTTAGTCTCACCCTTACATCAATGTCATCGTGATCCGACGGCGCAAACCTCACACTATGCGAATTCGTCAGAAAATCGAAAACCAGCTCTCGAAACTTCTCGTTCGCCTCCTGGTCGATGTACTTGTCCGCAAACACGTGTCCCGATCCCAGAGCGACGAGTCGGCCCCCTGCAACATCCTTATTCGGACCGGCCATGCGTTCGCGTATACTCACCGCTGGCCGGGTCGTAATATAGGGCACCCAGGGGGCGATCCACCGGAAAAGAGGCAGATCCACTTGTGAGAGCCACAACGCTGGGCTTGCTTACGTTCATCGTGCATCCGAAAGGATACACGAGATTTATGTTAACTTTATCCCTATTTAAAGAGGTATTTATGGAGCTGTCGCCGATAAAACACTCCTTCGGGTGGAAATATTTGTAGTAGTGCGTGCGGATCAGGGAATCTGCAAGAGAGGCGGGGTGAGTTTTTGGTGGGGGTTGTTCCTGTCAGATGGAAGTCAGGAGTCGAGAAATGTGACCTGGATGCACGTGGTACGATCAAGTTCTGAGCGGACAAGTAATTATAATTAGAGACAGCTAGGGATTGGCAAGAGTGTGGAGCTGAGTCTCTGCCCCTTTTTTTATTTACACGAGAAATTTATAGTTTATATTATTTATATTGGCCAAAACATCAATTTATTCTATCTGGGTCTCTATAGTCTCCATAATACTTTCAGGTAGAACATTTATAACAAAAAATTATACCAGTGATATCCATATACAAGCTAATTTCCCAACTCGTACCTCGATCTCCATCCTACAGCAACACCCCCTTATTCCATAATCACCCATATTAGGAACCATCCCGAACTCCTCCAGAAGTATATTAACGTTGCTCGTATCGTCGCGACTGCTCTCGGACAAAAGCACCAATATGCGCCCCCCATCCTTGATGAACGCCTTCAGACAATCCAGCTCTGCCTCCTCGAAAGGTTGCTGACATCCCGGCAGGATGAGGAGGGTGCAGTTCTGAAGGAGCTGCGAGTCGATATCCTCCTTGTTTCTAAAATTTTACCATAAAAACCCACTCAATCATCGCGACGCGCTTTCGGAACTCACACGATCACCTTCCAATAAATCTTCAATTTTCGCTGGAAAATCTTGTAGTTTTCGTTCAGTTTGAAAAGTTCGCGCTTGGAGCTGTTGAAAATGATGGTGTTCTTGTTGTCGGTCGGGGAGTCCTGCAGGAAAAGTGGATTGAATTTGGGATAGAAATTGGTTTATAATTCTTACCTCAACCGGTGCCATTTTCGCGTTTGTTTACATGGCGCCGGGGCGGTTGCTTGGTAACGGGCGCGGAAAGAGACGAGGTGTGCCGACGAGGGGAGTCGCGATTTTTCTTTTTGTTATGAGTTTGTTGTATTTGTCCTTCTTTTAATTAATAAACTTTTTAAATATTTGTGTGAAACGAATGAATACATAATGAATAAATAAGATCGCGGCATCTGATGGCCGGAAGCTGAACTAACGAGAAACGCGCTTAAAGAAATCGATATCAAAAACTGTAAAATTACAGCACTCTAATACGTCCGTTAGGTGGAGCCAGCAACATCATGGTCGACTAATATCAACTGAAAACCGGAAATCGATTTTTTATAATACCTGGGAAACAAAAATCGAGAAACAAAACACTGAGATCCTGGATATGGATCAATCAAAAGAAAAATTGTCTGGAGGTGATGGAAAACTTCAAAAACATGAAAAATCTTGGCAAACCTTGAGATGTTTAAACGTTTGAAAAGAAAGAAAGAACGAAGGAGTAAAATGTCTTGGTCCGACTTTGGACCGTTTCCGTCGACAAAGCAGAGACGCAATGCAACCAACAATACACCGCCGTGCTGGTGCGTTCCGTCCCAGGATCGGTGGTATTTTTCCATCCCGTCGCAGGTGCATCCCATATTTATCGTGCTCATAAACCACATGTTGATCCGTCTTTGCATGCGGCGAAATTAAACCGCGTTGCTGGATTTTTGCAGGATGCGCCGTCCTGCTGCGTGCGAACGTGACCGTGCCTCGTTTATCTCCGGCTTCTTTTATTTTTGTAACACTCGAGTGCGGAGCAGCCTTGAGCAGGGGGTGGTCCGCAGGAAAGTTGCGGATGAGTTATGGGCGACGCTCGAATCGTGCCGGGGATTGTAAGATGAGTACGAGTGGAATTTTTTAATGGTAAATTGGCATAGAGGCCTGAAAATCCGGAAATTGCGACTATTCAGCACTGGTGATCTATAAAATCGAGAGTCAAAGCGCGTAATTGCCGGTTAAATATCCACCGCTCCTTCTACGGCATTTACTTTCTACGGTGTCAAGATCTAATTAATAATGTCGTGGCAAGGACAAGACTAAGAGGTCGCCACTTCTACGAAATAATTGCGAATTGTTTTGCAATCTCGGCTGGGACTAATCGATTCGCATTTGCGAATTTCGGCAGAGGAAGGAAACGTTAAGGCTGATGCATTCGACTTTCTCCCGGCAAGGTCGGTTTAGGCAAGCTTTATGGACCGACTAATCCGAAATTAATTGGAATGTTGCTCAAAATGAGCATAAAGAACAAAAGAGATGTTATTAGGCTGTCATTACGTGGGCCGGCCGCGGTTGCCATTTGATGGTCCCATTTTAGCCACTGCATGTCCGTCGGCCGCGAAATCTCGTTTAGATGTTATCGAAACAAATCGATTTATAAATATTGATGAGGTAATGGCTTATAATGTAACGACTGTGTTCGTACGCTTTTACCAATTGACTTTTCTCCGGTAGGGGAAAGTGGGGTAACAATTGCAAACATGAAAAATTGGGCATGTGCACCCACTCGTCGAAAGCGAAATTAAAAACAGTTTCACTTGTTCCAAAAAAAAAAAAGGAAAGAATTGACGGGAAAACAAAGGAAAAGTCGCGGCCGATTAGCGCCGACTCGACGACAAAGCTAATGGAATGTGAAGCATCTTGAGATGGTAATGAGAAAACTTGCAGTCTAATATTACGTTAATAAATGGTGTTACCGCGCGCAAGTGAAATTATAAAATGATACCTCGTTTAATTTACCATAAAGGTCATGTTTAGTAACCGAGAGGCATGTATGCTTGGTCTTTTTACCGTGCCCATATACGACGACGGGCGACACCCAGAGAAGACACTTTCGATTCTTGGATTCGGTTGTTGTCATCTCTGCTCGTGGAAATATTTCATTGTCGTTTTCTGTTGGGAGTTTTCTGATCCTTGAACTGATGACGTCGCTTTCCAATCTGAAAAAAAAAGAATTACCAATTCATGTTACATAGTTACTATTTTGGGGGCACCTTAGGGAAATACTAAGACAGCGAAATTATGAGCACAATTGACAGTTGAACGACAGTTGACTTGACAGCATGCATTCAACAAGTCTGATTCACACTAGGGAATTGCGTGATTTTTGGGAAGTGTCTAAAAGGTCACGCTGTGGCACTATTTTCGCTCTCAATGGACAACGTTATATATAGTGAATAGACCTCTATGATTTCAGGTTTTCCAAGATCTCTGGTATCTCTATGTCTCTATTTGTGTTTAAGTTCCCAGATTGTTAAGTTTCTGAAGGTCAGTGATTCAAAATCTCAAGTTTGGTGTCTCAAGTTGTAAATTTCTTAGATTACTCAAGGTCCCAAATTCCCTTATTAAATCTCAAATTGCTTATATTCTCAAGTTCCAAGTTCCATTAAGTTCTCAGACTCTCTAAGATTTCAGCTTTCTCCGTTTCTCAATTCCTGAATTTGTCAGGTTCTTAGATTTCTCAAAGTCCTAGGTTCGCTTAATTAGGCTTTGCAAAATCTCTCATCAAAGTTAGTAGTTCTTCGAGTCACTATAATTTAGATGCTAGTATCGTTTGGAAAAGTGTTTGGATAACATATCAAAGGCATCTTTTTGGTTGATGGTAGAAAAAATGTTGTATAAAACGCGTATTAAAAGAGGTATGCCAAAATCTAGCTACATTTCTCAAGTTTAGTGTCTCAACTCGTAATCTGTTAAGTTCAGTAAATTTCAGGTTTTCGTAAATCTCAGGTTGCCCCACTTCTTAAGATTACAAATTCCTTTAAATCTCAGATTTTTCAACATCTTAAATTACCCAAATTCCTTAAGTTTTCAGGTTCTCTAAGATATCAGGTTTTCCAAGATCTCTCAAAATTCTGAGGTCTGAAGTTTCAGGTGTTCCAAAATCTCAAGTTCCTACAGTTCTCAAATTTGGTGTCTCAAGTCGTAAAGTTCTTAAATTCCTAAAATTTCAAGATTTTGTAAATCTCAGATTCACCCACTTTTTAAGATTTCAAATTCCTTTAAATCTCAGATTTTCCAAGATCTCAAATTACCCAAATTTTCAAGTTCTTTAAGTTTCCAGGTTCTTTAAGATATCAGGTTTTCCAGGATCTCTCAAAATTCTGAGGTTTCTGAAGTTTCAGGTATTCCAAAATATCTCTTAAGATTTTAAATTCCTTTAAATCTCAGATTCCCCCACTTCTTAAGATTTCAAATTCCTTTAAATCTCAGATTTTGCAAAATCTCAAATTACCCAAATTCTCAAGTTGCTTAAGTTTTCAGGTTCTCTATGATATCAGGTTTTCCTAGATCTCAAAATTCTGAGGTTTCTGAAGTTATTTCAGGTGTTACAAAATCTCAAGTTCCTACAGCTTTCAAATTTAGGGTCTCAAATCGTAAAGTTCCTAAATTCCTAAAATTTCAGGTTTCTTTAAATCTCAGGTTCCTCCACTTCTTGATCCCAAATTCCTTTAAAACTCAAATTTTCCAAGATCTCAAATTACCCAAATTCTCAAGTTCCTTAATTTTTCAGCTTCTCTAAGATATCAGGTTTTCTGAGATCTCTCAAAATTCTGAGATTTTTGAAGTTTCAGGTGTTCCAAGATCTCAAGTTCCTACAGTTTTCAAATTTGGTGTCCAAGTCCTAAAGTTCCTAAATTCCTCAAATTTCAGGTTTTTGTAAATCTCAAGTTCCCCCACTTCTTAAGATTTCAAATTCCCTTAAATCTCAGATTTTCCAAAATCTCAAATTACACAAATTCTCAAGTTCCTTAGGTTTTCAGGTTCTCTAAAATCTCAGGTTTTCTAAGATCTCTCAAAATTCTGAGGTTTTTGAAGTTTCAGGTGTTCCAAGATCTCAAGTTTCTACAGTTCTCAAATTTTGTGTCCAAGTCCTAAAGTTCCTAAATTCCTTAAATTTCAGGTTTTTTAAATCTCAGGTTCCCCCACTTCTTAAGATTTCAAATTCCTTTAAATCTCAAATTTCCAAGATCTCAAATTACCCAAATTCTTAAATTTCTTAAGTTTTCAGGTTCTCTAAAATCTCAGGTTTTCGAAGATCACTCAAAATTCTGAGGTTTTTGAAGTTTCAGGTGTTCCAAAATCTCAAGTTGCTACAGTTTTCAAATTTGGTGTCCAAGTCGTAAAGTTGTTAAATTCCTAAAATTTCAGGTTTTTGTAAATCTCAGGTTCCTCCACTTCTTAAGATTTCAAATTCCTTTAAAACTCAAATTTTCCAAGATCTCAAATTACCCAAATTCTCAAGTTCCTTAAGTTTTCAGGTTTTCTAAGATATCAGGCTTTTCAAGATCTCTCAAAGTTTTGAGGTTTTTGCAGTTTCAGGCGTTTCAAAATCTCAAGTTCCCACAGTTCTCAAATTTGGTGTCTCAAGTCGTAAAGTTCTTAAATTCCTAAAATTTCAGGTTTTTGTAAATCTCAGGTTCCCCCACTTTTTAAGATTCCAAATTTCTTTAAATCTCAGACTTTCCAAGATATCAAGTTACCCAAATTCTCAAGTTCCTTAAGTTTTCAGGTTCTCTAAAATCTCAGGCTTTCCAAGATCTCTTAAAATTCTGAGGTTTCTGAAGTTTCAGGTGTTCCAAAATCTCAAGTTCCTTGTTCTCAAATTTGTTGTCTCAAAACGTAAAGTTCCTAATTTCCTAAAATTTCAGGTTTTTTTAAATCTCAGGTTCCCCCACTTCTTAAGATTTCAGATTCCTTTAAATCTCAGATTTTCCAAGATTTCAAATTACACAAATTCTCAAGTTCCTTAAGTTTTCAGGCTATTTAAGATATGAGGTTTTCCAGGATCTCTCAAAATTCTGAGGCTTCTGAAGTTTCAGGTGCTTCAAAATCTCAAGTTCCTACAGTTATCAAATTTGGGTTCTCAAATCGTAAAGTTCCTAGATTCTTAAAATTTCAGGTTTTTGTAAATCTCAGGTTCACCCACTTCTTAAGATTTCAAATTCCTTTAAATCTCAGGTTTTCCAAGATCTCTCAAAATTTTGAGGTTTCTGAAGTTTCAAGTGTTCCAAAATCTCAAGTTCCGACAGTTCTCAAATTTGGTGTCTCAAGTCGTAAAGCTCTTAAATTCCTAAAATTTCAGGTTTTTGTAAATCTCAAGTTTCCCCAATTCTTATGATTTCAAATTCCTTTAAATCTCAGATTTTCCAATATCTCAAATTACACAAATTCTCAAGTTCCTTAAGTTTTCAGGTTCTCTAAGATATCAGGTTTTCCAAGATCTCTCAACATTCTGAGGTTTCTGAAGTTTCAGGTGTTCCAAAATCTCAAGTTCCTACAGTTCTCAAATTTGGTGTCCAAGTCGTAAAGTTCCTAAATTCCTAAAATTTTAGGTTTTTGTAAGTCTCAGGTTCCCCCACTTCTTAAGATTTCAAATTTCTTTAAATCTCAGACTTTCCAAGATATCAAGTTACCCAAATTCTCAAGTTCCTTAAGTTTTCAGGTTCTTTAAAATCTCAGGTTTTACAAGATCTCTCAAAATTCTGAGGTTTTTGCAGTTTCAGGTGTTTCAAAATCTCAAAATCTCATCTCAAAATTTCAGGTTTTTGTAAATCTGAGGTTCCCCCACTTCTTAAGATTTCAAATTACTTTAAATCTCAGATTTTCCAAGATTTCAAATTACCGAAATTTTCAAGTTTCTTAAGTTTTCAGGTTCTCTCAGATATCAGGTTTTCCCGGATCTCAAAATTCTGAGGTTTCTGAAGTTTCAGGTGTTCCAAGATCTCAAGTTCCTACAGTTCTCAAATTTGGTGTCTCAAATCGGAAAGTTCCAAAATTTTTGCAAGATCTCACATTGCCCAAATTCTCAAGTTCCTTAAGTTCTCGGGTTCTCTAAAATCTCAGGTTTTCTAAGATCTCTCAAAATTCTGAGGTTTTTGAAGTTTCAGGTGTTCCAAGATCTCAAGTTTCTACAGTTCTCAAATTTTGTGTCCAAGTCCTAAAGTTCCTAAATTCCTTAAATTTCAGGTTTTTTAAATCTCAGGTTCCCCCACTTCTTAAGATTTCAAATTCCTTTAAATCTCAAATTTCCAAGATCTCAAATTACCCAAATTCTTAAATTTCTTAAGTTTTCAGGTTCTCTAAAATCTCAGGTTTTCGAAGATCACTCAAAATTCTGAGGTTTTTGAAGTTTCAGGTGTTCCAAAATCTCAAGTTGCTACAGTTTTCAAATTTGGTGTCCAAGTCGTAAAGTTGTTAAATTCCTAAAATTTCAGGTTTTTGTAAATCTCAGGTTCCTCCACTTCTTAAGATTTCAAATTCCTTTAAAACTCAAATTTTCCAAGATCTCAAATTACCCAAATTCTCAAGTTCCTTAAGTTTTCAGGTTTTCTAAGATATCAGGCTTTTCAAGATCTCTCAAAGTTTTGAGGTTTTTGCAGTTTCAGGCGTTTCAAAATCTCAAGTTCCCACAGTTCTCAAATTTGGTGTCTCAAGTCGTAAAGTTCTTAAATTCCTAAAATTTCAGGTTTTTGTAAATCTCAGGTTCCCCCACTTTTTAAGATTCCAAATTTCTTTAAATCTCAGACTTTCCAAGATATCAAGTTACCCAAATTCTCAAGTTCCTTAAGTTTTCAGGTTCTCTAAAATCTCAGGCTTTCCAAGATCTCTTAAAATTCTGAGGTTTCTGAAGTTTCAGGTGTTCCAAAATCTCAAGTTCCTTGTTCTCAAATTTGTTGTCTCAAAACGTAAAGTTCCTAATTTCCTAAAATTTCAGGTTTTTTTAAATCTCAGGTTCCCCCACTTCTTAAGATTTCAGATTCCTTTAAATCTCAGATTTTCCAAGATTTCAAATTACACAAATTCTCAAGTTCCTTAAGTTTTCAGGCTATTTAAGATATGAGGTTTTCCAGGATCTCTCAAAATTCTGAGGCTTCTGAAGTTTCAGGTGCTTCAAAATCTCAAGTTCCTACAGTTATCAAATTTGGGTTCTCAAATCGTAAAGTTCCTAGATTCTTAAAATTTCAGGTTTTTGTAAATCTCAGGTTCACCCACTTCTTAAGATTTCAAATTCCTTTAAATCTCAGGTTTTCCAAGATCTCTCAAAATTTTGAGGTTTCTGAAGTTTCAAGTGTTCCAAAATCTCAAGTTCCGACAGTTCTCAAATTTGGTGTCTCAAGTCGTAAAGCTCTTAAATTCCTAAAATTTCAGGTTTTTGTAAATCTCAAGTTTCCCCAATTCTTATGATTTCAAATTCCTTTAAATCTCAGATTTTCCAATATCTCAAATTACACAAATTCTCAAGTTCCTTAAGTTTTCAGGTTCTCTAAGATATCAGGTTTTCCAAGATCTCTCAACATTCTGAGGTTTCTGAAGTTTCAGCTGTTCCAAAATCTCAAGTTCCTACAGTTCTCAAATTTGGTGTCCAAGTCGTAAAGTTCCTAAATTCCTAAAATTTTAGGTTTTTGTAAGTCTCAGGTTCCCCCACTTCTTAAGATTTCAAATTTCTTTAAATCTCAGACTTTCCAAGATATCAAGTTACCCAAATTCTCAAGTTCCTTAAGTTTTCAGGTTCTTTAAAATCTCAGGTTTTACAAGATCTCTCAAAATTCTGAGGTTTTTGCAGTTTCAGGTGTTTCAAAATCTCAAAATCTCATCTCAAAATTTCAGGTTTTTGTAAATCTGAGGTTCCCCCACTTCTTAAGATTTCAAATTACTTTAAATCTCAGATTTTCCAAGATTTCAAATTACCGAAATTTTCAAGTTTCTTAAGTTTTCAGGTTCTCTCAGATATCAGGTTTTCCCGGATCTCAAAATTCTGAGGTTTCTGAAGTTTCAGGTGTTCCAAGATCTCAAGTTCCTACAGTTCTCAAATTTGGTGTCTCAAATCGGAAAGTTCCAAAATTTTTGCAAGATCTCACATTGCCCAAATTCTCAAGTTCCTTAAGTTCTCGGGTTTTTTAAGATCTAAGGTTTTCCGAGATTTCAGGTTCTTCAAGATTTCAAGTGTTTCCAGATCTCGAGCTTGGATTCTCAACTTCTCAGGTTGTTAGGTTCCTCAAGGTCTAAAATTCGCTTAGTTCTCAGATTTTCCAAAAACTTAAGGTAATGCAGTTCTCAAATTGACAGGTTTTCCAATTTCAATATTATTTTCTTCCAATCACTAATTACATTGCTCTCTTATCGTTTGGTAAAGTGGGTAAAGTATTCGGAACACCATATCAAAGGCAAGTTTTTTTCTTGTTTGTTAGCAGGTTTGCAAAATTTGTAAGACTTTTATTTACATCATATATGTATAGTGGCACCTAAGTACATATATTTTGCGATAAATATTTATGCAAACTTTACATTGCATCTTTTAACAACAAATCCCGGAATTACAATAAAAGATTAGATAATAAAATATTCTCCGAATGATTTGACTGTCTAGCAGTTCAAATATTGATGGAATCCTTTTGCTTTAAAATAATCCAAAACAGGTAATTTTGGGCACAAAAAGTGTTCTGGGACGATGGTAGAAAAAATCTTGCATGCAACACAGTTAAAAGTGATACGGCAATTTTTGGCGTCACGTGCAGTAAACACTCGTTGCATAAATAAATATTTTGTTCACCCAGTTTAGCATTATGTAATTAAGCATTCTTACTTCAAACTCCATTGAAGTATAAAATTGAATAAAATACTAAATATTGTAACGTGGCCTGAGCCGGGCGGGTTCGTGGATTTAAAGAATACGTGCACTACCGAAGTTAGTAATTTACGCCGTTCGCCCCCTTTTTATACCCCTCCTAGTGTTTTCGATCTCTTCTGTTCTGGAATGATGACATCATCCTTCCGACGCGACCGAACGTTCTCGAGTGATGACATCATCCGGTGCAGCCGTCGCGTGGTTTAGACCTAGAGTACCTTCTGGGCTGATGACAGCATTCTATGTCAACATTCAGGTGGTTGTCCCGGCACAGATGACATCAATAAATGAATAAATGATGACAATAAATAAAATATTAGTGAATTTTTTAGTGTTGCATTGTAAATAAATTGATTTTATTGAAACCGTGTGTCGTCTGCGTTGATTTTGACGGTGAGTAAAATCTGCGTAGTTGAAAGTTATCAAAACACTGACTACACCGTTTGTACCGATGGTGTACCTCAGCAAACTGTATTGTCTCAAATAGTTTATGATTCTATTTTAGTTTTTTGATTGAACAGATTTTAGTATCTATCAAAATCGACGCGGACGACGATAATGAGCCAACATTTTTTCTCATTATTTTAATATTAAAAAATAACTTCCATGTTATGTTTAAACAGTTAAATTCAGATGATGGTACATCTATGTTATATTTCATTTCCTTTTTAAGATTTTTTCTTAAGTGGCGCATCCACCATTTTCAAAACTTTTGTCTTATTTATACATATAAATATTAGTAATTTAGTTATCTGAACTCATAATTAAGGACACAAAGTCTTGGAAGTCATATTTATGTCAAACTGAAAATTGAAAATTTGTACTTCTACGCTCTGAGTCACAAAACTAAAGGAAGTAGTTGTCGGTATTCGTAAGTTGTTATGAGCACATTTTCGATACCGGGGAGGGTAAATGATATAGAACCAATACTGGTTCGACAGCCTGCTAGAAATTTACCTCTTGCCAAGAAGGAAGAGCCCGACAACATCAACAAGGAGTGATTAAATCGTCGAGTAGTCCATGCGCCTCGCCGGTTGTTTTAGTAAAAAGAACGAATGGATCAACTAGATTCTGTGTTGACTATCGTCAACTGAACAACGTGACGAAAAACGACAGCTATCCACTCTTCCGAATTGATGATACCTTGGATTTAAAAAGTGGTTACTGGCAAGTCCGTTGTCGTGGAAGTTGGAGTCTTAAAACGTGTGCTGGAAAAACTTGAGGGTCAGGTAGAGAATAAGCAACTGTTGATCCTCAAAAGAATTTCGGAAGCTCCGTTGTGTAGTAGCAGTGTCAAAGACTCTGGAAAGGTCCTACTGGGTGAACTTCAAGGGGGATGTTAAAGGAGGGAGCAGTGTTACGTTCTGGAAGAAATTCGTGATGATTTTGTTGCCATCTCATACGATCGAAATAGTGTTCTGGAGTCTACGGTCGAGCGATCGAGAAATACGACGCGAGATCTGCGTCTGGGTCAGTCAGAAGTCGAAACTACTGGGCGACGCAATCCGCGTGATTCGTGCGAACTGTTTAAATAAATGACCGTTATAACTGAAATCTGTACATAGATAGGTGCTTTTAATTTCACTTCGCTAACTTTGTCTGATTAGTGTTATCAAGGAGCTGGGTTGCTTCCATATTCACATGTTGAAGTATAGTCGCTGCTCAGTTTCCACATCAAGATTTCTATGACGATGTTTATTCTCGAAATACCATCGTGCATCAACAATTTCCCTAAGCATTTTGTTCTGAAATAACTTCTATGTCGCGCCCCAATAGTTGGATGCCATAGGTCCAAATAGGTCCAAATAGCCAATGCAACTTTTTCCGCTTTAACCCTAGTTCTTCTCTTTTCTTTTTCGCATGAACTTCCCAGTGCAATCTAGCATCCAAATTCATTCCCAGATATTTTGCAGAGTCATGATACTTTTTTAGTGGATTAAATTATGCCTCACTAACTTAATCCTTATCTTTAATGTGTAATTCAGTCCTCAACATATCTTTGCTCTTATTGGTTTTAAATTATTCCGACTCGTGATGGTCTAAATCTCAGAATTGGCCTATGCTTTCGAATGATGGTTTCACAGAATAATTCTTGAGGTAGCCGTCGCACTCTTACTTTATCCTCCATTTTTTTTTTTGCAATGAAACGCCCCAATTTCATTATTTTCTATTTTTTTTTTAATAAATAAGTAGAAATAAAAATTTCCCACTCCATTTAAAGACCAAAATATTTTACTCCTGAATCCTACAGTATCTATACTAACTTACGGTACCCACCTAAACTAATTCACCAACAGAATAATGAAAAACTAAAAACAACGCATAGATATAATATGGAAAGAAAAACAACAACACACCTACTAGAAAAAAGAACAGATAGGCCAAGAAAAATGTGAATAGCCCTTCATGAATAGCTTCGTAATTAAGTAATAAATAATTATTTACGTTCCGCAGCTTGAATAGGAAACAAACTAGGATACATTCTCCTGCGATTTTAATACCAATAAAATACTGGCCCCGCAATCACCATCATTCAAATCTCTGAATTTCCGAGCTTCTCCCCGGAGTCGTCGTCCGGCTGGGTCTAGTTGCTGCCGCGGCCGCCGCAGCGCTGGCGCAGTTTCGCATTCGCTCCATCTCTTGCAGGAATCGTTCCGAAGCTCGCAGTCGGCGAGTCGACGGAGAGCAGTGAACTCACTCGAATCCTGCTGCGACCTCAATAATGACTGTATAATCCTGCAGCAATTAAATAACGCTGGCGATTCTTCTTCGGTCGCGGGTTGTACGCTTGATCGCGTATCGAAATCACCAGTGATCGGTCAGTGAAAGTGTCTTTTTTGGTGGTTTTGTGTGTTTCTGCAGCGCTCGCAGCGTAAGTTTTACAAATCTGCCATAGTTCTTATCGATAAGTAATTGCACATGCGGCTGCGGTGCTCAAGGACGTGTCAAAATCGCTATTGCACTTACGGTTCACGCCTAGTTTTGCGGCAAAATTAATCGATTTTTGCGAAATCGATAGGGGAGACCGCGCGACGTTGGATGGATTGGAAAACGATTTTAGCTCTCGACACCAGGAAGACCACGATGTTCCTGCGGACTAGGTCAATTACATCAAGGGTGGTTCCCGCAATTACCGATTGCCGCCAATTAGCATCTGGGAATGCAGTTACATCAGTTTTTAATTCAACTTTAATTAATTTTTTGTTCGCGAGACCCATTGTTGGGTTTTATCCATGAGATCTGCGTGGGTTCTCGTATTTATGTCGAAATGAGAATTATGTAAATGCAAATGGCTAGTTTAGCCTTTTCGGTTGCGATGTTTTAATTGCCTGTCCGAATGCACCAAGGCCGGCGGGCGCCACCAGTCGCTCCTCCCGAAATTTCCTGCGAAATCGCCAGGAAATTCCAGCTTCGCAGGAATGTCTGGTTGCGTCACGGTATTTGAAGAAAAGTGACTATTGAATTTGATCCACCCTGCATCAGTTCTTCGACCGAAACTGCCATTGACGTTTTAATCTCCCAGTCTTGACGAACCATAAAAAATGACAAACCATAAACTTTTTTTTTCTGAAAATTCTCTATTCCCGCTGTGTCAAGCTGCGTGAGATTGTTAACACAACGCGTTTTAGACGCGCCATGTCCATATTAAGACATGAGCCCACGCTCCTTTGTTTAAAGTTTTTCTTTATGATAAAATTATTATGAAACGTGGTGTTATTGACTTGAGAATCTGAGACGGAGACCGGGAAATTCTTGAAAACTGGCTCCGTCCAGGTGTTGAGGTGTGAACTTGTAAAAATGTGCTTTTACACAAGTCAATGCACAGGAAATAATATACGATAAAAAATTAATTAACGTCAAAATTAATTATATATAAATGTTGTCCTAATTAATAATTAGTAAAGTTTTATTAAACGCTCTTTCTAGAAGTTCGATGTTGGGGCTCCGTTTTCACTCAAACGAATTTGTACCTATAATTTCTAATCAATATTGTAAGCCAATTTGGAGAAACTTTAGTGAATGACTTTTTGAAGTGAAACTTCTGTTTGCACGGGGTAAGCCTATTTCGCGTCTGACACGAAAATGCGTCGCGACACGTAAACGCAAGATCGGCCCGCTATTTTTTTTAAGTTTTTCTTTATGACAAAATGATTATGAAACGTGGTGTTATTGACTTGAGAATCTGAGACAGAGACCGGGAAATTCTTGAAAACTGGCTCCGTTCAGGTGTTGAGGTGTGAACTTGTAAAAATGTGGTTTTACACAAGTCAATGCACAGGAAATAATATACGATAAAAAATTAATTAACGTCAAAATTAATTATATATAAATGTTGCCCTAATTATAATAATTATTTAAGTTTTATTAAACGCTCTTTCTAAAAAAGTATGAGTGGATGTTAAGGCTCCATTTTCACTCAAACGAATTTGTACTTTGTTTAAATTGTGATTCACACAAAATTTTCTCAACAAACCAGGAGAAAATCTACTAGTATCTTTTATAATCAATTTTGTCAGCCAATCGGCCGCAAGTAACCACAAAGAATTATTGTTGATAATTCTAATATTTCGATAAAATAAGCGATAAATTGAAATAATGGTCCCAATTTTGACACCCAATCGGGAGGAAATCTAGTGGGCCCACCCGTCTATGACCATATCTGATGTTATCAGGTATAACAACCAAAATTGACAATTACAAGTCATAGGAAAATTACCAATTGGGGGAAATCTAGTAGGTCCCTCCACTCATGAGCTTCTCTGATACTAGATAGAAGTTATTAAGAGCCAAAATACGCCCTATTTTAAATACATATATATTTACAACTAGCTGACCCGATGAACTTCGCGTTCTATTAAAAGCAATCCGAAGTAGTCATTCAAGAAGAAATGACAGTTTTGTATATAGTCTGATAGTTCAAGGCCATCTGAATCAGAAAGAATAAAGATTCAGATGGCCTTGGATGGTTCCATCACGAACGCCATCTATTAAAAGTAATCTGATAGCGATTCCCATACAAAATTACCTATTTTTAATTTTTCGATTTTTCAGCTGAACTTTAGGGTTGAAACCCAAGAGGGCGCCCCTGGCCCCCATGTCCATGTTTTAATAGTTATTCTGCTATTCGGGGCGGAGACAAATCCAACAAATCAAGTATCATAAAAGCCCTCCTTGAGTTATAAAGTCAAAATACTTTACGACCTATTCTCATACCTACCAAATATATAAAAAAAGAATCATAAAACACAAGGGGGACCCATGTCCATGTGAAAAATAGTTTTAAACCATCCCTGTATTATGACAAACAAAAAAAAATATATTCAAATCCGTAAAGCCGTTTTTGAGTTTTACCGTGACATACGAACGGCGATTCATTTTTATCTAATTATATAGATATTTGCAACCAAAAATATTGGCTAATATTAATCAATCAAAATATGGAACACAAAAGTGACTAATTTCTAATCAATCTTGTAAGCCAATCTGGAGGAACTTTAGTGAATGACTTTTTGAAGTGAAACTTCTTTTTGCTGCTGTAAGCCTAATTTGCGTCCGACGCGAAAATGCGCAGCGTTAGATAATATAAGTAGGGGGATATTTTATATTTTACCTCTTCTCTCCGCTGGCAGCTGCGTCATATATCCCAACTAACTGCTGCTTGCTTTTGGCGTGGTGTAAGCCTAATTCGCGTCGGACACGAAAACGCAAGATCGGACCGTGGCGCGAAAATTTTTGACCGGGAGGTGAGCGCAAGCGGCAGCTAGTCGACGGTAAGATTTGGGCACGGGGTAAATCTAATTCGCGTCCGACACGAAAATCCGTAGTATTTCATGTCCGCTCAAATAACTACCAAAATAATTTGTACACTTCTATGGGGCTATTTTTGGATTAATTCATGGTTCTAAAAGCACTTTGTGCTGATTTCGACGGGCATTTTCACAAAGTAGACACTGACTTTTGTTCCTTTTAAATTGTGATCTAAATCAAGTAGGTAGATGTAGACTGTAAATGACAGAAGGATTAATTTAATGAATGTAGAGTGCATGAATGGTGTACCAATGGAATCCTGGGAAGTGATGTTATAAGTTTTCAATAAAAAGTTCGCACAATTCGTCTTACATTATATAACCAGTATATAGAGCAACCAATATTATTTAATAAAATATAACCAGAGAGAGAACACCAGTCTCTTGATGCTGCTATTCGCTATACTGAATGGTTCAGGAATAATACTCGTTATTTCATTCACAGATCTTACTTTTTTTTTGCATCAAACTGTTAGTTGTCGTTGTCTTCATTACACAAACTCTGTCCTGAATGAATGACGGGTCAACGATTGTTCCCAATTGGCTGACAATGTGGTTTGTGAACAACAGTCGTTATCTTTGTTTTTTAAATTGTTGATAACCTGAATACATTTATCATAAATAACGCTTTTAACTCATTCCTTGACGTTTTCACCCAAATCCTTTGTGGCAGCGATTTTTCTAATAGTGCTCTTCTCATTAGCGTAAAATTTTAATTGCACGTAAGGAACGATTTTGTTTCTTTGTGGAGGTATTACATTGAATTACACGTTAATGCATGGAGTGAGCGTTTGCAGTTAAATAATACTTGTGATAACACAAAAGGACTGATAACAAACATTATATAGATAGAGTGGAAAAATAAATACTTTAGTGATAAAAAGTCGCTAAATAAAGACAAGTGAATAACGTAAATAATAAAAACGAGGTCAAAATGTAAAAAAAAAATTAAAATGTAGACCTCAGTTTGTGAAATGTCTTGAGAAACGCTGAAGAAGACTGAAGAGTTCTTAAAGTCTCCTGAAACATCCTGCCTAGTCCTTGTTGATTTGAGATGAGTTGAGCATCTTCGTCGAAATACTCCCATCGTCCTCTATTGAGATGAAGCTCGGCACATTTGTCCTAATCAAATTCCATGCCAGTAGGATCTTATGTTTCCGGTCACCGGGTGTACCAGAGCTATAATCCCTTGCACCGCGCAAGGTTAGAGACAATGGCAGCAGTGAGATGCAAAACAAAAGAGGAGTCAAGGAATATTCTTGAAATACTCTTCTTCTGAACGATATCAACTCGGTCCTGTCGGGATGTTATTAAGAACCGAAGATGGATAAGGGAATGATAATATTGTGCCGAATGCCTTAAGATAATTGATCTATAGGTTGTGTTTATATTGAACGTGTCGCGTGTTTAAATAGGTGCAAAGTAGAAAAAAAAATACTGTATGATAGCTGGTTTATAAGGTATTTTGTCGCACTTACTTCTTTAGGGCTCGCTGTACCCTAAAACTTGCAAGCAACGGCTTGATATTATAACGTAATCAAAACGCGAGATAGCATGACATCATCTTTAGGAATATTCCGTACACATCGAGAGCGCGATGATGTCATCAATGGAACTATCTGGAGGCGCCTAGACGGATTAGTTAGATTAGAGAGTTAGTTGTGACGTCACGTCGACTAGTCGAGCATTCAATTTAAAGTAAGCGCTCGTCTCATACCGCTCGAATCTGCAGTGATTGTGAAATGCGCTTACTTTAAATTGAATGCTCGACTAGTCGACGTGACGTCACAACTCACTCACTCACCCACTCACATGTTCAAGAATAGGGCCCAATATGCTATTATGAGATCTCATGTTCATCACTAATTGGAGGAAACTGAGAATTTGAAAAACCTAAAATCTTAAAAAAACTGAGATTTTAGGGAACTTGAGACCTTGACTCACTCAAGATACTGAGAACTTGAAAAGTCAAATTTGAAGAGATTTGTTGAGATTTTGTCTTCACGGAACTTGTGATTTTGAAAAACGGAATCTGAGAACTGGACGGAGTTGAAATTTTGAGATTACTAAGAGAACCTTAGAGTTTGAGAAACAAAACGTTCTGAAATCTTAGGCAACCTGAGAATTTTGGGCAGAAAGAGAATTTGGTCAATTTGATATAATTAGAAAATTTGAGAATGGGGAGAACCTGAGATATTGTCAAACCTGACATTTTAGGAAACTTGGGGCTTTGGGTAACTTAATGACCTTACATCTTTAGATACCAAACTCAGAGAACAGGAGGAACTTGAAATTTTGAAAAATCCTGGAACTAGGCGAACCTTAGACCTTCAGAAACACAGATTGGAACCTATAGAGACACCTGAAACCTTAGGGAACTTGAGACCTTGACTCACTCAAGATACTGAGAACTAGAAAAGTCAAATTTGAAGAGATTTGTTGAGATTTTGTCTTCACGGAACTTGAGATTTTGAAAAACGGAACCTGAGAACTTGAGAACTGGACGGAGTTGAAATTTTGGAATCACTAAGAGAACCTTAGAGTTTGAGAAACAAAACGTTCGGAAATCTTAGGCAACCTGTGAATTTTGGGCAGAAAGAGAATTTGGTCAATTTGATATAATTAGAAAATTTGAGAATGGGGAGAACCTGAGATATTGTCAAACCTGACATTTTAGGAAACTTGGGACTTTGGGTAACTTAATGACCTTACATCTTTAGATACCAAACTCAGAGAACAGGAGGAACTTGAGATTTTGAAAAATCCAGGAACTAGGCGAACCTTAGACCTTCAGAAACACAGATTGGAACCTATAGAGACACCTGAAACCTTAGGGAACTTGAGACCTTAACTCACTCAAGATACTGAGAACTTGAAAAGTCAAATTTGAAGAGATTTGTTGAGATTTTGTCTTCACGGAACTTGAGATTTTGAAAAACGGAACCTGAGAACTTGAGAACTGGACGGGTTGAAATTTTGGGATCACTAAGAGAACCTTAGAGTTTGAGAAACAAAACGTTCGGAAATCTTAGGCAACCTGAGAATTTTGGGCAGAAAGAGAATTTGGGCAATTTGATATAATTAGAAAATTTGAGAATGGGGAGAACCTGAGATATTGTCAAACCTGACATTTTAGGAAACTTGGGACTTTGGGTAACTTAATGACCTTACATCTTTAGATACCAAACTCAGAGAACAGGAGGAACTTGAGATTTTGAAAAATCCAGGAACTAGGCGAACCTTCGACCTTCAGAAACACAGATTGGAACCTATAGAGACACTTGAACCTTAGGGAACTTGAGACCTTGACTCACTCAAGATACCGAGAACTTGAAAAGTCAAATTTGAAGAGATTTGTTGAAATTTTGTCTTCACGGAACTTGCGATTTTGAAAAACGGAACCTGAGAACTTGAGAACTGGACGGATTTGAAATTTTGGGATCACTAAGAGAACCTTAGAGTTTGAGAAACAAAACGTTCGGAAATCTTAGGCAACCTGAGAATCTTGAGAAGAAAGAGAATTTGGGCAATTTGAGATATTGTCAAACCTGACATTTTGGGAAACTTGGGACTTTGGGTAACTTAATGACCTTACATCTTGAGACACCAAACTGAGAGAACAGGAGGAACTTGAGATTTTGAAAAATCCAGGAACTAGGCGAACCTTAGACCTTCAGAAACACAGATTGGAACCTATAGAGACACCTGAAACCTTAGGGAACTTGAAAATTTCAGGAAGCTCAGAATTTGGAGATCTTGAATGAGTCCCGAAGCATCGGTGGAATTCGAATTCTTTACATTATTTGGATTCCTCTATGTTAATTATGAAGTTGTTTTCCACCAAAAAGAGTACCGAAACTTGAAAACCAAAAAAACTTAGCAACCACCTTGACACCGAATCCGCATAAAAATTCCGTCCGACAGCAGGAGCAGCGTCGGCGTCCTGCTGCCGCACCAGCCGCAATAAATAAATGAGGCAAAGACACGCGTTCAATCAAGCTGCCCGCCTGAGTAATATAGTCTTAACTTAAAAGCCCGGCGTTATATGCAAATTGGTCGGTAAATCGCATGCATGTCTCCCGGTCTCGGCTCCTAACATTAATATTGCCATTAGTCGGAGCGATGTGCGATAAATAAGCAGAGATAAATGGCTGTTTTTGTGCAATTAAGCGGGGATTAGAAAAGTCAAGCGGCTGACAATTAGGGGAAGAGAAAGATGCGTGACGGCCGCGAGGGAGAAGAAAAGCAGCAGTCGGAGATGCCGCCTTCGGCCTCTTCTACAAGGTTGATGGTTTTGTCGATTTTTATTGCGGTCGGTCGGCGGAATCCGCTGTGAAATCGGCGAGATTGTTTCTAGTGATGATTCTAGGAATGTCACTGCTTTGCCGAAAACTCGGCTCGTGTCAAAAACCTTGCGAACCACACGCGGTTACCAGTTTTTCGAGCGCAGATCTGTAGGAAGCGGAGTCTATTTACATAACGCCGATAAGCCCTATACAGAGTGTTTGCACAAAAATTCCGACCACTCCATCTTGTCGGAAGCGTCGCGGTTTCACCGGGCTCGCGGCGAGGTTGACCAACAACTGCTACACCTACGTGCTTTTTACGAAAAGTCACGTGACGTAACCTCTCGTGTAGAGGAAACGAGATAAACCATTGCATCATCGAGGAAATGTACTAACGAGCCGTAAAAATCTCTCCGAGACCAGGAACGTCGGCCTTCCACGGGATGAATTTAAGGTCAAAAGTCCCGCCGAGCCGCTGATCGTATTGATGGCATTCCTGCGGAGATACTTTATTGATACCATAAAATATCGTACGCCCTCCGTGCGTGATTTTAATGCCTCCGCTCGCGATTTTTCCGAACTCGGCTCGACGCCGATTTCAATTTCACGGGTTTTAATTTTAATTGGGTTATTAGACGATATTTATCGACGGAGAAAACCTTATCGGGAGTAATGGAGGGAAATTAGCGCGATAATGACATGGAAAATAATTTTAACATGTTAATTTTTACGAGGTTTTTATTCTAATTGGCCGATCGGTATGGACGCAGCGCTTAACCTTGTGCCTTTCTTGGATCTACAACTTCACTAATTGCCACTAGAAGTAATGTGTGTATAGGGGATTTTCCGGAGGGATTTGCATAAGCAAACAAGGAAAAAATTACTGCTTTGTTTTGATGGTGCGAAGTGAGCAAACATTGCGCCACTGATGAAGGCTAATTTAAGTGTAGCACATGCAAGTGCTTTGAATTGGAAAGAAAACATTTTTTACATGAAATTGCCATTTGCTTCCGAGAAACTCTGATGCTCTGACTCACGAGTTCCTTTTCTGCAGCAAAAAAACTTAAATGTGTTCCAAGGACCACTCTCCCTTTCACAATAGTTTAATTATTGTGTTTATAATCCAATCTGATCTAATTGTTAAAAGCTCCAACTCACTTGTTCAACTTTGAAACAGTTTGAATTTGACACTCACTCGCCTACGGTTCAGCATCTCAAAATTTTCCCTGAAATCGGAAGCACAAATTCCGAAAACAATCTGACCCCGTAACCTTCGCCGTTTGTTTTCGTTTTGCATGAACTCCACGACCAACGACCGGAAACCCTCGAACGGAAGTTGAAGGCCTCGTTAACAATGCCCGAAGACAATCGTCCGTTTTTGGCGGATCTTTGAACCTAACGGTGCCGTTATTTATTTTTTCGTACGTGTGCGTGATCTATCGTTTCGGGGCGACATTTGAAAGAATTTGCGACAGGAAATCAATTTCCAAGTTTCTAACTGTTCAGATCGGAATCGATTGTGTCCGCGATTTTTTTCGGGTGTATAGCGTGGGCGTTATCTCGGAATTCGCGCGCTACCGCACAATTAATTTCTGCTCCGTATTTTTTCCTGCGGCGGATCCTGCACGGGACCATCGTAACTGTAAAGCGAGGTCTCTTCTCACGGGGCCGTATCAGGTTGATCGCTTTATCGCCGAAATTTCAGCAGGATGAAAGCGAGCCGTCTGCAGCAGGAAACGCGAAATAAATTAGGCAGGAATAATTAGTGCCCCATTCTACAGTTTCGTTGAAGTTGAACAAGATTGCGTTTGCCTAACTAACACAAACCGCAAATGTCGATTAATTGTTGCAAAATGGAAAATGCGTTACGCAGGAATTGCCACCGTGCTTTCAGCGAAACGCTCAGTGTAATAAACAAAACGCTTTTACGGCGAGGAATATTAATTTGAAAATGCCGTTAAAACGTTCCTGCGGTATTTCGAATTATGGTTCAAATGCGACGCCCAAATGAGTGTTTTTATATCGTGGCAGCAGGAATACTGTTACGACCATCTGTGCGTACCAGTTCGGAGATTACCATAAATGGCACAGTTTTTGATTTTTAAAGAGACAGTTACTTCGCCACTATTGCAACATGAAAAGAGTCGTCGCAGTTTTAACAAATTTATCTATAAATTTTATAACTTGCTATAACAATATGAAGATCTATGATTCTAATTCGGCGCTATGCATATTCAACAACAGTTAGGCTAAGAGAGTTCATTCATTCAAAGTTCCTCCAGTTCTCAAGTTTAGTGTCTTAAATTCAGATTGTGCAAGATCTCAAATTCTCCAAATTGCTAAGTTGCTCAAGTTGTCAGGTTCCGTAAGTTTTCCAAAATCTCAAGTCAAGTTTCCTGAAAATCTTAATTTTGCCAAGATTTCAAATTGTCTAAATTCTCAAGTTTCTTAGTTTTCAGGTTGTCTAAGAATTCTTCGGTTCTTTAAAATATTTAAGATATCAGGCTTTTGCGAATTCTGAGGTTCTTGAAGTTCTCAGGTTCTTTATGGTGTCAGGTTTTTTCTCCGAGCTGAGGTATGTCTAGGTCCCAATTCGTTCTTCTCAAACGCTCAGGTTTCGCTTAGTTCCCAGGTTTCCAAAATTTCAAGTTTCGCTAGCTCTTAAGTTTGGTGTCTCCGTAAGTTGTAAGGTTCTTAAGTAACTCAAATCCCCAAGCTACCTAAAATCTCAAATTGTCCTAGATCTCAAATTACCCAAATTTCAGGTTCTTCAAATTTCAGGTTCCTCCAGTTCTCAAGTTTGGTTTCTCAAGTTTCCAGGTTCTTACGTTACTCAAGCTCTCAAGCTTTCCACAATATCAGTTTCCTCCACTTCTCATGTTCGGATTCTCAGGTTTCTCAAGTTTGGTTTCTCAAGTCTCCAGGTTCTTAAGTTATACTCAAGCTCTCAAGTTTTCCAAAATCTCAGTTTCCTCCACTTCCAATGTTTGAATTCTCAGGTTCTCAGGTTGTTTTAGGTTCTTCAATGTCTCCTGAAGTTGTAAGGTTCTTAAGTTACTCAAGGTCCAAGTTACCTAAAATCTCAGATTGTCTAAGATCTCAAATTACCCTAATTCTGAAGTTTTCAAGCTTTCAGTTTCTTAAATTACTCAAGTTCTCAAATTTTCCAAAATCTCAGTTTCTTCCACTTCTCTTGTCCAAATTCTCAAGCTTCTTAGTTCTCAAGTTGTCTAAGATTCCAGGTTCATCAGATTTTCAGCTTCCTCAAGTTCTTCGGTTTTTTAAGATATTTACGATATCATGCTTTTGCCTGCCTGAGGTTTTTGAAGTTCTCAGGTTCCCTATGGTGTCAGGTTTTGTACGAGCTGTGGTATGTCTAGGGCTCAATTTGTGCTTCTCAGACTTTCAGGTTCGCTTAGTTCCCAGATTTTCTAAAATTTCAAGTTTTTCTAGTTTTTAAGTTTGATGTCTCCGTAAGTTGTAAGGTTGTTAAGTTACTCAAAGTCCCAAGTTACCTAAAATCTCAAATTGTCTTAGATCTCAAATTACCCAAATTTCAGGTGCTTCAAAATTTCAGGTGCCTCCAGTTTTCAAGTTTGGTTTCTCAAGTTTCCAGGTTCTTAAAATCTCAGTTTCCTCCACTTCCCATGTTCGGATTCTCAGGTTCTCAGGTTGTTAGGTTTCTCAAGGTCTAAGGTTTGCTTAGTTCTCAGACTTTCCAAAATCCTAGGGTAATCCAGTTCTCAAATTTGATTTGGTTTTTTAAGTTGTCAGGTTCTTACGTTACTTTGATCAAGTTTCCTAAAATCTCAGGTTTTACAAATTTCTGAGGTTCTTTCACTTCTCAACGATGGTTTCTCAAGTTCCCCGAGATCTCGACTTTTCCAATACTCAAGGTCTCAAATTGTCGGCTTCCTCAAGGTGTCAGGTTTTCTACGAGCTGAGGTATCTCTAGGTCTCAATTTGTGCTTCTTAAACTCTCAGGTTCGCTTAGTTCCCAGATTTTCTAAAATTTCAAGTTTATCTAGTTCTTAAGTTTGGTGTCTCCGTAAGTTGTAAGGTTGTTAAGTATCTCAAATCCCCAAGTTGCCTAAAATCTCACATTGTCCAAGATCTCAAATTACCCAAATTCTCAAGTTCCTTAAGATCTAAAGTTTTCCGAGATTTCAGCTTGTCCAAAATTTTAGGTTCCACCAGTTTTGAAGCTTTCAGTTTCTTAAGTTACTCATGTTCTCAAGTTTTCCAAAATCTCAGTTTCTTCCACTTCTCTTGTTCGGATTCTCATGTTTTCAGGTTGTTGGGTTCCTGAAGGAGGTTTGCCTTAATCCAGTTCTCAAATTTGATTGCTTTCTCAAGTTGTCAGGTTCTTATGATACTTTGAACAAGTTTCGTAAAATCTCATGTTTTCCAAATTTCTAAGGTTCCACTTCTCAACGATGGTTCCTTAATCCTCTTATGATTTCAGATGTTTCAAGATCTCAAATTATCCAAGAGCTCAAATTCCTAAGTCCTCAGGTTTTCTAAGAGTTCAGGTTATTCAGATTCTTATGTTCCTCCAGTTCTCAATTTGTTTCTGTAATTCTCAGGTTCTTAGATTCCTGAAACAGTTCTCAAGTTTTCCAAGGTTTTCAAAAATTCAAGTTCTCAATACAAGTTCTTAAGAGAGCTCTAAAATTTGCGAATTTAATTATATGAAATTGGGAACTGGATAAATTGAGAGTCTGGGAAACGCAGTTATGGGGAATTTGTCAAACAGAACGTGAGGAACAGAAGATTTGAGAATCCGAGAAACAGAATTCTGAAAATCTGAGAAGCTAAGGAACTGAGAACCTGTAAAACCGAAAATCTTTGAAATTGAGAATCTGGCCAAACAAGAAAATGAGTAACCACTTTCCGAAACTTATAAGAGTTTAAATGATGAACTTGAGCATCTGAGAACCTGAAAAAATTGGAATTGAGGAACTAAACTTGTAAAATTGTTCAACTGGGAGCCTGAGAGTATGAGACACGGACATATTGGGAAATTAGAAAATAAAAACCTGTGAAACTGAAAATCTGTACCGAAGAACATGAGAACCTGAGATAATTGAGGAATTAAGAAAGTAAGGAACAACAAAGTAAGTAAGAAAATTAGAAATTGACACCTGGAGAACCTGAGAAATTTTTTGAGAAACTAAAAACTTGATGAACTCCGAACCTCTGAAACTGAAGATTTGAGAAAGTTCAAATTTGAGAAACTGAGAACCTGTACAACTGAGAAATTGGAAATTGAAAATTTGATTAACTAATTTGAGAAAAGAATTGAGGGAATTAAAAAGCTGAGAATCTGAGAAACGGGGAGCTTGAGAACTTGAAAACTTGGAAAAGTTAAACCCCAAGAAATTGAGATAAACCAAAGAATCTTAAAAATTGATTTATGAGGAATCAAAAATCAGAAGTCATAGTCGAAGAATCTTCGAAGTAAGAATAACCTAAGAACCGGTGAAACCGAAAATCTTTGAAATTGAGAATCTGACCAAACAAGAAAATGAGTAACCACATTCCGAAACTTATAAGAGTGTAAATGATGAAATTGAGCATCTGAGAACCTGAAAAAAATTGATTTGAGGAACTAAAAACTTATAAAACTGTTCAACTGGGAGCCTGAGAGTATGAGGCACGGAAATATTGGGAAATTAGAAAATAAAAACCTGTGAAACTAAAAATCTGTACCGAAGAACATGAGAACCTGAGATAATTGAGGAATTAAGAAAGTAAGAAACAAAAAAGTAAGTAAGAAAATTAGAAATTGACACCTGGAGAACCTGAGAATTTTTTTGAGAAACTAAGAACTTGATGAACTGCGAACCTCTGAAACTGAAGATTTGCAAAAGTTCAAATTTGAGAAACTGAGAACCTGTACAACTGAGAAATTGGAAATAGAAAATTTAATGATCTTATTTGAGAAAAGAATTGGGGAATTAAAAAGCTGGGAATCTGACAAACGGAAGGCCTGAGAACTTGAAAACTTGGAGAAGTCAAACTCCAGAAAATTGAGATAAACCAAAAGTCATAATCGAAGAATCTTCTAATTAAGAATAACTTAAGAACCTGTGAAACTGCAGGATCTGATAAAATGAGAGCCTGTAAATTGAGAACCTGAGAATGAACAAGTGAGGACTTGAGAGTCTGAAGAACTAAAAGCGTAACAAATTGAGAACACAGGAAACGGAGGACCTAAGAAGTTCTAAGCCTGAGAAAACAACAAAATGAGACTTCCGGAAAATTGGGAGAATTGCGAAAAACTGAAAACCAAAAAAGCCGACGCAACCTGAGAACTTAAGAAACTTGGGGAACTGAAAAATTGATAAGCTGGGACATAAGCTTGAGAACATGTGAAACCAAGAAATCGAAAGTTGACGGACCAACTGAAAAAGTGGGCCAGAATAAACAGTAATGGTTTAATTTGTTATGAAATCAAAATCACACAAACTTTTAGAAGAGTTACGGTCTCATGACTGCTAAATTGTCCTTATTTCAAATCTCTCCAAGATGGAGAGCAATTAAATTCACATCATAACAGTGCCACAACTAATTACAAATCAATTCGCATAGAGGTAAATCTAAATATTGGAACTCACTTAACGACATAATAATCCACCGCCCATAAATCCAAGACTTATTAATAATCCTGGAATGCTTGTGAGTGGCAAAAACGATTTCCCATGAAAGTAAACAGTAGAATCAGACCAAAACTACTCAATACAATTTTAGATCGGTTTCATCGCTCCAAGAAATCTGATTATGGAGATTACCACGAACTGAACATTATCATGATTAAGTACACAGTTGATTTAATAATTATTCCCTTAACTAGACTTATAAATCAAATCGTAAATCTGAGAATGTTCCCGACAGCCGGCTGGAGTAATCGCACTGTGGAAAAAATGCCATAGAGACGATGTAAATTTATCAATACAATGTTATGACACCAACAACAATAAACGAAAGTAACTATTCAGGCGAAAGCTAATTCTCAAAAACTATAAAAGCAACAATGTTGCTGTTAGTATCAACGCGACACCTGTAATTGTCGGCTGTCTATTAGTGGTATAAATTTAATTTGTTACTTCCAGCCCACATGATTGACATCCTAACTGGCAGCAGGCTTTCGAAAATTATAAGTCTACACTGGCTGTTTAATCAGATCCATATTTTGATACTGACATCTCCATAAAAGCAACAACCTGCAAACTTTATCGAGAATGGAGGAATTTGAAATTCAATTTCGGCAGACGTCATTGTATGCTTCGAAATCCCATTACCACATCGAATTTAAATTTTAAAAGCAAGTCATGGGAAAATTTTTCTTAAAAAAGTACCTGTGACAGTCATTTGCCAGGTTGAGCATATGCTAATCTCTCATCTTCCCGACCTTTTTCCCATCTCGAGCCGGCTAATGACGCAACCAATTTAATCCATGAGTTTGCATCCTCAAGGTCTAATTAATACTCCCCAATTAAAGATATCCGGTATATTATTACGGGACTTTGCAGTGCTGATCGGTAAACGTTTGTCGTAACAGTAATCGGAAGACCCACCAATCAAAAATCTTATGGGAAATCCTAGCCGAAAAAATCCGGACGTCTTCTAACAGTACATAATCACGTCGGCGTAGTCGCACTCTACCTCAACGTCGTCTGTGTGAATCGATTGCTCTTGTGATTTTGTCGTTGACCTCTAGATCGATCTGAATTTGTTACATTGAGACAGTTTCGCGAGTGTGGGATTTGCGTCGGTACTGAATGCATGAGTCGCCTCTTCTGCAGAGATTGGAACGTCAATTTAGAATTTCGGACTTGCACGTTCTGGCTGTGCGGATTAAAAATTCCTGCTGGTTAACGTTGTATTATGCAGAAATGCGTGGTCATCAGATTCGTAGATTGACTTTTTTGGCGTTGCTGGCAATAGTTGTGGACCAAGAGGAAAGTTTGGAATAGTTGGTTGGTTGGTTTTGGCGTGAAATTTAGTTGCACATGCGGATGTCGGACGAAGATAAAACCGCTGATAGAAGAAGCAACCTTAATAACAACTTACATGAAAGATGGAAATCTCGGGTGGACGTTTCGAAAAGGGAACTGTGTTGATAGCATCGAGACAATGGCCGACGGAAAGACAAATAAAAGTGGCACCCACCAAGGACTGATAGACTATTTATTAGTGTCTTCTACATTTAACCTTTGGCCAATAAAAAATTGATAACATTGCAAGAAGCGTGAACAAGATAAAAATCTCTATTAAGTGTTTCAAAAAGGAAACTGTGCAGTGGAAAGAATTTAACACAACAATGAGTCAATTCCGGCATTCCCTAACCGCTCTAGAATTACCAAAACAATTTAACTATGCAAACAAGCGTAGCGAACCTTGCACATAGCGCAGTAAACAAAAAATTTGCAAATACATATACAGGGTGTATCAGTCAAAAATTTTCGATTGTCAGTTTTGACAACTGACATTTACAGAATGAATTGCCTGAACAGTTTGAAAACTTTAAATAATGTTACTGAAAATACAAAAGTCAAAAATTGTCAAATGTCAGTTTTGACAACTACAGAACGAGAAATCAACGGGAGGCAAATTGAAGACATAAAATCCTTTGAGTGAAATTACAAAACTGTCCAAAATAAAAATTGTCAACTGTCATTTTTGATATCACCAGTAAAACGTATTTTATGATTGGGGGTCAGTTTGAAAACTTGAAAAGTCAAAAACGTTCAATTATTGTCAGTTCTGACATACAGAATCAAACTGTCACCGAATTTTGTGATAAATAGTATGTGCTGCTGGAAGTTTTAAAATTTCGAGGATTATCGAGAAAGAGTAATGAGAGGACCAGAAAAATACCATGAGATCATTTAAATTATAAATTAGAGTAGGCTGTGGAATTTAAATTCAAAAAATTTAAAAATTTAATAAATTTAAAATTTGAATGTCAAAGTGGCTTAAAAAAAACGGCAACAGAATTGTGAACAGAAGTGTTTTTTTTTATAGAACGCTATGTTAAAGGTTATTCGAAATGCCAAAATTTTCACTTTGAACATTTGCTGTAATTCTCAATAAACCTACATTATTTGTTAATATTTTATTTTCTTTAAATTAAAACAATTTAACATGAGAAACATAAACGTCGCAATGTTTACCATAACCTCAAATTTTACTCTCTCAGTCCATTTGCAGGCTGGGCCATTGCATAAAAAAACGCCTAGTCTAATTTATAATTTACTAGATGGCCCGTACCGGCTTCGCACGGTGTTTTTATTTCATTATTTTATTCAATAAGGAATGGAATTTTGAAAAACCGTTTCTTAGTGAGCGCCTACGTGGAAGAATAAGTCAGTATGCAAAGTTTCATTCCAATCGGTTCAGTGGATCCAAAGATTAACCCCCACCCCGTTACCCCTCTTAGGAATGGAATTTTGCAAAACCGTTTCCTAGTGAGCTCCTACGTGGTAAAATAAGTGTGCAAAGTTTCATTGCAATCGCTTCGATGGATCCGGAGATTTCGTCATGAGTCAGTCAGTGAGTGGTATTTGGATTTTATATACAGGGTGTTATGGAAGTCCTAGCAGAAAATTTAACTACAAGTAGGACTCGTCAAAATAAACATTTTTTCTATCTACCACAACATTTTTCTAACCCCTTATTTCACCCTCCGCCTATGCAGACATGAACTTGAATGCAGCAGAACGTTTTTGCCGAACGAGGTAAACACCCAAAGTTTTTTTGGACAAAAAATTTGTTAGTAAATTTTAGTTATCAGTTGAGTGTCGCGCCGCTATGTATTGTTATGATGTGTGCTCGATTCTTGTGCTCGCTGATTATTTTTTGACAGAACATATGAATCTACATTAATTTAGTCTTAAAAGGAAGAATGTCGATGAATCAAAGTGGAGTAAATTTAAATATTTTCAAATCAAACTCCACAAACTTTAATAAACGTAAATTATAATAGGAACATGTTTTGGGAGACAACCACTCCCATCTTCAGCGCTTAAAGAATATTTAAATTTATGACGTTATTTTTAAATTTAATACTTTTCTTATCCCAAATTCTGAGATCACAAGATTTAGTATGTTTCAAATATAGTAAGATTTCAGGAGTTCGGGAACTCGAGATTTTTAAGATTATTTAGGAGTTTAACGACTAAAATTTTAGTAACCTGAAAATTTGAGGAACCTTAAAACCCCTCACTAAACTGAAAACTGAGAAGTCTAATTTGTGAACTGGAAGAATCTGAGAATTTGCGAATGTCGAGCGCCGATACCGTTGTTAACCGAAGAACCTGAGAAACCTATCTGGAGGAACCCAAAAATCTGAAGAATTTGAGATATTGGAAAACTGAATTTGAAGTACCTGAAATCTTAAGGAACCTGAGAAAGTAAGGAGCATAAAAACCTGAGAACTTAAGAAAAGGGGTTAAGGAGCGGGAAGCTTGAAATTAGAAGAATTTTAATTCTAGAAACTTGCTAATTTAAGGAGTTTGAAGAACTTAAGAAATTAAGAGGTAGGAACTTGAGAAACTTACAGAGCTTTGGTGACTAAAATTTGAGAAACCTGAACGTTTGAGAAACTTTAATACCTTAAGTATGTCAAGGAACTGAAAACCTGAGGTGCCCAGCAAACCTGAAAATTTGAGTAACCTTAAAACCCCTCAGGAAAGTGAAAACTTGAGAAGTCTAATTTGTGAACTGGAAGAATCTGAGAATTTGCGAATGTCGAGCGCCGATACCGTTGTTAACCGAAGAACCTGAGAAACCTATCTGGAGGAACCCAAAAATCTGAAGAATTTGAGATATTGGAAAACCTGTTATCCGAAGAAACCTTGAGTAAGGTAAGAACCTGAGAACTTAAGAACTTTAGGACGGACCTGAAATCTTGGGAAACTTGACAACTTAGGAACCTTTAGACCTTGAGAACTGAAGGAACTTGGGAATTTGAAGAACCTGAAATCTCAAGGAACCTGAGAAAGTAAGGAGCATAAAAACCTGAGAACTTAAGAAAAGGGGTTAAGGAGCGGGAAGCTTGAAATTAGAAGAATTTTAATTCTAGAAACTTGCTAATTTAAGGAGTTTGAAGAACTTAAGAAATTAAGAGGTAGGAACTTGAGAAACTTACAGAGCTTTGGTGACTAAAATTTGATAAACCTGAACGTTTGAGAAACTTTAATACCTTAAGCATGTCAAGGAACTGAAAACCTGAGGTGCCCAGCAAACCTGAAAATTTGAGTAACCTTAAAACCCCTCAGGAAAGTGAAAACTTGAGAAGTCTAATTTGTGAACTGGAAGAATCTGAGAATTTGCGAATGTCGAGCGCCGATACCGTTGTTAACCGAAGAACCTGAGAAACCTATCTGGAGGAACCCAAAAATCTGAAGAATTTGAGATATTGGAAAACCTGTTATCCGAAGAAACCTTGAGTGAGGTAAGAACCTGAGAACTTAAGAACTTTAGGACGGACCTGAAATTTTGGGAAACTTGACAACTTAGGAGCCTTTAGACCTTGAGAAAGATTACTTGATAACTGAAGGAACTTGGGAATTTGAAGAACTTGAAATCTTAAGGAACCTGAGAAAGTAAGGAGCATAAAAACCTGAGAACTTAAGAAAAGGGGTTAAGGAGCGGGAAGCTTGAAACTAGAAGAATTTTAATTCTAGAAACTTGCTAATTTAAGGAGTTTGAAGAACTTAAGAAATTAAGAGGTAGGAACTTGAGAAACTTACAGACCTTTGGTGACTAAAATTTGAGACACCTGAGCGTTTAAGAAACTTTAATACCTTAAGTATGTCAAGGAACTGAAAACCTGAGGTGCCCAGCAAACCTGAAAATTTGAGGAACTTTAAAACCCCTCAGGAAAGTGAAAACTTGAGAAGTCTAATTTGTGAACTGGAAGAATCTGAGAATTTGCGAATGTCGAGCGCCGATACCGTTGTTAACCGAAGAACCTGAGAAACCTATCTGGAGGAACCCAAAAATCTGAAGAATTTGAGATATTGGAAAACCTGTTATCCGAAGAAACCTTGAGTAAGGTAAGAACCTGAGAACTTAAGAACTTTAGGACGGACCTGAAATCTTGGGAAACTTGACAACTTAGGAACCTTTAGACCTTGAGAACTGAAGGAACTTGGGAATTTGAAGAACCTGAAATCTTAAGGAACCTGAGAAAGTAAGGAGCATAAAAACCTGAGAACTTAAGAAAAGGGGTTAAGGAGCGGGAAGCTTGAAATTAGAAGAATTTTAATTCTAGAAACTTGCTAATTTAAGGAGTTTGAAGAACTTAAGAAATTAAGAGGTAGGAACTTGAGAAACTTACAGAGCTTTGGTGACTAAAATTTGATAAACCTGAACGTTTGAGAAACTTTAATACCTTAAGCATGTCAAGGAACTGAAAACCTGAGGTGCCCAGCAAACCTGAAAATTTGAGTAACCTTAAAACCCCTCAGGAAAGTGAAAACTTGAGAAGTCTAATTTGTGAACTGGAAGAATCTGAGAATTTGCGAATGTCGAGCGCCGATACCGTTGTTAACCGAAGAACCTGAGAAACCTATCTGGAGGAACCCAAAAATCTGAAGAATTTGAGATATTGGAAAACCTGTTATCCGAAGAAACCTTGAGTGAGGTAAGAACCTGAGAACTTAAGAACTTTAGGACGGACCTGAAATTTTGGGAAACTTGACAACTTAGGAGCCTTTAGACCTTGAGAAAGATTACTTGATAACTGAAGGAACTTGGGAATTTGAAGAACTTGAAATCTTAAGGAACCTGAGAAAGTAAGGAGCATAAAAACCTGAGAACTTAAGAAAAGGGGTTAAGGAGCGGGAAGCTTGAAACTAGAAGAATTTTAATTCTAGAAACTTGCTAATTTATGGAGTTTGAAGAACTTAAGAAATTAAGAGGTAGGAACTTGAGAAACTTACAGACCTTTGGTGACTAAAATTTGAGACACCTGAGCGTTTAAGAAACTTTAATACCTTAAGTATGTCAAGGAACTGAAAACCTGAGGTGCCCAGCAAACCTGAAAATTTGAGGAACTTTAAAACCCCTCAGGAAAGTGAAAACTTGAGAAGTCTAATTTGTGAACTGGAAGAATCTGAGAATTTGCGAATGTCGAGCGCCGATACCGTTGTTAACCGAAGAACCTGAGAAACCTATCTGGAGGAACCCAAAAATCTGAAGAATTTGAGATATTGAAAAACCTGTTATCCGAAGGAACCTTGAGTAAGGTAAGAACCTGAGAACTTTAGGACCGACCTGAAATTTTGTTAAACTTGACAACTTAGGAACCTTTAGACCTTGAGAAAAATTACCTGAGAATTGAAGGAACTTGGGAATTTGAAGTACCTGAAATCTTAAGGAACCTGAGAAAGTAAGGAGCATAAAAACCTGAGAACTTAAGAAAAGGGGTTAAGGAGCGGGAAGCTTGAAATTAGAAGAATCTTAATTCTAGAAACTTGCTAATTTAAGGAGTTTGAAGAACTTAAGAAATTAAGAGGTAGGAACTTGAGAAACTTACAGACCTTTGGTGACTAAAATTTGAGACACCTGAGCATTTGAGAAACTTTAATACCTTTAAGTATGTCAAGGAACTGAAAACCTGAGGTGCCCAGCAAACCTGAAAATTTGAGGAACCTTAAAACCCCTCAGGAAACTGAAAACTTGAGAAGTCTAATTTGTGAACTGGAAGAATCTGAGAATTTGCGAATGTCGAGCGCCGATACCGTTGTTAACCGAAGAACCTGAGAAACTTATCTGGAGGAACCCAAAAATCTGAAGAATTTGAGATATTGGAAAAGCTGTTATCCGAAGAAACCTTGAGTAAGGTAAGAACCTGAGAACTTAAGAACTTTAGGACGGACCTGAAATTTTGGGAAACTTGACAACATAGGAACCTTTAGACCTTGAGAAAAATTACCTGAGAACTGAAGGAACTTGGGAATTTGAAGAACCTGAAATCTTAAGGAACCTGAGAAAGTAAGGAGCATAAAAACCTGAGAACTTAAGAAAAGGGGTTAAGGAGCGGGAAGCTTGAAATTAGAAGAATTTTAATTCTAGAAACTTGCTAATTTAAGGAGTTTGAAGAACTTAAGAAATTAAGAGGTAGGAACTTGAGAAACTTACAGACCTTTGGTGACTAAAATTTGAGAAACCTGAGCGTTTGAGAAACTTTAATACCTTAAGTATGTCAAGGAACTGAAAACCTGAGGTGCCCAGCAAACCTGAAAATTTGAGGAACCTTAAAACCCCCCAGGAAACTGAAAACTTGAGAAGTCTAATTTCTGAACTGGAAGAATCTGAGAATTTGCGAATGTCGAGCGCCGATACCGCTGTTAACCGAAGAACCTGAGAAACCTATCTGGAGGAACCCAAAAATCTGAAGAATTTGAGATATTGAAAAACCTGTTATCCGAAGGAACCTTGAGTAAGGTAAGAACTTGAGAACTTTAGGACCGACCTGAAATTTTGTTAAACTTGACAACTTAGGAACCTTTAGACCTTGAGAAAAATTACCTGAGAATTGAAGGAACTTGGGAATTTGAAGTACCTGAAATCTTAAGGAACCTGAGAAAGTAAGGAGCATAAAAACCTGAGAACTTAAGAAAAGGGGTTAAGGAGCGGGAAGCTTGAAATTAGAAGAATTTTAATTCTAGAAACTTGCTAATTTAAGGAGTTTGAAGAACTTAAGAAATTAAGAGGTAGGAACTTGAGAAACTTACAGACCTTTGGTGACTAAAATTTGAGAAACCTGAGCGTTTGAGAAACTTTAATACCTTAAGTATGTCAAGGAACTGAAAACCTGAGGTGCCCAGCAAACCTGAAAATTTGAGGAACCTTAAAACCCCCCAGGAAACTGAAAACTTGAGAAGTCTAATTTGTGAACTGGAAGAATCTGAGAATTTGCGAATGTCGAGCGCCGATACCGTTGTTAACCGAAGAACCTGAGAAACTTATCTGGAGGAACCCAAAAATCTGAAGAATTTGAGATATTGGAAAACCTGTTATCCGAAGAAACCTTGAGAACTTAAAAAATTTAGGACGCACCTGAAATCTTGGGAAACTTGACAACTTAGGAACCTTTAGACCTTGAGAAAAATTACTTGAGAACTGAAGGAACTTGGGAATTTGAAGAACCTGAGAAAGTAAGGAGCATAAAAACCTGAGAACTTAAGAAAAGGGGTTAAGGAGCGGGAAGCTTGAAATTAGAAGAATTTTAATTTTAGAAACTTGCTAATTTAAGGAGTTTGAAGAACTTAAGAAATTAAGAGGTAGGAACTTGAGACACTTACAGACCTTTGGTGACTAAAATTTCAGAAACCTAAGCGTTTGAGAAACTTTAATACCTTAAGTATGTCAAGGAACTGAAAACCTGAGGTGCCCAGCAAACCTGAATATTTGAGGAACCTTAAAACCCCTCAGGAAACTAAACTTGAGAAGTCTAATTTGTGAACTGGAGGAATCTGAGAATTTGCGAATGTCGAGCGCCGATACCGTTGTTAACCGAAGAACCTGAGAAACCTATCTGGAGGAACCCAAAAATCTGAAGAATTTGAGATATTGGAAAACCTGTTATCCGAAGAAACCTTGAGAACTTAAAAAATTTAGGACGCACCTGAAATCTTGGGAAACTTGACAACTTAGGAACCTTTAGACCTTGAGAAAAATTACTTGAGAACTGAAGGAACTTGGGAATTTGAAGAACCTGAGAAAGTAAGGAGCATAAAAACCTGAGAACTTAAGAAAAGGGGTTAAGGAGCGGGAAGCTTGAAATTAGAAGAATTTTAATTTTAGAAACTTGCTAATTTAAGGAGTTTGAAGAACTTAAGAAATTAAGAGGTAGGAACTTGAGACACTTACAGACCTTTGGTGACTAAAATTTCAGAAACCTAAGCGTTTGAGAAACTTTAATACCTTTAGTATGTCAAGGAACTGAAAACCTGAGGTGCCCAGCAAACCTGAATATTTGAGGAACCTTAAAACCCCTCAGGAAACTGAAAACTTGAGAAGTCTAATTTGTGAACTGGAGGAATCTGAGAATTTGCGAATGTCGAGCGCCGATACCGTTGTTAACCGAAGAACCTGAGAAACCTATCTGGAGGAACCCAAAAATCTGAAGAATTTGAAATATTGGAAAACCTGTTATCCGAAGGAAGTTGAGACCTTGAGTAAGATAAGAACCTGAGAACTTAAGAACTTTAGGACGGACCTGAAATTTTGGGAAACTTGACAACATAGGAACCTTTAGACCTTGAGAAAAATTACCTGAGAACTGAAGGAACTTGGGAATTTGAAGAGCCTGAAATCTTAAGGAACCTGAGAAAGTAAGGAGCATAAAGACCTGAGAACTTAAGAAAAGGGGTTAAGGAGCGGGAAGCTTGGAATTTGAAGAATTTTAATTCTAGAAACTTGCTAATTTAAGGAGTTTGAAGAACTTAAGAAATTAAGAGGTAGGAACTTGACAAACTTACAGACCTTTGGTGACTAAAATTTGAGAAACTTTAATACCTCAAGTATGTCAAGGAACTGAAAACCTGAGGTGCCCAGCAAACTTGAAAATTTGAGAAATCTAATTTGGGGGGACAGCGTCGTTAACCTATAACCTGAGAACTCGAGAAGTTAAGAACTTAAGGAACCTGAGATCCTGTAAAACTTTCAAGCAAGATAAAAATCTCTGGTAAGTGTTCCAAAAAAGGAAAGTGAAAAACCACTTCAACGCGTGGTCGGGATTCACCAGCTCGTTAGCGACACAAACAAAGAGTTTAGCACCGGGTCCCTAAACATTTTATAATTACCAAAACAATTTTAACTATGCAAACGCCTCCCAGAACAATAAAAAACAACCGTCACTTTCATTTCTTCTCGGGCACGTTTATGAATTATTGTCAGTCGTGTGAAAAAACCCCAATTAACCGAATTATTCAAATGACCACGTGCAAGTTGCGTTAGCAGAAACGAAAGTAAAACCGCGAAAAAGCCGCTCCGGCGGATCGATTCGTCTTAGCCATTTTCTCCAAGTCGACTTAAACTGTTACTTAAGTGTAACCTGCGGTAACAGCATCGCCATAGCATCTTTTTGCCCGTCCGCGATTACCATGATGGAAATTGAGCACTTTACACTAAATATGACCACAGTTAGGTTTTATTATTACATTAAGCGTGTTGAAACGCAAAATGCATATCGGTACGAAGCGGAAGGACTAATACAGTTAGATGGATTTTTGTGCTTAATATGGGATTGGGGTCAATGCGGTAATCGCGACACATGCCGGCGACAATGGGTTCCGAATTTTCACTTTATTATAATTAGAGGGGCGTTGCGACATGGAGTGAAACCGTAATGGGAAAATTGCGCTGAATGTAGGAAAAGAGGTTGAAATGTTGGAAGTCGTTTTTCACTTGAGACGTAAATGGTGCGGTGAAAAGATTCCAGAGAGATGGGGCCGGCTTTCCGATAAAGCAGAGAAAATGTACCATATGGGGAAACTTTGATTGTTTTCTTAAAGCTGCATAGAGAGGAAATACCTAACGATCAGAGGACGAGCTATAGGAGGACCGAATTTGACAAATTAGCTGACGGGGAGCACAACAAGGAGACTTTTTTCTTCAGGGCAAGAGTTGATAGTAAAAATCATTTCCCAAATTAAAGAAATAGAAAGTCCTTCAAAGTCTCTTTGTTAAAACTATGAATGTTTCTAAATTGTGATTGCCAACGTTGTAAACGCCCAGTACCTCATTAGCGAAGAGGAAGACATTAACCTCAAGAAAAAGACAAGAATAATGTGCTCGGTGCATTATAGAACCCAACACTCCATTTTGATGAGTTCCCTCTCACTACGCAAATTGAAACAACACTCGCACATGAAAGACTTCTAATTACAATTTCTGACTCATGAAATAAACAATGTCGTTAAGACTTGACAAAGTCTGTTAATACACCTTTGTAATCAAATGCAAATGGATCTGCTATTGCTTATTCCAACCTTGAATGGAATTGTGAATCACAAAGGTGTAGCTTCAGAAAAACCACAGATAACAATATATATATATATTTTTATTATAGGGGAAGCTCCTAAGTGCCTTCGCTCCTTTAGACCTTCAATCAAATCGAGTAAGTTCCCTGTATTTTTATTTTAAAAAAAATTATTATCTTCTGATTCTGTGCTTGGAAGAGTGCAATAACATTGGCCTCCAAAAATTGAAGACGACGTATACCAAGTTGAACAATCTGACATAATTGATTTTAAGTTTCTTGGTAATTTAATAATAGAAATAAAAAAATTAGTGCCGGGGACAAAAAGTTAATTGGCTGATGGTTCCTATGGAAAATACGACCTGAATTGTTTTTCTTCCAGCTGTGACGACAATGTGGATGAAAAAGGTATCGAAATTAATATGCAACGGGATAATTTGAGATCATTTTCAATTAGGAAGTTTTGTAGCTTAATCCGTTAACTGAACTGAAAAAATTAAAATTTACTTCTACACTTTTCATTATATTGCTTCATTTCCCCATTTCGTTAATAATTTTATATGTAAAGCATTTCGTATTTCGCTATTCGACTCCATTTCTTCTTCGTTATTTATTATAACTTTTAACTTGTTAAAATAATTTTGAATTTGTGTTTTCATAATGCATTTCGTTTAAAATGTCTATTTTTTTAATATTATATTGCACTTCGTTACTTCTCATTTTCCAAGATGTCAAATTCTCCAAATTCTTTCTGAAGTATTCAGGTTTTCCTAGATCTCAGGTCTCAATTTTAGTTTCTCAAGTCCTCAGATCGTTACGTTTCAGGTTTGGTGTCTCAAGTCGTAAGGTTGTTAAGTTACTCAAAGTCCCAAGTTACGGTAAGAACCTGAGAACTTAACAACTTTCGGAAGAACCTGAAATTTTGGAAAATTTGAGAACTTAGGAACCCATAGATCTTGAGAAACATTACATGATAACTGACGGAACCCGGGAATTTGAAGACCCTGAAATTTTAGGGTACCTAAGAACGTAAGGGACATAAAAACCTGAGAACCTGAAAAATTTGCTAATTTAAAAATCTGAAGAACTTAAGAAATTAGGAGATAGGAACTTGAGAAACTTACAGACCTGAGGACTGGAAAAGATTATTTTGAGAACTGGAGGAATCTAAAAAGTTTGGGAAACCTGAGAGCTTTGGTGATTAAAATTTGAGAGACAGGAACTTTAGAGCCTTAGTGATGTCAGGAAACTTAGGTACCCAGCAAACTTGAAAATTTGAAAAATCTCAATTGTGCGGACAACGTCGTGAACCTAAAACCCGAGAATTTGAGAAACCTACCCCGAGAACTGGAGAATCTGAGAATTTGAAAATTTTGAGAAAGTGAAATTGTCTAATTTCTTAATATTATATTTCGTTATTCCACCTTTTTGTTATTTTGAATCGCAGTTTTTTCGGTTCATCTCAAGTTTGCCAAGAATCTCAAGTTCTTTAAGACATCAGATTTTCAAAGATCTCAAATTCTGAGGTTCCTGAAGTTTTCAGGTTTTCGAAGATCTCACGTTTCTAGGTCTCAATTTGTGTTTCTCAAGTTCTCAGGTTGTTACGTTAAGGTTCGCTTAGTTCCTAGGTTTTTCAACTTCCTCCAGTTCTCAAGTTTGGTGTTTCAAGTCGTAAGGTTCTTAAGTTCCCAAGTTTCCCAAGAGCTCAGTTTTTGGAAAATATCAGGTTCCTCCACTTCTCAAGATCTCAAATTGCCCAAATTCTCAAGTTCTCTAAGATTTGAGGTTCCTCCATTTCTCAAGTTATTAGGTACTTAAGATACTTAAGGTCTCAAGTTTTCCAAAATCACAGGCTCCTCTATTTATCGAATTTGGATTCTCAAGTTTTCATGTTGTTAGGTTACTCAAAGTCTAAGGATAGCTTTATTTCCAAATTCTCAAGTCAATTCAGTTTTCAAATTGACAGGTCCTTACGTTTCTCAAGGTCTCAAGTTCCAAATCCTTTTCTTAAGTTCTCGGGTTTTTATGTTCATCACGTTCTTAGGTACCCTAAGATTTCAGGTTCTTCAAATTCCCGGGTCCCGTCAGTTATCATGTATGTTTCTCAAGGTCTCAGCTTCCCAAAATTTCAGGTTCGTCCTAAGGTTCTCAGGTTCTTACTGTAACTTAGGACCTTGATTAACTTAAGAACCTTACGACTTGAGACACCAAACGTGAGAACTGAAAGAACTTGAGATTCTGGAAAATCTGAGAACTAAACGAACCTGAGACCTTGAGAAATCTAAGAACTTGAGAAATTGGGGACGACCAATCTGAATTTGAACAACCTTAAATCTTGGCAAACCTGAGATATTAGGGAACCTAAAAATTTGAAGAAATTGATATCTTGAGCTTGAGAACTTATCAAAGGAATTGGGAACTTGAAAACCAAATTTGAGATGATGTGAAGGAACCTGAAATTTTGAAAACCCGAAAAACTAAGAAAATCTTAAGAATTTGAGGAAACTAAGAAGCTGAGAACCTGGGAAACTCACATTGAGAATTTGAAGAACCTGAAATTTCAGAGCACCTGAGAAATAAAGGAACTTGAGACCTTGAGAAACGTAAGGACCTGACAATTTGAAAACTAAATTGACTTGAAAATTTGCAAAACCCGAAAACAAAGCTATCCTTGGACCTTGAGGAACCTAACAACAAGAGAACTTGAGAATCCAAACTCGATAAATAAGGGAACCTGATTTTGGAAAACTTGAGACCTTGAGTATCTTAAGTACCTAATAACTTGAGAACTGGAGGCACCTCAAATCTCGGAAAACCTTCGATCTTAGAGAACCTGAGACATTAAGGAACTTGAAAATTTAGGCAATTTGAGATCTTGAGAAGTGAAGGAACTGAGATTTTAGGAAAGTTGGGAACTTGAGCAACTTAAGAACCTTACGACTTGAGAACTGGAGAAATTTGAAAAACCTGGGAACTAACCGAACCTTAGACCTTCAGAAACATAACAACCTGAGAAACACAAATTGAGGCCTAGAAACGTGAGATCTTCAAAAACCTGAAAACTTCAGAAACCTCAGAATTTGAGATGTTGGAAAATCTGATGTATTAGAGAACTTAAGAATTTGAAGAATCCGAAATTGCGGAAAACCTAAGAATTTATGGAACTTGAGAATTTAGACAATTTGAAATATTGGCAAACTTGAGATGAAGCGAAAGAAACTGAGATTCGAAATAACGAAATGCAATAATAATATTAAGAAATTAAACAATTTCATTTTCTCAAAACTTTCAGATTCTCAGTTTCCTCCAGTTCTCAGGTTAGATTTCTCAAATTCTCGGCTTTTAGGTCAACAACGTTGTCCGCACAAAATCGATTTCTCAAATTTTCAAGTTTGCTGGGTCCCTAAGTTTCCCGACATACCTGCTAAGGCTCTAAAGTTCCTGAAATTCTCAGGTCTTTCAAATTTTAATCATCGAAGTTCTCAGGTTACCCAACTTTTTAGATCCCTCCAGTTCTCAAAATATTTTTTTCCAGTTGTCAGGTCTGCAATTTTCTCAAGTTCCTATCTCCTAACTTCTTAAGTTCCTCAGAGTCCTTCAATTAGCAAATTTTTAGTCTTCAAATTTATGTTTAGTTTAGTGTTCAAACTCTTAGTTCTTAGGTTTTTTAAAATTTCAAGTTCTTCCAGTTTTCAAGTTTAGTGTTTCAAGTTCTCAGGTTTCGCAAGACCTTGAGTTTTTCAAAATTTCAGGTTCCTTCACATTATTTCAAATTTGGCTTTCAAGTTCCCAATTCGTTTGGTTAGTCAAGTTTTCAACCTTTCTAAAATCTCACGTTTACCAAGATATCAATTTCTTCAAATTTTTAGGTTCCCTAATATTTCAGTTTCTCAACTTCTTAGATTTCTCAAGGTCTAAGGTTCGTTTAGTTCTCAGATTTTCCAGAATCTTATTAAGGTTTTCAGCATCTAATTAGATGCTGCATACAATTATTAACGTTTGAAAAAGTGGGCAATGTAATTTTTTTTCTTGTTTGTTAGGTTGGCAAACTTTGTAACACTTTTATTTACATTTGTAAATTATAGCATGTGTAGTCGTTACCTAACTATATTTTGCGATAAAAAATTTATGCAAACTTTTTTGATTTTTATGATCCTGTACCACAAATCCAGAAATTACAATAAAACATTAGACAATAAACATTTCCTGAGTGATTTGATTGGTCAGCAGTTCAAATATCGATGGAATCATTTTGGTACAAAAAGTGTCTGGGACGGTGGTAGAAAAAATGTTGTATGGAGCACGTGTTACAAGTGGTGCAATAAACACTTGTTTTATAAATCAGTATTTTTTCACTGAATATAGCGTATATAATAAATATTACGTACTTTAAACTATTGAGGTTTATGAATAAAATACATAAATATTATCTAATCTTAATCAGTAAATAAAATATTGGTCATTTTTTTAGTGTTGCAGGCTGGAATCAAAATGCTAGCGATTAATATAAGAGTTTCAAAATAAAATGTATTATTTTGTAAAATGTGTCGTCCGCGTTGATTTTGACGGTTACTGCATAAAATGTACCCAATTGAAAGCTATCAAAACACTAACGGTGGTGAACCGTAGAAATCTGCAATGTCTCAATCGTTAATAATAATACTGTAAGTGTAATAATTTGCGATTGGTGATTCAATTTGAGTTTATTGATTAAATAGACTTTAGTAACCATCAAAATCGATGCAGACGACGATTATTACTATTTTTGTTGCCAAATTTTTTTCTCATTATCTTAACATTAAAAAGTAATTAAAATTTACTCCACCAAAGTTTCATCGACATTCTTCCCGTTTATTAAAAAGTAAGTTCGATTTTATATATAAACCGTTAAATTCAGTTTGAAGGTAACGGATGTTTTTTTTTTAATTTGAAGTAATAGTTGTCGGTGACTTTGAATTTCTGTGAACGGGCCACAAACTTTAAAACAATTGCTTCAAATGTCAGAATAATTACTAAATTTGTCAATTTCTTTATTTTTGAATTTAAAAAGTTTGTCCCACAAAAACAACAAAACTTTTGTGGTGGAATCTTATCTTCGTAATGGCCACCGAGTTGATAGTGAATATACTCAATTCAAGCGTACACCCTATCGTCTGCAAGCAGTACATCAACTCCTTCCTGCTGATTATCCTGTACGTGTCCAATACTGTCCTTGGTTTATTAACACTTTTAATGGGAACTTGTTTCTTCAGGGATGAGGCATTTTTGATTATTTTGTTACAAATCTTATTTCCTCATTATAGTTTATTTTTTGGTTTGTTATAACACTACAACTGCTTTTAATCGTATTACCGTGTTGAAGTGTCGATTAATTAAATTAAAAGTGAGGTTAGTCTTAAATTCGGATCTCAAATTCAATAATATTATCACTTCGATGGCACGTTCACAGGTAAACATTCACGGCCAACTTCGACGTCAAATTTTAAAAAACACCCGTTATATTTATGTTATTTTTAATTTTTTTTTATATTTTTTTAATGTAGCACATCCACTATTTTTTAAACTTTTCTGATCAGCGTAAAGAAGTATGAAAAAAGTTTCAAGATTGGTGGAAGCGCCGCTGAAAGGAATGCTTTTGAGGATGTTCACTTTTGTCATTCTACCGCCGCGGACAAAAAATCCTGGACGTCATTTTTCTGTGATTTTAAAATTTGTTGTCACTTTGACGTTTGAACTTGGTAAGATTTGTTCTCTATGACACCTCTCAAATGACAATGTTTTACATTCTATGACAGTAGAATGACTTCGACGGTGACGTCCATGATTTTCTGTTCGCGAGTTGATAAACAGTCTCTGTGGGCTTTCGACGTCAAAAATATCCATCTAACTACATGTAAATTTTGTTTTCCAATCATTTATGAAGACCCGATATATGAAGATTATTTTTTACCTTTAACTTGGCGTAAGGTATGCAAGGTTATGTTTGCCTGATCCAAATTTAATTATACCTGTCAACGATCTGTCAACGGCCAACTTTGATCTAAATCTTGATCACTCCGTAGAATCAGTGCACAGAAGAAAGCTAAAATCACTAAATATAGTACTTCCGTCGGGAAAGTTCAACCTTAGCAGCCGATACAATGGGATTGTAATGGAAATGTAGCAGCTATTTCGCGGAAATTTACTCTTGATGAAATGCGTATCAAACCATGAGTTCCTGCATTGTCAGGCGGAGTGGTATGACTTTGGTGGTGTGAGAAAACAATGACATTGAGATCAGGAATTATTAAGATAAAAAGTTACAGCTGATAGGAAGGATGCCTACAAATGGAGGTCCATAATTGGGACCGATTTAGATTTCTAACTCACACAGCAGAGGAACGAGGAAAATAAAATTGTTGCTAACTAGGGTTGCCAAGGTTGCAATTTGGTTGGACACTAGATTACGTATGGTAGCAATGTAATATCAAGACGTTACAGGAACCTAACTTTACTAATTTGATAGGTTAACCCAAATAACGAGATCTGCATTGTTCATTGTTGACCATTTTAGTTTGGTGAGATGTACACTGTTGGCAGCTCCTTGACAAAAGTCGTACTCGACGAACAACTTCCTCAATAACTTCTTGTCTCCTTTAAGATCACAATACAAATTTAACAGTCCTCGTTAAATTTCTCCTTTTCTTCCTAACGATCTCTCTACTCAACGTCACAGACGTCTAAACGACAGTCTCGCTCTGTTAACTCCCGTCTTCGTTTCCTCCTCGTCTCGATTTTTTCCATCGACTAATTAGTCATCGAACCTCTTGACAAAAAATCTCCGCTTCTCACGGCGAAAATCTCTACGACTGTCCCATCAGCGTCACTCGTATTCTAATCCAGCGTTTAGTAACACCTGGCCACGGCCAGCGACCGGTTCAGCGACTCTCGCAGACATCGAAAAAACGCACAAGAGTGAAAAGTGACCGCCGATTAAATCTTACGACTTAATTGATGGGTGGTGAGTCGAAATCAATTATCTACCAATAGCATAAATACTGCGCTGCTCGTGCTACCAGGAGGGTCGCTGGGGCCGCCGCCGCCATGGGAAATTTGTCGTATTAAAAGTAGTGGAAACGATAAACGAACAAGAGGTGTAGATGGAAGAAACAACGTTGGAATGATGAGCTTAGGAAAAAGGACTTATTAAAGAATGAAAACCTATTAAGCAACTTTAGCTTTCACGGTGGCTCCAAAAGAGGTCGGTCGCTGCAACCCCTAAAAGTGTCCACATCCTACACCGCCCAACCACATCTCCATTCTAGCACTCAGGAATCCACTTCCTGATCTCTAAACTTAAACAAACCTCCACCATTTGTCCGCACTTTTCCTCCGTCTTTATTTTATTGTCGTCCTCCAATAAAATTTTATGCAGTCGTAAATTCGCGTTGCATAATTCGATTATGTGCGCTCACAATCAAACTCGGCCCTCTCGGACAAATATGGCTCGTTTTGTCACAACGACTTTTGGCCTTATGAATCATATAATGGCTTATATAAAATGAGCACCGCCCCATTACGCTTTTTACTCCTCTTTTTTCGTGCACACACAAACTCATTATCCTGCGCTCGTTTCAAGGATTTTTACCACAAGCATTAGAAAAGTAAAAAATGCCCGATACTGGTTTTACTCAATGCGTATTACTGCCAATGAACACCTGCTATTGCTCACCTATGGGTATGTAAACAAAGAAACGACCGCTGAAAAATCGGACCGAAGGCACTCCGTGGCTCGCTAATTGCGCTTTTTCGGAGTGGAAGTGCTCCTGTACCTACTGTTGGCAGGAATAGTTGTTGCTAACCAGATTTTAGAAGTTGGTATTCCGTGGAGGATTAAATAAGATTGAAGATTAATTAGTCATTCCTGCATGATAACAGATTCATTATTTATTCGCCGCACGGATGTAACACATTTGAATTTAATAAAGTATTGATGCCGGTATAGCAATGGTAATTTCAATGCTTGGGATTGTTTAATTAAATTTCAATGGAGCTGTGCAGTCGGCTTTGAAGCATGATTTTCCTGCTGTTTCAAGATAGTAAATGGAATGGGGGCTCTTGAACGATCGATGTATCTTTCTTTGCAAATTCTTTTTTTCCGAAGTTTCATTTGTAGATTTTACTTTCTATTCGATCCCTTATGATAGCGATTTTCCTTTAGTATTTCTCGAGCCTGTATATTGCGTGGCCTCTGCTGTGCCAGCCACGAAAGCAAGGTCAAGGCTTTGATTAGTATACACATATCGTATTTCTAAAGTATAGAGTTTGTTACTGATTACTAATTATTGTAATTCGGATGATTATGAATAAAATAGTACATAAACCTCGGTGAAAGTTTCAATCTTGTCTCTCGATACAAGAAATTGAAAACCTGAAAACCTAGGAACCTGTAACCGAAGAAAAGAATTTGCTGAAAACGCTGAAAGTGAAGGTGGGATGAAAGATAATGAAAATCAGCCTTACAGCCTGAAAATGTAAAAATCTAAGATTCTGAGAACTTGAAAGTCTCAGAATTCGAAAGTTTGAAGGCAGCTAAAGAAAGAGAACATGAAAACATCAAAATTTACCTGACAACTTGAAAATCTGAGTGTTTAAAAACGTAAATGTCTGAGATTTTCAAAACTTGAAACCCCAAGAACTCGTGAGACAGAGAACTGAAAATTTAAAAGTAAAACCTGACAACCGAAAAACCTGGAAGCATGAAAACGTAAAATCTGAGATGCTATAAACGTCAAATTCGAGAATATTAAAACATCGGAGATCGAAAGTCCGAAAGACAAGAACTTGAAAACATGACAATTTGAAAACCCGGGAACCTGAGAGCCTAAAAATTCTTGATAATTTGAAAACATCAGAAAATGAAATGTCTGATAGATAGAGAACTTGACAGCCTAAAAATGAACCTGAAAACCTGGGATCTTCAGAACGTAAAAATTCGAGAATTTCAAAACAACAAACTGAAAGTCCGAATGACGGACAACCTGAAAACTTAAAAATCTAAGATCCTGGAAACTTGAAAATATGGGAGTTTAAAAACGTAAATGTCTGAAAATTTCAGAACTTGAAAGCCCAAGAACTTTAGAATTTGAAAATCTGAATCTGAACTTGAGAATCGGTGAGACAGACAACTGAAAATTTAAAAGTATACCTGACAACCTAAAAACCTGGAGGCCTGAAAATGTAAAATTCTAACGTGAAATTTAAGAATTTTAGAACATCAGAGATTGGAAGTTCGAAGGACATAGAACTTGAAAGTCTGACAATCTGAAAACCTGGGAATGAAAGCCCAAGAATTCTTGATAATTTGAAAACATTTGAAACGAAATGAATGTCTATTAGACAGCCTAAAAATAACCTGAAAACATAAAAAATCGAGAATTTGAAAACAACAAACTGAAATTCTGAATGACGGACAACTTGAAAACCTGAAAATTAACATCACAACCTGAAAACCTAAAAACCTGAGATTCTGGGAACTTGAAAGACTAAAAATTTGAGAATTTGAAAACATCTGAACTTGAGAAGCTGTGAAAAAGGGCACTTGAAAACCCAAAAATAAACCTGACAGCCTAAAAGCCTGGTAGCATGAAAGCCCGAAAGACAAGAACTTGAAAACATGGCAATCTGAAAACCCGGGAACCTGAGAGCCTAAGAATTTTTGATAATTTGAAAACATCAAAAAATGAATGTTTGATAGAGAACTTGACAGCCTAAAAATGAACCTGAAAACCTGGGAACTTCAGAACGTAAAAATTCGGGAATTTTAAAACAACAAACTGAAATTCTGAATGACGGACAACGTGAAAACTTGGAAATAAACATGCCAACCTGAAAACCTAAAACCCTGAGATTCTGGGAACTTGAAAGCCTAAGAATTCGAGAATTTGAAAAAAAAACTGAACTTAAGAAACTGTGAAAGAGAGAACTTGAAAACCCAAAAATAAGCCTGACAGCCTGAAAGCCTGGAAGCATGAAAACGTAAACATATAATATTATATAAATGTGAAATTCGAGAATTTTAAAACAACAGAGATCGAAATTCCGAAAGACAAGAACTTCGAAACATGACAATCTGAAAACCTAGCAACCTGAAAGCCTAAGAATTTTTGATAATTTGAAAACATTAGAAAATGAATGTCCGTTGGACATAGAACTTAACAGCCTAAAACTAAATCTGAAGACCGGAGAACATACAACGTGAAAATTCGAGAATTTAAAAAAAAAATCTGAATGACGGACAACTTGAAAATCTGAAGCCCTAAAAACCTGAGATTCTTTGAACTTGAAAGTCTCATAATTCGAAAATTTGAAGGCATCAGAAGCTGAGAGTCTGGAAGAAAGAGAACATAAAAACCTCAAAATTTCCCTGACAACTTGAAAATATGGGAGCTTAAAAACGTAAATGTCTGAAAATTTCAGAACTTGAAAGCCCAAGAACTCGAGAATTTGAAAATCAGATCTGAACTTGAGAATTGGTGAGACAGAGAACTGAAAATTTGAAAGTAAACCTGACATCCTAAAAGCCTGGAGGCCTGAAAATGTAAAATTCTAACGTGAAATTTAAGAATTTAATACATCAGAGATTAGAAGTTCGAAAGACATGGAACTTGAAAACCTGACAATCTGAAAACCTGGGCATGAAAACCTAAGAGTTCTTTATAATTTGAAAACATTCGAAACAAAATTAGTGTCTGTTAGACAGAGAACTCGACAGCCTAAAAATAAACCTGAAAACCAGGGAACTTGAAAACGTAAAAGTTCGAGAGTTTCAAAACAACAAACTGAAATTCTGAAAGACCGACAACTTGAAAACCTGGACACGAACATGCCAACCTGAAAACCTAAAACGCTGAGATTCTGGGAACTTGAAAGCCTAAGAATTCGAGAATTTGAAAAAAACTGAACTTGAGAAACTGTGAAAGAGAGAACTTGAAAACCCAAAAATAAACCTGACAGCCTGAAAGCCTGGAAGCCTGGAAGCATGAAAACGTAAAAATATATATTATATAGATGTGAAATTCGAGAATTTTAAAACAACAGAGATCGAAATTCCGAAAGACAAGAACTTCGAAACATGACAATCTGAAAACCTAGAAACCTGAAAGCCTAAGAATTCTTGATAATTTGAAAACGTTAGAAAATGAATGTCCGTTGGACAGAGAACTTAACAGCCTAAAACTAAATCTGAAGACCGAAGAACATACAACGTGAAAATTCGAGAATTTAAAAAAAAAATCTGAATGACGGACAACTTGAAAATCTGAAGCCCTAAAAACCTGAGATTCTTTGAACTTGAAAGTCTCATAATTCGAAAATTTGAAGGCATCAGAAGCTGAGAGTCTGAAAGAAAGAGAACATAAAAACCTCAAAATTTCCCTGACAACTTGAAAATCTGGGAGCTTAAAAACGTAAATGTCTGAAAATTTCAGAACTTGAAAGCCCAAGAACTCGAGAATTTGAAAATCAGATCTGAACTTGAGAATTGGTGAGACAGAGAACTGAAAATTTGAAAGTAAACCTGACATCCTAAAAGCCTGGAGGCCTGAAAATGTAAAATTCTAACCGGAAATTCAAGAATTTAAAACATCAGAGATTAGGAGTTCGAAAGACATGGAACTTGAAAACCTGACAATCTGAAAACCTGGGAATGAGAACCTAAGAGTTCTTTATAATTTGAAAACATTTGAAACAAAATTAGTGTCTGTTAGACAGAGAACTCGACAGCCTAAAAATAAACCTGAAAACCAGGGAACTTGAAAACGTAAAAGTTCGAGAGTTTCAAAACAACAAACTGAAATTCTGAAAGACCGACAACTTGAAAACCTGGACACGAACATGCCAACCTGAAAACCTAAAACCCTGAGATTCTGGGAACTTGAAAGCCTAAGAATTCGAGAATTTGAAAAAAAAACTGAACTTGAGAAACTGTGAAAGAGAGAACTTGAAAACCCAAAAATAAACCTGACAGCCTGAAAGCCTGGAAGCATGAAAACGTAAAAATATATATTATATAGATAATAATAATAATAATAATAATAATAGGGATTTATTCGAATTGAAAATACAATTCTGGAGGCGAAGTCTAGCAGAGCTATTCTTACTTAACCGATGTGAAATGTGAAATGAAATGTGAGATGTGAAATTCGAGAATTTTAAAACAACAGAGATCGAAATTCCGAAAGAAAAGAACTTCGAAACATGACAATCTGAAAACCTTGGAACCTGAAAGCCTGAGAATTCTTGATAATTTGAAAACATTAGAAAATGAATGTCCGTTAGACAGAGAACTTAACAGCCTAAAACTAAACCTGAAGACCGGAGAACATAAAACGTGAAAATTCCAGAATTTCTGAACACAATTCTGAATGACGGACAATTTGAAAACCTGGAAATGAACATGCCAACCTGAAAACTCAAAAATGGAAACTTGAAAGGCATCAGAAACTGAAAGTGTGAAAGATAGTGAACATATAAACCTGAAAATGAACCTGACAACCTGAAAACCTGAGAGCGTTAAAACGTTAAAAAATGAGATCCTGGAAACTCGAATGCTTCGGAATTCTAAAATTCGAAAGAAGTAGAATTTAAAACGCAGATAACTTAAAAACCTGAAAATGAACCTCACAACCTAGGGGCCTAAAAATTTTGAGTTCCTAGGAACGTGAAATTAGAGAATTTGAAAACATGAGAGACTGGAAATCCGAAAGACATAAGGCTTGAAAACCTGACATTCTGAATGACGGACAATTTGAAAACCTGGAAATGACCATGCCAATCCGAAAACTTAAAAATCTGAGATCCTGGAAATTTGAAAAGCTCAGAATTAGAAAATTTGGAGGCATGTGATAATGAGAGTGTGAAAGGTAGAGAACATGTAAACCTGAAAATGAAGCTGACAACCTGAAAACCTGGGAGCTTTAAAACGTTAAAAACTGAGATCTTGAAAACTTGAATCCTCCAGAATTTTAAAATTCGAAAGAAGTGGAATTTGAAAGTCTGAAAGCCAGAGAACTTGAAAACCTGAAAAATTTAAGATCCTAGGAACGTGAAATTAGAAAATTTGAAAACATCAGAGACTGAAAGCCTGAAAGTCAGAGAACTTTGAAAACTTGGGATCCTGAAAGGCGTACAACTCTAAAATCCAGGGAACTTGAAAGCCTAAGATTTTTCGAGAATTCAGAGTCTTAAAGACTTGTAAATGAGCTGAGAACCTGGACACCTGAGAACTCAAGAAACTGAGAACATCAGAACCTGAAAACCTGAAAGACAGAGCAGTTGAAATATGATTTGAAAACCTGACAACCCGAAAACCTTGGAACCTGGAAAACTCAGAAAGGCAAAAGTTAAAAAGGAGAACATACTGGCAATGTATTTGAGTTTTAAGGAGTGAGAAGGATCACGACTGGATGTCCATTTTCAGTCTAAAAAATTAAGAATAAAATTACGGAAGAAAAATGGAAGATGAAGTTTGTATACGAAGACAGTGTGGTGTTGATAACCTCTATCGTCTCTGGAAAACAAGTGAAATCCAAGAGATACACCGAAGAGAATCTCCACCTCCCCAACCTGTATATACAATTACAAACCCACCGCAAAAAGACAAAACCTCGCCGTAATTGCCTCTCTAATTAGCTCCGATTCTCTCGAATTAACGCTAGAACAGCTACCGCGGTTAATTCCTGCAAATCCAAGCCTGAATAAACACAGATCGCTTACACCAATTTCACGTTGAATTAGCAGGAATTAGTTTCCGTCCGCGCGCCGAGCAGGAGAATAAAACTATTGTTATCGGTCCGCCGCAATCTCCAGCACATGTCGTCTTTGGCCTTTATGACCGACACGACAACAGTCAAGTTGTTGGTGCTTGTCAAGCGATGGCAGCGTGGGTGGACTCGCCCAACATATGGCAATCCGGAAACGAACCGCGATACCCGTATTAATTCACGGCGCGCGTTTTTGATGGTTTAATCGGCCGCGCCATTGTCCTGTCGATGGTAAAATATGGACCGATCCGGGATGTGACGGCAGGTGATACACTTTCTCCTCAAAAATCGCAGATCGATGGAGAGTTTAGATCCGCGGACAGGTCGCCGACAGGTTCTAACTGATTGAGCCGTAGCAGGAATTCGACGAGGAAGCTGATAATTCTTGCGAGACGAGATAAGATCGTCGAGCATCTGGGTTGGTTTCGGTGGTTTGCGAAACCATTTGGGGTGTGGAATTTCAGAGGAGCTATCGAGTCGCTGACCCGCGACGTGTAAGAACATCGAGCACCATCAAGCCACATGTCCTCCGATGATTGAAAGAACCTCACCCATGCATAAACCCATATTACCATAACAGCACGCAATTACACCGGCGTTCAATAATTCAAAGTGCAGTTAGACGCAGCCATAACGTCGACTTTGTGGACACAGTTCCATCTGGTTACTACAGCGAAGCATAATTAACGACGATTTTCTGCACATCGTGTCATCGGTCGGAACAAATGATTCGACAGCAAAACGCCATTATCATAAGTGTGTTACTGTGGCAATCAACAGTACTTGGAGGTGTTCACACGAGGCTCAAGAGGTACAGGCTAGTGATGATTCTAAGCCGCGACTTTTTTGGCCCTTACCACCGACCTGGCAATTACAGTTGGTCGCTTGAAAATTCAAATTGTGGTTGTGGTGCTATAAATCTGTCAAAGATTTGATAGGTGGTCCTTGCAAATGGTAATTAGGTCGTTATGTGGGTCCTAGTTATTATGCGTCGGCAATTATGGCCAGTGACTGCCCGCTACGAAAACAAAGCAAAATGAAATAAGGGGCAAAGGATGGGAAAAAGACGACAAAGGCAAGACAATCAAAATGGGGTTCCAAAGACCGAAGAAGAATTTGATGGAAGATGTCAAGGAAGGTTTAGGGTTTTTGATCCTGAATCTACTTCTTTCTTGGGGACACTCTTAGATAAGCGACCTTGATCTCTGCCCTCCAAATGTGCGTCGGTGATCCTGTTTGGTGGCAAGTACTTTCGGCTTGGTACAACCGGAGCACCCTCTGGACCCCCGAGCAGCCGAATCCTCCGTCCGATAAGCAGTCTTCCGATCGATAAAAGAGATCAGACGTTCCGCGCCCACGCGAACCAGAATCACGCGTTCGAAGTCATTGCCATCGTGACCTTGGCTTAACCCCGCTGCCCTCATGCCCAGCGCGGCCTTTGTCTTGCGCGCGGATTTTTTTCCAAAAGTTTTCACCGAATTTGCCGGGTCGGTGCCGTTAAGCGGCCAATTAACGTTTAACGGTGAAGAGCAGAGACATTAATTGGCCGCGCGATTTGTCCGTCCGTCTGTCGCAGGAAAGCGATCGGCGCAGGGTCAACAACATACGTGCAGGAGGAGCAGTAAAAGTGAAACCGGCAGGAATTCGGCGGAGGACCCCAAGAGCGCCGTGTGTTGAGTAATCCGATTGACGAGTCGCCCGGTTTGGTCGGTGCGAAAATGGTTTGGTAGCTTCGAAAGGTGACCAGTTGGCAAAAAGACAATTGTTTTAGAAAAAAGTCTTTATGTGCGATTGCATCAAAAGGAACTGTTTATTGCATAGTTTTGTGGCAATAAAGTGCCACTTTATTGACCGGTCGGTAATATAGATAATATATTCTATTATTATTATATTATAATATATAGACAATATTATTCTAGGAAACTTGAGACCTTGAGCATTCTAAGAAACTGACAATTTGAGATACTAAGTTTGAGAAATCTGGGAACCTGAGAACTTGAGAAACACAAAGTGAGAACTGGAGTTACCTGAGAATCATCATCAGTCTGTGGAAAACAAAATTTACATGTAGTTAGATACAGAACTTTGACGTGCAAAGCGCACTGTCTGTACGAATCATGTTTAAAGACCCTGTATATAAAAATCTCGGACTACACTGTCAATGTCATTCGTCTGCCACAAAATATAAAACTTCTTAAGTATTACAACCTATTTGTTTAATTTGCCATTTCGGACACATGCTATAGAAAACGTTGACAAATCTTAAAAACTGCAAACGTTAAAGTGAGGATAAAGCATGAATCACAAAATTTTAAAAATGCCAAGAAATGACGTCCACGATTATCTGTCCACCACTGTATAGTTCAACCGTATTTTTATTTATTTTTTCATCGGCGCATCCACCAATTTTGGAACTTCTGTCATACTACTTTGCGACGCTGATCTGGTTCAATGGCTAACAGTTAATAATTAATATTGATATAAATATCACGATTTTTTTTAAATGGTGATTGCGCCGCATTAAAAAATATTTTAAAAAAAACTAATGAAAAATTACATAAATATACCTTCCAACTGAATTTAACTATTTATATATGTATAAAATCGATTTTATATTCTAATATCAATATAATGAGAAAAATCGTTGGCAACAAATTCTAGTTATCGTCGTCTGCGTCGATTTTGGTGATAACTAAAGTTCAATTAAAAAACTAAAATACAATCGTTAACTAAAGTTAATTATAGATGTCCTGTATTATTACTGTATTATTAGGGGTACACCACCGGTACACCGTCAAAATCAACGCAGACGACATACGATATTAATAAAGTCAATTACAATTTTTACATTAATAGAGTATGTGGTAAGAATTCATAATTACATAATATGTTAAGCTCAGTGAAAAAATAATTGTTTATTGCACGTGACATGAAAATAGTTGTCAAAATTTCAACACGTCAAGTTTTATATACCACTTTTATTGCATACAGCATTTTTTCTACCCTCGTCCTAGAACACTTTTTCTACACAAAATGACCTGTTTTGGATGATTATAAAGAAAAAGGATTCCATCAATATTTGAACCGTCAAAGAAGCAAATTATTTGGGGAATGTTTATTGTCTAATGTTTTATTGTAACTTTCGGATTTATTGTAAAAAGATCCCAAGTAAAGTTTCCATAAATATTTGTCATTTTATCGCAGAGAAATACTGCAAAGTTTCATGAGAGATTTTTAAAAAGCTGAGAGCTAAGCGAAACTTAGACCTTGAGAAATCTAAGAACGTGAGAAATTAGGAAACAAAATTGAGAACTGGAGGAAACTGAATTTGGATAACCTAAAATCTTGACAAACCAACGTTGAGAAATGGTGGAATTTCAGAAATTTGCAAAAGCTGAGCTTTTGCGAAACTTGAGTCTTTGAGCAACATAACAAATTTAAGAATTGGATTAACTTGAGATTTTGGAAAATCTGAGAACTGAGCGAACCTTAGACCTTGAGCAACCGAACAACCTAAAAAGTTGAGAATGCAAACTCGAGAACTGGAGGCATCTGAAATCTCGGAAAACCTGAGATCTTAGAGAACCCGGGAACTTAAAGAACTTGACAATTTGGACAAATTTAGATCTTGGAAAATCTGAGATTTAAAGGAATTTGAGATCTTAAAAAGTGGGGAACCCTGAAATTTAGGAAAACCTGAAATTTTAGGAACCTAAGAACATTACGCCTTCAGACACCAAATTTGAGAATTCTATGAGCTTGAGATTTTGGAAAACCTGAAAACTTCAGAAATTTCAGAATTTGGAGATCTTGGAAAACCATGACACCTTAGAGAACCTGAAAACTTAAGGAACTTGAGAATTTGAGCAATTTGAGATCTTGGCAAATCTGAGACTTAAAGGAATTTGGTATCTTAAGAAGTGGGGGAACCTGAGTATTACGAAAACCTGAAATTTTAGGAACTTAAGAACATTACGACTTGAGACATCAAATTTGAGAATTCTAGGAACTTGAGATTTTGGAAAACCTGAAAACTTCAGAGATCTCAGGATTTGGAGATCTTCGAAAACCTGATATCTTAGAGAACCTGAAAACTTAAGGAACTTGAGAATTTGAGCAATTTGACGTCTTGGCAAATCTGAGACTTAAAGGAATTTGAGATTTTAAGAAGTGGGGGAACCTGAGTATTACGAAAACCTGAAATTTTAGGAACTTAAGAACATTACGACTTGAGACATCAAATTTGAGAATTGTAGGAACTTGAGATCTTGGTAAACCTGAAAACTTCAGAAATCTCAGAATTTAGAGATCTTAAAAAACCTGATACCTTAGAGAACCTGAAAACTTGAGAAACTGAAAACCTGAGATTTAAACGAATTTGAGATCTCAAAAAGTGGGGAAACCTGAAATTCAGGAAAACCTGATACTTTAGAGAACCTGAAAACTTGAGAAACTGAAAATCTGAGATTTAAAGGAATTTGAGATCTCAAAAAGTGGGGAAACCTGAAATTTAGGAAAACCTGATACCTTAGAGAACCTGACAACTTGAGAAACTGAAAATCTGAGATTTAGAGGAATTTGAGATCTCAAAAAGTGGATAAACCTGAAATTCAGGAAAACCTGATACTTTAGAGAACCTGAAAACTTGAGAAACTGAAAATCTGAGATTTAAAGGAATTTGAGATCTCAAGAAGTGGGGAAACCTGAAATTTAGGAAAACCTGATACCTTAGAGAACCTGACAACTTGAGAAACTGAAAATCTGAGATTTAGAGGAATTTGAGATCTCAAAAAGTGGATAAACCTGAAATTCAGGAAAACCTTATCTTGGAAAACCTGAAAACTTGAGAAACTAAAACTCTGATATTTAAACGAATTTGAGATCTCAAAAAGTGGGGAAACCTAAAATTCGGGAAAACCTTATCTTGGAAAAACTGATACCTTAGAGAACCTGACAACTTGAGAAACTGAAAATCTGAGATTTAGAGGTATTTGAGATCTCAAAAAGTGGATAAACCTGAAATTCAGGAAAACCTTATCTTGGAAAACCTGATACCGTAGAGAACCTGACAACTTAAGAAACTGAAAATCTGAGATTTAAAGGAATTTGAGATCTCAAAAAGTGGGGAAACCTGAAATTCAGGAAAACCTGATACCCTAGAGAACCTGAAAACTTGAGAAACTGAAAATTTGAGATTTAAAGAAATTTGAGATCTCAAAAAGTGGGGAAACCTGAAATTCAGGAAAACCTGATACCTTAGAGAACCTGAAAACTTGAGAAACTGAAAATTTGAGATTTAAAGAAATTTGAGATCTCAAAAAGTGGGGAAACCTGAAATTCAGGAAAACCTGATACCTTAGAGAACCTGAAAACTTGAGAAACTGAAAATTTGAGATTTAAAGAAATTTGAGATCTCAAAATGTGGGGAAACCTGAAATTCAGGAAAACCTGATACCTTAGAGAACCTGAAAACTTGAGAAACTGAAAATCTGATATGTATTTAAACGAATTTGAGATCTCATAAAGTGGGGAAACCTAAAATTCAGGAAAACCTTATCTTGGAAAACCTGATACCTTAGAGAACCTGAAAACTTGAGAAACTAAAAATCTGATATTTAAACGAATTTGAGATCTCAAAAAGTGGGGAAACCTAAAATTCAGGAAAACCTTATCTTGGAAAACTTGATACCTTAGAAAACCTGAAAACTTGAGAAACTGAAAATCTGAGATTTAAAGGCATTTGAGATCTCAAAAAGTGGGGAAACCTAAAATTCAGGAAAACCTTATCTTGGAAAACCTAATACCTTAGAAAACCTGAAAACTTGAAAAACTGAAAATTTGAGATTTAAACGAATTTGAGATCTCAAAAAGTGGGGAAACCTAAAATTCAAGAAAACCTTATCTTGGAAAACCTGATACCTTAGAGAACCTGACAACTTGAGAAACTGAAAATCTGAGATTTAAAGGAATTTCAGATCTCAAAAAGTGGGGAAACCTGAAATTCAAGAAAACCTTATCTTGGAAAAACTGATACCATAGAGAAACTGAAAATCTGAGATTTAAAGGAATTTGAGATCCCAAAAAGTGGGGAAACTTGTAATTCTGGAAAACCTGAAATTTTAGAAACTTAAGAATATTATAATAACTTGTTGGAAAACCTGAAAACTTGAAAAACTGAAAATCTGAGATTTAGAGGAATTTGAGATCTCAAAAAGTGGATAAACCTGAAATTCAGGAAAACCTTATCTTGGAAAACCTGATACCTTAGAAAACCTGAAAACTTGAGAAACTAAAAATCTGATATTTAAACGAATTTGAGATCTCAAAAAGTGGGGAAACCTAAAATTCGGGAAAACCTTATCTTGGAAAACCTGATACCTTAGAGAACCTGACAACTTGAGAAACTGAAAATCTGAGATTTAGAGGTATTTGAGATCTCAAAAAGTGGATAAACCTGAAATTCAAGAAAACCTTATCTTGGAAAACCTGATACCGTAGAGAACCTGACAACTTAAGAAACTGAAAATCTGAGATTTAAAGGAATTTGAGATCTCAAAAAGTGGGGAAACCTGAAATTCAAGAAAACCTTATCTTGGAAAACCTGATACCTTAGAGAACCTGAAAACTTGAGAAACTGAAAATCTAAGATTTAAACGAATTTGAGATCTCAAAAAGTGGGGAAACCTGAAATTCAGGAAAACCTGATACCTTAGAGAACCTGAAAACTTGAGAAACTGAAAATTTGAGATTTAAAGAAATTTGAGATCTCAAAAAGTGGGGAAACCTGAAATTCAGGAAAACCTGATACCTTAGAGAACCTGAAAACTTGAGAAACTGAAAATCTGATATGTATTTAAACGAATTTGAGATCTCATAAAGTGGGGAAACCTAAAATTCAGGAAAACCTTATCTTGGAAAACTTGATACCTTAGAGAACCTGAAAACTTGAGAAACTGAAAATCTGATATGTATTTAAACGAATTTGAGATCTCATAAAGTGGGGAAACCTAAAATTCAGGAAAACCTTATCTTGGAAAACTTGATACCTTAGAGAACCTGAAAACTTGAGAAACTAAAAATCTGATATTTAAACGAATTTGAGATCTCAAAAAGTGGGGAAACCTAAAATTCAGGAAAACCTTATCTTGGAAAACTTGATACCTTAGAAAACCTGAAAACTTGAGAAACTGAAAATCTGAGATTTAAAGGCATTTGAGATCTCAAAAAGTGGGGAAACCTAAAATTCAGGAAAACCTTATCTTGGAAAACCTAATACCTTAGAAAACCTGAAAACTTGAAAAACTGAAAATCTGAGATTTAAACGAATTTGAGATCTCAAAAAGTGGGGAAACCTAAAATTCAAGAAAACCTTATCTTGGAAAACCTGATACCTTAGAGAACCTGACAACTTGAGAAACTGAAAATCTGAGATTTAAAGGAATTTCAGATCTCAAAAAGTGGGGAAACCTGAAATTCAAGAAAACCTTATCTTGGAAAAACTGATACCTTAGAGAAACTGAAAATCTGAGATTTAAAGGAATTTGAGATCCCAAAAAGTGGGGAAACTTGTAATTCTGGAAAACCTGAAATTTTAGAAACTTAAGAATATTATAATAACTTGTTGGAAAACCTAACACTTCAGAAAACTCAGAAATTGGAGATCTTGGAAAACCTGAAAGCTTTTAGAACCTTGAAAACGTAAGGGACTACTGAACAATTTAAAATCTTGGCGGACTTATTATTTGAATTTGAGGCGTTAAACACAAATTGAGAACTGGAGAAAATTAAGATCTTGAAAAACAAATAATAAAATGCTGAAGTTTGCCCCATTTCATCCAAACAGTATTAAACCTGACAAACGTTGTGTCGTTACGAAACTGATTTCACATACCTACTATTGTTATTATAAATTTAAACAAATCGCTAAAAAGCACCAACAAACGCACGCGAAACAAGTGCTCCAAGGCCGGTTCTTTCCAGCTTCACACACTATTGAGCACGTGTCGGCTGAAAAGCCGAGTTTTTCACCTCTTTTTTCACCATCGCCGGTGATATTCCCCAAAGAGCAGTACCAGGAGGCCTTGGTGTGATTCACGATAGTGCGAAGTAACCTTGCAGGTCTCTAAATGTGGGTAAATAGACTTATCCTCGAGAAGATCTAGACAATGGAAAATATTAGGAGCTGTCTGCGGCCAGCCTCCGCACCGAGTTTCCGGGTTGGAGAAAGAAAATTAATGTTTCGGGAGATGAAAGCCATCAATTAACGCCTATTTTCGCTCATTACATGACGTTCGTTTGTCGGAATGAAAAATCGACCGGTGCGGTCGCAGCAGGAATTAAATTGAGGCTTCTTTCCTGGTGGTGCTCGAGGAGTTCCGAGTACGACTTGTAATTATTATTTTGATGATTCTATGAACGCCAAATTTCATTCAGAGTGTTGCTGAATGAGACACAAGACAGACCTACCAAGAGGCTAACAGTTCTGGCTGTTCTGGTATTCGAATTGTCATGCAAATGTAGTCTCTTTTGAGGGTCCTTCTGTCCGATTTACATCCCATAAAATAGCCCACATAATGATTAACGGCTCCGTCCCTCCAGTCTGAACGGAAATCTGATACTGTGACCTTTAAGTCTAAAGGTCTCGGGTTAGTCAGCGAAATTTTTACAAAATAAATCGATTTAGTTTCAAGTGCCGTAAATAGTGTGACCTTTAATTTCGGATGCACCAAAATGAAAGGTAAAAATTTGTCCACTTGATAGACACCTTTTAAGTCGGAAGCATGTGTGACTGGCAGGGAAGACCTTTGTTGCTATTGTGCAGCAAAGCAGCTTTTAAACTGGTCTTTGAACCATCTGTAATAAGCATCCATTTGTGGGGATTAGGTGGAAATCCCCATTCTTCCATTATAGCATCAACATTTACGTAACAAGAGAACTTGTTGCAACTGCATAAAAAGGCGTAGTGCGCCGTTCCTTTTGAATCTGAGTCTTTGTTAAGTAGACGTTATTAATTTCAACATCAAAGAATGCCTACTCGACAAATTCATATTCAGTATTTATTTTCAAGTGGCACAACTAGACAAATATTCTTCACATAAATATGTAAGTAAAAAAATATTATTTATTTCCAGACCATGTAGAGCGCCGCCCCCACCGCCACGATGTTCGCCAACACGGCCTCCTCGCGCAGCAGCTCGAGTTGCAGTCGGAACTCCTCGATGCCGTCCCTCCGCATGCGCAACCCCCTCTCCCCCAAGACCTCCTACAACCCCCTGTTCCGGCACTCCGACGCCCTCACCAGCTTCGATGCCTCCCACTTCATCTTCCAGGAGCAGAAGCGGAAGAAGGACAAGAAGAACCCCGCCGTCCTCAAGAGGTACCACTCGCACGACTCCTCGCACAACTTCGACGACGTGAGGATCGAGCTCAAGGACGACACTCCGGACTCGACCAAGAGTCGTGGGAGCTCCGGTTCGGATTCGGGCCACGAGTACGAAGCCAGGGACTTCTTGGAGAGGTACTCGTTGCCGAGGGTGGTTAGGGTCAGCGGCGGGGAGCCGTTGTTGTTGTACAGGTGCTTCGATAGCTTCACGAAGATCGAGGCGAGGGGAGTGGTCGGGAGGAAGGGGAAGGAGAGGACTGATGGGAGCGTGCTGCATTTTCCCGAGGGATACTCAGGTAATTTTCTAATCTAAGCAGACAAAATGTTGCGTTGAATCTAACCTACGAACGGGTAGCAGGAACCGACAAATCAGAGCATCAGTTGCTCCTTCCCAGCAGGAAGTCTGAATGCAGCCAATCATGCCAATGGGCAAGCCCTCTTCGATTTCAAAACGCACTTAACGAACTGTGACGTCTTGATGATTGACTATTAAGTCAATGTTCAGGATTTGATCGATTTTTCCACGGACACTGCATAAATCATAACTACGGGTACGTGGGCCGCAGTCGCCCCATTTACCGTCTTGCGCAACCGCTCGCATATCTCCGAAGGATTTTTAAATAGTTGCAATTGTTCAGTGATAAGACTCAGCCATGCGGGCACGGAGGAAAAAAGGTGCGTTTTGTTTTATTCGACGACTGTTACGTAAACAACTTTCGCTCGCACACAAATTCGACGACCGGGAAATCGGAGATGTTCGCGATTTATGGCTCGAGTCGGATTAACGGGAAAAGGATTTGCATAAAAATACCGCAAATTCGACGATAAAACTGAAATTAAGACCTTTATCGTGTGAAGCCGGCAGACTGATCGATTGTCGTGAATCGGCAGAAGAGGTTCTTGGCTCGACGTGTCAAGAGCTATTAATAATTTCTCTGTTGGTTGAGAGGAATTCTGTTAGTCATAAATGTGGAATTTGTTTCTCAGCAGGAATTGTGTAATCAGCTGAAAGTATCTGATTCTTGGACATTTTTGCAGGTTTATTTCGTTATAAATTAGTAGCAAAAACAGCTGCAAGAAGTGGCACGTATGTTACTTGTGCTCAAGTAGCTGATGGTTTGGTCTATTTGCTTCGCATGGAAAGGAAACAGTAATGTAATGAATGCCGACAAAAATAATTATGCTCCATTCGAACAATAAAATTTGCTTTGTTGTCCAATTTCCATATCGTTGGTCTCCCGGAGTTTCGAAATTCTAATTTTTAAAATAAAGTTAAAAATACTATTTACGTCAATGATTGAAACATATTTGGTTTCAGAAGGTCTCAAAATATGTGGAAATGACCAAACATGACTGAAAAAGCTTGGGGAAAATATGCTTTTCAGCTTCGTCTACTCGGAACACTCCTGGACTATAATAAGGAATTAAGGAATTTGGGAACCTCAGAAACTTGAGAAATCTGAACTTGAGGAACATGGTGACTTGAGAGCTTAAGAAAGTTAATTTGAGGACTGGAGAAACCTGAGAACCTAAACAACCTGGGAATATGCAGAACCCGATATTATGGAACACTTGAGATTTGAGGGAAGCTGAGAGCTTGAGTAACATAAAAATTCCAAGAACTTGAGGAATTAGAAGAAACTGTGAGAATGAGGAACATGAAGAGACCAGATAACAGTGAGCTTTAAAACCTTGGAGAGCTTGAGAAACATAAATTGAGAATTGGGGGAATCCGACAAACCGAGGAACTTGAGAAATTGAAAATTTACAAAATCTAGCTTTGAGAACTGAGGAATCCGAAAGTTTTGAAAATCTGAGACCTTAAGGAATTAAGGAATTTGGGAACCTCAGAAACTTAGCTTGCAAACTTGAAAATCTGATAACTTGAGGAATGTGAGAACCCGAGAACAAAGATACTTAACTTACGAACTGGAGGAAAATGATCACTTCAGGACTTGAGAACTTAAGAAACTTAATTTGAGAACTGGAGAAACCTGAGAACCTAAACAACCTGGGAGTATGAAGAACCTGATATTATGAAACAGCTTAGATTTTAGGGAAGCTGAGAACTTTAGTAATCTAACAATTTAAAGAATTTGAGGAATTGGTAGAAACTGAGAGAATGAGGAACATGAAGAAGCCAGAGAACAGTGAGCTTTAAAACCTTGGAGAGCTTGAGAAACATAAATTGAGAATTGGGGGAATCCGACAACCCGAGGAACTTGAGAAATTGAGAATTTACAAAATCTAGCTTTGAGAACTGAGGAATCCGAAAGTTTTGAAAATCTGAGACCTTAAGGAATTAAGGAATTTGGGAACCTCAGAAACCTAGCTTGCGAACTTGAAAAATCTGATAACTTGATGAATGTCAGAACCTGAGAACAAAGACACTTAACTTGAGAACTGGAGGAACATGATGACTTGAGGACTTGAGAACTTAAGAAACTTAATTTGAGAACTGGAGAAACCTGAGAACCTAAACAACCTAGGAGTATGAAGAACCTGATATTATGCAACAGCTTAGATTTTAGGGATGCTGAGAACTTGAGTAACATAAAAACTCCAAGAACTTGAGGAATTGGAAGAAACTAAGAGAATGAGGAATATGAAGAACCTAGAGAACAGTGAGCTTTGAAACCTAGGAGGGCTTGAGAAACATAAATTGAGAATTGGGGGAATCCGACAACCCGAAAAACTTAAAAAACTGAGAATTTGAAAAATCTAACTTCGCGAACCGAGGAATATGAAAGGAAAGTCTTGAAAATTTGAGATCCTAAGGAATTAACGAATTTGAGAACCTCATAGACTTCGCTTGCGAACTTGAGAAATCGGATAACTTGAGGAATGTGAGAACCTGAGAATAAAGACACTTAACTTGAGAACTGGAGGAACATGATTACTTGAGAACTTAAGAAACTTAGTTTGAGAATTGGGGGAATCCGACAACCCGAGGAACTTGAGAAACTGAGAATTTGAAAAATCTAACTGGAGAACTGAGGAATCTGAAAGTTTTGAAAATCTGAGACCTTAAGAAATTAAATAATTTGGGAACTTCAGAAACTTAGTTTGCGAACTTGAAAAATCTGATAACGTGAGGAATGTGAGAACTTTAGAACAAAGACACTTAACTTGAGAACTGGAGGAACATGATGACTTGAGGTCTTGAGAACTTAAGAAACTTAATTTGAGAACTGGGGAAACCTGAGAACCTCAACAACCTGGGAGTATGAAGAACCTGATATCACAAAACACCTGAGATTTTAGGGAAGCTTAGAACTTTAGTCACTTAAAAATCTAAAGAACTTGAGGAATTGGAAGTAACTGTAGGAATGAGGAACATGAAGAACCCAGAGAACAGTGAGCTTTGAAACCTTGGAGAGCTTGAGAAACATAAATTCAGAATTGGGGGAATCCAACAACCCGAGGAACTTGAGAAACTGAGAATTTGAAAAATATAACTGGAGAGCTGAGGAATCTGAAAGTTTTGAAAATCTGACACCTTAAGAAATTAAAGAATTTGAGAACCTCAGAAACCTAGCTTGCGAACTTGAAAAATCTGATAACTTGAGGAATGTGAAAACCTGAGGTCAAAGACACTTAACTTGGGAACTGGAGGAACATGATGACTGCAGGACTTGAGAACTTAAGAAACTTAATTTGAGAACTGGAGAAACCTGAAAACCTATACAACCTGGGAGTATGAAGAACCTGATATCACAGAACACCTGAGATTTTAGGGAAGCTTAGAACTTTAGTCACCTAAAAGTTTAAAGAACTTGAGGAATTGGAAGAAACTGTGGGAATGAGCAACATGAAGAACCCAGAGAACAGTGAGCTTTGAAACCTTGGAGAGCTTGAGAAACATTAATTCAAAATTGGGGGAATCCAACAACCCGAGGAACTTGAGAAATTGAGAATTTACAAAATCTAGCTTTGAGAACTAAGGGATCTGAAAGTTTTGAAAATCTGAGACCTTAAGAAATTAAAGAATTTGAGAACTTAAGAATCTTCATTTGAGAACTGGAGAAACCTGAGAACCTCAACAACCTGGGAGTATGAAGAACTTGATATCACAGAACACCTGAGATTTTAGGGAAGCTGAGAACTTGAGCAACATAAAAAATCCAAGAACTGAAGAATTGAAAGAAACTGAGAGAATGAGGAACATCAAGAACCTTTGAAACCTGGATGACGTGAGGAACTGGGATTTTGTAATCATTGTAATTTGAGACATATCTGCAGAAATATTGACCAAATTGCATTCCGGAAACCAAATCCAGATGTCGTATTCTGTGTTTGAGTTATGGGCCTTCAAAATCAAAATTTGTAGTTCGATCTGAGGAGGTCTCAAAATATATGGAAATGACCAAAAATCATTTCAATCTGTAGTAATTAAGTCTGATAGATATATTGACAATTTTTGGTAATCGTCACTTTGATACTTTATTTCAAATTCTCAACCATTTGTATGCAAAGAATTTCACATTTAGTATTTCAAACTCCCAAAATCGTCAAAACAGGCGGCACGAATTATAATTTTATTTACATTCAGAGCGTGAATTATATCACAGCGAATTTCTTTTTCTTATGCAAAGATAACTGTATGATCAACTAATTTACTAATTTATGTGAGCATTACGTGTGCATTTTATCTATAGAAGTAGCATATTGTATAATCTATGAGATCCATGACCTCATCAAATAATAATTAATTTATTCAATATTTTTTTCACGATTGGCATCCTGTTCATCGTCTGCAATTTACAAGTAGTCTTTATCTTTTTCCCTATCTCAGTGTCTCCATTATTTATTTATTTAATTTGTGTTTAATCAAATTTTTACAAACTTGAACTGTCGACACGAATGATGTCTGTAAACATAAAATCACACTTTAATGTCTTTTTTATAGGAAAACGTATTTTAATCAAGGACTATTAAATCACTATTTCTCAAAAAAAAAATATCTATGCCTGGAACATGCCGGTACTGAATTTATTCACATAATTATTACTCAGTACACGTCCCGACTGGGTAACTTTGAGGTTTTGTTTGCAAAGACTACTGACCTACTAACGGAAATATAGCATTATTGAGAAAAATGCCTTCCGAATATATCACTTATATCAGTCTGTTTATATTTAAAGCAAGCGGATGGAAATATGTAATAATATCTACGACAATGACCTTCTTAAAATTTTCACAAGGCCTATTACAACCCGGGGACTGTTTGGTATGCATAACACCGTATATTTTTACAGACTGAATATAATGTTTTCCAATAAACAATGATGTGGAAAACATGAAGAATTTTTGAGTTTTTAAAAGACTCCTTTCATTTTTATTATACAGCGTTTTCTAAATACCAAAGAACTACGTGACAAGCTATCTAAATAACATTTTATATAAGTAGTGAAAAACATTGACACATATTGTTATTGAACAAAGGCGGTGCCCAAAGAGCCAAGAATCACAATTCAATTTCCCTAACGGCACCTGTTGCGTAATCTCCGACATCCGCAAACGCACCGAAACCAGCTTTCCCATATAAAAACCGCCATGAATGGGGCGAAGGAAAAAATTATGACACCGGCTTTGCGAATTTTCTCACCGAGAACAATATCACATCCGAGTCCCATGATCGCCTTCATGAAAATTCAATGCGGCGATAATTTCTCGTTTCTCGGTGCCACGGAGGAAAATCAGGTCGTTCGTTTACGTAAAATCGTTGTCGTCAAAGAAAATTCACATGCTTGTGAAATGGCGATTGACGAAATCGTTTGGCAAGTGCTATTAGTTTTTAATGTATGAGAGATTGTTTTTTGGTTCACAGGGGACAATGCAAGAGGTGGTCAAGGATTGTTGCTTTTCTTACGATTTAATTGCCGGCAATTTAATTGAAAATGGTGTGAATTGTCTTTTTTTGGAGCAGGAATAAAAATGGTGGATGCGCCGGTCCAAAAACCAATAAGGTTCACCACTTGCATCAATTTTATTAAATCGCTATGAAAATATATTCAAGAAAAATATAATAACTCCAACGCATTAAAGTCTCCAATTATTCACTCTTTCAATTAATAATTACTACCAACAAATATCCCCAACCATCAAACCAGATCGTGACTGGCGCTTTCACGTTCGACTCTTCATTTCGTCCTCCCAGTCGGCAATTACACAACCAGATGCTGACACTCGTCGAAGAAGTCTAAACAAAAGACAAAGAGCACAAAAAGTCCGCGGACTATGACAAGCATTGTGTCTAAAATTTAATGAACTCCGACGAGCGTTATAGAAACTCAACAAACCGAAGAGTATTAATTGACGTTAATGGTTCCGAAATCAAACGGTGTACAGTTAGATTACAGAATCCGTTCTTTTGTTGCAGGATGGTTCTCTTTGACGAACGAAAAAGGCGAGAAGAGCGCTGTGGTTCACACGTCGATTTTGCAACTGGTTCGGGAGCAGGTCTGTTCCTTCGTCAGCATGCAGCCGCTGACGGCGTACGCGTCGCAGACGGCCGATCTTTCAGGTAAGGAAACCAAAAGTGTTATCGCAAAATTAATACTGGAAATGAATTTCTGAGGTTCGGAAACCTATAAAACGACACCCGACTTGATGTGTCTAAAACGAAATCTTTTCCGCCCAACCCGTTTACGAAATTTTGAAAATTTTTATAATGCTTCATAAATACTTATAGAACGACAACAACTTAATATGTTCGCATCGACTGTATACAGGATAATTTTCAACAAGTGTCACCCCTTTGAATAACGTAGTATTCAGTCATTGCATATTTTTTCGAAATAGTAGTAAAATTTTGGAAAAAATTTTATATTACAAGAACTTTTAAATCTGAGAAGTGGAAAACCTAATCATCTGGGAGTCTCAGAATTTAATAATCTGAGAACCAGAAAATGTAGAACTGATAACCTTAAAACCGGAATTATTTTAATTACAAGTGATTTTTGGGAACTTAAAAACTTATTTTTCTTAATCATTTCACCAACCAACTTAAAATACACCAGAATTCTAAATATAGTCAGTTTGTGGAGGCAAGTTTGCAAATTATAGGCATTTTTTGGAAAATTTTTGATTCCAAGAAGACATTTTTGACTTATCGAGGAGGCTCGTTTGCAACTATAGGCCTTTTTTGGATTTTTTTTTATTCCGAGGAGATATTTTTGACTCATCGAGTTTGGACTCGTTTTATACATTTTCCAAAGTGAGAAATCCAAATATGCTACTAATTTTTATTTACCTTGCCCTCTTTTCGAGATAATATCACATCCAAACCACCATACAGCGAGGAGAAAATACTGGGACATATGTCTAGAGTTTGGAGTCGTTCAATACGTTTTCAGACCTTGTAAAATCATTTCCATGTCAATTCTTTGAAATTTCGTTTTCCCACGACCTTGAAATTATGTTACCATAAAAAAAAACTTATTTTTCTGAATAATTTCACCAACCAACTCAAAATAAATCAGTATTCTAAATATATGCAGTATGTAGATGTTGTTCTGTAAATTATAGACCTTTTTGCAATTTTTTGATTTCAAAAAGATATTTTTGACTCGTCGAGTTTGGACTTATTTTATTCATTTTAGACGGTGAGAAATCGATATATGCTAGTATTTTTTATCTATCTTGCCCTGTTTTCGAGATATATCACACCCGAACTTCTATACAGTGGGGAGAAAATATTTGGAGATGATGTGTCTGGAGTTTAGACTCGTGTTATATGTTTTCAGACCTTGAAAAATCATTTCCATGTCAATCCTTTGAAGTTTCGTCTTTCCACTATAATGACCTTGAAATAATGTTACTATCAAAAAACCGTAAAACCTTATTTTTCTTAATCATTTCACCAACCAACTTAAAATATAGCCGAATTCTAAATATAGTCAGTTTATGGAGGCTCGTTTGCAACTATAGGCCTTTTTTGGATTTTTTTTTATTCCGATGAGATATTTTTGACTCATCGAGTTTGGACTCATTTTATACATTTTCCAAAGTGAGAAATCCAAATATGCTACTAATTTTTATTTACCTTGACCTGTTTTCGGGATAATATCACTCCCAAACCACCATACAGCGAGAAGAAAATACTGGGACATATGTCTAGAGTTTGGAGTCGTTCAATACGTTTTCAGACCTTCTAAAATCATTTCCATGTCAATTCTTTGAAATTTTGTTTTCCCACGACCTTGAAATTATGTTACCATAAAAAAAAACATATTTTTCTGAATAATTTCACCAACCAACTCAAAATAAATCAGTATTCTAAATATAGGCAGTATGTGGATGTTGTTCTGTAAATTAGAGACCTTTTTGCAATTTTTTGATTTCAAAAAGATATTTTTGACTCGTCGAGTTTGGACTCATTTTATACATTTTAGACGGTGAGAAATCCATATATGCTAGTAATTTTTATCTCTCTTGCCCTGTTTTCGAGATATATCACACCCGAACTTCTATACAGTGGGGAGAAAATATTTGGAGATGATGTGTCTGGAGTTTAGACTCGTGTTATATGTTTTCAGACCTTGAAAAATCATTTCCATGTCAATTCTTTGAAGTTTCGTCCTTCCACTATAATGACCTTGAAATAATGTTACTATCAAAAAACCGTAAAACCTTATTTTTCTTAATCATTTCACCAACCAACTTAAAATATAGCCGAATTCTAAATATAGTCAGTTTATGGAGGCTCGTTTGCAACTATAGGCCTTTTTTGGATTTTTTTTGATTCCGATGAGATATTTTTGACTCATCGAGTTTGGACTCATTTTATACATTTTCCAAAGTGAGAAATCCAAATATGCTACTAATTTTTATTTACCTTGACCTGTTTTCGGGATAATATCACTCCCAAACCACCATACAGCGAGAAGAAAATACTGGGACATATGTCTAGAGTTTGGAGTCGTTCAATACGTTTTCAGACCTTCTAAAATCATTTCCATGTCAATTCTTTGAAATTTTGTTTTCCCACGACCTTGAAATTATGTTACCATAAAAAAAAACATATTTTTCTGAATAATTTCACCAACCAACTCAAAATAAATCAGTATTCTAAATATAGGCAGTATGTGGATGTTGTTCTGTAAATTAGAGACCTTTTTGCAATTTTTTGATTTCAAAAAGATATTTTTGACTCGTCGAGTTTGGACTCATTTTATACATTTTAGACGGTGAGAAATCCATATATGCTAGTAATTTTTATCTCTCTTGCTCTGTTTTCGAGATATATCACACCAGAACTTCTATACAGTGGGGAGAAAATATTTGGAGATGATGTGTCTGGAGTTTAGACTCGTGTTATATGTTTTCAGACCTTGAAAAATCATTTCCATGTCAATTCTTTGAAGTTTCGTCCTTCCACTATAATGACCTTGAAATAATGTTACTATCAAAAAACCGTAAAACCTTATTTTTCTTAATCATTTCACCAACCAACTTAAAATATAGCCGCATTCTAAATATAGTCAGTTTATGGAGGCTCGTTTGCAACCATAGGCCTTTTTTGGATTTTTTTTTATTCCGAGGAGATATTTTTGACTCATCGAGTTTGGACTCATTTTATACATTTTCCAAAGTGAGAAATCCAAATATGCTACTAATTTTTATTTACCTTGACCTGTTTTCGAGATAATATCACACCCAAACCACCATACAGCAAGGAGAAAAAACTGGGACATATGTCTAGAGTTTGGAATCGTTCTATACGTTTTCAGAAATTGTAAAATCATTTCCATGTCAATTCTTTGAAATTTTGTTTTCCCACGACCTTGAAATTATGTTACCATAAAAAAAAAATATTTTTCTGAATCATTTCACCAACCAACTCAAAATAAATCAGTATTCTAAATATAGGCAGTATGTGGATGTTGTTTTGTGAATTAGAGACCTTTTTGCAATTTTTTGATTTCAAAAAGATATTTTTGACTCGTCGAGTTTGGACTCTTTTTATACATTTTAGACGGTGAGAAATTCATATATGCTAGTAATTTTTATCTCTCTTGCCCTGTTTTCGAGATATATCACACCCGAACTTCTATACAGTGGGGAGAAAATATTTGGAGATGATGTGTCTGGAGTTTAGACTCGTGTTATATGTTTTCAGACCTTGAAAAATCATTTCCATGTCAATTCTTTGAAGTTTCGTCCTTCCACTATAATGACCTTGAAATAATGTTACTATCAAAAAACCGTAAAACCTTATTTTTCTTAATCATTTCACCAACCAACTTAAAATATAGCCGCATTCTAAATATAGTCAGTTTATGGAGGCTCGTTTGCAACCATAGGCCTTTTTTGGATTTTTTTTTATTCCGAGGAGATATTTTTGACTCATCGAGTTTGGACTCATTTTATACATTTTCCAAAGTGAGAAATCCAAATATGCTACTAATTTTTATTTACCTTGACCTGTTTTCGAGATAATATCACACCCAAACCACCATACAGCGAGGAGAAAATACTGGGACATATGTCTAGAGTTTGGAGTCGTTCAATACGTTTTCAGACCTTCTAAAATCATTTCCATGTCAATTCTTTGAAATTTTGTTTTCCCACGACCTTGAAATTATGTTACCATAAAAAAAAAACATATTTTTCTGAATAATTTCACCAACCAACTCAAAATAAATCAGTATTCTAAATATAGGCAGTATGTGGATGTTGTTCTGTAAATTAGAGACCTTTTTGCAATTTTTTGATTTCAAAAAGATATTTTTGACTCGTCGAGTTTGGACTCATTTTATACATTTTAGACGGTGAGAAATCCATATATGCTAGTAATTTTTATCTCTCTTGCCCTGTTTTCGAGATATATCACACCCGAACTTCTATACAGTGGGGAGAAAATATTTGGAGATGATGTGTCTGGAGTTTAGACTCGTGTTATATGTTTTCAGACCTTGAAAAATCATTTCCATGTCAATTCTTTGAAGTTTCGTCCTTCCACTATAATGACCTTGAAATAATGTTACTATCAAAAAACCGTAAAACCTTATTTTTCTTAATCATTTCACCAACCAACTTAAAATATAGCCGAATTCTAAATATAGTCAGTTTATGGAGGCTCGTTTGCAACTATAGGCCTTTTTTGGATTTTTTTTGATTCCGATGAGATCTTTTTGACTCATCGAGTTTGGACTCATTTTATACATTTTCCAAAGTGAGAAATCCAAATATGCTACTAATTTTTATTTACCTTGACCTGTTTTCGAGATAATATCACACCCAAACCACCATACAGCAAGGAGAAAAAACTGGGACATATGTCTAGAGTTTGGAATCGTTCTATACGTTTTCAGAAATTGTAAAATCATTTCCATGTCAATTCTTTGAAATTTTGTTTTCCCACGACCTTGAAATTATATTACCATAAAAAAAAATATTTTTCTGAATCATTTCACCAACCAACTCAAAATAAATCAGTATTCTAAATATAGGCAGTATGTGGATGTTGTTCTGTGAATTAGAGACCTTTTTGCAATTTTTTGATTTCAAAAAGATATTTTTGACTCGTCGAATTTGGACTCATTTTAGACATTTTAGACGGTGAGAAATCCATATATGCTAATAATTTTTATCTATCTTGCCCTGTTTTCGAGATATATCACACCGGAACTTTTATGCAGTGGGGAGAAAATACTGGGACATGATGTGTCTGGAGTTAGGACTTGTTCTATATGTTTTCAGACCTTGAAAAATCATTTCCATGACAATTCTTTGAAGTTTCGTCCTTCCACTATAATTACCTTGAAATAATGTTACTATCAAAAAACCGTAAAACCTTATTTTTCTTAATCATTTCACCAACCAACTTAAAATATAGCCGCATTCTAAATATAGTCAGTTTATGGAGGCTCGTTTGCAACTATAGGCCTTTTTTGGATTTTTTTTTATTCCGAGGAGATATTTTTGACTCATCGAGTTTGGACTCATTTTATACATTTTCCAAAGTGAGAAATCCAAATATGCTACTAATTTTTATTTACCTTGACCTGTTTTCGAGATAATATCACACCCAAACCACCATACAGCAAGGAGAAAAAACTGGGACATATGTCTAGAGTTTGGAATCGTTCTATACGTTTTCAGAAATTGTAAAATCATTTCCATGTCAATTCTTTGAAATTTTGTTTTCCCACGACCTTGAAATTATGTTACCATAAAAAAAAAAAATTTTTCTGAATCATTTCACCAACCAACTCAAAATAAATCAGTATTCTAAATATAGGCAGTATGTGGATGTTGTTTTGTGAATTAGAGACCTTTTTGCAATTTTTTGATTTCAAAAAGATATTTTTGACTCGTCGAATTTGGACTCATTTTAGACATTTTAGACGGTGAGAAATCCATATATGCTAATAATTTTTATCTATCTTGCCCTGTTTTCGAGATATATCACACCGGAACTTTTATGCAGTGGGGAGAAAATACTGGGACATGATGTGTCTGGAGTTAGGACTTGTTCTATATGTTTTCAGACCTTGAAAAATCATTTCCATGACAATTCTTTGAAGTTTCGTCTTTCCACGATAATGACCTTGGAATAATGTTACTATCAAAAAACCTTAAAACCTTATTTTTCTTAATCATTTCACCAACCAACTTAAAATAAACCAGAATTCTGAATATAGTCAGTTTGCAAATTATAGGCCTTTTTTGAAAATTTTTGATTTCAAGAAGATATTTTTGACGCATCGAGTTTGGACTCGTTTTATACATTTTCCAAAGTGAGAAATCCAAATATGGTACTAATTTTTATTTACCTTGCCCTCTTCTCGAGATATATCACACCCAAACCACCATACAGCGAGGAGAAAATACTGGGACAAATGTCTGGAGTTTGGACTCTTTCTATGTTTCAGACCTTGTCAAATCATTTCCATGTCAATTCTTTGAAATTTCGTCTTCCCACGATAATGATCTTGAAATTATGTTACCATAAAAAAAAACTTACTCTTCTTAATCATTTCACCAACCAACTTAAAATAAATCAGTATTCTAAATATAGGCACTGTGTGGATGTTGTTTTCTAAATTAAAGATTTTTTTGCAATTTTTTTATTTCAAAAAGATATTTTTGACTCGTCGAGTTTGGACTCATTTTATACATTTTAGACGGTGAGAAATCCATATACGCCAGCAATTTTTATCTATCTTGCCCTGTTTCTGGATGTATCACACCCAAACTTCTATACAGTGATGGGGAAAAAAAATGGGACATGATGTGTCTAGAGTTAGGACTCGTTCTATATGTTTTTAGACCTTGTAGAATCATTTCCACGTCAATTCTTTAAAATTTCGTCTTTCCACGATAATGATCTTGAAACAATGTTACTATAAAAAAACCCTAGAACCTTATTTTTCTTAATGATTTCACCAACCAATTTCAAATAAACCAGTATTCTGAATATAGTCAGTCTGTAGAAGCTACTTTGCAAATTATAGGCCTTTTTTGAAAATTTTTAGTTTCAAAAAGATATTTTTGACCCATCGCGTTTGGACTCGTTTTATACATTTTCGAGGGTGGGAAATCCATATATACTATTAATTTATATCTACCTTGTCCTGTTTTCGAAATATATCATAATATGTAATCTGTTTTGAGTTACGTATAATATAGACCTTTAATTTTTTTTTACTCTTCACGTTTTCGGGAGTGAGAAATCCATATTTTCTACTAATTTTCATCTGTATTGTACCATTTACGAGATATATCACACCCACACCAATAATGTGTCTCGAGTTTGAAATGACCTTCACTTTTTGGGTTTACTTTCTATTTGAAGTCTGTAACATCCTGCGTCTTCAACACAATTACCATATTGATGTTCTCATCCTATTTATGTCCAAGTCCACCAGTTCATCAGTTGATCCATCACTATTTCTAATTTACTTAATTACTTACTAATCTCGTCATTCCACGACCATATTTTCCAGTCCTCTTCTACTTTTTATTCTCTTTGGCTAGACTTATAAGACTGCCTCGCATTATTTTAATTCTCGATAGCACGTTTATCTGAGTTATCCACATAACGATATGTAAATTTATTTCCACTATTAGTCTAAATTAATTTACACCAGTTACCCGTGTATTAATTTATGCACTATGACTATTTAGCGACACCGATTTTTGTTTTTTGGCTCGTATATATGGTGATGCTGATCGTAGACGGGTTCTTTATCTTTTTAATTTTTTGTTGGGGCAATAACGGGGACAAAACGATCAAAAACAGAGCTATTACAAACACCTACAGAGCGTCTGGAATTATTTATGTCCCGGGCCCCTTATTGTTTAATATTTTTATCTTCGGTATTTCGTGTCCAATATCCTTGCTCCATTACTCCAACATTGTATTAACGTATTTTTTTAGATTATTACCCCCATTAGTCTCACATATTACGTTTCGAGCTAAGTGCCCCGCCATTTCATAATCACAAAGATCGCTCAATCCCGACAGAATTTCGTGCTCCGCCAATAAGCGAATTATTATCCTCGAGAAGAAAATGAAGCAGTTGTAAGTCTCGCGAGTAATTACCGTCTTTTCCTCCTCGATATAAAAGTATCGCTGCGCGGAGCCAATCAACCGGAAATAATGCCTATAGAATTCCTTTCTTGCAGACGGCAAGGTGCAATATCTGAAGACGCAGATCCGAGCCGGCCACCTCTTCCAGCTGCGAGCCGTCTTCCAGCACAAGGACCGTCCGGACGGCGGCGGGAAGAACTCCACGAGGTCCTCCAGGATATCGCGGTCGGCGAGGGACAAGGACCTCGCGAACCGATACGCTCAGCTCGTTAGCCAAACCAACCAAGTAAGAAGTTGAATTTGGGACTCACTGTTTGGGACTCACTCATAGTTTTGGTTTTAACCCATAAATCGCAAATACATATTTTTTTTTGCCACACAAAATCAATATTTACACCGAATTAATGAGACCTTAATACCCATATGACGTCCCACAAAATTCACAGCAATATCAATATGTACAATCACATAATGGTACTGGTTTTCCACCCATAAATTACCTTTTCCATCTGTCATTTACACACTGAACTCACCTACTTGATTTAATGAAAGCGTCATTTATTTGACGCAAAAGTCCGAATTTTTAGTATTTAATTAGTGCAGAAACGAAGAACGCCTTCAAGGTGGTGATAGTAAAAAGACGAAAATTAATTAGCACAAAATTGTAAAAAAAAAATATATTTAGGGTAGGATTTAAAACTGTAAAATTTTCAAAATTATGCTTCCAGACCTTTTCGATTTAAAGTATTCTGTAAACTTCTAAGATACAAAACATTTAATTTTTTAGATTCTCGGATTTTATTTTATTTTCTTTTATTTTTGGAACTTTAGAGATTCATATGTACATATACATATTTCATAGTTCAAAAATTTACAAATTTTGTAATTTCTACACATATACAAGGAAACAAATAAATTTGCAGATTCCTTCTTCCTAATCTTCGAAAAGCCAAACATTTCAATAATTTACCATTACAAAATATGAATTGGTGATATGAACAGGTTTACAAGTGAAACAATCAAATTACAGAAGAGTGAAATAACGAAACAGAGAAACAGTGAAAGAGAGAAACTGTGAAACAATGAGCGAAAGAGTGAAAAAAATACCAGAGGTGTCGTGGGACACCCTATTGGAACCAAGTTCTTTTTGCTATATATTATCTAAGGGGCACAATGAAATAAATTAATAACGTTTGAGACTACATGATTAAATGAAAAAGAAAATATAAATGAAGGAATGGTAATCAAATTGTTATTAATAATTTTGTTAAAAAAATCTTCCACCAATATTTAAAATGGACTTTCAGGGTGGACATTTTTCTGCTGTGTATTATTCCGTTAAAATAAAAGGGCTTTTCCTAGGGATCAATTTTGCCAAGTAAGTCGACGAAGAAACGGTTGAGCGAATGCGTTTCTTACAAACTCTGCATTAACGGAAAGAGATGTATGAAAGATTTCTATAGAAAAGTTGTAGAGCTTAAAAATTTCTATAAAAAAAGTCCGCGACGAAATAGATCTCTACATAATGTTAAGGTTAATTCACAAATTGATAAAATATGATTATTCCTAAGTGAAAACGAAACAGCCAGCTATTATAAACTTCGTTTCAATAAAAAAATCGTGACGGTCCAAGAGCAGAACAGATAAACCATCGAAAGAGTGTAAAAACCAAATAGTCAAAATATAAACTAGATAGCGCAACAGTGAAACAATCGAATAGGAGAAGGGTGAACAAGCGAAACAGGGAAGGAGTGCAGAAACGAAACAGGAAAAGAGTGAAGAAGCGAAACAGTGAAAGAATGAAATAGCAGAACAGAGAAACAGCGAAAAAGTGTAAAAATGAAATAGTGAAACTATAAACGAGATGGCGCAACAGTGAAACAATCAAATAGCAGACGAGTGAAATAGCGAAACAGAGAAAGATTGTAATAGCGAAAGAACAAACTAACGAAAAAATGAAGAAGCAAAACAACGACAGAGTGAAATAGCAGAACAGAGAAACAGTGAAAGAATAAGAACGAATAGTGAAGAAACAAACGAGGGAAATAGCGCAATAACGAAAGTATGAAAGAGTGTAATAGCGAAACAAAAAAGGAGCGAAATATTTTAGAAACAAAACAGCGAAAGAATGAAATAGCAAAGCAGAGAAGCAGTGAAAGAGTATAAGAACGAAATAATGAAACAATAAACGAGGGAAATAGTGCAACAGTGAAACAATCAAATAGCAGAAGAGTGAACAAGTGAAACAGGGAAAGAGTGCAGAAACGAAACAGGAAAATAGTGAAGAAGCGAAACAGTGAAAGAATGAAATAGCAGAACAGAGAAACAGTGAAAGAGTGTAAAAACGAAATAGTGAAACTATAAACGAGAGAGCGCAACAGTGAAACAATCAGATAGCAGACGAGTGAAATAGCGAAACAGAGAAAGAGTATAATAGCGAAAGAACAAACGAACGAAAAAATGAAGAAGCGAAACAGCGAAAGAGTGAAATAGCAGAACAGGAAACAGTGAAAGAATAAGAACGAATAATGAAGAAACAAACAAGGGAAATAGCGCAATAGCGAAAGTGTGAAAGAGTGTAATAGCGAAACAACACAGAAGCGAAAGATTTTAGAAACAAATCGAGAGAGCGCAACAGTGAAACAATCAAATAGCAGAAGAGTGAAATAGCGAAACAGAGAAAGAGTGTAATAGCGAAAGAACAAACTAACGAAAAAATGAAGAAGCAAAACAACGACAGAGTGAAATAGCAGAACCGAGAAACAGTGAAAGAATAAGAACGAATAGTGAAGAAACAAACGAGGGAAATAGCGCAATAGCGAAAGTGTGAAAGAGTGTAATAGCGAAACAACAAAGGAGCGAAATATTTTAGAAACAAAACAGCGGAAGAATGAAATAGCAAAGCAGAGAAGCAGTGAAAGAGTATAAGAACGAAATAATGAAACAATAAACCAGAGAAATAGTGCAACAGTGAAACAATCAAAGCGAAAGAATGAAGAAGCGAAACAATAAAGGAATGAAATAGCAGAACAGAGAAACAGCGAAAGAGTGAAATAGCAGAACAGAGAAAGACTGTAAGAAGGAAATAGTGAAACAACAAACGAGGGAAGTAACGTAACAGTGAAACAATCAAATATCAGAAGAGTGAAGAAGCAAAACAGGGAAAGAGTGAAGAAACGAAACAGTGAAAGAGTGAAATAGCAGAACAGAGAAACAGCGAAAGTGTGAAAGAGTGTAATAGCAAAACAACAAACAACCGAAAGACTGACGAAGCAAAACAGCGAAAGAGTGAAATAGCAACAGCGACAGAGTGAAATAGCAAAGCAGAGAAGCAGTGTAATAGTGTAAGAACGAAATGGTGAAACAACAAACGAGGGAAATAACGCAACAGTGAAAGAATGAATCAAATAGCAGAAGAGTGAAGAAGCGAAGCAGCGAAACAGTGAAAAAGTGAAATAGCAGAACAAAGAAGCAGCAAAAGAATGCAGAATCCCCGGCAGAATCTAAACAGCGAAAGAGTGAAATAACAAGGGATGGAAATAACGCAACAGTGATACATTCAAATAGCAGAAGAGTGAAGAAGCGAAACAGTGAAAAAGTTAAATGTCAGAACAGAGAAACAGCGAAAGAGTGAAATAACAGAACAGAGAAACAGTGAAAGAGTGTAACAGTGAAAGAGTGAAATAACAGAGAAACAGTGAAAGAGTGTAAGAACGAAATAATGAAACAACAAGCGAGGGAAATAACGCAACAGTGAAACAACCAAATAGCAGAAGAGTGAAGAAGCGAAGCAGCGAAACAGTGAAAAAGTGAAATAGCAAAAGAGTACAGAATCCTCGGGAGAATCTAAACAGCGAAAGAGTGAAATAACAGAACAGAGAAACAGTGAAAGAGTGAAAGAGTGTAAGAACGAAATAATGAAACAACAAGCGAAGGAAATAACGCAGCAGTGAAACAATCAAACAGCAGAAGGGTGAAGAAGCGAAACAGTGAAACAATGAAATGTCAGAACAGAGAAACAGCGAAAGAGTGAAATAACAGAACAGAGAAACAGTAAAAAAGTGTAAGAACGAAATAGTGAAACAACAAGGGAGAGAAATAACGCAACAGTGACACATTCAAATAGCAGAAGAGTGAAGAAGCAAAACAGTGAAAAAGTGAAATGTCAGAACAGAGAAATAGCGAAAGAGTGCAGAATACTCGGCAGAATCTAAACAGCGAAAGAGTGAAATAACATTACAGAGAAATAGTGAAAGAGTGTAAGAAAGAAATAGTGAAACAACAAGCAAGGGAAATAACGCAACAGTGAAACAAACAAATAGCAGAAGAGTGAAGAAACAAAGCAGCGAAACAGTGAAAAAGTGAAATAGCAGAACAGAGAAACAGCGAAAGAGTGTAGAATCCTCAGCAGAATCTAAACAGCGAAAGAGTGAAATAACAGAACAGAGAAACAGTGAAAGAGTGTAAGAACGAAATAGTGAAACAACAAGGGAGGGAAATAACGCAACAGTGAAACAATCAAACAGCAGAAGGGTGAAGAAGCGAAACAGTGAAAAAGTTAAATATCAGAACAGAGAAACAGCGAAAGAGTGCAGAATACTCGGCAGAATCTAAACTGCGAAAGAGTGTTATAACAGAACAGAGAAATAGTGAAAGAGTGTAACAGCGAAAGAGTGCAGAATCCTCAACAGAATCTAAACAGTGAAAGAGTGAAATAACAGAGAACAGAGAAACAGTGAAAGAGTGTAAGAACGAAATAATGAAACAACAAGCGAGGGAAATAACGCAACAGTGAAACAACCAAATAGCAGAAGAGTGAAGAAGCGAAGCAGCGAAACAGTGAAAAAGTGAAATAGCAAAAGAGTGCAGAATCCTCGGCAGAATCTAAACAGCGAAAGAGTGAAATAACAGAACAGAGAAACAGTGAAAGAGTGAAAGAGTGTAAGAACGAAATAATGAAACAACAAGCGAAGGAAATAACGCAACAGTGAAACAATTAAACAGCAGAAGGGTGAAGAAGCGAAACAGAGAAACATCGAAAGAGTGTAAGAGCGAAATAGCGCAACAGTGAAAGTGTGAAAGAGTGTAATAGCAAAACAGAGAAACGGAAAAAGAGTGTAATAGCGAAACAACAAATTAGCAAAAGAGTGAAGAATCGAAACTGTGAAAAAGTGAAATAGCAGAACAGAAAAACAGCGAAAGAGTGAAATAACAGAACAGAGAAACAGTGAAAGAGTGTAAGAAGGTAACAGTGAAACAACAAACGAGCGAAATAGCGTAACACCAAAACAATCAAAAAGCGGAAAAGTGAAATAGCAAAACAACAAACGAGTGAAATAGTCCAACGGCGAAAGAGTGAAAACGCCAACGAATTAAAGAGCGAACCAGTGAACCTGCGAAAGAGTGAAATAGGGGAGCAGTGTAATAGACAAGCAGCAAACAAGTAAAGGAGTAGAATAGTAATACCGCGAAATAGTGAAACACCAAAAAATAAAACAGCGAAATACTGAAAACGAACGAGCGAAATATCGCAATTGCAAAAAAAGTGAAATAGGAACAGAGTTAAATAATGAAGAGAGTGTAATAGCGAAAAAGCGAAAGTGAAACAGCTAAATTGGAAAAAAAAAACAAGCAGCGAAAGATTGAACCAGCAAACAAGCGAAATAGTGAAACAACGGAAGAGTGAAATTGCAAATGAAATAGAAAAAGAACGAAGTTGCAATTTATGCAAATACGAACTAAAGTATGTAGCGAGGACTGGCGTGGGCGACAAAAATTCCTTTATATCGGGTCTTCACAAATGATTCAAATGATTCTGGAAAACAAAATTTACATGTAGTTAGATGGAAAATTTTGACGCTCAAAACCTACTACCTATTTATTAAATACATATCATACTCGCTGCACTAGCGAAATAGTAAAATAACGACATATAGAAAAAACATATCAGAGGAGAAGCGAAATAAGCAAACAACACAGAAGTGAAACAGGAAAAGGGTGAATTAGTGTACACTGAAACAACGAAGAGAGTAAAATAGCGGAACAATAAAAGAGTGTATGGCCGTTGGGGAAACAACAGTACAACAATGGTAGCGGAAGAAAATAATTAAAACGTCTCCGGAAGGAGAACAGATAGTAAAACGAAATAGTTAAAAGAGTCGCTAAAGAAAGAACAGGTAGGGGAAGGAAATAAATGCATATTAAATTATCTTGGATTTTTGGAATACACCTACAGCCTGTTTAAGAAAAGAGCAAATCTGTTTATTTTTTATTTCATGTTTGTTTTGATCCAAATTAATACGAATTTTGTTTAACCCTTCGACATACAACCTGGGTACATTTTGTACCCACCCACCGAATTTTTTGAATAAGTTTTATATTAGTCGTGTTGGCAAACTAGAACTTTTAATAGCTGTTCATTATTACATTTTAAATGTAATAAAAGTATCAACAAAATATTCTCTCCTTTATTTATAAACCAAGAAATTTGCAAAGCCGGGATGTTGTGCATTCTGTCCCCTCAAGTTGGACAAAAAGAGACATTATCTCGGTGCAGTGTGCAATAAATGGAACTGTAAAGATCACATGTATAAAGAAGTGGTAAAAAATTGCAAGTGGTGCATTAATTGACAAAACTGACATCAATAATGCCTTGAATTATATTGAGATGTTTTTCAGTCGGACAACTAATTTCTTTTATTTTTTTACTTAATAGTAATTTTAAAGATATAAAAAAGTACCTCAACTGCCTTGTATTTATTCATTTAATAATATCTAGTAAAAAAATTCAGCTTGCCAGCATGTAAAAATTTTTTTCTACGTGGGGACAAAATGTACCCATGTTATCACAAAACGTGCGAAAAATACCTTGTATATCGAAGGGTTAAAACTAACAATAAGTCCTTTTTGTTTTCTGTAAACTTTTCGGCACCGTTTAGTGTCTTGAAAATTGTGAACCTTTTTGAATCGGATTCTCGGAATTTTCGAGTCTTGGAGTTTCAGTCGTGAAATAATGAATTCTAGGTTCCAAGATGAACCAATTTATTGATAACCTTTTTTTGTAATGATTTTTTTTTTTTTTGGTATTGCATAATGCATATGGTTGGGGACACTCAAGATTGGACATCATTTGTGACATTGGCATTTAAGATGTAAAGCAGTCTTTATATGGAATCTCGATTCATAACCTTATTAATGAAATGTTAAACAAAAAGACGTCCAAATGACACGTAACTAGTCGTAACGTCATCAGCATCAGTTTATAATGATTCTTTGAAGGAATGTCAAAAAAATGATGTCCAATATTGGGTGTCCCCAATTGTAATGAAATACATAACTGCATTATAAATATTATAGCATTATTATTATTTTCACAACCTAACCTTAAAATATCACTGCTCAATACTCGTGCGCTGACAGTTTTCAGGGGCTCGGGCTCATTTGCAACCCTGACAGCGCACTTGTATCGAAATATACTATTAAAACCTTGGTTAAAACGATTATCGCTTGTAGTTGTAATATTTTTAGAGTGGTAAGAACGGACTTTCTTTCAGGAATTGTACGTTCCTCTTACCGCCAAAGGGGAATTCTACGAAATTCACAGCTCGATGAAAGCGCGCCTGTGTTTCCCCGGGATGCTGGACAAGACCGGACCGCTGGCGCTGGATAAAGACTGTCTTTATAGGATTACGCACTTGCTGAGGCGCGCCGCCCTCCCCATCAAGGTCAAGCTCATCACGGGACCTCTGCCTCAAGGACTACCCAAAGATTTCACGGGTAAGATATCCTGCTTGGAATTTCGTCTGTACTCGTGGTCGGTGCCGAGTCTGCGAATAAAGTTATAGACTGCCAGGAAGAGCGCCATAAATAAACGAACAATTTAATTACAACACGCTTACCATGAAAACGAATAACTCGCAGGATGCACAACTTCTCCTCAGCAGCGCTGCTAGTCAAAGTTTGGCTGTTCTTCGGCCGTTGCCATCGCCATAAAAATCGCTTGTCTATGGCTGGCTCTCCGCAATTTATGCGTATGTTGTCAGGGGCTAATTGCCCCCGGTGCTAAATCCCGATGCTTCGCCTTTTATAATTTTATTTTTATTCGTTTGTTATTGCGTTCGTCCTGTCGTAAATAATCTCCCGTGTGTGTAAGCCTTAAAACCTGTCAATTATTTCTCGGTAAACGTCCCAGTCATTCCATTGTGTGAATTTTTCCGCGGACGTCGTCTAAATCAACTCTTCGGACGTTTCTTGTCTTGCGAGAAATGCGTTTTCGCATTGAAATCGCCGAAAATAGAAGTAGACATGAATACGCCCGAGTCAAAGGATGTCTGGAATTTTTCCGAGCGGCAAGTGCAACAGACGAATCGAAATTTATTATTTATGAGGCGCGAGATCGTTTTACGTAACGTCGAAGACAGCAAGAGAAATTCTCGTGTTAAGTGATAAAAATTCGACATTTCTTATAGCACCTATCTAATTATTCACGGCTGTTAAGTCTAATCAGAGCGAGAGTGCGTTGGAAGTGATATTAATAAGACTTAATGGTTTGATAGAGGCTCTTTAGAAGGATTGCATCACTGATTTGCATTTTTGGGTTATTCCCTTTGAGATTCTCCATTAATTTTTTGTTTCTCAAATTCCTCAGGATTTTTTTATAGTAGTGGTGGGCCGTGGAAACAGCAGCGTTTAGATATTTGTAACACGTGAAAGACAGTGTGAAATACTTGATCGAAATTTGATGGGATTTGAGAAAAAAGTTGTACCCCTAGTTACTGAAAACTATTTTTGCTCCGAATGCATTTTCAAAATCCAAACTGTTTCTCAGGTGTGCCCCTGGAGAGTAGTTGATTGTATTTGAAAAAAAAAAAAACATGAAACTGTGTTGTAATAGGCCATAGAACTATAGCAGCTCAATATTTTCAAAATATGTGTCAAATTTATTATCAAGTTTATTGGGTGTTAAAATTATTTTGGTTTGTTTCATGTCACGTCGTTGATTAGTCGTAATTTGTACTCCTTTTTCAGATACATTTATTCTGGAAAACAAGTTCCAAGAACCCCTGATGGTGACATGCACCCTACCGCCTCCCAACCAAGACGTCATCCAGCACCAAATCAGCTGCATTAACCTCAACTCGAACGTGAAGCTCTCTAAGAACACCCTCGGTTTCGACTCTGAAAACCGCCTCTTCAAGTCGCAACGCCTCCAGGCAGCTTTGGCATTTTGCCACAAAAACGTCGAAAGCTGGTACCGAGAGGTCCGAATAGCGCCCGACCTGAAGCACCAACACTGCCTCGAATGCCGCAAGACCTGCACGGAATGCGAGTGCAAGCCGCACGAAGCCGACAAACAAATCATCACCAAGGAAGCCATGGAGAAGTTCCCCAAACCAAAGAAATGGTACGAACACTTCAAGATCCTGCACAAGACCGACGAGACCCCCCAGTTCACCGACCTCCGCGACCCGCTCGACGGCATGGAGAAGCGCAAGAGCATCGAACGGTACAAAGACATGTCGAAGCTCATCGAGGAGAAGTTCGGCAAGAAGAGCTACAACCCCGTGAAGAAATCAGCCAGTTTCATGTTCTCCACCAAACGGATCGACCTGGAGGAGAGCCAGCAGAGCAACCCCGCCCTCCTCAAGTGCCAGAGCCTCGACACGCAGCTTTACTCCATCGCGGAGGCCCAGAAGACCGACCGCGGCTCCATGCGCAGCTACGACTTCCAGATGTGCATCCTCGACGAGGAGACGAAGCCGCCGACCAAGCCGGACCTCATCCCCACGCTGCCCAAGCAGGACCCCGACCACTCCTACATCACCGAGCGGCTCTGCAACGAGTTCCACGTGAAAACCAAAGTACAAAAGACGCGGACGAAGGCGGAGTCGCGAATCAAGTCGGTGGTGGTGCAGGTGCACCAGGTGAAGAGCGACGTCAACGTGGAGGATATACCGTACAGCCACGTGGCCGACGAAGTGGCACGCAGGAGCGAGAAGGTGCAGGACGAGAACATCTACGCGGAGATCTGCGAGAGCTCAGGATGTGCGAATTGTGATAGTAAAAAGGTGTGTGAGTGCAAGAGGACTAAGGCGGAGTACTGTTACGTCAAGCTGGGTTCGAACGGTGAGAGTGTGCAGTCGGATTCGGACGAAGCTATATATAACACGCTGAGATGAAGTTTAACTGTATTTTATTAATATTATGATAATATTGTTTCCTACCAATAAAATACTTTATTTAACTTACGAAGAATTTCATTGGGTGGCAGCCAGCAATACACAAAATTTTACTTACTCAATCTAAAAGCCTATGAGTTGAGTTTTTGGTGTTTTGCATTTCTTCCTCCATAAATTCCTTTCCTGAGACTGCTAGTACTGACTCCTTCAAGAATTTCATAAGAGTTTTAATACATAATGGTGTCCTAAAATTAGTGTTAGATTTGAAACCTTAAAAACTCACTATATCGCAACGTCAGTGCATGTCTCAATAAAACGTCAACACAATCACAATCATAAATCTCCAAAATGGCTGACGAAGCTCCAGCGGAACCCAAACCTGAAGAAGCCCCCACAGAACCTCCACAACCTCCGCCGGAAGAGCCCCCGAAAGCGCAGTCGGAACCTGAACCCGTAAAAGAAGATGCTGAAACGAAGCCCCCAGAAATCAAAACAGCGAAATCGAAAGAAATTCACAAAATCGAAAGCGGCAAACTCGAGAAAGTCCCATCAGAGAGTGACGACGAAATACTTGCTTCTACTCTACCTATAACGTTGTTTTTGCAGAAAAAGCGTCTTTGGGGAGTAAATCGAAAGAAGAATCTGTTCCTGGCAAGAAACTATCCGGTCATCTAGACGAACAGAGAAGTACGGGGATTATTTCTGCAGGAAGTGTCGATAGGTATGGCCACAGTATTTATTTTATCGGATACTAACGTTGAGCTCTAGCAAGAAACGCAGCAGAGATTTATCCAAAGAGGACAGTAAGTGTGCTCTTTGTCGTAGTAAGATATTCGGATTTTCATTTGGTAGGTCGCAAAATTCGCATGGACCGGGTCGCCAAGACGAGGAGCGGAGTGAGCAGCACGATTTCCATCCATAGATTGAGCTTTACCGGAGATCCCTATGATAAAAAGGTAAGGTTTTGGTGCCAGGAGCGGCGAGCGCTGCGATCAATAGCTAAACAGTTTAGTGTTGCAATCGTTACACCCTCAGGATGACCTCCACACCAGTGGTCACAGAGGTAATCTCACCAATTCCGCTCAACTCTTGACCTCTTGTTGCAGGGGGCACGTTTCATGAACACTTACAAACTCGAGGCCGATAATCCCTTTAACCCAGAAAAGGTAAGAAAAGTGTTGGAGTCTGTTATGGTGGAGGCGCTGGAGAACCTCACGTATGACCCCGACAAGTGCCCCAAACAAGCAAAGTGGGCTTCCAGTGCTATCAGGTCCAAAGTGAAGGAGCTGCAGTTCGATCGGTTTTGACTAATGATGAAAATTACTCAAAAGATTTATTTGTGTGTTTGTAGGTACAAGCTGATTTGTTTAGTGACCATCGGCGAGAAGAATTCCCAGGACGTTATGGTCACGTGCAGGTTCTTGTGGGATGTAGATCGCGATCGCTACGCTACCTTCAGTATGGAAAACACCTACGTGTTCGGGATCGCACAGTGTTTTGGGATATACTATGAATAGTGTATTGATTAAAAAATTAATGTAGCTTATGATTTTATTTTCAATTCGCAAAACTATGCTTACGTAATATGTACTTGAATCGCTAACTTCATTCAGCAATCATAGAAAGGAAAGAAAGCAACAACGCTTCACAATATATTTATCACAAAAATGTTAAAAATTCAACATTGTGGTCACCATTTTCATAGGCCTAGAAAATTACAAACAAAACAAATAACATATAGTGTTCACACACATAAATTACCTATTGCTAAAATCATAAAACAAACATGCTGGGTAGGAAAAAGTACATCACCTACCTATCTAAAATACTCGATAAAAATAACTGTTCAATAAATAATATCAAAAATATTTTTATTATTTTAGACTAAATAAATAACTGTAATACATTTTAAAACAATAATGGCAGATACCAAAAATAGTGTCAACGTGCTTTACTAAATGTTTGCTTGTAACATTTTATGCGTCGTTAGGAAGACGTTAGAGCTAAGTGCGTGCCTTTTCTGGACCTATCTGTGTAGGCACAGGCCTCCAGAACAATCTGGTTGAAGGCTTCTGGTTTGTCTGCGTAAACGTGGTGTCCAGCTCCGGTAATAACCTAGCAAAATGATAATATTGATGATGGAGTAAACGTTCCGGATGTGTTTGGAAAAATAACTTAATTACCAACACTCACTTGTAATTTAAAGTACGAATTTATCCTCTTGTCTTTTATAATCTCCGCCGCGGAATGGTCGATCCACGACCTGGACCCATAGAGCAACGTTATGGGGACGTCGTTGCGCATCTTGTCTATCCGTTTGACCATGGGGTTTTTGGCCCATCCAAATCCAGACATCATAGAATGGAAGGCGCTCTCACCACTGCAATTTTTGTTATAAAGAATTTAAGACACTACAACCTTACCTTGGCGACTGAGAGTTGCACTGGTAGATGTATTGGGGGATGAGGTCTTTGGGCTCCACGGCAGCAGCGTATTTCTTCGTGATGTCTGGTCGCAGAGTGTTGATGAACCACGGCCCTGAATATCGCGATTAAAATTGAGCAACAAAATCACAGAAGATGCTAACCAAGAGGCCCGGCCACCCTGATCCCCGCCAAAGGATTAAACGGTTGCAACATGTACGACAAAGTCCTAATCCACAACGGCAGCTCCTTCATGTCCGGGGGTCGCTCGGGGAAGCCCCAGGGGTCGGCCAACACCAGGTGCTTCACGTGGTTTGGGTACGAAATAGCGTACGCGGCCGCCAGGAAGCCCCCCATGCTGTGTCCCAACAAGACGAAACTTTCCAGTTTCATTTCTTTCCGCCACTCCTCAATGGACTTGACCATTTGTTGCTCCGCTTCCATGGCGTCGGTGCTGAAGGTCGGTCGGGTGGATCGACCGAAACCTGAGTGCATTACAAAAGTTAATTGTTGCAGTGGGAAATCTAAACCGTTTAATTACCCAGCAAGTCGAACGCGTAGACCGGTCTCGTGGCTGCAAATGCGTCCAGATTAAGACACCATAGTGCGACCCCTGCACCCAGGCCGTGCAGGAGCACCAAGGGGGTGTTTGGAGAGTCTGTGTTGAAGGATATTGTCCATATTTTGTCCGCGGGGCCCACCACTGGGCCTATGTCGACGTACCATCCGCGATAGGCCGCTTTCACGACTGAAAAATGAGAAATTAAATAAATTATACTAAAAGTTTATATATTTTTTATAAATAGATCTACTTGCCTAACCTACATATTTACATACCGTACTTTATTGATAAGATATCTGTGTCGTTTCGTAGTAAGTTATCAATAGGAACTACACTAAATTAAGCATCTACAAAAACATTCCAGATAAAGACAAAAACAAATATGGGACAAGTCTATTTACTGTATAGATGGTATTTCTTAAAAAGGAAAAACATATAAGGTGTGTTGGTTTTTTGGGTTAGAACTCAAAATTTTGACAATTTTCGAAATTATTGCAAAGAACACATTTGAAGGCGTCTTGACTGTACTACATCAAAAAATTATAGCAATTTTTAGTTTTGACTTTTTTGAGGTTACATCGTGAAATTGAGAATTTAGATCAAAAAATTGATAGTAAAAATGAGCTTTCCCAGTTTGAGAACATAAATCGTAAAAACGTTTAAAATTTGAGAAGTTATTGCAACATTAAATAAATCAATAAAAATAAATAATAAATAAGTTTAAAGTTTCCAAATAAAAAAATTAAGTTGAACGGCGTGAAATTCACGTGTGTTTCATAAGAGATGTGATGACCACCCACTTCACTATGGCGTACTTCAATAATTATTTGTTTATTAGTTCTCATTTTATTTATTTTTTAATTTCACACATAATATAATAATCTTTGCCAAATTTACAAAACCATCAACATTGTATTCTACGTATTCATGTTGAACATGGGGAAATCACTATACAGCCTGACCGTTAGACATTAAAGTTCAGTCCTTTCAAAACGTTTTTATATTTTTAAACACATCATCCAGAAATCTGAAATCAACACGTGGTTGTTTTTTTTTTATTTTGGCAAATCTTACCCTTCTTAATTATTGTCACAGCCGACTTGAAAACGACAATGTTGCCGGAACCAAATTTTTGGGGTGCAAATCACCCGCGACCAAATAAACGTGGTGCAGATCGCTCCCACCGATTTTTTTTTAATTGAAATTATGTTAATTTTTACTCACTCTTCAAGATCTTCTTTTCCAACGCCCTCAGCATAGTCTCGGAGTACTTATTCCATGACAACCACTCGGGGCTGAACCAGCTGGAATAAAAAAAAAACAATTTGACAAATGTCAAAAAGTGAGGTTATATTATGTAATTTTGGACTTTTATCTTACCTGAGCACATAAACAACAAATCTGTAGTACAACGAAGAGAAAAAGACCAACACTGTACCGACTACAGCCAACATAATATTTTGGTAGAAACACACTGTAGGAGCGACAACGCAAAAGTGGCAGTTTTGAGACGGCACGTCCACTAATGGGGTGCGATGGGGTGGTGAGGGTTGGGTGGTTTGTTAACGACTTACCTCGCGGCATGATTCGCCTCTATCAACTGCAAATTGCTATGGTTTTCGACAGACATAACTTCCACGAAATTTACGATTTTAACCTCATCGAGACTGGAATCAATGTGAATATGAATTTCATTGTTTGAGATAAATCGCGTTTATCAACGTTAGTCAGTGACGGAATTTGAACCCCGCATATTGTGAGCCTTTATGAACAATTGCAAATTCTCAACTCAACTTCGCATTAACACGCTTTTCCACTCACACGATTTACTGTTAAGAACGTCATGACTACAAGCACGGTGGTGATAAGGGGGACCTTGACTTGCATCCATAAAATTTGTTTATTTCTTCGTTACATTATTTTTGTTTTCTGGTTAAACAATTTTTCCACGTGCTTATCAGTCGGGAGCGTCGTTGATCGAGATCTGATTAGTAAGCAGGTCAAGGTTCAGGTGGACCTGGGGAGAAACTGGAAGGCTAGCGCCAGAAGATGACGTTATCAATAGGTCATTGTGGGTGTGATAACGCTTGCACAATGCAATCAGTGATTACAATTATTTTTAATAGGTCTAGTTTATTAGAGTTCACTGGAGGCTGTCTTGTCAATATACTATTTATGTAGCAAGTACGAAACATATCCCTCTTGTCACCATTGCATTGCTACCTGGGCGCATTTGTACAAACAACAAATATGAGTTTGATGTTATCAGGTTTAGGGAGTGTCTTTAACTACAGTTCTTAAAGCAATAATTCGAACTATTCCTGTATTATCAATTTATGACGCTTACTTCATGCATCCAATCAATCTTATATGACGAGCCAAGTCCAGAAAGTTGGATTTCCTTGCGTGCGTGATATAAAGACCGAGTCAAGCCGAGGCCTTATATCACGCACGCCAGGGCATCCAACTTTCTAACCGCGTGTCGTATACTAGTTTGGTTTTTGTTTTTGGTAAATTTGGATCATGGATCACAAAGGTAGGAAATGACTTTATTAATCTTTGATTTATTTTACTTTTAAATAACTTATAAATATTCTAATCTCAATATATCACTATGAAGGCACAACCTGATTATTCACCACAAACATCTCCTCCTCCTGCTCAATCCCATCCTGAGAAATCTTTTTCATCAGCTCCTCTACCCCCAACTCAACAACATTGCATGCATCCACGACAATCTCATTGAATGACCTAGGGTTGTCTGCATGCACATGATGGCCAGCCTCATTGATGACCTCCAACCTCACATAAGAAGAAGTCCTGATCTCTTGAAGCCTCTTCCCCACTGACTTATCCATCCATGTGTGGGACCCATTCATTATTGTGATTGGCACTTTGTTGTCCAGCTTGTCTATCCTGTTCAGCATGGGGTTTTTGGCCCAACCAAAGCCCCTGATCATCCTATGGAAGGCAGTTTCGCCCCTGCAATTACAAATTAGTATCAAAACTGTAAATGTGACAGTAGTTTACGTGGGCTTTTGGGAGTTGCACTGATATATGTAGTCACTAATGATCTCATGGTCCTCCAGGTGGCCGGCATACTTGTTGGAGATATCAGACCGCATTTTCTTGACGATCCACGGACCTGAAAAAGTAATGCGTGAATGGGAGATACTAACGCCAACTGTCGGTACCTAAAGGCCCAGCTGCTCGGACTGTGGCTAGTGGATTGAAGATGGTGAATGGATACAGAACAATTCCAAGAGTCTTGAGCCATAATGGCGGCTTGAAGTCGCTGGGTTTCTCCACAAACCCCCATGGGTCCGCCAGGATCAAATGTTTGACTTGTTTGGGGTAAGAAATGGTGTAGCTGGTTGCCAAGTAGCCCCCCATGCTGTGGCCCAGGAGGATAAACTGATCCAGGTTGACTTCCTTGCGCCATTTTTCGATGGACTCGACGAACTCCTGCTCGGCCTCCAGCCCGTCGTTGCTGAAGTCGGGTCTGGAAGATCGTCCAAAGCCTGGAGAAAAATTATGTCTGGTCATCCTGATAAGACAAACTACAAAAAGGCACCTACCTAAAATGTCTATAGCGTAAACAGGGCGATTAGCAGCCAGGAAGTCCAAATTGAGACACCAAAACCCAACCCCGGCCCCAAACCCGTGTAGCAGCACCAACGGCGTATTCTTCGACTCCGTATTCATTGCGATGGTCCATATCTTCGCCTTGATGTCGGGCTTGTGTTCAATAAGGACATGCCAGCCTCTGTATGCAGTCTGCAAAACTAACAAACCAATTACAATTACACTAAAAGCAACCCTCTACCTTCAAAAATTTTCTTTTCCAACGTGACGAGCTTGTTCTCCGAGAATTTCACCCAACCGCATTTTTCTGGTTGATTTTCCACAACCGCAGACATTTCACTTGAATTTTGTCAATTTTTTTTTGGTGAAATTTTGGCACGTATAACCTCACTTTTTAGACGGACTACCTGAATGCAGGCGTTATTGATTTAGATTGCGACAGATTAAATAATGTTTTTGTCCGGGCAGATAAAAACATGATTCAGCAGATCAGGCTGGACGTAATTACAACAACGGTATCAAATGATTCACGAGATTTTATAACCACACTTCCTTGCTGGGTTGAGATTTGTGCGTTAAGCTGAGCATACACGAGGCGTATTGACGCGTGACGTCCACGTTCAGGCCCTGATGGTCGGTACATATTTGGTCTTGGTTTTAAACATTGAGATCTAAGCGGAGTTGGAATCTTTATGGAGCTAGTAATTAATTCATACAATAGAAAGGATGTATATTTGTTATCTAATTAATTTTAAGATTGTTTTGACAGTCCTAGTCCGTTTTATTAAGGTTTAGTTCTTCCTAGTCTCTTTTATAGAATTAAAGTGTCATTTCCAATCTACATCTATGAATGTGTTTTCACCTTTAGAATTTGCATAGTAAGGTCAAACTACCGGAACGTCCCCTCCTAATAGCTATAGTTTTGTCTCCTTCCAGAACCAGAACCAGTCAAGCGATAAATGAATAAAATAACATGTTTTGATTGCGTAATTTTGACGTAGGTACCTGGAGAACTGCGTCGTGGTAACAGACATGGGCACCTCGCCCTCATCCCATAAGACTATACGAAATCATAATTCTTTAATAACTGTCCTTCAACTAAAGATTCTCCCTTGGCCTGTTTCTTAACATTCTTTCCAACTTCTGATTTTCTTTTATACTTAGTTCCTCTCTTAACTATTTCTTTTCACTGCCTATTCTCCTCCGCTACCTTTTACTATTACACTCTTATGCTGTTTTTCCGTCACCTCATTCTTTTTTCGCTGTTTTACTTCTTTGCTCTTTCGCTATTTCACTTTCACTCTTTTGCTGTTTTACTTCTTCGTTGACTGTAAAATTTATTAAATTGTTACGTTTGTTTTTTCTTTGCAGAAGTAATGTATTTACTACCCACCTAATCCTATCTAAGCCTATCCAAGAGTATACGAGATACATAAAATGCTACAATTATTTATGAGTTGTTTGATCAATACAAAGACATGGTTTTAGTTCAGATCTCTCGGTGTATGTTTGTAAAATGGAAGAAAGTTCTGAAAATGTGGAATCTAAGTAATACAAAAAATCAATATCAACCTAAATTATGTTTTTCTCTGTTTGTGCAGCCCCACATCGTGGCAGAAATTGGTGCAAAGCTTCACCTCCCTTCACATAGAAAAACTGGAGACTGTGTTCAAATCTGCAGACTCGAGACTGACCAAAGAAGAGTTCTTTACCACAGTCACCGGCTTGTTTCCCCAATGGGATTGTTCCCAGCACGTACTCACTCTTTTTGATCTAATCAACGATAAAAACGACCCCAGAATTGCTTGGTCGGACTTCTTAAACTTCCTCGTTCGAAACATGATGCAAGAACCCGCCAATCCTGTCACCCTCCGAATAAGTACCATCATTCCCGTACCACAAACCAGAGTACGTTCCAGCTCTTCATTTAACAATGAGTGACAGTTTTTTTTTTTTTTTTTAGGTCGAGACAGTAGTGAAAATTGTTCTCATTGAAACCGACAAGTACTTCTGCTACGCCCTGGTCTCCAAACACGGAAGAGTGGGACTGTACGACGGCAACCTCAACTTCCTGACCACCTACCAGTTGATAATGACCAGAGATGATATTTACAGAAAGGAGGAAGACCGAAGACGGAGGAACAGATGGGTGACAGACGCTATTTTCTGCGAGGACGTTCTTATGTTCGTTGCCACCAACACGGCAAGGAGCATAGTCATTTATGAAGCTTCCGGGCTGAAACACGTGCCAATGTGGCTCATCCTCAGCACTCCCAACATCATTCAAGTAAGTCTGCTTCTCTGAGAGACCCCCACGAATGAATTTTGTAGAGTCTTGCGTACGACACCTGCAGTGCCACAAAGACTGAGAGCGTTTTGTATGCAGGAGACGACCACGGATTGTTACTGTCCTTCGTGTTTTTGCAACCCAAAGTGTTGCTGTTGAGGAAGAAACATAACGACAAAATCAGTTTGTTCTATTGGGAGGTAGGTGGTATAAAAAATACAATCGAAATGACCACCGGTTTTAGGAGCTACCAGAAGAAAAGGACTTCATTGTTATCAAGCGCATGGGTCGAGCACACCAAGAACCTGTGAAACGACTGGTGTACTGTCCAGACAATGAAACTCTAATTTCTTGCAGTAGAGACAGCGATTCATCCTTGATTGTCAAACATGTGGGGAATAAAAGTGCCCGGTGTACTTTTAAAATGTCCAAGGGATGTAACTGTTTTGTCCTCAGTCGGGACCGCAAAGTACTGATCACCGGCAGCCAGGATGGGACCTTGAGACTATGGAACCCGATAATGGCCTCAAAACCAATTGGTGTCTTAACAGGGCACCGTGCTGCCATCGTGGACTTGAAAATAATGAGCAGACAAAACCTATTCATGAGCTGCTCCACCGACGGGGTAATCTTTCGACACTTAATAATGCTACTATTGCCAACCATTTTCTAGATGTTCAGTCTCTGGGACATAGACGAGCAGAGATGTCTCCAAAGCTTCACCATCAACTTCCCATCATTTTCCGTCTTTGGAAAACTGATAGAGTGGGGCAACGAGTGCATCTACCCCGGGCCTAAACGACATGCCCAAGATTCGTCTTCGGATTTGTGGGAACGATCGCCGTTGTTGGTCGCTTGTTGTAATCACATTGCTGTGTTAAAACTCGAGCAAACGAGCTTAGAAAACGGGGTTTTGCCGCCGCCGCCCTTTCAGAACAGCGTGCTGGTGCCAAAAGCGTGGAAGACGTCCGACGATTTCGAAAATATTACATCACCTCCTTCGGAGAGCCGAGAGCAAGAACTGGAAGCCGTGGTGGAGAAAAGAATAAAAGAATTGGAGTTTATTCTGGAGAAAGATCTCTTCGCCGATAACGAATTTGCGAGGAGCGACATTAACTTCAAAATTGCCACTCTGGAGCAGAAGAAGATGCATGTAGGTTTCAAACACTTCAAGCAAAGTTAAACTAAGATCTGTTTTTAGATGCAACAAAACGTGGCGCGAGGGGCACCGTACTTAGCTCTAGATTTACATGAAGTTCACGATCTTTATTTGAGTCCGGACCTTCCAGTGCCGAATAGAAAGATCAAAAATATTGTGGAAAACATTGAGCGGGTTCTACAAGATGCTAATTCTAGAGACTTGATCTTTTCTGAGCCGTCTTCCAGCCGATCCCCGAGGTCTTCTAGAAGCAGTTTTGTAGAGTTTGATTAGGGACAGTTATAGATAAGCGTTATCAAACATAAAACGACAGAAAAAAATCTTGCTTTTTATTTCAACTGTCCCGCGCAATCCATTTAGTGACACCCCAAAAATCCCCACCAAATCTGGTGGACTGTCATCCACGTCTCATCGCGATTGGCGACCATGTTTGTTGATGGCGCGAAAAATTGGCGCCAAAGCCCCAGATATTTTTTTTCGATCCCCAACAACGACGTTTCTGTCGCCCCAACCTCTGCTCAAGCTTCACCTTTGCCCTGCCGCGAATGCAAAACCGCGTTAGAAATTCGCGCCCGTTCCCACTTTCCCCACACCAGTTTGAGGTTACATTGCCATATCTTCATGCGCAGTTAGGCGTAGCGCTGTGGGTGAACGACAAAAAATGCGTACGTATTCGCGCGTAAATCACGAAATATTTTGGGAATACACCTGAAAGGGTTCCTCGCACGAGTCGCGCGCCGGATTTTCATGGTCTCGGTGTTGGTTTTAGTGGTGCCTTCTGTGGATTCCCGCCTTTTGTAGGCGTTGTCATAGTTGATGGTGGCGAATATTTCGGGTTTATAGCGCTCAGTACGTCGGGAATCATGGTGTTGTCTAGTGAAACGGACGCCTATTTGGAAGAGAGGCACTCGGAGCTGTGCCATAAGTTGAATCTGGATTACAACGTCGTGACGGACTCCTGGGAGACCTTCCAGGCGATTAGCAAGAATTTCACGTTAGAGGTGCGTAGATGTGGTGAATAAATGCCTGAATTATGATCGCTTTGTTTTCAGGGGGAGCCTCTTCATTGGATAGGTTGTGCAATATATGTGGCGTGTTGGAGGGCCACGTCGAGTCAAAACAATGCCACAGGCAGCTGTGTGAGCCTGACTAGTCTTTTACGGCATTGTAACTTGAGGTAGGTTTGCCAGAGGCAGAAGAAATTAATTGTTCTTATAGGCTGCTATTAAAAATTACAATCAAAAGTTTTTTTTCTAAATCAATCTTTTGTTGCAATTATATTTAATGAGCTGATTTTTGTTCCAGCATCGCCCAGTTCTTCTTCAAAATCAAACAATGGGGCGACATGGCAGCCCTACCTGAAGACTTCAAAAAGAGAACTGAATACCTAGAGGAAAGTTTCGCAGTAGCATACAATGTGTTCAAAGAATACCAGTCCCTGTTCCTACTCATATTTAAAGCCCCTGAGATCACTGAAGCTGACCTGAGCAAACAACATAGGAACAGAAAGCAAAAGTAACCACTCATCACCTCTAGAGCCTACTCTAAAATATTTTATTTTGGTAGGTCTGTGCCTTGTACCCCCCTGAAAGTGTTTGAATTCTGTTGGATCCTCTTCATTTCAATCAAAGGTGAAGATGGCCACTACAATAATGATCTAGTGACCCTGTGCCACCTCCTCATAGCCATTTGTGACTGGGCCTTCAGGTCTGCTTTCCTTGCAGACCGACAAGATCTTCTAAACCCAGAGTTCAAAGGTAAATAATTTCATGTCTTGCACTGCTTCTGACACCAGTAAGTGCAGGCCTACCCGCCGATTGGTCCCAGCCCAACTACAACGCCCCCGCGGAGCCCCCATGCATAGTCAGTCTTCTGTGCCCCAGCCCCAACATGATCACAGAAGTGAAGTACATCAAAGAGTACCAATTCAAGAGATCAATCAGTGGGCTGTTTGACCAGGGGATCCTGTCTGGAAAAGACAATGATAGCGGTGACGTTTTTGACCACTCTGTCTTTGAGCACAACTTCAGAAACCTGGGTACCACCTATGAAATGAACTCCCTCACCAAGACTGACTTCGATGAGAGGATCTTCCTAGGTGAGTTATGCTTTCAGTCATATGTTTTCATGGCCAGAGCAGGTGTTCATTGGGAACAGCTGACTGATTCTTGACCTTGAGTTACCACCTGTTGTTTCCAGCTGAGTACAGAAGAAAGCTGATAGTGAGGGAACAGAACCAAAGCAATGCTCTTACAGTGGGACAGGACCAAAATTCCGGTAATTTTATTAGTTGACTGTGAAAGACAAAATATTTTTTAATTGTCATTGTCATTTCAGTGGAGGTCTCCAGTCCTGATCCCCCCACAACAATGGTATGTAAATTACTTTATGTTTGAGCCAGTAGTGACCTTTACTGATTATAGGTTGTCAATCAGGAATGTTTGACCCCCCTAACTGGCCGCAAGTACCTGGGCCCCAAAGAGCCCCAAGACGCAACCCCGTTGCTGACAGCCACTGAAAGCATCAACAAACTCAATAGTCTCCTTCACGGGCGGCACCCAGCCCCCAGTGAAGCCCTAGTGCAATTATTTGAGTAAGAATTTTATTAATTTGTTGACCAGTACGTAATTGTTCCATTAAAGATCCTGTACCAGAAACCCCACGGAAAGAATCGATCAAATAGTCACAACCTTGGGGCAAAAATTCATTAATGCTTGTCCGGTGGAACAGCGGGAGGTGGCGCAGAGGCGACTGCAGCTCGCCACGACTTTGTTTTATAAATTTATAGAGAATATCCTGCAAAACGAGCGTTCAATGCAAGCAGATATTTCGGTAAAGCTCCCACTTTTCAAAATTGAAACTAAACTGTGTTTTCAGGCTATTGTGGACCAGGATGTCTTCTATGAGTGTATGTTTGGTTGTTGTTTAGAAATCGTTATTTATTCGTATAATAGTCGGCAAAAGTTTCCGTGGATTCTGGAGGCTCTGCAGTTACAGCCTTACAATTTTGTCAAGGTTATTGAACTTATCATCAGGTCTAAGGATAAGCTTTCGAGGGACACTACCAAGCATCTGAATATGGTAAGATTTGCAGTGTCTAAATTTTAAAATACGCGCTTTTTATTACGTCACCTCTGAAGTGAGATGTATTTTGGGTTGCATACTCACATCGAGGTGTTGATATTTTGAAAGTCCTAAATAAATTGGAAACGTTCAAGTTTCAAATTCTCGATAACATTGTTGAAATCTCGAAAGAACGTGCGCTTTCATTTTACAGTTGTCAATCTTTCAAAATGACCGACAAAATCTTGGAATCCTTCAAAATTTAATGTTTGTAATGTTGAAGAATTGTCACATTTAAACCACTTATAATCTTACAAATTGTGCTATTTTATTTAATGGTTCGAGTTGTTCACATTACGACTACTTACTTAAGCCATATTTCAAGTTTTTGGGTAAAAATATAATTGGCGGATATTTTTTGGTTGCTTACCTCCATGAGCTAATTTTATTCTCATTTACAGATTGAAGAAACGATACTGTCTTCATTGGTCTGGAAGTCCGACAGCCTGATTTGGGAGGCCATCGTCTCGTCCGACAAGGAGGTGCCCAAATTCGAGGAGACGGCTTTGCCTGGACACATGCAAAATGAACCCACTGGTGACAGTATAACTTTGAGGGGCATCCTCAACACTGAACCAAGTAGCTACTATTTATATACAGGGTGATTGAGTGGTAATTGAGGTGTTTCAGGACAAGGCCTTTCGCCGGGACCATCCGCCACCGATCGGTTCCAATCTCCTGTAAATAGCGCCGTGAATAGAGAACTGTTTCCTTCGGTGGGGTCAAACCAGTCTTTGTTGCAGCACACGCATTTGAGTGAGTTGATCGTACAACCCAAAATACTAAATTTTGATCACGTATTTATTGTGTAATTAGTGATCAAGGATCGGACGGGCAACACTCGCATGATCCCCATAGTCAACAACGAAACCCAAAAAGCCCCATCCCCGGTCTCCCAGACGACCCCAAAGCGTCCAGAGGGCCGGCCGAAACGGACTGGGGGCGTATCCATCGTCTTCAGAAAGGTAACGATGGTCCTTCTAAAAGTAGAACGAAAACAGTAATTAAATCCACACTGTTTACACTCACCGTCGGAATTTACTATCACAGAAAATTACTCCACTCTAGCCACAGATGTGGACAATAAAAATTTCGCTCAATTACCCAAAGTCTCGTAAAAACGCAATTCAACCCCAGACGGATGTTTATTCCGAGCACCCGCAGATGTTTCCAACTAATTAAATCTCGAAATTGCAATTTTACCATAATTCCAGTTTTACAATCTGTCGGGCGAGCGAATGGAACACTTGTGCACCCACTTGAAGGTCACGAATGTGGACACGAAGCGCAAGATTTGGACCGTGTTCGAGGAGCTGGTTCGCAAGAACCACTGCGAGCTGATGAAGGACCGAAATTTGGACCAGCTGTTGATGTGTGCCGTCTATATGATATGCAAGTTGACCAATTTGAACAAGAGTTTCGCCGAGATCATAAAGAGTTACCGGACTCAGCCGCAGGCCACAAGCGATATTTACAGGAAGGTGTTGATCCACGGGCCTAGGACCAGGGTGAAAGGTAGGGAGTCCAAAATTGGTTGGAATGGAGAGAAGGGATTTGCATCGATTTTGAGGTTTTTTTTTCTGTTTAAAAATAACTAATAAACCGAAATCGACGCAGACGACGATCAGTACTTTTTCAAAGTTGAAATGGTGTCATTTTCCCCAGACGGAGTAACAATTGAAGTCCCCGAAGAGCGCGCCGACCTCATCCACTTCTACAACAACGTAATCATCCAAGCAATGAAGAAATTCGCCCAGAAATTCGTCGACAAGGGCGCGGAACACGTACGTCATTCTTCGGAAAAATAGCGCAACCATTCACCCTCTCGTTTCAGAACGGAGACATCCTCCTGAGTCCCCTCCCCGCGTCGAGAGGGCAAGTGGTGCAAGTCCTAGACAACATATTTATTAAGCCCCTGGAGAGTCCCACGATGCCCCTGGGCAACGGCAAAGTCCTCAACTACTATTTTAGTCGCAGTCCTTCGAAAGACTTGAAGGACATTAATAAGGCGATCAAGGGCAACGGCGTGACGGGCAAGAGGTTGCTGATCGAGGGCGAAATCGACCTGCCCAACACCAAGAGGATCGCCAACAGGAAGGTCCAGTCGTTGATCGAGGAAAGACGAAGTCAGAGCGCTGAATGATTTTTCGGTTTGTCTTTAAATTTATATCATTAGGTATGTATAGATATTAATTTTATAATCTTCATTATTTTAATCTTATTGTATTGTATCGTGGAAGTTGCTGAATTGTTTTGTGATCTCATAAGTTACGTTGTACCTTTCAACGATTGCGGTTCGGAAGTAATTTATTTCAACATGGTGATTTTAAAAAGAAGAGTTACAGAATTTTATCGTGTTTGTCTGTTTTAATCGACAAGGTACAGGTCGTCATTAGGTCGATGGGGCAATTATTTCTTTGTAGAAATAAATCACATGTTTTTAAATAAATCTGGCAGATTTTACGTGTTCTCAAGATTTTATTGTCCTTGCTTCGTCTTTCCGTCCTTCTTTTTTATTTCCTGTGATTAATTTTTATCCTTTTCAGTTTTATCGTTTGTTTACAAAATGTGTTGGCAGCTGGTCGGGAAAAATGGTGACGGTAAGTTAGTGCATACTTTTGCTACGTGTTTAAACTCAAATTTGTAGTTTAACAATAAAGGAAATTGAGTAAATATTTTATTATGTATAGTGTGAAAACTGGGACATTACTGGTATCGTGTAAAAGTTAGTCATTATCAGCCGATAACATACGAATGATGTCATCCAGAAACGCTTTTGGCGGCTTAAGTATCCAATCATTCCAAGAAGATGCATTAATATTTAACTGATAAGGGACAAATACCTACGAAATTTCACAAAATCTATTTATTTTTATATCCTGCTATATCAACAGTTTTATATCTTCAGATTTTATTTATTTCACTTTTTTTATTATTACAATGTATAATGATCTCAAAATATTGAATAACAAAGTTGATAACCGAAGCGGACAAAAATAATAAAAAACGATTACAATATGATGAAATAAGACTAAATAAAAAACAACAATGCTTCCTATGTTTATTGGTAAACAATAAATAAGCGGAAGACTAAAATGTTGAAATTTTAATACATATACGTGAGAAAATACGATCGACAGGCGCTGAATTACCGAGCCACACCCGGGTTCACCTCTGAAGAATTTGATAAGACTACAAAGTCTCTGTTTCTCCAGGTAAACGTGTGGAAAGTTTTTGATGCGATTTGAGAGATGGCGTCACTGATGCGTTTCTCGTCCCAGTGGCTAAAGTGAACAAATCTCATATTTACCAAAATATGTGCTTAAAATTACAAAACCGATTAAATGGAGACAAATGGTGTTTTTAAATTGTACGTTAATTTTTTGGAGCAGTGTAGTACCACACTTGTGTAATTTTTTCCGGAAACTACCCGCACCGAAGCCCCAAACTCGACCATCATCATCACTTCCATATTTGCCCTTTTAATTCATCCAATATTACCCCATCAAATATTTACCAAACTAAACTCTTCGGTCCCACCGCTCGATTTCATCGGGATTCTTTCGGCCGCCACGGGGTGGTTTTGCTCTTATTTCCCTTCGGTGCGCGTGCGCCGCGACTGGCGCGCCCTAAACGCGACTAGCACCTGTTACATTCTTCATTGTTCGACGAGAAGCCGGCCGGCATCAACCGCATACACACCGATCCGTCGTGAACGCCGCGAGTGCTCAACCATGTCCGAACAGACCGAAACCGCCGCTCCTGCCCCCCAAGAGGAGCAGAAGACCGAGGTGGCCGCCGCTCCCGAGGAGTCCCAGGAGGTGAAGGAGAACGGGACCGGCGACGCCGAACCTGTTTCCGAACAGGAGAAGGAAGCGCCCAAGGAGATGAGGGCCGTCGTGCTCACCGGGTTCGGGGGACTCAAGTCGGTGAAAATCCTCAAGAAGCCGGAACCCACGCTCAACGAGGGGGAGGTGCTGATCAGGGTGAAGGCATGGTGAGTGGGGTTTTTGCGTTAGTTTTTGTGTTGGGGCGTTGAAAAAAGTATGGATAGTGGGAGACGGGATTGATTGGGGACGGGTTTGAGGGGTGAAATTTCCTGTTCGGGGTGGCCATGAGTCGGTTGTAGCAAAAATGTGACATTTGAGGAGTTAATTTATTTAATTTAAGAAGGCACTGTTATAAAGTGTAGTCAAGGGCAATAAGTAAAATAACATTTGATTCTTTGAAGTAATAACGGATTTTTTTCCACTAATTGTGAGTAAACTGTGTACTTCATTGATGACTCATATTATTATCATAAAACGGTGCAGAGATACAGATTGCCCAAATATTTTGCACATTAATTTATAACTCATTAAAAAATTAACGTTCCTGAATTCTTTTGAACTGAATTCTTTATTTCTTTAAGTTTTCTTTCCCTTCGAAGTCTTGTATGTAATAAAGAACATATCGGGAAATCTTTTTTCAATTGTCCCTATGTTCACAGATAGTGTGACACGTCAGTCAAATTGAATATTTTCATATTCATATTCACTCCCAAGCAAACATTTTTATCAGGTTCACCTAAAGGAGTTTTCACTTCAAAAAGCAGAAGACAGGCAGTAGAGATGAAAAAGGTGCTTGTATTTTTTAAGGTTTGCAGATTGCTCAGGTTTTTTAGTCCCCAGGTTCTCCAAATTTTAAAATTCATTTCAATAACATTATTCAATTTCTAGCATGAAATTAGCTTTAGTAAACAGTAACGGTTCAGATTCAAAAGTTCGTTCCGTAACTGTTTGTTACTGGAGCATTTTATGAGTAGTTGATCGAATATTACTGTTGTCCGTAAAAATTCGTTAATTGTGTACCCGTTAATATCTCTTGAGCTCTAAGTACCAACGTTAATTCAACGCAATTATTTCCTTCCCAAGCTGTGAGATATTGCTCCGAGCAGCGTAAAAATTAATTCCTTTTATAACACAATTTATGTGAAGAATGTCGCTTTAATTAGAGTAATTAGAGGAAGGAGCAAACAAGAAGCCTCGTCGTTAGACGCTGGAACTATTTCACTCAAACTTACAGCTTCATTGTATCAGAAAAAATTTCTTTAATTACCTCGTTTCGACTGGGATCCCAATTTTGCTTTTTAATTTATCGCGATGAGTTCACAGTTTAATGAACCGTTTTTATCATCAGTCGTCTTAATTTTTTGTCCGCAGGCCGATGTTTAGCATGTGTTTTTCCTCGCTAATGAACGGATCGACTGTCTGGTGGATTTTTTGCGAAGTCCGTTTTGATCAAAATTAACAAATTGTCAGTGCGATTGTAATTGCAAACGAATTTGTCATTTTGTTGCCAAATACGCAGTGCAGATCGTTAACGGAATGGTCGCTGAAAATTATTATTTCTGCCATCAATTAACATATTAATGTTGAATTAAATTTCTCATGAGGGTTGTCGTCAAAGATAACATTTATTTTCGGACGCGACTAAACCGAGTTGGTAGTCTTTGATCCTGAGCTGAATTGGAGGAAGGTAATAATGGAAATTGGAAGAGGAATTTGTGCGCTTTGAGCCTGAAAGGAGGAGTTTTTCGTGAATAAAGTTATGCAACCAACATTGCGCGATAATGTTGGAAGAAACAGAAATACGTCCAAACACTTCTCCTCGCAGCCCGAATCGATACATGGGTAAATAAAACGAACAATGGTCATGCGGACGTCAACCTCCGACAGCTGTCGTACCACTGATAAATTGGAAATCGATAAGCCATAACATTAACATCTAGTATCCCTCCGGAAAGGGTGCCGATCCCGACACCAAAGCTCAACTCATACGTGTCATTACCTCCTATTCCTTCATCCCTTAATCCGAAAAGAGCGAACATTTTTCCCTTTGCTGAAATCGACGTCGAAACACGGCGCCACTCAGACCGGAAGTGCATTTACCCCTTGCGTACAACAGACGGAAGGGTAAAAATAGAAAGTGCAACATGGTGAAACCCAGTTTACTCGATGGAAGATTTATCGAGTGTTGAATGGCCGTGAAATGCATGGGAACCAGAATTTGCTCCAATGGCACGCTTCATGCTATTTTGCATCTGGAAAGCTCGAAAAATTGCAGTCATTGAATGTAATGAGTGGGTTTGGGAAATTTTTGCGCGGGGAATGAATTTCTGTTTGTTTGGTCCAGTGAAGATTGATCAAACAAAAGGCGATTTATAATTTCCAATTTCATGTATGTATTTCGGCTTCATGCCTCACGCAAAAGATTTCTTGTATCTTGATAAAGTGAGATCCAAAATGTATTGGTGTTACAGTATATAAATATAATTCACATGTTCAAATGTAATCCTACTTAGAGATGCAAATTCTGACAAGATATATATCATCTCCTTCTTCTGCTATCATTTTGGCACAAATGATGTTGTACTTTTTACTCGATATTTTTTACTTTAAATGGCCATAATACAACATGGAATCCAAATAGAAAGACACATTTAATTAGATACATACATAATTATTTTGATTTGTTTAGATGTGTTACCACCTCTCTTATCGCAACCGCGCCTATTTTTAGCGTCGTATTTATTATTGTGCGCGATATGCTTAACATGTTCCTGCTTTTTCCACAGATTATCTCTGGAACAGTTAATTTCTGCAGCTACAATATTATATAAATGTAATTAACTTCAGCATCAGGAATTGCATTTTGAAACTGTTTACAAAATATGTTAGGAGCAACACGATAATTGTTAATTTACTAAGTTTAGAGCAGTGAGTAATGGTAAATATAATTGTTTTGTTGCGGTAGGTTGAACAAGGCTTATGCGAACAGAAAATAAAAGTGGAAAAGAAGAAAACATGCAGCTCAAGTCGTACGAAATTGGCGAATGAAAGCCGGAGAAAATCCTACTAACACGAATTCCAAGGTTGCTGCCGAAGAAGTGACAACCCAATGCTAATCATCGAAAAATTACCAAACCGAATCTTACCTTTCTCCAACGGCACAATTCGATTATCCTTTCTGCGCGCTCGCAATTCCGCCAAAATTAATAAACTATCGACAGAACAATTTCCGCCCGAGCGATTCGATCGTAAAGACGGAGTTCATAGACACCTGGCCAACAAAAAGCGTCATATCTTCGCGAGCTACCGAAACCTCGATAAATTTCACCGGCCGCCAGATAGGAATTTATGGGCAAAAAGAGAATAGAACGGAAAAGGGTCTTTTTGTCGCAATTCGTTTAACTTTTTAAATAACCCGGCATCGGGATGTCTGCTGAAACTAGCCGTGCTTCCGGTGGTTGAATCATGTTGTGACTAAATTCGGTTATCAGGATGTATACTCATGCATCGATTCGAGCACAAAGAGCACGGTTGGGATTTTTGCCTTTGTGTGTTTTCAGATAAAGGGAAGATAAAAAGATGGGTTTTGGAGATAAATAAAAATTTTACTATTCAATTCGGTATTCCCATTTGTTGTTCTTCACTTTGACCCTGTTTCGAAATATTCTCTTGTTCCTCTTTCGTTACATGTTTGTCATTTTGTCTATGTTCTTTCTATCTTTTTTAATTCTTTATCATATCTGCCAGATTGATAGCTGTAAATATTATATTTGTTGTATTTTATTCTACACTTCAAAACACTTCATGAGTCTTCGGCGATCTTCAAGATTCTTCAATCCCTTTAGAAAATACTTCAAAGCCTTTTCAGAAAATTTTCGGACTCTTCACGACTCTTGAGGTGTTGCAAAACTTTGCTTCAACAACTTGCAATTTCCGAACTTCTGTCCCTGAAGCCTAGAAATCCTAAATTTGGAAATTTTGAATTCTCAAGTTCGGCAATTTTAACCCTTACATCTTGAATTCCTGAATTTCCCAAATTTACGATTTCTAGGCTTCAGGGACAGAAGTTTGATGAATGGTTGACAAACTGGTTCAGAATGACAACCATTTTAGTCAGTCGATGAGTATAGTGGACAGAGTGTTGGAAAGAGATAAAGAATGAGGAGGCGGAAAGAGCACGAAAAGAGAGAAGAAAATACTACGAAAGAAGCGGATACGCAGTGGAGGAAATTCTTCCTCTTTTTCGTTTGCCAGTCGCTTGCGAATTAAACTAAGTCGTTGAGCAAGGTGTTTATCAGATTCATTAGTTAAATTTGAGTTTTGGAATATGTATAATAATCTCGAATGTTGAATCTCGAATATCAAGTCCCGAATCTGAAATTTGGTACCAGCAACGTATAATGTAGAATTCGAAATTCGGATGCGCAGTCCTAGAATCTCGAATATGTAATCTCTAATCCCTAATCTCGAATATCATATTTCGAATCTAATATCCGCAAACATAAAGTACTTTGTAGATTCGGGATTAATAATAACAATACTAATTAATTTTAATACTTACTATATAAAGATAAGCGATTATACCCTTGACGACATGGTATAATCACTTCGGTTTTTCCGCTGGGCCCCAAAACTTTAACCACATGTAGAACTCCGCTATTTTTTTAACATTTTTTCTGGCTCCTTATGCTTATGAGTACATGAACTTGAACGAATGAGAAACTTTTTGCCACCGAGGACAAAAAAAATTGTCGTTGATAGTAAATTTTAGTTATCAGTTGAGTGTCGCGCGTGTTATGCCTCTGCTCGATTCTTAACCAATTACTATAATTTGTTCATTACATTATATTTTGTGTTGTGATTAAAGAAGGTATAAGCTAGAGAATTTATCATTAGTGACCTACTTCGACATATGCATATTATGGTAGGTTAGTACATGTTTCCATTTAAACACTTCCTCACAATCAATGAATGTGGAGTCCATCAGCGGGTATTGGTTTAGGGGTCATACTATTCTTAGTTTTAACTCCGATAGGGAGCATTTGCGAAAAAAATGGTACATATTTTTTTTTTCTTTGGACGAGTTCTACTTGCGGTTCATTTTTTTGGTGGGACTTCCATAACACCCTGTAAAATCGTAACGTATATCACTCGAGCAAACGAAGATAATTCGATTATACTAACCTCCTCATTCGAGGTATAATCGATTATGCTCTTGCAACATTAAAACTGAATAAACGGAATAACAAATAATTATTAAATTGTACAAAAAACTTATTTTTGCTTTTTAGTTAACGTATGTTTTGTTTGTTTTGTGTTTTTTTAGTCTGTTTCTTTTTTTAAGTTAATTATAAATTCTGAATTTGTAAATTTTGAATTCCAGGCTTTCAAAATTTGTGTCTATTATAGTGTGAATGCTGTTAAATTGTGAATATGTATAATTGCAACTTTTAAAATTCATTGACATATTCGACAGTTAATTATTACATACTTCTATTACACTACTATTTTATTATAAAGTTCTGCACAAAATTCATAATTTAGTTGTGTACTGTTTTTGCGAAAAACCTTTGAACAGGTCGATTTTTGTTTTTAAATTGCCATCTTTTGACATAAAAATGACATCTGTTTTTGAACTATGACACCGTCATCAATATTTTTAAATGGCCACCCCAACTTTTTTTTTTGGGTTTTAAATACAATTTTCAATTCTCTATTCAACAAGAGTATGAAATTGATACTTTGCATAACTTTATTTTTTTGAAAAAAAATACGTTTTTACATAAAAAAAATTCCTAAAGGGTCTATTTCACCAACCTCCGTTAAACTTAATCATCTGTTAGGAACAATTGTTGCTATAGTTTTAACAAACGTATCTATGCGGTTATTTGTCAGTTAAAGTTATTCGATATTGGTGAAACCGGCCCCAAAAAAATAAAAAAATAATTTTTTGAAGTAAGCTTGTAATTAAAAAAAAATTATTCAAGGTATCACATTTTACTCTTGTTGAATAGAGAATTGAAAAAAGTGCATCTAAAACCCAAAAAAAAAGTTGGGGGTTGCCATTTAAAAAATTGATGACGTCATCACCAAAATTTTTATGTCAAAATTACATGACACGACTAAATTATGAATTTTGTGCGGAACTTTATGATCACTCTGTATTTGGAAATATGCCTTATCACAACCTTTTTTTCTTTGGCTTTTCGCTCCATTAGCTTATCGCATTCATTGCATTTGTCATGCGGACCTCCACAAACCAAGAGAATGTTCAATAACACGGAACAAAGAATAACGATCATTAAATCGCTTTTCATGACCATTATCATTAAAAGGGGCAATTAACTATTGTGAACATGGATATGTAGGGTGTCCCAACAAGAAAATCATTGTTAAAAAATTCATTAATCCCCTATTCGAATTTGTAATGGTGATTTGTCTGCAATATGACATTGTGTATTAAATCATCACATGCATACAGTGTGTTCCGTAAATCAGGTTGTTAACATGTTGTTGACCAATAGAAATCACTAGAATTAAAAAAATATTTTTACCCACTCTACAGGGGGCTCACGCATTATTTTCCCAGAATGTCCAGATTGTAAATGCATTTAGACGACCATTTCCGGACCAGCATGGACAAGGGGCGTTGAAAAGATTCAGATAGAGCCGTAATTGCCATTTCCTGCTTAAACGACTTTGGCCATAAGTCAAAGTTTTGAATAAAAATGGAATTTATAAGGCATTTCCTGTCCATTCATCACAGCGGATTTCGGATGTATTTGAGTAGGTAGAAAATGGGAGGTTATGGGTATTTAAAACAAGTTTGTTGGTTTAGAATCGGCGCATCTGACAGATCTTGATTATTTTTTAGGTTAAGAAGATTGATCCGACTTTTTTTGACATTTAACGTACTGTGCCAACTTTATAGAATAAATCACAATAATAGATAGACACGCGGTACATCCTTGCTGTTTTGTATTTATTCAGAGCTTTCAATATTTTGATAAGCATGGAAGCTTTCACGATCTAATTTGGGTATAGCACCCATTCTTTGGCATAAAGCACCATTGATAGCAATCTCCTTGAAAACTGCTCTTCAGCATCGAGAGGCTTCATCGAAAATCGAAACCACACATCCGGATTAAACATCCCCCATTCGACAAAACGAGCGCAAAAAATTTCAAGCCGCTTACACCGGTCAACAAAAAATCAATAAATTTTTGTGTCTGTGTTCTGCTTTTGTAGTTCTGAGAGCGATTTCAAAAATTTGATAATTATTATGTAGAACCCAAACGCGAAATTGGTGTTATCACTGCTTGTTTCGACCCTGAATTAGTCATAGAACTAATCAGAGTGACTCCGATCCGACAATGCAATTGGAAGGCGTCCAAATCTAACAAGTTGTCCATAAAACCGATCTTTGTCTTCGAGGATGATCAACAGGATGAGCTCGTAAAAACTTCCTTGAATCATTCCGATGACGGCGAATTAGGGGGAAATATAATGAATAGAGTCTGGCCGCTGTTGTGTTATCGCAGCTTCCAATTATTCAAACACAATAATTTCAATCTAATATTGAGTGCCGGTATCGCGAATTACGGCATCCGGTCACGCCACGAGCAAGTAGAGAAATGCAATTGTTTATGTGTACAAAGTATTTAAGAAGAACGTACATGAACCGTTTAATAACAAACAGTTTGAGTGACGTTGATAACTCTAAAAATAAAACTGTCTTTTAGTCGGGTAGGAATTACTAACAGATTAAGACAAAAATGCCAGACATTTCCTGTTTGTCGCAGGCTTGGGGCATATATGGAATATGAAGTTACCTACTCTTCTAGTGTTGTGGGGTGGTTCACACCGAGCCGCATAAAGAGGGACCTTCATTACATTGAGATCCTTTTTTACCCGAAACTATCCCTAATAAATTTATTACTCATAACCGCGTTCCATGATTGATAATAGTAAAACGCTCGATGAATCATCTCTCAATTTTACAAAGGCACTGACGGTGTGTGAAATTATACAGATTTATTATAATCAGGAAACTTTCCCAGCGCTTCGGTGCAGCAAAACATGTTTATCCCCATTAAAATATTTGTCATTTTGCACTGATAACCGAGGTCGCCACTTTGCATGTTTTTTCGACACCGCGTAGAAATTAGCGAAAACAGTTTGTAAATTAGTGCGTCATGCAGTACCACCATTGTTGGAGCAATTTGTACATAAATTACGATAAAAATAAACAAAAGTGGGGCGCTCGTGATTGCGAATTCAATAGATAACGATTGTTTGTGGGAGCACCTTTTGTGAGGGGATCACTGGTTGACAAAAACCATGCTACAGCCAACAAAAAACAAGAGAGTCGGTATGTTCGTACATCTTGATAATTTTTCACTTTGCAATTCTTTTTGTCACATTTAGTAGATTGTAAGCAGCAAAAGATATCGAGAAATAGACACTGAAAACGTATAAAACGACTCTTAACTCGACATACCAAAAATGAAGTTTATTTGAATCAAAATTTTTTCAAAATTTCCAAAATCGACGATAAACCGCAATGTAATTAAATTAAACATGTCACACTCGGTCTGTTCGTACATTTCCCAAAAAGTTTATTGCAATTATAATTTTGGCAACTGAATTTGTTAGAACTATGTCGTCTTTATTACCATTGATTAGTCTTTAAATCAATACATGAACTTATAAAAAAATTTGCTAATTGCAATCAATATTCAGGCTCAGTTCAACATGTAAATGTCTGTCGTATTTAGCAGGCAATAACTTTGAGAGTCGAACGTAATTTAGATGTTACATGAGCAAGGCGCGCCATAATTGGTAATTTCCAAAAGAAGACGTAAAGTAAATCAACTAACCTACATTTTTTCACCTGGATGTCCTTCGTACATTATGCATCGCTTGAAAGTTGGATCTTTTTACATGTCTCAATATATCGAATATTTACCACGAAAATAACAGTAAAAATCATAATTACCAATTGAACGTTATTCAGGGGAACGCAGCCGAAAATACATTTTAGGACCCAATAATTCGACTTTTAATATCACCGTTGCAAATTCCATTCATTAGTTGCAGCGACACAATAGATGTTTACCAGAATTTAATTTCGCCCGAAAGCTCACGTCCATCACAATCAAAGCACGTTACAGTTTGCAGTATGCGTCTGATAAACTTATAAAAGCTTCATTATTATTCCTGTCTCCGCCGCAAATGTCGGTCACGCACCCTTGAGCGACTTCTTTTGAATTTTCTCACATACTCTCGGGCGATTTTCCGCTCACATTCGCGCGGTAATCAGATAAATTATCCTCGTGGAACTCGTTAAACATTAATGAGAGCTCCCCGAAGTGCAACCCCGTCGCGGATGCGATGATATTATTAATTTTACTTTGGAGCCACTGTAAATTCCGTTTAGTTTATTTATGGGGAGTTGGTGTAAATAACAACTTGCTGCATCCAACTCAGCCGAAACCCAATGGCAGCCCCGTTGAAATGCCCCTAAAAGATTTTTGTTTTCTAGTTTTTTATGTTATTGTATATATTAGGTAAAGTCAGGCCATAATCATGAAGACCATACGACTTCTTTGGAAATTACCAATTGTTGTGTTAGTGTACTAGATATTAAACTATAAACTCGAATATTGATTTCAACCAATTCTCCACTGTTCCTTTAATAATTTAATTTAGTCATCAATTTCAAAACACTCGAGGCCGAAGCCAGGTCAGGTTATTTTTAATCCGATTTGAATGATTCATTCTATACATAATTATAATAAAATTATCTGATTCTGTACATCTAATATTTTTAACACTCCGTTTGTCGCGTTGGATCTGAGAGATCCACTTCGCGTTTTTTCGTGATTTCTCGGTTGTTTGTAACCGAATGTGGCCGGCATTTTGTTTAGCTTCCTATCTCGACTAGTGCTAACTTTTAGTAAAAAAAAATTTTTTGGTTTGATAATTTTTTTATTTATTTTTTTTGCTTAAATTGTTATGTTTTTGTAAATGAAAGGTTAAAAAAAGGCACTCAATATTCCATATACGTAATAATATCCCATTTTTGATTATAATATGATAATATAGCTCGATTTTATCTGGATTTTGGGTTGTGGATCTCACAGATCCAACGCGATAAATGGCGTTAGTCTAAGGGGCGCGACTAACGGAGTGTTAAACAAAAATCAAGCCGTTCTCGGAGGGGCGCAAGTGAAAGAATATATTCCAGAATCCAAAAATAAATTTGGGTAAAACAATTTTTCGAACACGTGGCTTAAGGGAAATCTCCAGAGTTTAAACTTCAATGGAGGTTTTATGATGCCATAAAATGGTCGCCATCCTGTCTGTGTAAATTGTCGCGCAGAAAAAAATGTATTTGTTGAGCCAGAGATCTTAGTATTTGCTATAATTGGTCTAAATATCGTCAGGTATTTCAACTTGAGAAAATCCTGATCAGATGTTACGATAATTAAGTTAATTTTGTCTAAAACCCCGGTTATCTCTTATTTCATTTAAAGTAACGTAAATTACAAAAAAAAAATTTAAAAAATATTTTGAAAAACAAGCTTTTATTTAAATGCTCTAAAAAGAAGAAAATAAACTTGAAATAAATGAAACCAAGGCAAACCCATAATTTTGTTACATCATACAATTGCATGATATAAAAGCTTGTTTTCAAAAATAAATTTTACATTTTTTTTATTTAGTTTTTTTTCTGAACATGTTTGTTGAATCCCTTTCATTTGATACCCATATTAAGGGTGTTGAAAAGAAAATATAATCCGCCATCTTTACACGGCGGTCATATTGAATTTAGTGTGATGTCACTAACTTTATCGTTTTCTACTCTTCAAGCCCTTTCATTTGTTACCCATATTAAGGGTGTTGAAAAGAAAATGTAATCCGCCATTTTGGAGTGGCGGCGGCGGCCATATTGAATTTAGTGTGATGTCACCAACTTTATCGTTTTCTACTCTTCCAGCCCTTTCATTTGTTACCCATATTAAGGGTGTTGAAATGAAAATGTAATCCGCCATCTTGGAGCGGCGGCCATATTGAATTCGTTTTCTACTCTTCAAGCCCTTTCATTCGATATCCATATTAATGGGGTTGACTAAAGATACATAATCCGCCATCTTGTGGCGACGGACATTTTGAGAGTATTGCTTATTGCATTGTCACCAGAACTGAAGGCGTATACAAAATTTCAGCTCAATCGGATGTCAAGAAGTGGTTCTAATTTAGCTTGCAAGATTTGACCCACACATACTAACAGGCAAGTTAAATAAAAGCTTGTAATAAAATAATTCCATGTGCCCACTCGCCATTCTATAGAAGAAGTTAGTAACCAGTTAGTAGCAGTTAGAGAAGCAAAACGAAAATCCAAAAACACTAAAGCGGAGATAAAAGGCTATCTCTAACTAATCTCTGTTCGTGTTATTATGTGCCTAAGAAGGTCTAAAACCTTTTTCTCCTTTCTTAGTTTCTCCTTTGTCGGTTTTATGATGGAGCATTGTTTTGGTTTATTTGCTTGTCTATCATTCGCAACTGAAGCCCAAAGTGACTGTCTTTTCCTCTCTGTTTTGTAAATACTTATAGCCCACAGTAACTATCTTTCTTTCTTTGTCTATTTCATTCAAAGTTGAAGCCCAAAGTGACTGTCTCTCGTCGTATGTTTCGCAAATCGTTAAAGCCTTAAGTGACTGTCTTTTCTTATCTGTTTCGTAAATAGTTGAAGCCCAAAGTGACTGTCTCTCGTCGTATGTTTCGCAAATCGTTAAAGCCTTAAGTGACTGTCTTTTCTTCTCTGTTTCGTAAATAGTTGAAGCCCTAAGTTACTGTCTTTCTTTGTCTATTTCATTCACCGTCGAAGCCCAAAGTGACTGTCTTTTCTTATCTGTTTCGTACATAGTTAAAGCCCAAACTGACTGTCTTTTTTTCTTTGAATATTTCATTCACCGCTGAAGCCCAAAGTGACTGACTGTCGTCGTATGTTTCGCAAATCGTTTAAGATCTAAGTGACTGTCTCTCGTCGTATGTTTCGCAAATCGTTAAAGCCCTAAGTGACTGTCTTTTCTTCTCTGTTTCGTAAATAGTTGAAGCTCTAAGTAACTGTCTGTCTTCTTCTATTTTATTCACCGTCGAAGCCCAAAGTGACTGTCTTTTCTTCTTTGTTTTGTACATAGTTAAAGCCGAAATTGACTGTCTTTTATTCTTTGTATATTTCATTCACCGCTGAAGCCCAAAGTGACTGTCTGTCGTCGTATGTTTAGCAAATCGTTAAAGCCCTAAGTGACAGTCTTTTCTTTGTATGTTTCGCAAATCGTTAAAGCCCTAAATGACTGTCTTTTCTTCTCTGTTTCGTACATAGTTAAAGTCGAAATTGACTGTCTTTTTTTCTTCGTATATTTCATTCACCGCTGAAGCCCAAAGTGACTGTCTGTCGTCGTATGTTTCGCAAATCGTTAAAGCCCTAAGTGACAGTCCTTTCTTCTCTGTTTCGTAAATAGTTAAAGCCCAAACTGACTGTCTTTTTTTCTTTGTATATTTCGTTCACCGCTGAAGCCGAAAGTGACTGTCTGTAGTGGTATGTTTCGCAAATCGTTAAAGCTCTAAGTGACTGTCTCTCGTCGTATGTTTCGCAAATCGTTAAAGCCCTAAATGACTGTCTTTTCTTCTCTGTTTCGTAAATAGTTGAAGCCCTAAGTAACTGTCTTTCTTCGTCTATTTCATTCACCGTCGAAGCCCAAACTGACTGTCTTTTCTTCTCTGTTTCGTACATAGTTGAAGCTGAAATTAACATTCTTTTTTTCTTTGTATATTTCATTCACCGCTGAAGCCAAAAGTGACTATGTCATCGTATGTTTCACAAATCGTTAAAGCCCTAAGTGACTGTCTCTTCTTCTCTGTTTCGTAAATAGTTAAAGCCCAAACTGACTGTCTTTTTTTTGTATATTTTATTCACCGCTGAAGCCCAAAGTGACTGTCTGTAGTGGTATGTTTCGCAAATCGTTAAAGCCCTAAGTGACTGTCTTTTCTTCTCTTTTTCGTAAATAGTTAAAGCCCAAACTGACTGTCTTTTTTTCTTTGACTATTTCGTTCAAAGTTGAAGCCCAAAGTGACTGTCTGTCGTCGTATGTTTCGGAAATAGTTAAAGCCTTAAGTGACTGTCTTTCTTTGACTATTTCGTTCAGAGTTGAAGCCTAAAGTGACTGTCTGTCGTCCTATGTTTCGGAAATGGTTACAGCCTTAAGTGACTGTCTTATCTTCTCTGTTTCGTAAATAGTTCAAGCCCTAAGTGACTGTCTTTCTTTGTCTATTTCATTTACCGTCGAAGCCCAAACTGACTGTCTATCTTTCTTTGTATATTTCATTAAACGCTGTTCCGATGACATAGTCACTTCGTAGGAGCCCATGAAAATGCAATCAAGGTACTAGAGCGCTACAAGGCTTAATAAGGATATTCAAATTCAAACTCAATTCAGGGAGCTAAGGAGATAGAGACCTATCCCAGGCATAATCACTGGATTATTAAGCTCAAACTCAGACTTGCTCGGTCTGGATACGATCCATTTTTTTGCTGCTCTGTAAAATTTTAATCTTTTTGTTTGTGGTGTACAGCGAATAGTAAGCAGTGAAGTGCTACCGCGAGTGATAAACCTCCTAGAGGTACAGTCAACTTCGTAAACATCTATGACCTTTGTAGCATTGATTCTTAAAAAAAAATGTTTTCAATCATTTTGTACATAAATTTCGTAATTAGGACAAAACGGCCGTATGATGAATGTGTTTTCATTGGCGGCATGCAATAACGGATTTTCCGAGGTTGTTATCTCTTAATTTATAATTATGAATTCATTTTGGTGCGCTATCGGTTCACGTGTCGCTTCATTAAATTATTGATTTCTGTTAAATATGATTCCGGAAATGATGTACAGTCAAACCTTGTTAACTCGAACACAGAAATTTATTGTTGCACAACTGTTTGTCTTAGTACCTCCCTGTTTATCACTGCTGGAGTTTCCCTTCAAGGGAATAGTAATTATCTCTCACACAATAGACTCGATTTTATTGTTACCATAGATCCAACCTAAACAGATGTGGGTGCTGGTTGTATACTTTAAGAGCGGGGTCCGACCACGCCCACTTCAACATGTTCAGGTTAGAAGCCAGGGTAAAATATGTAAAACGTCAACTGACTACTAGATGGCCCCCATTGTTCACATTCAACAAAATAATATTGTAACGGTACTTACCACTCGATGGAACTACTCAACTCTAGATGGGGTGTGTTTTCCAATATTTTCTATCTTTTACAGCGAAGTCTACCTGAGACCCTAATAAATAGTAAAGTGGCCGACAGTGTGGCCGAAAAACCCATCTTGCCGCTAACTACGACAGAACAGTCCTTTGACGACCCCTCCCTTATTCAACAAAATTTCCAAATGGGAATTGAAATGTCTGTTTTGACCTGACTATTATGAGCTATTTTTGTTTTTAGTAAATTATTGTTTATTATGTAATTATTAATTGTTTTATAATTTTGAAGTTGGTGTTAAGTAAAACATAAAAACAAATTATATACTTTGCTACAATAACACATAAAATACAACGAAAAAATAAAATAAAAACAATAATTACATAATAAATAATAACCAAAACTATCAATTCATCTGTCGGTAAATCCAACCAAACCATACAATATTAGTATGCATTACGAATAGATCGCTTTTTTGTATCAAATTCGTAGGAAAAAAAGTATGGAAACATTTTTTGTAGGTAATTGCATGATCTAAAACTTTTGTCTGATCTTTTTTTGATATTTTATTTGTTATAGTGTACCTAAGACCTGAACCAATTTTCAGCTTTATCCAAATTAATGTTTTTTTTTTTCATATTTTGATAGAGCTTCGTTTACTGATTGTGACGGTTGAACTGAGTGATGTCGTTATTGTCAGAAAGCATGTTATGAAATGGAAGCTTGTATGAGAGGGAATGAAGGTTTTAAAAAGATTTGAATAAAGGAACCTTGTTCGCGATTTTAAATTGGGTCAGGTAAGGGTTTATGACACTGGAATTTCCTAACTGGTAGATATGACCCACCCCTGATCAAGACATTTAAATTTCTTTTAAATTTTCTCATTTTGCTGGAACGAATACAAAAAACACTGTTCAATACTCGTGCCCTGTCACTTTTCAGGGGCTCGGGCTCATTGCAGCCCTCGGAATTCGCCTCGGGCTGCAAAAATTCGCCCTCGCCCCTGAAAAGTGTAATGACAGCGCACTCGTTTGGAAATATACTACATATTACCTAATGTATCAAATGGGTTCTGAAAAGTTTAATTCAGTAATCATAATCGTGAATTAAGAAGTCTGAAATTATCAGGGAATTATAACTTTAAAATGTATAATTTTATGTTTTACCTACTTGGCACCGTCTTCAAAATTATAAAACAATTAATAATAATTAGATAATCAACAATAATTTCTGAATTTCATTAAACGGAAAAATAAATAATTACATTAAGCGGAACAACAAATAACTCTGAAATTGAAAATTTTTATTTTTTGCTTTTTAGTTAACTTATGTTACTTTGGGTTTTTTGAAGTCGGTTCCTTTTTTTTTTTAAAGTTAATAATTATTACTGTTCGATTATAAGTCGCATATCTCGTCAGAGGCAAAACCATCCGCACCCTCTTTTCTGGAAATATACCGTAATTACCCAAAACTCGTCAGGTACAAAACAGTGAACGTGACGAGTACAATAGGTACCCACGCATTTGCCGGTTCCTCTCTGCGTCTGATATCTCACAGACATACGTTTCTATAACTTTCTTCTTCTTTCGCGTGCACAGAAAGTAGTGTCACAATCAAGACCGTCACAGAGTCCATAGGATTCCTAAATTTTGTGTTCTTGCGTCTCGCCTGTGCCCCATCTCTGAGAAAGTAGTCAAACTATTGCAGCAAAATTATGATAGGTCAGACATAAGCTGGCAAATTTTCGGTCAATTCGGTCAAGATATTTCGATTTAAACGCAAAGTTGATCACTTTTGGGTTTAGCAGTGACTTTTTAAAAGCTTCCGCCAAGTCTGTAACGAGTTTCATCTAATTTCGTTACTATGAAATTTCAAAAATGAATGGAATTTAATAATTTATTTCCGAGTTTATTGACCATCACCAGCCAAAAAAATGGCATTAGGTCCAAGGGACAACTTTCGGCTATCTATTAATAATAAGTAAATGCTATTTATATCAATACTTTTACGTAAAACTTAACAAAACGGGACCCTTGTTTTTTTACCCGTGGCGCCACCTAGCGTGTGACAAACGTCGAACCCCCCTCTTAATCGGATTACAATAATTATGCTAACCTCGTTGTTTGTCTGCGGGTCCAAAAATATGATGATTAAAAACAGATGTAATAATACTTTAGAACGTTTGAAGTGTAGAACTAATTTCTATTGAATAATGGGTTGCCTATTTACAGGAAAAGAAAGCCCAGTACCCGAGAGATTTCTTGCAGGGTCGAAACCAATGTATTTTCTTTGCTGATCTGTACCACCCTAACGTAATCTGAAATACACTATTGTCTTTTCTGGTGCAGGGTCAGCTCATGATCGTTTTGTACAATGCACCACTTTGTTTCGTCCAAACCCAATAAATCCCGCTATTCGGGCAGTAAAAGGTGCAATAAAATTGTAAATAGCACGCGAAACGACCCACAACTATTTACCATTCTCGGCTTTAATTGGATCCGTTGTCGCACACTCCCGACTTTGATGAACTTCAAAACCGATAATGGAGTCTTTCTTCCTTTCAGCGGCCTCAACTTCCAAGACTTGATGGTGCGTCAAGGAGCCATTGATTCGCCTCCGAAATGTCCATTCATCCTGGGCTTCGAGTGCGCCGGGGAGATCGAACAAGTGGGAGAAGGTGTCGAAGGCCTTGCGGTAAGTGTTGAGAAGAAAACGGGTCTGTATTTAACAGTGCCACTGTTCCATATCACCAATATAACAAAGGTGAACAATAACACCCACTACCATTATCGATCCGATATGTTTTTCCGTATCAAATCGTCAGTATGCTGCCTTCACAACGGCCTTTTCCTCTCTCATTACCTCCTGCCGTCCTCAACCTTTCGTCCCTTCCGAAATAAATTATTCCCCCGTCACTCCTTTCCCTCGCAACTCGAATTTCATCCGGTGTGAGTACCGAACTTTCCTTCGATGCGTGCGGAATTTTCATTTCGGCGACCTTGATGGCGAAAACTTGTTACTAGGGAAAATTCGGGCGGCACGATTCCGGGGTGAAGATAAGAAAATCGCCGCAGCTGAGGTCCGGGCACCAAATAATTTATACTGCATTGGGTGTCATCGAATTTTCCGCTATCGATCGAGGCTCGGGAATGGAAGACGCCTGACGTCGCGGTTTTTGATCGCGCTAAATTCGATTGGATTAGTGCTTAATTAAATTAGTTGGTATCAGCGATCGTGATCAAGAGGATTAGCGAACCGCAAACGAGTGCGGCGGACCTCCGTTTCCAGACAGGGTGCTTTGAAATTTTGGGTTGAGGACCCTACGCCTTAAATCAATGTGGAGATGATCTAAGACCTACGTGCAAATTTGTAACGCCAGCTTTATTTGAAATTGCGTGCCGCCCTGCAAGTGTGCTCGTTTAACCCCTTTCAAACTGGAATAACCTCGAGCGACATCCAAATGCGATAATAAAATTACTGGATGCATCTCGGCTGTAAACTTTTCTCTCACAATGGAATAAATATATCGTTTCACACTTCTTATTCATTAAAACGGGAGATATTTTCATTATTAAAAAGTGGTCAGGCCGTCCGACACTCGCTGATTACAAGAGAAAATCTCGCCCTAATTCACTCTCGACGTAATTACCGTACGGTCCTCGAGGCGAGATTACATTTTCACAGACACGGAATAATTTGTTTTTTTTTGTGAAAAAATAAATGAACCCGGATATACGTCTATCAGGTTTATCGCGTTTCTACGGGTTTGCTCCTGTGGAATTTTCTGGATTAAAAGACCATCTAAATCCAATTTGATTTCAGTTTTAGATCAATTTTGGGAGATTGAAGATTCTGTGGGTTTGTATTATTGTTTATATTTTTCTTGAATGGTCAGCGCATCCACCATTGTTTCTGTTTACATTTAAGCGCGCAAACCACGTTTAAAAACAAAGAGGTAATTTGAAATTGACATTTAGGTTTATCCTGGCGATATCACGACGGGTACAATAAAACCAAGGACATTTGCATACGTAATCCCACCCTGTCAGTTTCAGTCTTTTCAATCAACAACAAAAAAGTTCCCTGTGTTTCTGTTGGATGGAAAAATACTCGGTTGTGAATGGATAAATACACAATTTTATCTAATATAATTAAGCAGATTCGTATCAAAATTAATCGCACTAGTTTCAGCAGTTTCGTAATTAATGGCTGTTCTTTGGAAGTTAGCACTTGTGAGAGAGCTAATGAATAATAAATTTTCCCGACCTTTGAAAGTTCGCGAACGAGATTCTGCAGCACTTATTATTTACAGGTGGATCAGAAATCTTTCAATTTACCCACCGTCTTGTCCGAACTTGGCGTTATTAAATTTCCGTTCCCAATCCATCCTCGCGGGATTATCGCCGACGGCCGTCAATAAAGCCCATGAAAAATTCATCGCAACGAAGAGATTCCGCCACAACAGCAGTATTTTAATTCTCACGACGATGTACCGAAAAGCGTGATTCGGATCGGTTTCAGACAGCCGAGAAATTGAAGAGGAGAGAAAAAGACTGCTCAGAGATAGACCACAGGACGTGCATCTGAGCTTTTTCAATTTTTTATGTAGACGCCGCCGTCACAAGCACGTCTGTAATGCGTTTTATATTATTTTCCGAGATGCATTTATGATTGTCGAGCGTCGAGCGGGGAGTTTTAATTGATTGCTGAGGGGCTGCGGGAAGTCGAGGGGACTTCAGGGTTTTCGTCGCTATATGCAAAATTGTGTGACAGACAGATTCTTAATGCCGCTTATTTTGTGAAAGGGCTTTGAAACTTTTTTCATTTAGGAAAATACAGTTTCGAAGTCTTTTCGCCCGCCGGTGCCGTAGGTAAGAGGGTGGTTGGTGGAGATTTTTTACCCCCCAAAAAGTCCTAACGCAGTGTCGAAGCTTTTAGAGTTTTGATTAGTCTTTGTTTATGAATAACTCGAGTCTTTGACAATCTAATGCATAAGTCAGCAAGCCTGATTCACACTAGGGCATTATGTGAATTTTGGAAGTGTATAGAGGATCACGCTGTCGAGCTTCAAAAGGTTCATCCACTTGAAGTCTCCCATTAATTCCCAGCCTTTAATTACGCGACAGGAACACCCCGTGAATTTCCTCCAAATAACAACTCACACGCTTGACGACGTTAAAACGCATTAATTTCCAGGTGGGAGACCAAGTAGTGGCCCTCCCGGAATACAGAGCCTGGGCAGAACTGGTGGCCGTCCCCGCGAAATATGTGTTCAAACTCCCCAAGGATGTGTCCCATTTGGACGCCGCCACCATCACGATGAATTACACCGTCGCCTACATCCTCCTCTTCGAGCTCGCCGGATTATCAAAGGGAAAATCCATCCTGGTGCACTCCGTCGGCGGAGGAGTGGTAAGTTAATAAACTGCCATTTTCCACTTAGCCCCTTACGTGGGGAAGTGTTATCTAATAACGACTAGACGTTGACAGCGTCGCGATAATGTCGGAAAGGTTCGGGTGAAAGTGTGGATATGTCTGAAATTAAAAATAGTGTATGTCACAATGTAACGCGATAACTGCCGGTTGTAAGTTGAGATTCTTGTGAGGATATTATTTCAAAATATTTGATTTCGAGATTTACGATGCAACCCATGCATATGCGACGGTGCACTTTGGGTTGCGTTCAGACCAGGAAGAGTCACTCATATCACCATATTTTTATTTTATCCGGTGTTTACGGGAGGGACCTAATTAACAGATCACTAATTAATGGTTATCGAACCGAAACAGCGATAACACCGGGTTTTGCAACATCAAAATAAACCATCCCGCAAAACAATAACTTCCACGATATGATTACACATGAATAATAGGTGTGTTATTGTTTAGCCATTGCAGTTCATACTCTGATAAGACTGTCCCATTTAATTGATTAAGCAAAATAACAAAAGTCACTAAAACTTTCCCATTATAAGGTGCAGTAACTTTTTAATTATACTTATTAATGTCGAGCTGTTTCTCATGTTACTTTGCTTGCCCTCGTTATACGTCAGAAGTTTACATCGTTACTCTGGTTTTATCTTCTTTACAGTAGCGAATGTCGTCAATCATCTTTGCTGTGTTTGCCGTTTTTATTTGTTGCGGAGGGACGTTGAAAATAATAAATGTTTGACAGTTTCGGCTTTCAGAAATACGTTCTTTTCCATCGATAGAAAGCCAATGAGCTTACCAGTTTTACGTGGGACGAAAGTCGTTTCATTTATAATTTGCACTCTTTTACCGATTAAAGTGGAGATATTATTTATATTTTTTCTGATAAAAATAACTTTTTGCGCTTGTTACATAAACGACTGCATTGCCGAATCGTCCTTTGATCATCCAACTCTTGTATTCCGAATGCGTCCCGCCGCCTCCATCATTCCTCTATTTGTCAAACAAACTCGCCGCCGCCACCTCCTCGTCCTTATGCACGTCCGTCACATTCGCCCGCTTCGCGAGTCGGCAGCTTGACGAGCCGTGCCGCCCCCAGCAACAGGTTGTGTGTGTTTGCACTGGCGTGTTTCCCGTCCGTGTCACCGGCGCCGCGACGGCGGCGGCGTCTCCCAGTCTGCCCGCCTGAAGATTCATATCGATCGGGGCCGGGGGCGCGTCCAGACGGCCGCGACGTCCCGACCGCACCATATGGAAAGACGCCGCCGCCACCGGGCCCGGAATTAAAAAGAGTGTCGATTGCGCGGAAGACGTCGGGGTGGAGGAGTGCCTCGATGTTTTTAAAAGTAGAAGTACCTATATGTAAATATTACGTAAAAGTGAAAATATGGATAAAGAATCAATAACGCTAAATTAAAAATTTGATATCGGTTGCACATCCAGATTTTTATTTAAGTAAAGTAAAGTAAAGAGGCTTGGAATTAAGAGAAGTGTAGAAAATGTCTTGATATTATCCTCACGATTTTTTTATTGTTTATTTTTTGCCCTTGGAATTCTATCGACCCGGTCACGCTGTTTGTTTTTTCCTTTACTTCTTTCAATTCGTATTTCATTTTATCTATCTGTCGATTCCTTCGGACTGGTTCATTTTCTTGCTTTTAGAATTACTCCAGTAAAAGCGGAAACGCAATTACGTCCCCGAGATAAAAATTTAACGTCGATACTTCTTCATTTACGCAGCACTCAAACGCACAAACGTGACGCGCAAAAGGTGGACGGGAAGGGGTGGCTGTTAAATGTTTATGTTTCTGCGGAAGGGAAAAGCTGCTGTGTTTTGGTAACGCTGTTGACTTTCTGGCATTAATTCAAACACGGAAAGCCGAGTGTATTATGCGGTATTATTATTGGAGGCACGTAGGATTAAACTGCAGAAGTGTTGAACGCGAACGCGGAAGTCTCAGCCGGTAATTTTCCAGTTTGCAAGGATACAATTTACGATTCTGCTTTTTGCTCCACTCTGTATATACGGTTGATATAAAAGGGCCATATCGATATGTTGGGGTAGCATTTACAGAAAGGGGAAGGCTATATTTTTACATTGTAGCAAATTCTGGCCGAACGAATGGGGTGAAAAGGAAATGTGATAGCCGATGTGCGAACTCCACTGTTTCGCCCGTTTTATCGTTTGGGCAACCGAATTGTATAAACAAAATTTCGATTTAATTTTAATAATTTAACATAAACAGTGTGCACAAGTAATTTGTAATCCGAGTGGATGTACCACTTCCGTCTCTGCTAGTGGTAATGACCCATCTTGCTGGCAGGTGCTTACTGTAAAAACACTGAAATAAATTCGCAGTATTGACTAGCAACGATAAAATTCGTCGTTCGATAGTTTCGAAAGTAGCAATTATCACCCCTTAAAACGCCTCACTGCGATCGTAGACTGGCTCTATTCCCCCAACAGTTATTTACCCACTCCGCTAGTTGGTCTGCGACTACAAAAGCCGGAATTCTCCTCGTGGAATCGGCTTAAGCAGCGCTAATTTGGATGATTTACATGCGAAATTTATCAAAACTAAGTCTCGGCGATTTTGAGGAAACGCTGAGTAATTTGGGAAGCATTAATTGTAATTATGTGGGGTGCCAAAATGGAAAACCCCTTAAAAGAATCCTTGGCGATATTATTTGGCGTTCATCCCTCGTGTCTCTTCATGTTGATCAAATCAGTTTTCAAATCCGAGCGAAGAGGGATGGAGACTAACTGCATTCGATTTCAGTGATTTTGTAACCCTAACTGTTAACGTATAAGACCTCTTCATCTTCAAAGATGACATGCATACGTGAAATCCGATAAATGTAGCTTCAATTGGTAAGGATCACAGGAGAATGGAAATGCCAGGCTGACCTTCGATTCCTGCAATTTTCTGCCTCTTCAGATCGTAATTAGCGGTGGATTACTTAGATTTCAACCCCAAGTTAACGTAGGAATTAGTGACGTCATTTATCCTTCCAATTACTTTTTGTTACACTGTATTCCTAGATTGTAATATATCACCAGGGACCCTATTCCTCTTGTAATCGTTTAATTCCCTATTTAAATCCATGTAGATGCTCTTTGAATGCCCGCATATGTAGAGAGAATATATTCCTATATTTTTGTGTAACAGTAGGGTGCAAGTACAGGGTTTTCCTAAATGATCCAGTAGTCTTTGTATTCCTTCTCCTTCCACAGGCAAGATGATGTGTGAATAATTTATGAAGACTCGATGGATACATAGAAAAATAGAAATCCGTTCGAGGACGATTTATTTGTTAAACCAATGAAAGGTAGAACACAGAAAATTGAATATGATACATGGGGAGAATATATTAAGGAAACTCGAATTCAATTTCATAAGTAAAACATGGTTTGAATAATCTTGTGAGGTTACGTGGTAAAATGCTTAGTGCCCTAGATTTTCAACCGAATCATAAGACTTGAGAAACCGGAGCAATTAAACAAATTGAGGGAGGTTGAGACACAACATTGAAAGACTTAGGGAATGTATGAGAATTTTCATAAATTTGAAAAATCTGTATTTGAAGAAATTGGCGCATGAAAATATTGAGAAATCAATTTTTGGAAAATTTCTCGAAAATGGAGACGTATTGCTGCAGGAATGGGTTCACTCTATTTTTCTCTATTACTTTATTGCAGGTGTATCCATTACATCCTGTAATTCATCTAATTATAAATAACGGCTAGAGAAAGCACAATTAACGCCTCTATTTAGACAACCGCCATTGTGAGAAGTCGTTAAAATGACGTATGCCTGGTTGCATAAGATATTTTTATTTGAGTATACAAAGTACAATCAATGCTAGAACGTTCCTGCACACCAATGCGGATCCCCAATGATACATTGATATTTATTACACAAACATATGGATGTGGAGTGAATACACCCCTTCCGATGCAGTCTTCCTAACACAAGTTAGGAAAATCCGTCCAAGCGCTCTAAAAGCCACTTTACCCTCCCCCATATAAATAAGAATCTCGTCCGAATCAGTTTTCCAGAACCTCCCAAACTTCCCTTTCAATGGAAGGTCAGGATCGCGTATGGAAGTTTATCCTCCAGACTGGTGTCGTTGACCCCGCGGGACCTGCCCGAACTATGCGGAGACGCCTTTTTCGAGTTTCTTCCTTTTTCGGAAGAACAGAAGGTGGTGGCGGGAGAAATTATCTATGCGGCGCATCGGTGGTGTGATATCAAAGGAAAGGTTGGAACGGTGTTTTACTGAGGGCGTCCCGACGCGACTAGACGACGCAGGTATTGATCGCCGACACGCAGCAATAAAACAGCGTCGTTCCGTGGGAGCAGGGCCGGGCTGGCCCATCTACAGGTTCCGGGACGAAATAGAACCAAGAGACCAAGTGACGATTTTTGAAGCACGAGAGAACTCAAAACACATTTTTAAGGAAACTTGCTTTCCGAACATCAGTTCAAAATTAGAAAGGTGTGGGAGGACGAACAGATTTTTTATAATTTTTGAAGGACGAGAGTGTCTCAAAAGCATTTTGGGAGAGCTTTCCTTCTGGAACCTCATCAAACCAAATTTAACGTAACCTCGGACGTACTTTCAAAAGTCTGAGGCTGCTTTTTGACTAGAAGGTCAAACCTCAAAAACCTGGAATTCTGGAAGCTTTTCAAGATTCCTTAGAGAATTTTGAGTCATTTTTGTGGATTGAAAAACCATTCTCGTGACAAAAAAGTCGTCGAAAACAGCAAATTGTTCACTCGACTTTTCACTTCGGCGCGCTCACTCCGTCCCTGCGAAAAGGCCCCCTACAACGCCCCTTTTAAATTTCCGCTCACGTCTCTCCAGCCCGTCCGACTCACTCAACACACATTCGCGAGCAGTCTTCATTATTTTAATACTCGACATCCGGAATTCATTCCTTCTGATCCAATTCGGCTCAAGTGTTTTTCTCCGAAGCTCCGAATTCCGAATGATTATGTTTTTGGGTGATGCCTGTTGTACTCCGGTGTGTCTAAGAGCGGCAATAAATCCGGAAGGAATGGATACGTGCCAGAGAGGCATTTCACTATACACGAACCAAAGTGGAGTTATTTTTGTTTGCTGTTTCTGGAGAATTGATTTATTGTTCGACGGAAATTTCTATTCCGGCAACAGTCGGGAAATTAAAGAGGCCGTAAAAGATTCGGAGATTGACCACAGTTGTATTGTTGTGTGCCTATTTATAACAACAAGGCAGTAATTAATACGTAAGCTATTATTAGCTTAATGGAACGTTGTAAAATAGTACTTAGCATTTACAAATGTCACCGAACTAGCTGGATGATCTGCAACCAACATTACGCACTGATCGACAGCTGTGTAAATATTTGTATTTACTTTTATTCTGTCATTGTTGTTAACACTTATGTTCTAGCAATTACATTACACCACTAGTTGATGAAAAACTCAACAAGGCAGTGGTACAGCGCATACTTCCAATGTAACAATCATCGAATTATGACTAAAGTTTATCAAGCTCAAGTTCGATTCCATCTACGGCACCGTTATTAACAGCGTTCGGGGGCGCAAGACAATGACAAACCCGCCGAAGCAAATTAAATTTCGCGAGTATGAGATTAGCTCGGATAAGAAAGCCAACCACCCACATCGCCAGACGACATTTTTTATATTTCATTTCTCGAGTGCCGTAATAATCTCTCGTCTTGAGCTCCGATGAAATTAAACGTTAAATTAAGTTGTTTCGAGCAATCACGGTCACTGATGCGAGATTAATAAATTAATTGCATAATGAATCATCCGGACACGATGAAGAGTGACGGATGATGCGTTGTTAATTCCGTTTATGTCTGCACAAAACAGATATTCTCTAGACGGAATAAATCACGCACGAAGTGATGTGTGAAAGAATTGTGGCTCATTGTTGCATTTATTTACTTAAATGGTTATTTATTATCGAAAGGTATCCAAATGCCCGCGTTTGCTCATTCTTCTGTCGGATCAGCTTCTTATTTATGATTTATGATGGCCGTTAGAAGCGTGGAACAATAGAATGGTATTTCATGGCAGCTGGCGGGTGCTTTCAGCTTTGATCAACTACTGCCCGAATGTCGCTGTTTTGATGCTTGGCTTAGAACAAATGATGATGGATGAAATGTCGTGAGTTTGAAAGTCGCATCGACAAGTACAGCTAATTTATCACATAGTTTCGTTTGTTGTTCCTATTTTTTGTATGTTCGACTATGGAACAAGCTGGAAATCCATAAAAATAATAGTCGCCTCCGTGGCCACCGCGCCTTTAGAAGTGAAAGAATATGATATTTTGTAAAATTATTTATTAATTTGTTAATGTGAACTGGAAATTCTGTAAGCAGGGACCGATGATATATTTATATAATCTTGTCCACGTGCAGATACTTACATCAGTCTTCAAATGACGTAAACTTCTAGAATGCTTTAAAAGTCAAAGTTATCCATCTAACTACATATAAATTTTGCTTTCCACAGGCAACATGATGTATAAAGACCCGATACTTTCGAACACCTGAAAACATTGCGTTTCGTTAAAATATTTCACAGTATGTATTATAAATAAACAATTTCATGAGTCAACCTAGAGAATCAATAAGTTCATGGAACAAATAAAGATACTTTTGGAAACCGTTTCCGTCTATTCTTAGTATAGAAACTCATATTGGGATATGATATTTGCTAAAGCTTACAAAGAACATATTGCAGGTATCACGAGGCGTAATCCCCCTAGAAGTAGCGTTTCTTTTATCTCCCAATTCCACGATTCTCTAATGTTAGCTCCCGCGACGTTCAGAAATTAAATTGATTTGTCAATGGATTTACAAAAGGACGCTGACGGTTTATTATAAAAAAAAATCCACAAACACCACCGTTATTGAACAAACAACTTTATGAAATTACCCACAATGTCGTGACTTGTTACTATTAATTTGTTTTGGTATAAATGTATCCTAAAGCTGATACCGTCTGGTATGTATAATTGTTTTCTTTTAACAAGTTAACAAGCACGGAAAAAACAGCGCATAATTAATTGTTACGAATATTTTCAGATAAATGGAAAAATAACGTAGATTTAACGAGGGGTAATTTACATAATAGTTTTTCCTTGTATGTTTTCTAAATTATATTTGCATTGAAAAACAAAAAAATGTGTAAATACGCGATAGGAAATTATGCAACCAACATTTCACCACAATCACATGTAGTGTTTTTGGTTGCCCACCTTGCAAAACCCAATCCTAAGAAGCGCTGTGTTCCAGGGCCAAGCCGTCGTCCAACTGGCAAAAACCGTCCCGGACGTCACCATCTTCGGGGTATGCTCCAAGGGCAAGCACGAAGCCCTGAAGAACGCCAAGTCGCCGATCGACCACCTCTTCGAGCGCGGAAGCGACTACGCCAGCGAGGTGCGCAAGATCTCCCCCGACGGTGTCGACATCGTCCTGGACTGCCTCTGCGGAGAAGAGTGCAACAAAGGCTACAGTCTGTTGAAGCCCATGGGCAAATACATCCTGTACGGTTCCTCCAATGTCGTCACCGGGGAAACCAAGAGCTTCTTCAGCGCGGCCCGCTCGGTAACCACCACCAATTACCTAACGGTGCCCTTCAACCCTTGTTGTTTCAGTGGTGGCAAGTGGACAAGGTCTCCCCCTTGAAGCTCTTCGACGAGAACCGAACGCTCTGCGGATTCAACTTGCGCAGGCTTCTCTTCCAACAGAACGGATACGAGTTCGTGTCGAAGGCCGTGCAGAAGGTGTTTGCGCTGTTCCAGGAGCAGAAGATCAAGCCGCTGCTGGACTCCACCTGGGCTCTTGAAGACGTTGCCGAGGCCATGCAGAAGATGCACGATAGGAAAAATGTGGGTAAGCTCATCTTGGATCCCAGCCTGGAGCCCAAGCCCAAACCGGCAACACCGGCCAAGGGCAAGAGCAAAGAGGACAAGAAGAAGCAGTCGTCCGAGGAGAAGAAGGAGCCCGAGGAGAAGAAAGAGGAGGAAAAGAAGGAAGAGAAGAAGGAGGAGCAGCTCACTAACGGGGACTCAGCTGGAGATTCCGGTAAATAGATATTTACGTTCTAATGTCGTCTAGAGGAATCTCGAGTACGATCTTTTCAACCTATTCATTGCAGATTCCAAGGGCAAGGAGAACTCGAGTTGAATCGTTTAAATTATCAGTTTCGTTGAACAATTTGTTTGTCAAAATTGAGCCCTTGCGTTTATCCTATATAGCTACGTTAACTTATGTGTTGTTTTTAAGACAGATCTCAAATTAATCTACCATTCATTAATCTGAGCTGTGTTAATTTTAAATATTGTATAGGACCTAGTTTAGAGACCAGTCAGAGACCGCTATTTGTTTGTTTCTTCAGTTGTATTTTTAATTTTGTTACTGTACAAGTTTTAAGATGTTTATCGGTGCTATTATAAAAATCAAGCCCCTTCGAATTTTCGAGATAGCACGTTTTCGTTTGGAAAAAGAATTCAGGAGCACATATCTGTGTGAATTAGACCAAAAAGAATCATTAGGTAGCGTTTTATACAAACTATTTTTCCAAGCTTAGTTAGTTCAAGTGGGGACAAATAATTCTAGTTGAAAGTTTTTTATCGCGCATATTTTTGCTATCTGCTGTTTTTCGAGTCTGGAGGCTTTGGCTTACGACACTACGAAATTCAATGTGATTCAGTTTACTTTAGTGTAGCTTTCAGGAGGACACTTATATGTAATTAGTGTAAATTTTGTGTGCGATATATTTTCTTAAACGAGATGTATGGAGTGTAACACAAGTAAGTCTGTATTTTAAAATGTTCTGTTGATAGGAGTGTATAATCTTTATCATAAGCTAAATACATTATATTGCTACTGCTTAATTATATAAATGTAAGACTGATGTGTTAACGCTATGCATATTGTTCGTTTCAAAGCCTGTATAATAAATTGTATAATTGCCGGGGTGGAGTTTTATTTCCCTTTGTGTCAATAAGTTAAACAAAAAGCATAAACGGCTAGACCTAAGTAGACGAAGAACGCGATTCGATCGATGATCACTCCGAGGAGGATCCACATGGTGTTGTCGCTCAATTTGGAGAAGGACTCGTTCAGGGATCCATATTGTTTGGAGGACTGAAACAAATGAATCTAGTAACAACTAAAGAAACGTCAAAAATAATAAATGTGGCAATTATTCAGTGCTGCCAATCCACTTTAAGTTCTTCAAGATTAAATAGTCACCTGTTAGAACTAAAACTAGCCGTAACGGACAAAAAATTTGAAAGGGCTTAGGACGAAGAGTGGTTAGAAATATAGACCTGACCTTCGGAATGTGAAGGAGTAGGAAAAGAAAGATAATCAGGGCCTGGAAAATTATTTTGAGGTACACAGGGTTACCCACTTGAGATTCATAGTAGGCCTTGCGTTAATGTCATTTTTATTCGTGCAACAAAAATGGTAGATTTTCTGGCCACCAGTAAGTGGAAAATATGTTCCAATAAGCCGGTGTTGTTATATAGATGTAATAAAAGCAGTGCTATTCTTGAAGAATTGAAGTTTACAACGGATCTCACGGAGTGTAAGCCACTTGCAAATTAATTAAAAAAAAAACATTGTCCACATTGTCTGGCATCGTTACCCATTTGAGATTCGTAGCCGGCTGTGCATCAATAATGTCATTTTTATTGTTGCCAGAAAAGCGGCAGGTTTTCCGGAAAATTGGTCAGAATTTGTCGTTGAAAAGTGATAAACATAAGTGATACGTCTCTAATTTCAGCCCTGATCTAATGGTGGGAAAAAGGTTGAAATTCCACTCAGGACTCCAAGGTCATGTTGCTGTCGTTTTTGTGATAAAAGTAGTACACTTTTCGGAAATTTCCCAAGAGGTAAGTCGCCAGTAAATGAAAATTATGTTCCAATAAATCATTGTTGCTATATAGGTATAGTAACAACAGTGCTTTTCCTGAAGCATTAAAATTGAAGTGCACATCGGATTCTCCGGAAAATTCTTGGAGATTGCTGCTGGTAAGTGATTAATGTGTTTTAAATGTAATTCGGTGCCCACTGCAGTGTTTTTAATTTACATTGCTTCAACGAAAAAAAAAAAACGTTTTTCGGCATTGTTATCAACTTGAGATTCATAGTAGGCTATGCATGAATGTCATTTATTGCGCCTACAAAATTGGTAGATTTAGAATTTGTCGTTCATGTAATTATGAGGCAATCAAAAGTGTACATTACATTCAGAACTATAAGGTCATGTTTCTTTCTTAAAATTGTTCATCAAATGGGGCCCTATGGGAATCAACTATCAGAAAACGTGCGTCGTTTACTGTTGCATGATCAATATTTGATATCTTAACTAATAAATTCTATGATACTTACTTTCATATCGGGTAAACAGAGAAACATTTTCAAAGACACTGATAAAAGAAGTTTTGTCAAATAGTGCGGCAGGCCTTTGTTGTATTCATTTCTTGACAAATTAATTACTACTGTCTCAATTACCACACAGCATGCGGCTGCTACCAAACTGTAACTGTACAATAAAACTGCAAATAAGATTGTTAGTGAAAGTTAGGGGTGACTTTGGGATAGCACCAAGATTAGGCACCATCTGGGAATGTATAGGTATCATAATCCCCAAAACTAGCAGCACCAGCACAGACAAGACCAACTGCAAGCACGCCAGAGAAATCTTCAGGTGACCAAACGGCGACACCCAAAACGTCGTCAACAACGAAGCTGTGATCACTAAAACCACTTCAGTCACCCCATTGTTTTAACACGGTTCATCTTACCAAAGAAGGGAGTAAAAAGAATAACCACATATGAACTAGACGTCCTTTTCAGCTTCAACTCCACCGACAAACTCGGCGGATCAAAATTACTAAAATTTCGAACGGTGGAGTTATTCCACCCCTTATTAGCGTAACTGTTCACCTCCGTCACGGCCCACGTGGACGAGTACGGAGAGCTCTACGAACACACCATCAGTCACACTTTCAGACTCCAACGATCAATTTACAAAAGAACTTTCACTGTTAAAAGCTAGCTGCAAATTGTAGAAGTCGTTGAAGAATCCCAGGACTATATCGCAGGAGTGCTCGTCATTGGGCCAGCGGCCCAGGTCGTTTGGGCTGCACCAGGAGTTCGTGATGATGGTTGTGACCCAGTTCACGTGACCCGTGGAGTTGACGATGAGCAGGGTGTCTTGCAGGATGTCGCTGGCGTCGTACACTGCACTGGAATTTAATTGATGAGAAATTGGAAAGTTTGTGTTGAGTTTACTCAAATAAGTAGAGGTTGGGCACCCAGATCTCGCGACGGAAGATATGGAGGGTGTCGATGGAATCGTAGGTGGAGGTGTTCCAGTGGAGCTTCTCGTCTTTCCAAGACTGAAAAGATTTGTATTTGTTAACATGGGGGATGATATGACAATATGAGTTTACCAGGGTTACTGTACCGCTGTAGTGTAATATTCCCCGGTGTTCATTCTGGAAAAGAAACATGATATTGGTAGCTCAGTAGACTATATGATTCTTTATTTTCTCGATTCTTTCTCTTCATTGTTTTTTTTGCGTTTTTATCGTTTAAATTAAAATAGATTTAGATTTTAGAAGTTCAACTTAAAGTCAACCATTCTTTACATTTCGTTTTAATTAAATTTTTTTCAATTATATTTTCACATTTGAAGAGTTTGTAAACCGCAATGCATTTATTATACTTACCAGAGAGACAGTGGTTGTTGATAATTGGAGACCTACAACTGTGATACTGGATACATTGTATACAGGTCTTACATAAGGGTCATAACCAAACAACAGGTCATTTCGCAACCTTTCCACAGCTGTTAAAGGCTTTTCCAATTTCTGAAACCAGAACAGTGCATATTCGTTGCCAAAGAAGTAGGTAATTAATTCAATTTATTTTTCTACACCTTTTTTCACCCTTCTTCAATTTACCCCTTTAGATTTCCGGGTGTCTATCTGTTTAAATCTGGCATTGTGATTATGAAAATAGTTCAAAAATTCGACAAATCATACCCGCAAAGGCCGCCTAAATTTTTACAGTTTACAGTGGCGCATCCACCATTTTTCACCCTTCAATTTTCCCTTATGACTTCCGGGTGTTTTTATCTGTAGAAATATGACATGTTTCGATGACAAAGTTCTCACAGAATGCGCAAATAAAAAAATATTTGAATGTTATAAAGGAAGACATCAAGATTGCCTGTCCGCGACTGTAGGTATTTTGGGTTGCCTAGTCATATTTATCACTAGAGTCAAATATTGATTCAATAAACTAAAAACCCATTGCAAGATAACCTTAGAGTGCTGCGTCGTGTTATCCTCCCTCGGACAATCAAAATACCACTTCGCCTCCACCCCCGACCAAGTACTAAAACTGAACACTTTCAGCGGCAAGGGATCGGGATCCGTCCACGTCAAAAACGCAAGCTCTTCGCCTTCTTTCCCCACGTCGATAACACCATCTACATACAGACCCCATCAATACGCTATAAACGAAAAACACACAACCACCTTTACTGATATGGATCCAGAAAGAGTGCAGATCTAAAGCCGATAGTAAACCCTTAATTCTTTGCGTTGCTTTCACTGCCGATTTCTGCTTCCTTCTTATATCGCTGAACGTGTTACCGCCAGCTCCAATCACGATTTCGTAAACAGGATCAGCTTTTTCGATATCGCTCGACGGAGCCAAGAGGATGTGAGCGTCGCTGGGAGACATTACCGAGAAGTGGAAGTCTAGGAGGCTTCCGTTTTGGGAGTCGTCGCTGATCTCGAAGAAGTCTTTGTAGACGCTGCCCGAGCGGGAGTAGTAGACTTTGCATTTTGAGAAGTCTGAAAAGTGCTTTGTTTTTGTGTCCAAAAGCACAATTTAGTAATTTACCTGTGACGTTCGTTTTGTAAAACTTTCCTTCGACATTTAATACAGACACAAGGATGAAAAACCATCCAATCATTTTGAACAATAGTGGACAACTGAACCATTATCATGCGACACTGGTTCTTCCGGCTTCTTATTTTATCTCAACGGAATAAGACAAGGGCAGATTAAAATTGCGACGTCTCATAATTATAATGTACAGTTTAGACTAGAAAAATTTAATCGTCACTGACTAATCGAGGATTAAAACACCAAGTTTGGTAATCGGATTGGCTAAGTTTAATCACGTGACGAATTAAACACTTTAAATAGTAAATTAATGATATTTGTAGTGTCTGATTTTACAAAGAAAATTAAAAAAGTTTGGCAAATAGCACTATATTGGTATTATATTAATATAAGACAAGACTAATCCTCTACGCTAGCGATTATTTGTTCGTTTTATTTTAACATACGATTAAAGTTTGCACACTTTACGACCTCCGGCGGTGCGCTTTTATAAAGAACAAACATTTGATAATTCAAATAAAAACATTTGCGTATTATTTGTTAATTTTATTTGAATACAGTTGAAACCGGATTTGGCTTTTTATTTATGCGGAACTAGAAAAATTTTGAGAGTGGCAAGGAGTGACATTCAAAAAACTGCAGAAATGGAGAGACAGAAAGAGAACTGGAGAAATAAATTTAATTGCGAGTGGAAAAGAAAAGCGTCAAAATGTCAATAAAATAGAGAAAGATTCGAGAGAAGTTAATAATATGACAGAGAAATAGAAAAAATGACAGAAAAAGTAATAGGCATAGGAAATCGGCGAGGCAACTACAGAGATAGAGGAAAATCAAAAATATGGAATAGTGTGACACTGGTAAGAAGGACATGAGGTATAAAGGAGAAAAAAAAAAATAGATCACATGAGAGATACAGATATACAAGTGACTTAGAAGAAGAGAATGGGTGAGCTAGCAGGGATAATGTGAGAGAATTGAGCAGAGTGGAAAACATTCTGAGAAAGAACCATTGACACAGAAAGACCTAGAACGGGAGAGATAGAGTGTATAAAACAGTAAACCGGGGAGGACGAAGAATATATTAGGGGACTTAAACAAACATGGCAATGGGAGAACTATTGATGAAAAAAAAAAAAAACGGCAGAGATAAAACGACATGAAGAGAGACGGAGAGAGAGCAAGAAGGGAAAAGACACACAGAAACACTAACAGTGTGAATGGAAGGGCTAGATCGTAGATGGGCTAGATAGAGTAATCAATGAAATAACGGTCCATCCATTTACAACACAGAAATTGATAGTAATTAAAGAAAGCTGTGTAACTTAAAAATTGAGGCGATGAGAAACTTGAGAAGCCCTGGAGAGAAAAAGAGAAATAAAAATACACTGAGAAAACCAAAAAAAAAACTGAAAATTGGAAAAACAGCCATATACATAATATGTCAAAAAAATTTATGACCGCAGTGCGGGTTTATCGTATATCGACTGTATCGTGATAAAAGTATCTTTCATTGTTTCGTTCGCTTTTGTGGGGTTTTAGGAACGATAACAGACACATACAAGAACAGGGATATACTTCATCTCGACGCAGGCACATTGAAACTGCGACATTTATTAAAGATTTTATTTTACAAGGCAGTGCATAAATATTTAATAAAAATGTATAACAAAAATCAAAACAAGCATTAGTACACGATTATTTACAAACTTGTAAAAATTCACATGAAAAAATGACTTTAGCATACGCTAGTGACGAATTAGTTTTAGCCGTTTGATGTGCATATACGCGAATTAGTGTAATCGTTACATCGAAATTAAAAAAGGAAGTCGAAAAAATAGCACCTTCTGGCTTTGTATTGATATGAGATTATTCTTCTCTGACTCGTGTTGACGTTGTAATTTTAGTAATTTCAATAACGACTTTTACAACACCAGTGTGTCCCCACCTTTATTGTTTTTAGTAAGTCCTTTACGCCAAAGTTAGGAAACTAGTTAGGTACGTTTTGATAGTCAGCACACAGCAACAAGTAAACAATTCCGCTTATAACAATAAAATGTTAATCGACTATGTACACTCAACAGTATCTTACACCAAATGTAACGTTCTAAATTTATATGGCACTATCCTGTCATCAACATCACAACAAGAAAATCCTATTTTACAACTTCGTAGTCGCTTGCAGCTTAACGTATCTACTGTGCTGCTGTTCTTCGCCCTCGGGAGGCATGAAGCACTGATGAGTCTGTATTTTCGGCTTCAACAACACCCTTCTGACGCCCCAAATTAAAGCTATCACAATGAAACACAACACGAAGAACACGGACACAAAAATAACGTCCAAAGTTGTAAAACCGTGTAGTTCGCGCTTGAAAACTGTCACACATCTGGGTTTGACCACATCGGAAGTGACCACGTTCGCGCACACCCTGTAAGGTCCGCCTTGGAGCCCCACGAACACGTATTTTGGGTCGGTACAGTTTATTTTGCGTTGAGACAACAAAGCGCTTTGTTCCAAGATCGCGATGTTAAGTTCGCAGGTCGTTTGAGGGTAGACTTTCACGTCAATGGAGAGGCTGCCGTAGTGGGAGAGATTGGCTTGGATTGCTAGGACTTTTGGGGGTTTGGGGGAAACAGTAGGTTTCTGTTGGTTGTCGTTGGGTACCAAAGGAATCATGTCCGAGCACCCCAAGACTAAGGAAACGTCGTCGGTTTGTCCGGCTTCGAAAAGAACAACGCAGTATCTGTATCTATGCTCGTATTGTAACTGGACCGAGTTTGGTACTGTCACGTTTAGGACTTTTGGATCCGGAAGGTCGGAGGAGTTGCACTTTAAAGGGGTGGACTCTACCAGGACCTCTCTGTCACCTTCCTCTTCGTACACGATTATAGCATCACACGTGTAAGGAGAAGCTTCGTCTTCGACGTTCCACTGCAACTTGATGGTGTCTCCATCGTACTTGAACGTTTTCAAGTTGATTTTGGCCTTGTACGGTGTGGACAAGGGTGCCATGACTGTCTCTTGTTCGTCTTCACCACACAAAAGGTTGTCTAGTGGTACTTCGATGAGAAGACCGTTCTCCAAAGACGGAGGAGTGGTGCAGATAGCCGTGCTCTTGTCCTCATTCGGCAAACTGGAGTTATTCAACCAGGCGGCAAATTCCGACAAACTGCAATCACAATTCAAAGGGTTTTCCGACAATGTTAAATGCTTTAACACCGTCGTTTCCTTCAAAGCATCACTAGCCACAATGGAAATGTCGTTATCATCGAGTTTCAAATTCTTCAAGCTCTTCAGGGGCAAAATCAAATCCGCCGTTAAAGCTCGAAGAAAGTTGTGTCTTAGATCCAGGTCTGTAAGCTTGCCCAGATGGGCTAAGGAGGCCCCCGAGACTGCCACTATCCGATTGTGTGACAACTCCAAGCTGACTATAGTGGTCAAGTGACTAAAAGCATGATCTTCAAGCACGTCAATCTGGTTGTGCTGCAAGCTTAAGGACGACAACCTACTCAATCCCTGCAACGCTCCCATCTTGATGCTACTCAACGAGTTGTGGGCCAGCTGCAAGTCTCTCAACCCCTCCATTTTGGGGAAAGTTTTCGGTCCCAAAGGCCCCACTAAGCTGTTACCCGACAAATCTATCTCTTCAACGGTGCGAAGCGTGTTCAACTTCGAAATGGTTGGAATCGTGAGGCGGTTGCCTCTCAGTCTCAGAATCTTCAGCTGGGGAAGATTTTCGAAAGTATTCGGTGCTATCTTGGTCAAGATGTTGTCGCTCAAGTCGATGAATGACAGGTTTCTCAAGCCCTGAAAAATCATTATTGTCATTTGAGGAAATTAAGACAATCGGTACAAACCTTGAACGAGTTGATCTCTAGGCTTTTCAGTTTGTTGCTGGACAGATCGAGGCGGTCCAATTCTGGTAAGGGTCTCAAGGCTTGCGTAGGCACTGCTGTGAGTTTATTATAGGGAAGGCCTAGAGCTTGTAGAGGTGATGCTAGTCCTCGGAATGCGGAGGGATCGATGTCTTTTAGTTCACCGGATGATACGACCAGTCCGTGCAGGGCTATGCCTTCCAGAAGGGGGCCGGATATGACAGTGACGTTTTGCAGGGTGCAGTCCAGGAGGGACACGTAGGCGGCGTTGAGCGACCTCAATGTCTTCGCTGAAATATTTACTTAGTTTGTAGTAAGGACAAATTGAGTGCGTTGTAGTATGATCAATTCTAGATCGTCGAAGAACAATTGAAATTTGACACTGCTAAAATAGAAATCTCTATTGCTTTTGTCATAATAGATAATAACCAAACTTGAAATAAATTTATTAGAAACAAAAATACCTATGATTGTCATCGCAGATTTGTCTCCGCTGCACCTCAACGTATGCGGCATATCGCAGCTGCATTCCACTACCGGCTGTTCCGAAATCTTGGGGCATTTCCAGGTTTCCGGTCCCGGAGCGGGAATAGCACTGGCTCCGCACCACCACATCAGTGACAGCAGCAGCCACCACATCCTGTAAAAAAGAAAATTCACGTTATCGCTCGTGTTCCGAGACTTCTTGCCATTTTCTTCCTTGAAATTTTCATGAAGGGGTCGCAGAAACTGGCATTTTCGCGTAAACGAGCCATGTGCACGATAAAGTACATGGAACGGACAATAACGGACGATAAATATTCATTGTTTGTTTAGTCGCGATTCATGTATGCAGGCAGCACAGAGGACTGGTTTATCTTCCTGGGTATGGTTCTTCGTTAGTTATTTCTACGGTAATGGTAATTATATTATGGCTTTGGAGTTTTCAGAAGAGATGACGATCGGCATAATTTATGAGGCATTTATTTGCAGCGGTTGATAGGCATTGCCATTTTGAGGAGTCCGACGTCGAGTTGTAACAAGATATCGTTTGAAGTGGGTTCCTTTGTGGTTGTGGTCGTAAATAAGATCGGTAATTGCTAATAAGTAGTAATAATATGGTAAAGCAACACGTTTTGCCAAAAACAGACTATTTACTTAGCCTGAATAAGGCAAATAGATGTTAACTAAGTGGGTACATATTTGTTGTCGTTTCAAGGGAAAATGTCATTTTTCCATTTTCACGTAGTTATGGAATGTTTACTTCTTCGACACTTTCTTTTTGATATAAACTCCTCTAATAGAGTTACAGATGTTAAGAGCAGATGGTGGCGTGGGCTGTGAGTAAAACGCCTCTTACCTTAACGTTTGTAATTATTAATGTATGTATTTCATAAAGGTGTACGTAAAATAGTTTTCATAATCTTGTGTTACAAACCTTAATTTACAGTGCCACGCAGGTCATTGGCAATGAAATTTAAGCCTTTAATGGCAAAACAGTGGAAATCGCAAGAACATTAGGTATTAGAAAATTTCCGGCCATAAAGGATTTACTCGTACAAAGCTAGCACTCTTGATGCTGAAATGAAGGCACTTTTACATCAAAACTGTCGCCCCGAACCCCACCACAATCAATTTTCTGCCACTACTCACCCCCGACACGCCACCTTTACGATTTTCGTTAATCGAATGTGACATAAATAAATAGTCGAACGATCAGCTGCGCATTTCTAGTCCTCGAGTTCAAAGAAGCGGCTCGACTTTTTGTCGCATGATTCAAGCTGGATTTAGCACATGATCACAATTTATAATGTTCGTCAATGTCTCTCCGCAATGCAGACTTGTTCTATACTATAACAAAAAGTCAGTCCGCGTCATTTCTTGTCTGCTTATTCACCTCTTTTCGATTAAAATTTCAAAGAATGCTGGTAGAAAAGATCTCCATACATATTTAATAATGGAATTAATGCGTCCATAAACGAACTTGCACACTTTCCATGCCTTATTCGGCGTTGGGACTCGAATTGCGTAGTTAAATCTGAAAGCAATAATGGCACAGTGTTGCAGTTAACGCCTGCAGAATTAAGGCAATAATCATAATTTGTGCATAATCTTAATTGTGTACATGGGGGCGAAGGTGGAACCATGCCAGTGTGAGTATATTGTTAAAAAGGACTATGTTCTCTAGTTTTACGAATTATGATGTCTCGGTTCTAAACTTCTAACTTACAAACTGCTTCATAACTTAAGACACTTGCGGGTAAAATTGAAAAAGTTATTCTTATCAACAATTATTATTTAACATTTGTGCAGCTTGTGTCTTTCAATATTCGGAAATTCCACGAGCTAATTTATAATTTTACTTATCGTCGTATCTATAGACTCGGCTACAGTATTAAAAAAAAAAACTTAAAATAATTAGTTTAGTATTCCGATAAAGATAAATTTAAATTGTTACTAAGAATTGCGATAAATTTGTTTATGTAGTATAAATTAAATACTTGTAAGATGAAATCCTGAAAAGCCGTAATTGTTACTGAGATGCTGAAATACGTGACAGTAAACAATGTACGTAAATTCTTCAGAAAATTGAGTTCTAAGGTAATGGTGATGAAAGTGGTATGACATGTGACGTATTGTCCAACTCGGCCTTCCAGGACAATTTTCACGTTGTGTGCAATAATCCATCCGTTTTTACACCTGTTGCAATAATAAATATTTTCTACACTACTACTACTACTACTAACTTTACACACAGTTTAGATTGTTTTTTTTTACTTTTCAGGCGACTTTTTGTCTTTTCGGTACCTGTCAAGCATTCATTAGTAATATTTTTTAGGTTTGATTAAACTTTAATTTTGGTTTACCTATTGTTTCAGTATTATGTAACATCTCAACAAAGATGCTATATTATTTCACAATACGTGTTACTAGAATAAATGTTAACTTCACGTGTTTAAAATTTATTTTGGCTGTGCAGCTCGTTAGGAGAATCCTTGATAAATTATCCTTATCTTCTATGTCGATTAGTCAATATTATCAATACACACTCGTGCAGAATTCCTTGCCAACTTGACTTTGTTATCAATGGTTATAAATAAAACAATTCGTGCGAGAATAAATATTTCTCTGTAATTCGTAGTAACGAGTGAGCAACAAAATTCGTGATCGCAGTTGGCTAATCGTATATCGGTTCTTTTACTTTACTGTTTACATTAATTGCCAAACTTTTAACCTATTTTCTCTGACTGTCAAAAATTTGAATTTCTGCGTCAAAACTGTTGTCCCTTTCAAGCCCCGTTTCCACTGAAGAAACATTGAGGAACTTTGTGTTTCCCTTTGTCGCGTGTTTAGGAAACCACTAAGGAATTGTCTTTGTAGTCGCCGATTATGTAGAACATTTTTATAATGGAAATGCTCGTAGTTTGAATGTGTGCAACAGCACTGGAAGAGTGAGGTTAGAACGGGGTCATGGGGTGATTATGGTTGCCTGGTTTCAAGGGCAATGTTTTAATATTGTGCTAATAATTCGGTTATCAAAAAAGTCTCTTAATAAGTTGATGGAAGCTCTTGTTGTGTGCACTGTAGCTTCATCCTGCTTGAAATAACTCATCGTTGGTTCGTCATCGTGCAGGTCTTTGAGGCTTCTTCCATAACTTGTCTCACTCTTTCAACCGTTTCAGGTATTCGAATATCCCGATATCTACCACTACCTTCTTTTCAGTAGTATCGATTTAGAACGTTACAGAAATTACTGTAGCTTGGAACAATATTACGATATTCAGCTCGAAATTCTTCCCAGATATCCGGAATAGAATGTTTCCAAATCCCCTTTACTTTTGTTGCATTGTCAAAAAAAGGTTGTACGGGTTCCACTCAAGGGGGACTCAATTTGCAAAAGAACAGATTTTTATTTCAAATCAGATTTGACAACTCGATGACTTTTTACACAATCGTATCGATCAAGAATCGACTAAAAATTTTGGATTCAGATGCTCCTACGATCACGAGTTTTGTTGCTCACTCGTTAGAATATAAATAAGTAACGGGCAAACTTTGACGCTATAAAATTTTGAATTCAAAAATCAGTAACTATGAAACGAAGAAACCATCAAATAATCAAACACTGGGAAAGTAAAACTTTGGAACCATGAAACCGTGAACATGTAACTCAAACTCAGAAAAGAAAGACAGTGGAAATGTTGAATAGAATTGAAGGACAATACAAGGAAATCGTTTGACTACGTGAAAAGAAGAGAAGAATAACAGTAGAATATTAAGACTAATAAGGAAGGAAAACAGTACACACTGAGAAGAACATGGAAAACCGAAGTGAGAAAAAAAAAATTAAAAAATTAATAGGTCGATGCGTGGCCTCCACGGCCGTCGAAACTTCCCAGATAGAGGTATATAACTATGCAATTATGTATAAGCTTCTATAACTCTAATTCTGTAAACAGAACCCGCTGATGTGTCTGATATTTTTTTAAATCATCCTTTTTAGGGTTCCGTATTCAAAGGGTGCCAACAATTACCATCTAGTGCAACCTCCAATGGGTTTTTCGTTTGCAAAATATGCAGACCGCAAAATGTTTTGTGATTTGTGTACCTCAGACCTTTGGCTGTATAAACAATCATGTTGCCGTGCGCACGCGCGGTCCATTCCCCCGCCACTACCTAGTCCGGAAGGTAGCAGTGCATTTTTTTCTAGGAATTTTAACCCGAATAAATTTAATTTTTTGCAGTTGATTAATCTATACAGGGTGTTATGGAAGTCCTAGCAGAAAATTTAATCACAAGTAGAACTCGTCAAAATAAACAGTTTTTCTATTTCCCATTTGCTGAAACGCCACGATGTAAACACCTTCTAAGTTTTTTGGGACAATTTTAGTCATCACTTGAGTGTCTGGCCGCTATGTATTCTTATGTTGTGTGCTCGATTCTTGTGCTCGCTAAATATTTAAATTGTGACTACATTTTTTAAAGAGAATACTTTTATGTCGTTTCCAGAGTAACAAAAACGAGTGGGGTGCTCCCCACTCCTGAGCGCTTAGTTTTCGTTATAAACTCACCTTAAAGAAGTTTCACTTTAAAACGATGTTTCCTGTTACTATTCAATGAATGAAACTGATTAAAACAGCTGTCTAGTTCAAGGTTCTATTCTTGCTATATCTAGTATACTAATTAACAAATTCTAAATGTGTGCTTTCCTATGTTTCCATTTATGGGGTTTGGTTACCCTCCGGCGTGAATATTAATTCCCTCTTATCAGACAGTTGCCTGGTTTGCTTGTTTTTGCTTCTGTTTTGATTTTTATTTCCATTTCTCCTCTCAACTATACCAACTTCCTTAATTAATTATTATCAATTATAAATTATGTGATAAATAAAACTTCAATACCGCCAACTTCGCATTAGCAATGGCGCAAATAAAAAAACCGAAGGCTCAATAATGATACTTATTAATTCCTATGACTGTGGAATCTCACTGACTATAGTCAGCAGCGACATATCCACCTGTTGACATCCACACTTTGCTGTTGGAATTAAACTTTCCTACTTCCTACCGTCCACCGCATCGACATGAATTACAATCCATTCGTCTAATCTGAAGTCAAGGTTTTAACACCTACCACGACATACCAGCCACACTAAATATTCGCTTTGTCGTGAACACACTATACACCGAGCTGTTTACAAATTTCTTTACGTAACAGATAAGGAAGCCGAGCGGAGCGGTAAATATCAATAATATAAATATCAAGAGAAGAACGTGTATCAGTGGTGCACTTGGTATCGGTGTGAGTAGGTGCGAACGACGAAGATGAAATACTTCTGTGCTGCATTTTTTATAACTTTGTGTCTACAACAAAGTTCCGGCAAAGTGTACACGAGATGCGGTTTGACACAGGAGTTATTGAGACAAGGGTTTCCCAGAAGCTTTGTAGGGAACTGTGCGTAAATTTGTCATTTTTGTTCCGCATATTAATTTCATGTTGCAAAAAATAACCTTGGACGTTATTATTAGCGTATGTATTGTTTAAGAGGTTGCAACTGTATAAATTAACTATTATTAGTTATTTGCGGTGATAGTGTGGGAAGGGCGATTTCGCGGCACGAGTGATATGGCTTGGCAAAGATTGAAGAGGACACGTTGAATAAAATTTAGTGAAAACATTTGGAGACAGTTGTAATATGTGTACATAAATTAAGTCTCTTAAAGGCATTGTCTCAAATTTCTACAAAGTTTTTCAATTTGTGTATTATCTTTAATTTGTTCTCTCGGAGATTTTTTTTATCTTAAAGAAAAATTGTAAAATTTTTATCTCAAATATTATTTTTTTGTGAAACCACAGAAAAAGCGCTAGATGGTGTCTTACAGGATTGTTACTGTACTTTTAAGGCATAGATCATTCCGAAGAAATATGACTGTAATAAGTTAAGAAATTGTAGACGTTGTTTCAAACAACATAGGAATTTATTGTTGAAACTTAGGCAAGTGTCTTCAATCTGTGGTAATCTTTTATTGTCTCAAAGCCATAAGAGTTAATGAGAACGTCTTTGTAAAACTACAAACTACACTACTTTATGCAGAAATTCTTACATACATCATTAGAAAGCTAATGTAATGTCCTATGTCAACAAATGTCTGAAGCTGTCGAAAAACCTTACAAGAGCGTTTGTGAGCTTTTGTTGATTATTCTAAATCATAAAAAGTGCGTAATTATCGTTTCGGATATCAGGAGTGCAAATAGCGAATTCAGAACAAAACTCCATAACTCAAGTAATCATTTTAAACACAGTGGTGGGAAGTCAAACTGTATCGACTTAAAGCTGCGACATTGATAAGAAAATGAAAAGCTATTATATTTCGCAATTTAGTTTTCAATATTTATAACAATACAAAACCTTTAACTCGAATTTGATTTATTGTTCTTCATTATTGCCAACACTGCTTGGAGGAATCGTGAAATATTACGTGTTGTGACCTACCCATTTGTCATTTATAATAGTAACGATTTTAACGAGTGGGAAAACACTGACTTTTCAACACCAAATCTATAGATTATAGATAAAAAACTCTGCCGTCACGGCCCCAACAAACGTATTTCCCAAAAGGGCTACAAATAAATTAGGAAAAAGGAACTGTTTATGAAAGCTAAAACGCAACACTCACACGTAAACCTACATGAAAACTTCTTTTGTGAACATAACAAACGGCCTCTTATTTTTATTCCCTTCCAGGGGTTTGTTTGATCGAAAGCGAAAGCGCCAAAGACACTTCCAAAGTAACCAGCAAAGCCAACGGCGGCAAAGGTCTCGGATTATTTCAGGTACATAATGTTGTTTGAACGGAAGTCATAACCTTTCGTGGTGCATCCGTTTCGTTCATTGTTTTAAAGTTTGGTTTGCATTTTTGTAGATTAACAGCAAGGAATGGTGCAAATATCAGACGCCAGGAGGCAAGTGCAACGTTAAATGTGAAGGTAGGTAGGTAGGTTGTTTGAAAAAGCTTATTTTATTACTTTTTCTACGATCCTGCAAAAACAGGTGATTTTTTGTGTCATTTTGAGTGTGAGAAAAGTGCTTCTTTATTGCACTACTACCAAGGTGGTTATAAATTGGTAATGCAACATTATTGAATACAACACGTGTGAAAAGTACTGGACATGTTATCCAACTCCGTAGGATTTCCACATCGCGTCACTTTTTACACTTGTTGCATAAATAATTTTATTATAAGTTTTAGTATGTAGTTGTTATCGTTATTATTGAACTCTCATGGCTTAATTATTAATCCTGTCAATTAATTTTTAGAAATTTAATTATGGTGATAAAACGCCTACATTAATTGATAGAAGTAAAATTTGTAAGCAACACAGCAACAAGGATGTTATCATTCTAGATATTGAAACACACTAAAAAAATCGTCTTTGCCTACACCACACTCTTATTTCAATGATTTTTAATTTGGTCTTACACCTCAGAAAACATAGATTGCATAATTTTTCTTGTAGATCTCACAAACGAAGACATCGCTGACGACTCCGCCTGTGCCAAAAAGATTCACGGACAACAAGGATTCCAGGCTTGGCCAGGATGGACCCGAAATTGTTATCGAAGAACCTTACCGATTCCTAATTGCTAGAATTTGCAATGTTAACACACAAATAGATGTTTGAAAGCCCACAGAGAAACGAATAAAAATTTCCCAAGGTTCCCCAAGACCCAAAACATTAATAACTCAGTAGGTAATACTTTTCCAGATTGTTTTAAACCTCAACAGAAAACGTTAGAAAGTAATTAACAGCGAAAGCAATAAATAACTCTGGCGACAATGTTACAAAGCTCTGCTGTATCTATTGTTACAGGAAATAAGAGAATTATCTGCGCTTCCCAAACCATTCTTTAATTTTCCTCAAATTGCTATGTCTGTGATTTGCATTATAGATAATTCGAGTTTGGTATTTATAGATAAGATGAAGTATTAAACGAGGGAAATTGCCCAAATATTGATTTTGTAACCGGCTCCTTTGTGCATCCAACCGGTAATGAACGACATGCAAGACATTACAGTTATGTAAATTTTCCCTAAATCTTCTGTAAATTCCAAAACACATTAGTTCTTGGGTGAGCTTACCGCGTTTTATGTAGTTATTATGTGTAAAGGTGTGACACATGTTAAAATATCCTTGTCACAGAGGCGCAAAAATGAAATTCATTCTTCCACTCCACACAGACATTGTTTTAATTTCAGCAATGATGCACTAGAATTACTCGTTAGCTGCATCATGAAAAAACGTACAATTAAAACGTATACTTCTTTGTATACAGACCTCGCTGCAGTCCGTAAATATTCGAAAACACACTTGAACAAACTTCGGCAGCAGCAATTGAAATTAATTTCATTCGCTTGTGGACTTGGTAAAATTAAATATCCGACCGAGCTTCGCTTTAAAACCGGGAACAAAAAGCAACTTACATTTCGCTGTTTTCACATTCTAGAGGATTTATAGCGACAGCCGTTCCAAGAACAGGTTGAAACTACATTCATTTTTTTTAAAATACGCATAATAATTCAAAATCGCGGCCCGCTCTTCCTTACGCGAGACACTTTGGATTTGTATAATGTATGTGAGGAGGGGGCGATATTGAGAGACAAGTTGATAAGGAGGTTGTTGCTTTGATGATGTTGGACCGGCGCATCCACCATTTCGCGCGCTTTGCATCGCTATAAATAAAATAAAATATAAATAGAAATACATACGAAGTCATACTTCGTATTCGACCCTAATATAGTATTCTGAGTGTGGTTTCACAATGGAATTGAAGCTGAAGGCCCGGAAACTGGGTAATAAAATTAAAACAAAATTCGCGGACTTAAAAGCACAGATGGGGTATAAAAGCACTGTAAATAGCACATTTATGATCTGAGAACAGTACCGTGCGAGCAATTTTTGTTTCAGGATTTCTTTTACTACCATAAAATAAAAGAACAATAGAACAGCAATGTTCTTATTATATTGGGTGTATTAAGGATTGCAAATTTTCTGTATTTAAGGTTCAAAGCCTACTTTGTGAATAAATAATTTTGTTTTTTCATCTAAAATGAAATTAAAAACGTTCTGTTCACTTTACAAGAACGTCAATAAAGCTGCCGTAAAAAAGCTCATTTATAATATAATTTACAAGAGATGGTGTTATTTATACCCTCATTATGAATGGATACAACGCGACTAGACTAATAGACATGTAAGTTATTTATTATTTGTGCACGCAGTCACATTTATTAATCATTTATCTTTTTATGTGATCTGCCAACTCGCATTTCCACAGTCCGACTGCTTTAATGGCGTATATTGTTATAGTAAAAAACATTGGACAGAATACCGATTCTTGCTATAACGCTTTGTCTTTTTCGCTGAACCAATTTCAAAAAATAATATACATTATAATACCACAATATCTATAAGTTGGCCATGTGCGAAAAACTACCAGGATGAACAGAAATTTTAACAAAAAAGAACAAAAAGATTAAATAGATATCATCTTTCAATCTACCCCTAATAAGTTTTTTGATAATGTCACTATTATTCATTGTTTTTTATTTTTGTTGCACCGGCGCATCCACCATTTTTGTTCACCGTATTACTTTTCTTTCCAATATTCCTAAAGGCATTTGCGAAGTAATTGAAACAATATTTATAAGAAGTTTTCCATTAAGAAACAAATTCGTTTTAAAATAAAAACCTCCAAAATCCGCACTAAACCCCCAACCGCCCCCAACCAACATATCATGTTTAACTGGTTACGTCGATCCAAATCAAATGCCTACACAAACACGAATCCCGTTCTCCATCTCATAAACCCGATCCGAGCCCTGAAATAAGCAAACAAATGATGCAGAATAAAACATCATTTCTGGTAGGGGTCCCCATCGAACGGATGCGGCTTTTTTCTTCCCTTTACAGTATGAATAGCCGTCGTGATGTGTGGCGTTCGGTTGTGGAAGATACATCAGACCGAACCAGTGCAGCTCGGTTGCAACTTTCGATCAGACTCGAGGACATCTGATGTCTCTCAGACGGGCTCTTCCCATGCAAATCACACCCGAGCAGCAGCCAGCTGTCAGGGACTCTTCTAACATCTTGCCAAAATACAACACTAATCGCTGTTCTAATTTGCAAAGTTCTCTTCAGGGTTGCTGCGACATGAAAGGATGGGAGTGCTTCTATAATCATTTTGCACATACCAAAAAGACCTAACTGTCAAAAAGTGGAACAATTTTTGTGATTCCCAGTGTCATACGCCGAGATATTTCCAGCATGAAGAAGGGCTGTTATTTGTCACCTCGCGGAAGCTGATTACAAAATTACTTGTTTGAGGAACTCTTGTTAATGAACAAAACTGATGGATCGTACTCGAGCTGAATTCAGTGCGGTTACCCGAAGGGTGGAAATTACAGTTGGCTTTCTGGAGTGGAAGCAATTTAACACGAAATTATAAAAAGAACAGTGTGACTGCGAGTATCGGAAATTCAATTAAGAACGTATAGCGACTCTTTAAGCACTTGCACTTTATATTAATTACAGGATTACGCTATACTGTTCCACGAATTGATAATTGAATCAACATCGAAGGGCTTTCATGCCATTTTGTGACAAATGAGACATACTTAATTATGTAATTACAATTATTTTTATCTGGAGCAGGTTAGAATGTTTGGAAGTAAATGTAAATTTAGAACCTTTATATTGCATAAAACATTTAGGAGCAGTCGATTTATCTGTGCTTCAATTATGGGGTTTATATTTCCACTTTTCTCTTGGAAGCTTCACGAGTATTCTTTTCACTCGCTTTACGGTCTTGTTTTATATACTTCTTGGTGCGTATCATTTATATGGTTGTAATAAAATGTTAATGTTTCACTAGCAAATTAAGTAAAAAAAATTGGTAAAGCGACATTTTGATAATTTCGCCGATTAAAAGTGAAGATGATGAATGACAAGGATTTCGAAGATCTAGGTGGCCAGAAGAAGTGAAATATTTGTTGCTTGCTGAATCGATCTTTTGCATATAGCAATTCTATTGCAGACTTATTATTCCATAATTTATAAACCTTGTTCACCTTCAAATGTTCTCTCATTAGTTAAAGATAAATGCATGCTAAACAGAGAAAAATATGTACCCATAGTTGTTCCAGTCAACATCTGTTGTATCTAGATTTGCTATTTTAAGCCAGTGCTCTTTAATTTTTTGAAGTAAAACTTCTGTACGCGGACTCAGACCGTAAACCGGCGAATGGATTACGAAATTTGTGTCACGTATCCAAAACGCGTACCGCTGAACCGAGACAAATTAATGGAGGGAGGTAAATTTGAAATCAATTTGAATACACCATTCAGTCGTTTTGTTGGTTGTATTAGCTATCTTTGAGACCTCCACAGCTTTTCCTTTGTATTTTTGCTGTTTCTTGTTCAGTACATATTTTTATCTATTTGTTTCCTTTTTTCTCTGAGATGACTATTGCCAACGTTCATTAACACATCCTGTGGCATACTTTATGCGTATTAGGCAATCGCGAAGAACAAAACCCTAAATGCTTCGTTTAAGAATTCTCATTCTCATTTACACATGTCCAAACAAGAGCGACTTTTTACCGATGCTCCAATTAAGGTCCGGCCGAGTATTGGAACTCTCATTAAAAGATTTTTCGTTTATAACTCCCAAAAATGCCACAATATCGGACCGCTCCACTGCAGTACACTCCTGGACGTACTGAATTATCTGCTTCCATGTAATTGTACGGAACGCTAAAGTACATATAAATTAGATGAAGTATTTATTGATGCAGTAGTCGAGGAGAGCCTTATTTAGCAATAACAGACACATTCAAGTGTAGATGGAATCGTCTGATTAATACTGCTTTTATAATAAATGTTTTTATTTTGACTAGTTTTATTATTCCGCTAAAGCGTATATGGCTTGTGCTTCGTACCGTCCTTTTACAGACCATAAAAATTGTAAACATACAATACGAACGTGGATATGTCCCATAGGAGTAAGTATATCTTACGTGCGGATACATTTATTGTTACTAAGTTGCGCTAACTGCTGCGGATTTTTCAGCGACGACATTGTTTCTTTAAGACGAACATTTTATGAATTCTAGGAATTATTGCCACTTTTAAGTTGTCATACTTATGCTTATGCAGACAATCATTATATGTAGATCTAAATGAGATATTTTACAATCTCGTAATTTTGAAATTTTCACATCTTAGAATTCATTACTTGGAATATAAGGAGTAACTAACCATCTTGGACTTGAATACTTGAATTTCGAAATTTGTAATCGCCAAATTCGGAATTTTGAAATTTGACACCTTGGAGTCTAAAAATTTCTGGACAAGATATAACGAGTCCGAAGGACGATTCATAGACCTGCAGCACTACCACAGTTTGTAGAAAAAGAATTCTCGAATATTGACCGCATGAAGAAGAAGTAACCATTACCTTAAAACTGCAGCTCGAATCATGATATATCGACGCATTTACACAGCATCGACTAAAACTTGAAATATGCCAATCGATACGCTCGCAAATATCAAAAACAAGGCCATCTAAGCAATAATTCATCCCGACTCTCATTTTATTCCATACTTCACTCTAATTTCAAACTCACACTGCCATATTTGTCGCCCGAATATACCTACGCGTGAACATTCCAATTAAAATCGTTGCGACAACCGCGATTTAAGAAAGTCTTTTGAAATAAACATATCTCCCACCAACTTTACGAAAAAAGCTCCAGGTATGTAAATATTACACGCCTGATTTGTTATATTTAAACTCGAATCGGACAGAAATGTTCTTATGAAAATTTATGGTAGTAAAAGCTGCGTGCGTGCTTATGAATAGATTATGGATGTATTCTTTGATTGCTACTAGGCTGTCGGGGGCATTCAGACGGTATTGTTACTGAGATATTTGAATTGGTAGATACACTTACCGTGAAACCAGTTAAATACAAAACAGGGTATAAACACAGATGCTGATGAAGGTACTAATTGCGTTGATTCTAAGTATAGTGCTCATGTTGTGAAATTAGTATCTCCAATGAAAGACGTAAACGTACCGGTATTGTACACAATGTAGTTATTTATTTTAGACCTGCGTCTACAGACAATTTAAGTACCTCGTTTAATACAAAGAAGAATACACTAATAAACACCGAAAGTTATGGAACTTTAAAATTGATTCGCAATTTCTATAAGCAATAGCTATATAATATTACCACCTGAGTGTCTATTCGGTTGTCTAACCCACAATTTGTAGATATAATGAAGATGTAATCAAAGAACTAACTCTAGCATGTGTTGCAACAAGAAACAGACGGCAATAACTGAATTATGAAACAGTCTGAACACTCGAATGAAAGCAATACACCGAGCAACTGCTAGCGTCATTTCATCTTTTTGTGAAGACAACTATACTTTAAAGTTTAAAATCCCGCATTTATAAATAACGAAACGCTAGAACATGTAAAAAAGTTCAACACAAAGTCTTTTTTAATATCAAAACTTTAAACATTCTTTCCCGAAAAAACCAGATACCTCGATGTATGTAAAATGAGCGGAGTTTCCAGCATCTGCAACTCCCACAACACTCTTGGTACTTTATTTTTTAGTAACGATTCACCTAAACCTTTATGAAGTTGAATGTTATCAATTTTAAGTTTCTTACAGTGTACAATAATACATCAAGTATACTTGATCTACGAATTACCTGTTTATATCAACAACTAAACTAAAAGATATTTCGCGCACGGGTTTTTACGAGAACTTACCCCAAACTTACGTCTCGCAAAATATTCTATAGCAGCTACAAGCATCATCTCCCGAATCTGAATCCCATTTCAATGGCAGATCCGTCCCGATCCTGCTTTCATTGCAGCAGTAAAAGTTGAGGAAACGCAGTTGGGAAATTCGTCGCAGGAAATCCCTCCATAATGCTGCGAATTATACTGTTTAGGGTTGGATCTCGAAAGGTACGGATCTTCGGGATTAAATAGCTCTAGATTTTCACGGTGACATAGCTGAGTCAGTGCTTTTTCTGTCGTCGCGCCTGTTGACTCTGGATTACTCAGGTACACCGGTGTTCAAAGAAACTTATTAACTTATTCCTGCCCCCTGAATATTTATCACTTCTTCGTAACCCCATCACGTGAATCGCGCCCGGCCCGTATGTAGATAACAACCTGCTTAAATATTTCACGTGCCTTTTTGCTGTAAGCAACACCTTCCTATCGCATCCTCTAATCAAATGAAAAAACAACATAAAATGAATTTAACTTTGGACGTTCCATCTCAGAAGCAGTATGTGAGCGAATTCATCCATTTTAAATGAGAGAATGCTCCGGTAAAAACCCGGTGTTTCTTCTCATTGAATAACGTCCTTCGAACCCCGAAAGCCGCCCGCATCCTCTGCAGGATGAGTTCTTTCATTGTTGAGCTTCCTGTCATTTAAAACCTACCATTTCCGCACCCAGCCACGATAACATCCCAGATACCATTGTTCTCGAACGGCAGGATATTCGATATGCAGTTCCTGCTGCAGCAGCTGGTTTGTTCCAGTCGTCAGTGGCGGATCAGGACGAGGGATCGAGGTCTAAATTTTCTGAAGAATATTTGTGTATTTATTTTTGGCTACAACTTCGTCCATATAAATTTTCACTAGTCTTTTTCGATCCGTACATAGTTTTGAAAGTGTCCCATTTTACGGTCCACGAGTATTTTTGACTATTTTTATAGAATAAGTGTTTCTATCCTTTAAAAACCTTCCTATCCTTTTCATATTCTGAATATGTAATTACTAATTTATTTTACAAGAATCTGTATTTGTAGTGCCGACTAAAAATTCCCACAAAAAGCGATTTTCAAAGTGGGCTTTGCAAATTTGTTCTTTATTGTGTTTCTAATACAAACAGTGTTATAATTGCCCATTTCACAATCGACGAGTATTTTTTCACAATTTTAGATACACATCTGTGCTTTCATTGCTAAGAAACATTTGGAAAAAAATTTGGAACAAAACAGCTCAATCATTCCTAAAGCAAATAGTGTCATAATAACATATTTTGCGGTGGAGGAGTATACTTTGACCACTTTTTAATATATGTGCTTTTATTGTCAAGAAATAGGTACTTGCAATTTTCAACTTTGCAATTTTTATTTATTTTCATCATTCAAACTAATAATAACCGATTTCGCGTTCGACGAGTATTTTTTACTATTAATCTAAATAAATCTAAGCTTTGAACACCAAGGAACATTGGGAACAAAAATTCAGAACAAATGAAAAATTTAGACAAAATCTTTTGACTTCTTTCATGCATTCCTAATTTAATTCGTGTCATAACAACCTATTTTGCAACCGATGAGTATTTTTTAACTATTTTAGAAAAATCGATCAAGAAACACTTTGAATAAAAAATCCTGAAAAATGCGATGTCGAAATGACCTTTGCGAATTATTTGTTAAGTGTAGCCCATTTCAAGGTTCACGAGTATTTTTGAAGAAACATCGTCAAGAGACATTTTACAATAAAAATCCGAAATTATTGAATTTTTTCAGAACAATTCCTTTAAAATAAAATATATATATATATATATATATATATATATATATATATATGTTTTTGTACAAGTCGAGATCATTTTGTGAGATTTTGTATACAAGCCGGGCTCCGTTTTAGCAAGGCGAGATCCGAAGCGGACCTCAACTTGTTTCTACGTGTATATCGTGCCCAAAACGTTTAAAACAGTGTAAACAATGTTTCTGCCAATTTTAGCCCGGATCTCATCTTGACCATTTTTATGAATTTTTATACAAATTTAGTTAGTAAACGTCTGCCGCAGAGGGCGCTGCAGTAGTATACACGGAGTTTATATATTATGCACAAAATGAGATCCAGTAGACATGGCAACGTCGACTGGTAGCCGAACAAAGATTAAGTAGAATTAAATCACAATACAAAGCGCTGAACTGGAATATTCACTCATCGAATAACACTAATATATATTTTGCGGAATAAAATTATGACATAATTATTATTACCAGTTTAGAAAAAATACAACCGTATGCACAAAAAATTGACTGTTTAGCAACTACCTAATTTAAAGACGAAATTGTTAGGTAATTATTGTAAGAATTTTATTATTATTGACACATAAATGGAAGCTATTTATCTGAAACAATAAAAAATACGTAAAGCCGCAGTTGGGGTCCGCGCCGTACATTTTGTCGTGAAAACGTCGCCGGGGACAAATTCTCACTTTGGATCCTAGTAAAGCTTCGCAAGCTTTTTACAATGACACCTGTATTAACCTCCTAGCTAAACACATTTTCACGCTACACTAATTTATCTACAGATGACGTAAAATAAAAAATCAGCACGACAGATATACGTACAGACATGCCCTACCCGTTGTGGGCTAAACCGTTGTTAACGAATTATTAAATAGTGTCGTAGTTATTAGCGATTAAAATCTGACGATATTTGTAACGCAAGAAAGTTTGACGGGTTATCACTGTATTTGGCGAGCGAATAGACGTCTTGATTTGATTTGATTTATTTGTGGTTCAGATCTACAGTGGATATTGCACAAACACAGGCACAGTTACAAATAAAGTTCACGTCAAAATATTCTTTTGGCTTTCAAAATTTCGAAATTTCATCTTGCCAAATGGTCGTGTGAGACCCACGAATTTCAATATTTTGTTCTAAAGTTCTAAAGAGAAAATTGTTACTTACTTTTTCGCGAAAATTTCATTGTTTTCAAGGTGGTATTTCGTAAACGAAGAAAGATAAAGAAAAATAGACAACGTAAATCAATTTCTGGGGTTCGAAAATATATAAAACGAGGCCAAAAATCAATAGTTAAAAAAAATACGTAAAGGCGCAGTGCGCGCCGTAGATTTTGATGTGAAAACGTCGTGGGGAGAAAATTTCAGTTTGGGTTCTAGTAAAACTTGAGGAGACCCAGGACAGCGGGACCCTTGAGACAGAAACCTACTACCCTAGTCGTTTCATTCACACGCGTCCCCACTATCACTACTAAAGTGTTTCACTTTGATTTCCGTTTCAGTTTTTCGGACTCGCTACAGCGCTAAAGAAAGTTTCAATTTCAAAAAGAACAAAAAAAACGGTGAACAATTAACGAAAAAATCGATGAACATACATTAAACAAAGGAAAAATTTGAGGATTTCCCTAGATTTCCATGAGATCTCCTCATCAGCTCCTGACTTGGTGACAATGGGATCATCTCGACCCTTTCAAATATTCAAAATAGATCTACAATTGATCAAGAGATCGGTGAACACACATAAAAGGAAAAAAAAAACATACATAAAGCCGAACATAGAACTTCCTCCTTTTTTGAAGTCGGTAAAAATTAGAAAATATTTGGTTTGGAAATGTCAAACAGCTCATTAGAGGACCTAAATAAATAAAATATGGTGTAATTTCGAGACGTTCAAATTTTGTATCCAATTTATGGTAAAGGCTTCTTTATCAAGTTCCTTTTTATGTCAGGTCAGGTCGGGTCAGGTCAGGTCAGGTCAGGTCAGGTCAGGTCAGGTCAGGTCAGGTCAGGTCAGGTAAGGTCAGGTCAGGTCCTTTATTAAGTTACTTTTTAAGTCAGGTACTGTTCAAATTTACACAAGATCTCAAAAACAAAACTGTTAAAAATTTAAAACTGAGGTTTATAGGTTTTTAGGTTTAAATATATCGTTGTTTTATAACGCCTACTAGATGACCAGTCGCGGCTTCGCACGGTAATTTTTTTTTATTATTTAGTATTTTAATAATATTGAAAGACCATTTCTTAGTGAGCGCCTACATCGTAAAATAAGTAAGTGTTCATGGCAATCGGTTCAGTAGATTTAGAGATTAACCCCTCACCCTTTAATCCCCCTTAGGAATGAAATTTTTAAAAACTACTTCTTAGTGAACGCCTACGTGGTAAACTGAGTAAGTGTGTAAAATTTCATTGCAATGGGTTCAGTAGATTTAGAAATTAACCCCCCGACCTCGTTATGCCCCTTAGGAATGGAATTTTGAAAAACCACTTCTTATTGAACGCCTACGTGGTAAACTAAGTAAGTGTGTAAAATTTTATTGCAATCGGTTCAATAGATCTAGAGATTAACCCCCTCACCTCGTAATCGCCCTTAGGAGTGGAATTTTAAAAAACCACTTCTTAGTGAGCGCCTTCGTGGTAAAATAAGTAAGTGTGTAAAATTTTATTGCAATCGGTTCAATAGATCTAGAGATTAACCCCCTCACCTCATAATCCCCCTTAAGAGTGGAATTTTGAAAAACCACTTCTTAATGAGCGCCTACGTGGTAAAATAACTAAGTGTGAAAAATTTCATTGCAATCGTTTGAGGGGATCCAAAGCTTAACCCCCCTCACGCCATTATCCCCCTCTGGAATGAATTTTGAAAAACCGTTTCTTAGTGAGCGCTTATGTGGTGAAATAAATAAGTGTGCAAAATTGCATTGCAATCGGTTCAGTGGATCCAGACATTAACCCCCACCACCACCACCACGGAGTTACCCCCCATTGGAATGTAATTTTGAAAAACCGTTTCTTATCGAGCGCCTAAGTGGTAAAAGTAAGTATGCAAAGTTTCATTGCAATCGGTTCAGTGGATCCAGAGATTCTCCACCCCCCACCCCGTTACCCCCCTTTGGAATTAAAAAAAAAAACGTGTTAAAATACTTTAAGAGATTTTAACATGTTATTACTCAATTAAAATTCAAGCTCGTTTTCAATGTCTCTAACAATACTTCAAATTCTCAAATTAATAGAATATGCGTTTAATAATTCTCCTCCGCTTATTTCTGTTGAAATCAGGTTAAACTTTTGTTCGTACAAAAAAATAATACAAACAAGCGCTTTATAGACAATTTACTGTAACTTAAAATAGTTTGTGTGTAAAATATCATTGAAATTTTAACCAAAAGTCCTTAATCATCAAAAGAGTAAAAGAAATAAAAATTCGGAACTGAAGCGTTTGGCTGAAATTTGGATTATTATTTATTTATTTATTTTAAAGACGTGTATTTATTCAAATATTATTTATAGTGGAACTGGGATATTTACAGTAGCTTACAATGTCAATTGCAAATTCGTAGCCAATTTATTTATTATAAATGCGCCTACGAGTTTCTTTCACAAGATTTTCCAAGTTAAAAACTCTTCCGATTTTAAGAGGTTATCAGGGCTCTGAGAATCTGCAGAAATACGAAATATCTAGTTTTGTGCCTCTTACAATCATTATTTACAATATCCCCTTTTGTTCCTGCTGTTCTTGAGTATGTTATTTCTGCATTTCCTCATGCCATTTCAGTAATTTTATTTTTCGTAGGAAATATTGCGTCTATTACAGTCTTAGAATGATTATTATTTATATCACATGTGGCATCCCGTAAATAATTCCGGTAACATAAAGTCACAGGACAAAATTTTGAGGCCTGTCAGGGCAAACTGTTTAACATCAAATTATTTGAGATTAAAATATTATTTTTGTATTTTGTAACCTCAAAATCTGATGTAAATTTGTAACTTTTTCTCATTTTGCGGGAAAAACGCTGTTCAATACTCGTGTCCTGTCACTTTTTAGGGGCTCGGGATCATTGCAGCCCTCGCCCCTGAAAAGTGTCATGACAGCGCACTCGTTTGAAATATACTATTGACGTGGAGATGTATTTTTAAAAGATTCAAAGGTACATAGGACCTCAGAAAGAAAGTGCTGTGATTTTTTCATCGAAATTCAACTTGCATAAAGAACAAAAATACGTTCCACGTGTTGTTTTACTAAACAAAACAATGGCAACGTCGCCGGACCTCACCTTATCTTATACGCCTTTAATTATACATTGTCGGATCTCGGGTTGTATTGCATTTATGACGGATCTGGTTTTGTTCGATCTTTATCACAAAATTCAAAGTGTGAAAAAGTTTCCCCTCTCTAGTTATTTGAACTCTAGATATCGCTTATAATGTTTTTGTACAATATGTACTTGAAAAATCCTTTCCCTTCTGGTGGATCTCGGGTTGTCCAAGTTTTGTTCGGATCTCGACTTGATAGGAAAACGTATATATATATATATATATATATATATATATATATATATATATATATATATATATATATACGTTTTCCTATCAAGTCGAGATCCGAACAAAACTTGGACAACCCGAGATCCACCAGAAGGGAAAGGATTTTTCAAGTACATATTGTATAAAAACATTATAAGCGATATCTAGAGTTCAAATAACTAGAGAGGGGAAACTTTTTCACACTTTGAATTTTGTGATAAAGGTCGAACAAAACCAGATCCGTCATAAATGCAATACAACCCGAGATCCGACAATGTATAATTAAAGGCGTATAAGATAAGGTGAGGTCCGGCGACGTTGCCATTGTTTTGTTTAGTAAAACAACACGTGGAACGTATTTTTGTTCTTTATGCAAGTTGAATTTCGATGAAAAAATCACAGCACTTTCTTTCTGAGGTCCTATGTACCTTTCAATCTTTTAAAAATACATCTCCACGTCAATAGTATATTTCAAACGAGTGCGCTGTCATGACACTTTTCAGGGGCGAGGGTGAATTTTTGCAGCCCGAGCCCCTGAAAAGTGACAGGACACGAGTATTGAACAGCGTTTTTTGTATTTGTTCCCGCAAAATGAGAAAAAGTTACAAATTTACATCAGATTTTGAGGTTAGGTTGATAGCTGCCAAATTAAATACATAGGATGTAATATTTATGTATGTTGTTATGTATTTCATTAAGCATTATGTGTTTCACAAAACGAATACAAAATAGTATATTTCATACGAGTGCGCTGTCATTACACTTTTTAGGGTCGAGGGCGAATTTTTGAAGCCCGAGGCGAATGCCGAGGGCCGCAATGATCCCGAGCCCCTGAAAAGTGACAGGGCACGAGTTTTGAACAGTGTTTTTTGTATTCGTTCCTGCAAAATGAGAAAAAGTACAAATTTACATCAGATTTTGAGGTTAGGTTGACAACTGCCAAATTAAATACATATGATGCAATATTTATGTATGTTGCTATGTATTTCATTACGCATTATGTGTTTCACAAAACGAATACAAAAATAATATTTTAATCTTGCAAATAATTTGATGTTAAATAGTTTGCCCTGACATTCCTCAATATTTTGTCCTGTAACTTTGTTACCGGAATTATTTACGGGTTGCCACATGTGATATAAATAATAATCATTCTAAGACTGTAATAGACGCAATATTTCGTACGAAAAATTACTGAAATGGCATGAGGAAATGCAGAAATAACATCCTCAAGAACAGCAGGAACAAAAGGGGATATTGTAAATAATGTAAGAGGCACAAGATATTTCGTATTTCTGCAGATTCTCAGAGCCCTGATAACCTCTTAAAATCGGAAAAGTTTTTAACTTGGAAAATATTGTCAAAGAAACACGTAGGCACATGGGGCGCATTTGTAATAAATAAATTGGCTACGAATTTGCAATTGACATTGTAAGCTATTGCAAATGTCCCAGTTCCACTATAAATAATATTTGAATAAATACACGTCTTTAAAATAAATAAATAAATAATAATCCAAATTTCAGCCAAACGCTTCAGTTCCGAATTTTTATTTCTTTTAATCTTTTGATGATTAAGGACTTTTTGGTTAAACTTTCAACGATATTTTACACACAAACTATTTTAAGTTACAGTAAATTGTCTATAAAGCGCTTGTTTGTATATTTTTTTTGTACGAACAAAAGTTTAACTTGATTTCAGCAGAAATAAGCGGAGGAGAATTATTATACGCATGTTCTATTAATTTGAGAATTTGAGGTATGGTTAGACATTGAAAACGACCTTGAATTTTAATTGAGCAATAACATGTTAAAATGTCTTAAAAGTATTTTAACACGATTTTTTTTAAATTCCAAAGGGGGAAACGGGGTGGGGGGTGGAGAATCTCTGGATCCACTGAACCGATTGCAATGAAACTTTGCACACTTACTTATTATACCACTTAGGTGCTCAATAAGAAAGGTTTTTCAAAATTACATTCCAATGGGGGGTAACTTCGTGGTGGCGGTGGTGGTGGGGGTTAATGTCTGCATCCACTGAACCGATTGCAATGAAATTTTTGCATACTTACGTATTTTATCACGTGGGCGCTCACTAAGACACGGTTTTTCAAAATTCTATTCCAAAGGGGGTAACGGGGCTCTCCGCCCCGTCAATCTCTGGATCCACTGAACCGATTGCAATGAAATTTTGCACACTTACTTATTTCACCACATAAGCGCTCACTAAGAAACGGTTTTTCAAAATTCATTCCAGAGGGGGGTAACGGCGTGAGGGGGGGTTAAGCTTTGGATCCCCTCAAACGATTGCAATGAAATTTTGCACACTTACTTATTTTACCACGTAGGCGCTCACTAAGAAGTGGTCTTTCAAAATTCCACTCCTAAGCGGGATTACGAGGTGAGGGGGTTAATTTCTAGATCTACTGAACCCATTGCAATGAAATTTTACACACTTACTCAGTTTACCACGTAGGCGTTCACTAAGAAGTAGTTTTCAAAATTCCATTCCTAAGGGGGATTAACGGGGTGAGGGGGTTAATCTCCAAATCTACTGAACCGATTGCAATGAACACTTACTTATTTTACCATGTAGGCTCTCACTAAGAAATGGTTTTTCAATATTATTAAAGTACTAAATAAAAAAAAAAAATTACCGTGCGAAGCCGGGACTGGTCATCTAGTAGGCATTATAAAACAACGATATATTTAAACCTAGAAACCTGTAAACCTCAGTTTTAAATTTTTAACAATTTTGTTTTTGAGATCTTGTGTAAATTTGAACAGTACCTGACTTAAAAAGTAACTTAATAAAGGACCTGACCTGACCTTACCTTACCTTATCTGACCTGACCTGACCTGACCTGACCTGACCTGACCTGACTTAAAAAGTAACTTAATAAAGAAGCCTTTACCATAAATTGGATACAAAATTTGAACATCTCGAAATTACACCATATTTTATTTATTTAGGTCCTCTAATGAGCTATTTGACATTTCCAAACCAAATATTTTCTAATTTTTACCGACTACAAAAATGGAGGGGGTTCTATGTTCGGCTTTATGTATGTTTTTTTCCTTTTATGTATGTTCACCGATCTCTTAGTCAATTGTAGATCTATTTTGAATATTTAAAAGGGTCGAGATGATCCCATTGTCACCAAGTCAGGAGCTGATGAGAAGATCTCATGAAAATCTAGGGAAATCCTCAAATTTTTCCTTCGTTTTATGTATGTACCGTTTTTTTACCGACTTCAAGAAAGGAGGAGGTTCTATGTTCGGTTGTATGTATGTTTTTTTTCCCTTTTATGTATATTCACCGATATCTCCTTTAATTGTGGACCGATTTTGAAAATTCTTCTTTTATTTGAAAGTGTATGCTCCGGAGGTAGTCCCACTGTCAGCAAGTCCGGATCTGATGAGGGGATCCCATGGAAATCGAGGGAAATTCTCAAATTTTTCCTTTTATGTATGTTCACCGATTTCTTCGTCATTTGTGGATCGATTTTGAAAATTCTTCTTTTATTGGAAAGGGTATACTTCGGAGGTAGTCCCATTGTCAGCAAGTCCGGACCTGAGGAGGGGATCGCATGGGAATCGGGCGAAATCCTAACATTTTATAATTATTATGAACTCTCTTAAATGCAGTCGTTTAATAATTATGCAGGTCTTTGCGTCTGGGAGTCATCATTGCCTTAGATTTTTCAGGTTGTAATATTAATTCATCATTGTTTCAGTATTTTTGGTTCTAATTTTTTATCGTTTGCGTCTTTCATCTTCATTTTCAACCAGCCGTGGTTTCCTCATTCGAGCAGCGTCCTTACTAGGTCCACCCATCACTTAAAATTGTAAAATAATTAGCTTTTTAAAAAAAAAGAAACCGACTTCAAAAAGCGAGAAATAAGTCAGTACATGTATTATTACTTGTGCTACCTACTGATCTGGTTGAAGTCGATGCCAAGCCAAAAAAAAAATAGGTAATAGATAGATAGGCTGTCCGCTCCCGTCACATCGCAACTCCCACCGCGCGCGCGCCGGAATGCGTGAGCGTGGGTGGGGAGCTCGCGCTGAGCAAAACATCCCAAACGGGCAGACATGTGAGGGGCAGACGTCGTTGATGGCCTTATATTGAATTTTTAATGCGCTATAACGTTGTTGATATATTTGTATAATGACAATAGGTTATAAATTTGTTAACCTCTTTGGCTTGGCACCGATTTCAAACAGATCAGTAGGTAGCACATGTAATAATACATGTACTGACTTATTTCTAGCTTTTTAAAGTCGGTTTCTTTTTTATAAAAAGCTAATTATTTTGTTCTTTTTGAAATTGAAACTTTTTTTAGCGCTGTAGTGAGTCCGAAAAACTGAAACGGAAATAAAAGTGAAACACTTTAGTAGTGATAGTGGGGACGCGTGTGAATGAAACGGCTAGGATAGTAGGTTTATGCCTCAAGGGTCCCGCTGTCTTGGTCCCCTCAAGTTTTACTAGAATCCAAAGTGAAATCTTGCGCCTTTACGTATTTTTTTGAACTATTGATTTTGGCCTCGTTTTATATATTTTCGAACCCCAGAAATTGATTTGCGTTGTCTATTTTTCTTTATCTTTCTTCGTTTACGAAATACCACCTTGAAAGCAATGAAATTTTCGCGAAAAAGTAAGTAACAATTTTCTCTTTAGAACTTTAGAACAAAATATTGAAACTCGTCGGTCTCACACGACCATTTGGCAAGTTGAAATTTCGAAATTTTGAAAGCCGAAAAAATATTTTGACGGGAACTGTATTTGTAACTGTGCCTGTGTTTGTGCTATATACACTGTAGATCTGAACCATAAATAAATCAAATCAAATCAAGACGTCTATTCGCTCGCCAAATACAGTGATAACCCGTCAAACTTTCTTGCGTTACAAATATCGTCAGATTTTAATCACTAATAACTACGAGACTATTTAATAATTCGTTAACAACGGTTTAGCCCACAACGGGTAGGGCATGTCTGTACGTATATCTGTCGTGCTGAATTTGTCATCTGTAAATAAATTAGTGTAGCGTGAAAATGTGTTTAGCTAGGAGGTTAATTCAGGTGTCATTGTAAAGAGCTTGCGAAGCTTTACTAGGACAAAAAAGTGAGAATTTGTCCCCGGCGATGTTTTCACGACAAAATCTACGGCGCGGACCCCAACTGCGCCTTTACGTATTTTTTATTGTTTCAGATAAATAGCTTCCATTTATGTGTCAATAATAATAAAATTCTTACAATAATTACCTAACAATTTTGTCTTTAAATTGGGTAGTTGCTAAACAGTCAATTTTTTGTGCATACGGTTGTATTTTTTCTAAACTGGTAATAATTATAGTCATAATTTTATTCTGCAAAATATATTAGTGTTATTCGATGAGTGAATATTACAGTTCAGCGCGTTGTATTGTGATTTAATTCTACTTAATCTTTGTTCGGCTACCAGTCGACGTTGCCATGTCTACTGGATCTCATTTTGTGCATAATATATAAACTCCGTGTATACTACTGCAGCGCCCTCTGCAGCAGACGTTTACTAACTAAATTTGTATAAAAATTCATAAAAATGGTCAAAATGAGATCCGGGCTAAAATTGGCAGAAACATTGTTTACACTGTTTTAAACGTTTTGGGCACGATATACACATAGAAACAAGTTGAGGTCCGTTTCGGATCTCGCCTTGCTAAAACGGAGCCCGGCTTGTATACAAAATCTCACAAAATGATCTCGACTTGTACAAAAACATATATATATATATATATATATATATATGTAGTGTTATAATAGCCTATTTTGCGGTCGAGCAGTATATTTAACTATTTTAGAAAAAATGGTGTTTTTATTGTCTAGAAACGTAAAAATTTTCAAAGTGAGCTTTGCGGAATTTTTCTAAATCATTTCTAATGCAGTGTCATAATGGCCCATTTCACGATCGGCGAGTTTACTGTCCTAGATAAATCTGTGCTTTCGTCACTAAAAACATTTGATATAAAAATTCGCAAAAAAATTAAATTGTAGAGAAGAGAAGTTTGCAAATTATTTTCTCATCATGCTGATTTAATTTGTGTCACAGTTACCCGTTTTTAAAGTCAATGAGTATTTTATGACCATTTTAGAAGAATTTTTATTGTCAAGAATTTGGAAATCCATAGAGGGTTTTGTGTTGTTTTTTTTTTGGACCGGCGCATCCACCATTTTTTATATTTTTAATTTTGTCTAATAACATTTCTGATATAGATGACTTCTGATACTAAAAATCTCAGAATTTGAAGCAAGTAATTACATTGAAATCATTATTAAACGGAGCCATGGAATGTTCGTTTTTATGAAACAGCGTGGGATAATTTTTTAACATTTTTAATATAATTTTTTTGCAAAAGAATTATAGTTATTCATGTAGCAAGTATAAAAAGTGAATTACAACATAACACTTTTTACACATGTTGCATACAACATTTTTTCTGCGATCGTCCCAGATATTACTATTTTCTATTTTGTTTTGTTTTTGTAGTGTCGCTTGTATTTTTCTGTGGACTTAGCTTGAAACATAAAAAAATTATTGAACTTCTTACATATGGGTTTGTATTTGCTTTTACATCGATCCTTAGCAAGTCTTCCAGAACAAGAAAGCATCTTTAAAGTAAGTCTATGAATAATTTGAGACTATGACTGTGATATATAGGGTTTGCATAAATAATTCACATCCAGTAAGCTTTGCACGACAAAATTCGCCATCTAAATACATGTAAATTTTATTTTCCAGAGGCAACATGATGTATGAATCATTTATGAAGACCCCACCCCATACATGATATGTATATGTGAGCATATAATACAAAACGATGATTTGAAGCACCGAAAGGTGGTGTTACTGCAAAATGAGAGAACTCTATAGCATTCTGTAGCAGTAACACAGAAAAAAGAGATAGACATATTCATAAACTATACCATTCAATTTAGTTCACTGTAAATAAGTGCACAGCATACTACGTATTCCTTTTTGCATTTACAACACAATACTTTTCCATCCGCAGGCGCACCTGCTCATCAAACCTGGCAACATCCTGCCGCAACTTTTATTTTCTTCTCGTGCAGCCGATCCCCCATCCCGCCGTTTGAAATACTACAATGTTCTACGTCTAACAAAACGGTTGCGCCACTGAGCCGCCGGAGTTAACCACCGTCACATGTGAGCAGCAGGAGCAGGAATATTCAACGACACACGTCGGTCTCGGCTGTATTTGGACATGTCTCAGGGGCCGGTAATCGAACCGAACGATAAGAAATCGCACAGGTACTGCAAGAACTCGATGTATGCGAGACCTGCTTCAACAGTTGCCACTACCGAGTTGAATCGTAATGGGACTTTTGTGTCGACGTTTCGACGAAAGAGCGAGATATTTCGTTCAAAGACGCTTTTTTTAATAAACCCAACCGAAGAATATTCGCTGTTACGCTCTTGTCGCGCGTTATTGGATAAGTTTAGAGACAATGTTTTTTAACTGCCGGTCGTACGAGCCGGATCTGATTCTTAAAGTTGTAAAATGCGGATAAGATGCAGTTTTTATGTACCCGCTCAGTACTTGGTTTTACGGTTGGAAGAATAAACAGCAGCTGTTACGTTAGTGTAACGATGTGTGGGACTGCACGCTCGGCCATTTTTCGGAAATATTAAGGCGGGAGGCTTACAGTTATGGACCGGAAGGTGAAATGGAAAAAATGGCGAAAATCGGCGAAATGCACCCTTGCGGGTAGTTACTTTTATTTATTTGTCTGATAGCCGGATATAAAAATTATGCCTCTAGACCTTCTATGTTTGTTCGTTTAGGGTCTTCGCCAATATGACAATTTTATTTTGTAAGAAACTGTACTTAGTCTAAAATCAAAAGCATGTGTGTCATTTTGACGTTCAAAGCCTACTGGTTGCATGAATCATTTATAAAGACCCTGTATAACACGTGTAATGCATAAAATGTATATTCAGATGACAGGTCTGTGGCAACATCGTGTAATTAACAAATGTAGTTCCTTCGATCAGAACCGCGCCACAAAAACCGTACTGTCCGATCTGCTCTGTTAGAAACCTCAAATCTCGTTTTTCGACATCGGCTCTGGTCATGGCGCCGATCCGCGTGCTCCGTTTTTTAATCCCTTTAGATTTCATGAAGAGACAGCATCCGATCTGTGGGTGGTCCGAATTCTCGATCGGCCTCACTTACCAAAAAAATTTATTGTGGACACTTCACCCAGCAGGTAGCCCCCATTTTTTCGAATTCCCTGATTACAACTTATTCTCCTGCTTAAGACGGTGTCGGAGTCGCATTCTACTCCGTCATCTCGAGCCCGTTCCAAATATAAATCTGAGATGACGATCTGCAGTGCATTTCTACGATTCGGTAACAATGTCGGGCATGTTATTGTTGTCGAGACGTTACGTTTGTCATACTGATTGTGGTAGATGGGAGCGTGATCCGAGACTCGTTTTTCTCCATTCCTCGATCATGATGACCTTTAGGCCACTAATTACCGTAATAGTTATTCATTTGAGAGGTGCGTTAATTAATAAGCGAAATTATTTGCCAATTAAAGCAGGAGCTACATGATTTGCATTTGTAATTAAGGCGCGGTTATGCAACCAAGTATACACCACTCAAACTGATAAGGTGATGTGTGAACCCTCGTAGCTCGTGGCTTTGGACACGAAATAAATTACTTTCGGAGCGAAAATGATGTAATTTTCTATGATTAATTGAGCTGAGACCGGATTTAAATGCGGGGCTTCCAGCTGTCGAAGCGACTGAAATGAATCAAACCAGAAAGTTTTTTGTCAATTGTTACGGGCTGTTTGCTGAAGAATTGGGCGGACCGTTCCCATTTCGGAGATTTAACATCATGATTTATACTTTATTTTTAATTTGTTTAAACTATAAATGGAAGATGTAAATCATAGTAAATCTGACAGTGGCGGCTCGTATCTATAGTGCAAAGATCAAGAACGAATCAACCATAATATTCTTGATTTACCAGTGTTTCCCATCGCAGTGATATATTTGGAACGAATCACACCAATGGAAGCAATTTGAAAACAATAATACAAGAATAAAGCAAACACAATTTAAATTATATACACATGACTGACCATTTCTGTTCTTGTATTTTGTTTTTATTTATGTCTGCCAACTTCGACAGTCTTATGGGAACATTTCTCAAAAGCGATTCGATCAAAATGTATCTACTAATCTTGGATCTTGAAAGCACGGTCCTTTACCAGTAATTAATGATAACACAAAAGCGAATATATGCTTTAGATTCGTACACCTTTGTGCAGACTGATGTTGTTTATTTATTAGGAATTATCTATATACTTTCGGGCTTCTGAATTGTTCTTCCAGCCACCATGTCTCTATAACAGAATAAGTCGATAATTTAGTAAAAGTGAATTAAATTGAAAATATCCGAAAACTGATCTTTGAACTCTTCCATGTTCTACTACGACTTGTTTATGTAGCTTTCCGCTTCTGAGTTGTTTAGAAGGCCGGATTTTTTAAATAATAAAACAAAATTCAAACGAATTTAAATTTTTTGTAATATATGATTACATACATGAGAACAAAAGCCATTTTGTTTTTTTAATAGAAATTTGCCGCAGTTGTTTTAGTACACAACATTGAAATTGTTTAAAAATGTTTCGTTATTGTTACAATGAAATTGCATCAACAGTCGACTGGTTTAGCAAATATGAGTTTGTGGGCTCTATTTCACTTTTCCGATAATTATTCTCCCATGTTTTCTAATATTGTATTTCTTCTGTTTTGTCCACATTTGATAGACACTAAATTGATTACATGAATATATAACGGAGGAACATAGATAAAAAATAAGCCGAAAATTAGATAACCTACACCAGCGATGCGCGGCATCAATCATCGAGCAAAAAATGACGAAATCCGGCCCACGAACATTTGAATTTCATCACAGCGGCAAAACATATGTTAATATGGCGAGGCGACATATGTCATACCATAGTCAAAAACAATGGGACATAAATCTGGCATTTTTTCATATTCATGTTAATTCCAGTAAGCGATTTCTTATTCATCTGGATGACGAAAAAGAAACGGCACAACTCCAGTATAGGAACGGATATTTCGGCATAAATCCGGCCCTGGCCGACGTCAAATATCGTTTTAATTCCACTTGGCTGCCGATCGCCCGAATAAAATAAATCTAACCGAATACAATGCATAATCTATAATTCATATGGAATGGCAAAAACTCCTCGTTACCGTACAGATTTATATCCATTTCGCTTCGCCCACCACAGTAGACGAAGACGGGACAAAATTATAACAACATAACTCCCGCCCAAGAACAATCCGATCATTTTTTCCACCGTTTCCATTTCTTCGGGGAGTTATTTACTCGTATCGCGCATTTCAAAGACTTTTTCTTCACTTTAATTTATTTGGATTTCTTTTAAATAGCCACGACGATTTATTGCGTCTTCCGATCAATATGGTGGAGATTGGGATCTCGATCTGCGATAGTGCTGGTAGCGAATTTTTATTGACGATTTATCGATATTTAATGGCCTAATTAAGCAAGGATTATGCCGTCCGAGAGCAGCTTCATCCTTCTTCGGCGATATAAAAATAAAAATGAAATTTTATATCGTCCAACCGAAGAGGAGGCGCACACCGGCCAATTACACGTAACAAAATTCCGCTCGACAATAATTGGCCCCTTTCGAATTAAAGCGAAATTGTGTAAAACATAAAAAATTAACACGGACCTGCGACAATTTCGGGGACGGCGTGTATTTAAATTTTCGTGCTTAAATGGTGTGGCGGTAAACATGTTTTAGAAGCGTAATTTTGCGGATCGTTAAGCTGGCTGATAAAAACCTCTAAAGAATCGAGAAAATAATCGAAACAATTCAAACGAAAGACCAAAAGAACAGAGAAAAAAATGAAAGCATACAACGAAATATTAAATGAATTCGAAAGAATCGGCGGATCGAATAACTACAGGATCCTGTTTTCTCAGGTTTAAATAAAATACCTAAAATTTGTGCAAGAAGTAGTGGATTCATAAAGACAGGTCTGTTTGCAAATAAATTAACAACAATGAGCTGTGTGGGCGTTTTAAGACCGCTAAACAAACGAGGTTAATCTGTGAAGATACTGTGGCTTGAAAAGTGTCTAACGATATTTTGTGACCAATTTATGTGTTTATAGATCATAAAACGAACTGTTGGTGTTTGAAGTTGACTTGTTTATTTTATTGCATTCAGGAAGAATATCAAACACTTTTAATATTTTCGTTTGGTACGTCCGATGTTGTATATTTATTTCGTTTGATGGAGATATTACAGAATTTGTAAATTGTAATTTATGCGACGTGTGACCACACTGTATATGCGACTGAAAATAAAAAAGACGAATAGATATATCCACCAACGTATTTCTGCCACGCAAATAATAAAACTGTTAAAAATAGTACTTACACATTTAATGGTATAATGTATTCACTGTTAAATAATGTGGAATTTAAGAAGGCCTGACTGAAACATGCCATTGGGTATTTTATTCAAGTGTTTGACGAAATAACCAAGATAAAATGTGCATGGGCATGTCCCTAGACCTGGGTGAAGCTTTTGACTTCGTAAATCTTTGATTAATATTTAATAAGGTGTGTCATTATGGAAAACAAATAGTTATATTACAATGCTTGAAAGCTATTTAGAAATCGGTTTCTGTATGAAAAATAGTTGGAAGGAATGGTTTTTAAAGCATCTGCATCTCTTTGTGACGATCTTATTTTGGTTATTCTTTTAATATCTAGAGCAAAAAATTAAATTTCCATTCGTTTTCATATTCTTCTTAATTATCCCTTCTTTTCATTTTTGCATTAACACAATAAAAAATATTGACTGCGACTTTCCCTACGTGCGTTTTCTACCATCATCGAGTAATTAATTATTGAAACGACGTATCCTCCGCCTTATCGATCAAGAGCCCCAACATAAATTACCGTGCAAAATGCCCTGTTAAATTGTCCCGGAGGAGATTTATGGGGGGTTATGAATTTAGAAGGCATTTTTCGGGAGATGCGAATAGGTTATTCCAGAGATACACGTTATCTATGCACATTTTTATTAAAAGATTTGATGTATCGCCCGGGTCTACCTGTTCTATGTAATTCTAGAGATTTACGATGATCAAGACACCTATGGAAATAAGCCGTGTCACTATTCTAACCTCAAACATCGCACGCGCTCGCGCGATAAGAAACGACTCACGTCCCATTTCCGTGGCTACACTCGACGAATAATTTAGTGAATATTTTACGGGCGTTATAGAAAAAACTACGCAAACATTCCCGTGTCGAATGCGACGAATAACTGCACTTAAAATATTTGCGGCAGTCCGTTCCACCAATTTGCGCCAAAAAACGGCCAACTAATAAAAGTTCGATTAACGACTTCCTTTCTAATTTATGATACATGAAATATGCTCCTAAAAGGTTTGGGGTCATTACTAAAAGTTACGGCTAAAAATTGACTTATGGCCATTGCAGAACTAAAGCTAATTTCGTGACTGCACCCGATGCGAAAACAGCCCGAGGGCAGCCAGAAATGGAGGTTTGCAGTTGGACGTGCGTTTAAACGCTAAAATAAAAGTTGTCGCAGGATTTTAACCTTTGATAAACAAAAAGGTTAGAATTAAAAAAAGAAAATATGTAATGACAAAACGCTCCGCCGAAACTCCGTAGCCAAAGACTCAAAAGTAATATCGCAGCAGAGCCATTTCTGAACCATATATGTAATGCATCTTTTATATCTTTTACCTTCCCTAGTTACATTAAACTGGTGAACTTCTGACCAGGACATTTTCTAATTGCGCCATCACTGAAACAACAGAACATTATTCCCACACATTCTTTTTGGTGTAAATTGCACAGCTCTCCTTGCAAGCTGAATGACATTATTAAAATACTCCTTTTCACGTTGGAGGCGTCGAATAAAGACATGAAGCACAATGGACAAAGCGCAATATTCTGCCACAATAAGTGTTCAAGAACGGTCGTTGCTGTTCTCTGCGCGCGTAAAAGAAGGACGACAAAACCATTCCACCTTATCGTTATCATAATTAAATCGTGAGACCTCGAAAAACTTCGGTTGTCTCTAATTATTTATTTCTTTGACATATTTGAGACATCAGTCCCCTAACAACAATAAGAAATTTTATGTCCTACTGTACAAAATTGCGTCTGAAACTCCCATAAACTAAAGGATCGTTTTATTAAATTTGTCCGGACCCAAATCGGCCTTTTTAACTTTTATGTTTTTCAATCTAACTGCAGTGGAGAAATTTATTGATTTTCGGTAAACATCTTGTTGTTAAATTCCACACCGTGTTAAATTACAACAGCATAAATAAAAATGCTATGGGTGTTTGCGATACACTGATGGTAGGCACGGGAAATTTATTGTACCAATTTGAATTTTTAAGTTTCGAGCCAGAATCGTTATGTTAATTCGGCTATTCCATTCCAGTTTCTGGGGTTCCGAACGCATCTTTCGATTGCTTGGAAAGTTCGAACGATCCCCACGACACTGCTGTCTTCCACAATTAATTTTCAGGACCATGGATTCGACGACCGCCAAAAGGATGTACCGCCAAAAAAACAGAGCTTGGACTTTCTAATTTTTGTGTGTTTTAGTTACGTAGGTGCGATGTAGCTCATAGATCCGCCTGTGAGAAATAATTGGTTGTCATCAACGATTCTAATTAGGAATAGAGTATAATCAAGGAGCAATCATAAATTACTTCACACGATTTGCATTTTATTTTACTTTCGTAATAGTCCTTCTGTAAAAACGTAGCTATTTTATATTGTAATCTACTGCTAAAGACATAATGAACAATCGTGTCTTCACTGGTCCAATATAAGCCCGTGACATGACAACAAACTCGGGCTTCGGACTCGTTGAAACTGTCAGTACAAAAACCGAACCCCCCGAGACTGCGAAAATCATCACACAGGCCCCATCACTTTGATGTAACGAGTTTAATATTCGGCAGTCATAATACGATAATTGGTTCGATCGTCCTCCGAGCTCCCGACGCGGAAGCTGCCAGAATTCAATTCCACTCCCTCAATTCCCAACATGTAAAGAACTTACCAGTGGCAATAAATAAGAAATTGCACGGAGGTGGCATCGACGTTTCGCATCCTGCACAATTTATTCTTTCGGTGCGCGTTATTGTAAGCAAGCCAGACGATTTCATTCATTCTTAAGTTGTTCAAACCATAAGGTTCGAAGAAACTGTTCTTGCGGCCCACTGCTTCGACAAGCGTGCCCACATACGTTCGTATGAGTTGTTACTACGCTAATGTGGCTCGTTGTTTATAGTTTGCATATAAATCACCTCTGTGCAGCCGCATTTTCATTGTAATTTCTGCCATCAATCACCGGTAAATTAGGAATTGGTGTGGTCGTTTTGGATACCTGAAACAAGATGAACAAAGATTAGGGAGTTTTTCTGTGGTGGTGACGAGCGCCTTCGCTCGACGCAGGGAAATTCCTGAGCGGCAGTTTCTTGTTTTAACAGAAAATGAATATTTTATATGGCATAAAATTTTTATTTCATACGTGTTTCACTATTCCCACGAATAAAATGTCAAGGAGTTTAAGGCTGTGAGAAATATTTTAAACGAATGATATAAACGTTTTGTAAAAAAAGAACTTTAAAATTGTTTTATAAGTTATGAGCGGGTGTTCTATCAAAACTTCTACCCCTTTATGAAGATGGGTGCCTGGGCTGTTTTGCGCATCTCTTCGCTGAAATACTCGTTTGTTAATATTTTTACACTAGCATAGCTGCTGGATAATAAAAGTACATGTAGATAAAAATGCGTCCTGACCAATACCTGCATGACCATGCAAAGTTGAAAGTACATTATTTGTTTATTTGCATTATGCGGGCCCATTGAACGGAGTTGTAGCAACACAAATTGATTTATCTATGTCGTCCTGCTGCTCTAAAATTAAATTTATTCCTAGGTATGTGTTCAAAATGAAAAATAAAAATTTTATAGGTGAGTTGAATAAAAAATATTACAAACATTATCTCGAAAAAAAGTTTTATTGTTGTAATACACATATACATAATTAACACCCCGTTGTATCGCAGCAAAAGCTTTTCCGTGACACACACGTTCAACAAAAAATCCATCAACAAGAATATTCTCCTCACGCACATTGTTCCAGAACCCCGGTGACAGATAGGCGGATATCAGACGAAATATGATTGATTCCAACACGAAATTCTACTTCCAATCTCCGAGATTCCTTATTTACAGAAAACCATTGTCCGTTGTTAAATTAAGTAGTAATTTTTGGAAAATAAATTTTAGTCGAACAATGCAGCGACGCCACACTAACCTAACAATCAAAAATTTCATCACAATACTATACATACTTCGACTCTCGTTTTTAAAACATCTCCAAAGAGTTAGCGAGAATTAATTCCGAGTACAATGGGAATTACCGGAATTAGTTTCGAATTACATGGAATTATTTCAAGTACTCAAAATGATGGAAGTACTCGTGATTACAGGAAGTACTCACGAATTACTGGAATTACAGGAATTTCCGTGGAATTACTGGAATTACCTTCTAATAATAAGGAATTACTTGAGCGTGTCCAAATACATCATTAACGTGTATTGTTTTCCCTAATTCACTGCAATACATATGAAAACAAAATTCACAGCTCGAAACTCATTCATTGCTCTTTGCGACTGTTTGACTACAGACTATTTATTATTTAATATATTTGTAACACATAGGTACTACATTATAAACGGTGTCGCAAAATTAGCGTATCCCGAGTTCGGAACGTTGTAGCGAAGTAAGAAAAAAATTAATAGCAAATATATAGGAACCCCTTACCAAAATATGTACATATATAGGAGTCAAGGTCTAAACTTTGCATCATGTTTTCTTCAAATAAAAGCACTGAATGTTAGCGTTTACTTCTACTTATGGTTAGGCTACTCATATAAACCAATAATTCAAGCACCTTCCGTCGCGAAGTGACACCTGCGCAGTCAAATACAGTAAATGTTCAAACTGTTCTCCCCCACCTTCAATGCAGCTGTTAACTCTCTGTTTCATACTTTCAAATGCATTTTCCAACATCTGATTGGTTATAGCGTTGCATGCATTAACAACTGGAATATGAAATAATCTAGAACAATCAGGTCCGGACTTCGAGGTGGAAATTGAATGACTTGATCATCATAAAACTAGTGAATTCGGGGCATAGTTTCCCTTGTCTTGTGAACTGGTGCATTATCCTGCAAGAAGTACCAGTGTAGAAGTTCGCCATCATGAAGGTTGTGGAAAAAAGGTTCGAGTAAATGATTGCGATATTTCTCGGCATCTGCCGTTCCTTCAAAAAAAAAACAGGTCCTATACGTTTTCGAGAGACCGCCAGCCAAATCCCAATTTTCTGCGTTATTTACATTATTTACAGAAAGGTGGAACCATGCTTCGTCGAAAAAAAAAATCCAAGGTATTGTTGTTATTTTGGTTATTCGAAAACCACCCCGTCGGAAAAAGAAATCAGAGTAGATCACCAAAACGTTGGACAAAATGCTGGACATCCACATCCGAAGAGGCATAGAAAAAAAACAGGCAATAGCCTACCTACCATGGGTAGAAAGAAAGAAAGAAAGAAGAAGAAGAAAACCACTTGTGGAAACAGCTCTTGAACGACGGTAATTTTATAGGGATGAAGATTTAAATCTTGTTTTAATATTTTTTGACAAGTTCCATATGAAAGGTCAATCTATTGTGTTAACCTGCGGAGAGGTTTCTTGGAAGACGCTTCCATTACCGCTGCAACATCTGCCACAATCTCAGGAGTTCTTTTCACACCTGAAGAACTTGAGGACTAAGAAAAATTTGGGAAGTCCGAGAAATTCAGAAACCTGATGATTTGAGAACTTGAACATCTGAGAACCTAAGTAGGTCTCCTGAAAAGCCTAAGAATTTGTGGAACTTGAGAACTGGAGGAACCTAAGAATTTTAAAAACATGAAATCATGGCATACCTGAGAACCCAGTCAGTTGAGGAACCTGCAAATGTGAGAAATTTGAGAAATCTGAAACTTGAAGGACTTGAGAAACTCAGCAGATTTGAGATCTTGAGAAACGTAAGTATTTTGAGAATTGGAGTAACCTAAAAATAAGAACTTGAGGACTAAGAAAAATTTGGGAAGCCCGAGAAATTGAGAAACCTGATGTTTTGAGAACTTGAACATCTGAGAGCCTAAGTAGGTTTTCTGAAAAGCCTAAGAATTTGTGGAACTTGAAAACTGGAGGAACCTGAGAATTTGAAGAATCTGAGATTTTGAGAAATCTGAAATTTGAAGGACTTGAGAAACTCAGCAGATTTGAGAACTTGAAAAACGTATTTTGAAAATTGGAGTAACTTAAGAAGTTGGTTACTAAGAAAGGACTAAGAAAAATTTGGGAAGCCCGAGAAATTGAGAAACCTGATGATTTGAGAACTTGAACATCTGAGAACCTAAGTAGGTATTCTGAAAAGCCTAAGAATTTGCGAAACTTGAGAACTGGAGGAACCTAAGAATTTTAAGAACCCGAAATCATGGCATACCTAAGAACCCAGTCAGTTGAGGAACCTGCAAATGTGAGGAATTTGAGAAATCTGAAACTTGAAGGACTTGAGAAACTCAGCAGATTTGAGATCTTGAGAAACGTAGGTATTTTGAGAATTGGAGTAACCTAAGAATAAGAACTTGAGGACTAAGAAAAATTTGGGAAGCCCGAGAAATTGAAAAACCTGATGTTTTGAGAACTTGAACATCTGAGAGCCTAAGTAGGTCTTCTGAAAAGCCTAAGAATTTGTGAAACTTGAGAACTGAAGGAATCTGAGAATTTGAAGAACCTGAAATCTTGGCAAACCTGAAAACCCAGTAAATTGAGGAATCTGAAAACTTGAAGAATCTGAGATTTTGAGAAATCTGAAATTTGAAGGACTTGAGAAACTCAGCAGATTTGAGATCTTGAGAAACGTAGGTATTTTGAGAATTGGAGTAACCTAAGAATTGGTTCACCTCAAGAACTTGAGAACTAAGAAAAATTTGGGAACTCCGAAAAATTTGGAAACCTGATGATTTGAGAACTTGAACATCTGAAAACCTAAGTAGGTCTTCTGAAAATCCTAAAAATTTGTGGAACTTGAGAACCGGAGGAACCTAAGAATTTTAAGAACCTGAAATCGTAGCATACCTGAGAACCCAGTCAGTTGAAGAACCTGCAAATGTGAGGAATTTGAGAATTCTGAAACTTGAAGGACTTGAGCAGAAACTCAGCAGATTTGAGATCTTGAGAAACGTAGGTATTTTGAGAATTGGAGTAACCTAAGAATAAGAACTTGAGGACTAAGAAAAATTTGGGAAGTCCGAAAAATTGAGAAACCTGATGATTTGAGAACTTGAACATCTGAGAACCTAAGTAGGTCTTCTGAAAAGCCTAAAAATTTGTGGAAATTGAGAACTGGAGGAACCTAAGAACCTGAAATCATGGCATACCTGAGAACCCAGTCAGTTGAAGAACCTGCAAATGTGAGGAATTTGAGAAATCTGAAACTTGAAGACTTGAGAAACTCAGCAGATTTGAGATCTTGAGAAACGTAGGTATTTTGAGAATTGGAGTAACCTAAGAATAAGAACTTGAGGACTAAGAAAAATTTGGGAAGTCCGAGAAATTGAAAAACCTGATGTTTTGAGAACTTGAACATCTGAGAGCCTAAGTAGGTCTTCTGAAAAGCCTAAGAATTTGTGAAACTTGAGAACTGAAGGAACCTGAGAATTTGAAGAATCTGAGATTTTGAGAAATTTGAAATTTGAAGGACTTGAGAAACTCAGCAGATTTGAGAACTTGAAAAACGTATTTTGAAAATTGGAGTAACTTAAGAAGTTGGTCACTAAGAAAGGACTAAGAAAAATTTGGGAAGCCCGAGAAATTGAGAAACCTGATGATTTGAGAACTTGAACATCTGAGAACCTAAGTAGGTATTCTGAAAAGCCTAAGAATTTGCGAAACTTGAGAACTGGAGGAACCTAAGAATTTTAAGAACCCGAAATCATGACATACCTAAGAACCCAGTCAGTTGAGGAACCTGCAAATGTGAGGAATTTGAGAAATCTGAAACTTGAAGGACTTGAGAAACTCAGCAGATTTGAGATCTTGAGAAACGTAGGTATTTTGAGAATTGGAGTAACCTAAGAATTGGTTCACCTGAAGAACTTGAGAATTAAGAAAAATTTGGGAAGTCCGAAAAATTGAGAAACCTGATGATTTGAGAACTTGAACATCTAAGAACCTAAGAAGAATTTGTGGAACTTGAGAACTGGAGGAACCTAAGAATTTTAAGAACCTGAAATCATAGCATACCTGAGAACCCAGTCAGTTGAAGAACCTGCAAATGTGAGGAATTTGAGAATTCTGAAACTTGAAGGACTTGAGCAGAAACTCAGCAGATTTGAGATCTTGAGAAACGTAGGTATTTTGAATTTTGAAATTTGGGAAGCCTGAGAAATTGAGAAACCTGATGATTTGAGAACTTGAACATCTGAGAACCTAAGTAGGTCTTCTGAAAAGCCTAAGAATTTGTGAAACTTGAGAACTGAAGGAACCTGAACACTTGAGGAACTTGAGAATTTGAAGAACCTGAAATCTTGGCAAACCTGAAAACCCAGTAAATTGAGGAATCTGCGAATTTGAGGAATCTGAGATTTTGAGAAATCTGAAATTTGAAGTTTGAGAAACGTATTTTAAAAATTGGAGTAACTTAAGAAGTTGGTCACTAAGAAAGAACTAAGAAAAATTTGGAAACCCCGAGAAATTGAGAAACCTGATATGTAATTTGAAAACTTGAACATCTGAGAACCTAAGTAGGTCTTCTGAGAAGCTTAAGAATTTGTGAAATAGGAGAACTGAAGGATCTTGAAAACTTGAAAATTCCATTCACCATTCTGTTGCCGTTCACCGTTCTTAAAATCCTGTCAACCGGCCTACTAATTTTGACGTAAGCTGCATTGTTGCCAATTATTGTCCAATGAAATCTCAAGATCTATGGTTCAAATTTAGGTACACTACACGAAAGACTGCATTTTCATTTTGATTCCAATTTCTTTTTCCTCAATCAACGGCACAATTTACGTAAGTAGTAATTATATCACATATATCAAATTGCGAAGGTTGTAGTAATTAGTGGGCATTGACAACTCACATGTGACAACACAAACTAGCTCCATGTGGGTACAAGGAGCAGGTGCAACCCAATTTTCCTCCCCGTGCCCCTATTTTCTTCCATTTTCCTCTCGCATCTAAAATAAGCAAATAGCTCGACAAATTACCCACACTATTTCGCCAAATGCACTTGTGCTTTTATTGCCGACAAGTCGTTGTCCTCCGTGCATCCACATCTTAAAATAGTAATCGCAAGTCATTTATCGAGAACGTCGTCGTTGCGCAATTGCTCTTTTCTTATTCGAGGCGTTTTTCCCAAACTGGTCCACGTTAATGAAAAGCATGAAAGAGGGGCCGTTTTATTCAGGTAAGAGGCGAGTGAGAGGCCGTATATTTAGATGAAGTTTTATCTCTTTCAAATGCACATAATACAACATATTTGAACTAGGAGTGTTCTGACGCTCATCCCACACGTCGGGCCCACGTTTCGACCGCGAAAAAAACGTCCTAATGTAAATGGTACGTAAGAACCGGCTCTCATTCAATCTCGCGCGGCGACTCGATGAATGCTTAATTAAGTTTTTAATTTTCAGATATTGTGAAACGATCGCTGCAGCCCGAACCGCGGTCGGACGCATATTTTTAAGGATTTTACGTACATTCAATGACAGGAACGAGGTACCGCCCAAAGGCGACCGGTTGGATTCAAATTTTTGTCTCGTTTCGTGGGCGGCCATGTTTGGGATACGTTATTTGGAAAAGTGCTTTTGTCGTCAACAGAGAACATTTTGGATGTCGTCACGTATGCCTTACAAGAACTTTCTAAAAAGTGTTCGAAAATAAGACTGTGGGAAATCGAAAAGCTGAAGCCCCTACTCATTAGCCAAATAAGTTCAAAGGTCAGGTGGGTTAATAATAGTCGGCCAAGGTGAACAAAGACAGTTGCCAAAAGACATTGAATGATGTCAACTCCTTTTTCATAGATCTATGATTCCTATTAAAACACATTACTGCAACCATTATAGTTTGGAATGGAGCAAATGTAAAGATTGCTAACATTTTTCTCAATTGAGGTTATGTTGTCATCACTTTCCGACTTCTTAAAGAACAAAATAATTCAAAGAAAAAATCGGAAGGACTACTCAGTAATCAATTAAAACACATTTCGCAACATAACCACATTCCTTTTTATTGGGGTTTATACTATGATGTATGACTGGACCAAACTTTTTCGATCGCACGGTACTACACAAACAGGGCTGGGTTTCCTAAATTTTGTGAATGGTATAAAATAAAATCCTAATTATTATTATGTTAAGCATCTAACACTGTAGGTGTCAAAATATTCTTCCTTTATCACACTAATGATTTTCAAACATAGAACTAACCTGGTAGCTCATTAACAATCTATATGTGGTTAGACTTGATCTTGAGATAGCCTGCTGTTATCGCCTGGGTCATTTATTTAATTCCAAAATTAATTAGTTACATTTTAATTAATTCATTGCAAGTACTCTGTAGTGACACAAGAACCAATGAGATAGTAACAACTATCAACATTTACACTTAAAAAAATCAAAACCGCTATCTGTTAACACACCAACATATTCACGTCAAAGTCTCGAATCTGGTATTTCCTACAATGTCACAACGCAAGACACTTTCTCTGTCAAATAAATATTTCTTCATTTCTGTTCACCTAGTAGGTTAATAATAATAATTATTATTAAAGCAGTAGAGTTCACTTTATGTGCGTGGGCGTAAAATATTATTGCGTAGATTTTGCCGAGGTATGTAATAATGACGTTCGTTTGAAGGCGTATAATGATTTAATTCTTTAAACTAATAGCTTCAGTTTATCTTTCGAGTGTGCCTAAAGCGAGTTCTCAACAGATAAAGAGGGTCCCTATTCAAGATTCGAAGCATCAGCAGTATTGAAATATTTATGAGATAAATTAGTTGCACTCGAAACTTATTACTTCAATCTGCATCGACACTAATTTCTTAAACTTTTGGGATCTCGGAGGTTCGATAATGTTTTATACCCTCAAATTATTTACTTATACTTAAACTTATAAGAATTTATTTTACACATTATGGCTGAACTGCGCACAACCAGTGTATTCAATTGTGACCGTAATATCCTCTAATTACTGCTAGAGTTTCTGTACATCCAATTCTTTTCTTTTTACACTACAACGTACTCGAGTATGACATCATCTTTTGGAATATCTGGTACACATCGAGAGCGCCATGGAACATCTGGAGGCGTCGGTATATGTAATGGAGTCAGTCATATCATCGAGTCTAGTCAGTCGAAGTCGAAGATCAGTGGGTCGCGTGAAGTAGTAAATAGTGTAAATAATGTAAAATAGTGTAATATTAGAAGTATAAATAATTCGTACATAGTGTTCAAATAAATAAATAAATTGAACCCAGAAACGCTACATTATTATCGAAGCGTTAGTGTTTTGAACGAAATGTTTGAAAGACCTCGCAGAATCCGAATGAACCACATGAAACCACATGTGTGCAATAATTATTTCTCGACGACAGCATATGAAAGTAACCATATCGACCAACCAACCTATTTGTCGAAAGTTGACATTATCACTACAGTTACCACAATATGATATATCGCAACGCTTCCGGTTCTATACCACAACTCTTCCGATTCTATATCACAACAGTTAAATTAATGTCTAACGCCATTTTACTTACTGAAGTAAAAATATGCGAGCTCGAAACTTGGAGAGTAAACCGATGAATGGGAATGCATCAGATTTTAACGAAATTCTAAATGGAAATGCATTTTTCGTAAGTTTAATTGAAGGCAAATAACAAAAAACGGATGTCCCGTAAATTTAAGAGAAAAAAGGGTCAAGTTCAGTGGTCCATGTTATACGCTAAATTTTTTGAAATAAAACGTAAATTGCACATCAAACGAAAGCTCACTGTCTCTAATTAACGACTTCAGTAGTAAAAGTCCATTTTGATGGTAAATTACATTTTGAAAAAATTGTGATAAAAATCTTTTTGACGTTTGTTGAGGGTGCATTATTGCTTTTCGTTAATGTTAACATGGGCGTGTATGTTAACAATGTTAACATACACATTACATTATTAACAAAAAAATAATAATCTATGTATTTTCTTTCCTGACAGGGGGCTGCAAGTGCACCCCCTTGCACCCTGCTGCCGGATCCCATGAATGTTATTAATGCAACTATAACTATGTTCTGCATAATGTTCGTCTAAAAATAGTGTTCACTCGGCCTCGCTCGTCAAACTTCACACTCGCATGATATGTCCCACTTTCGACACTAGTTACGAAAACTACTATATTCTAATAGTTCTCCCTTTAGTAGTGCCTTATGTCCAAATTAATATGGATACCATGTAATTAATTACATAATATTATAAAAAATATATAAAATAATGAGACTGTAACAAAGTCTAAAGAAATAGATATGCAGGGTGATTCTGAACATTTTCCACTTCTTAATTTCGAAAAATTATGTCTTTTCAGTGCCTTATTTGTGTCACCTAGTGTAGCTGCAGCAATCTTGGGGCAGTTTCCCCCGGCAGATGGAATTTCCCTTCTAATTTCACAGCCGCCTCACGGAATGATTTACACTCGGCACTAAATCACGCAATTGTAATGTTGATGTTATAATCCACCAATTTTTCCGCCTCTGTTCCCGGTTTATGAAATATTTTCGTTACCTGTCGCGATGGACGGAGTAATATCTAAATCTAAACTCGTCAATTACAATAGCTGGTTTTGCATTTACATACCAGTCTATTATAAACACCAGAAAAATCTGAATTTCAGACGTGGGTGTGCAATGTTAAACGTCTCTATCGTTTGTCCAGTTTAGCCAACAAAAAGTTTGTCTGAAAACAAATTTATTCAGTGTGGGGAGAACCCACTTAATGCTGATACTTGTACTAGATAAAGATGATATAGGTAAGAGCTTTAAGCAATATTCCCATTATTGAGCAGCTCCTGAGTAAGTTTCTGAAAATATCTACAAACTTACTGTGGCAATTAGGGTACCACCCAAAAATTAAAACTTCGCGAGGACGTGCCATAAAAATCTGGTTAAAAAGTTTTCATAGTTTTAATCAAAGTTTCGCAATAACTGCGTTGTGTGTACGGACGCAAACAAATTGCATATTAAATTTTTTGTCAATATTGTGAACATTGTGACACAATTTTGTTTTTATGCATAGGAAAAAGAAAGCTGTTTACAACCGTTTTGTGACAGCTTTTCCCACGCATTTTTCGTTCGTAAATAACCGCAGTGTTTGAAGTGTGGATTCCGTATGTAAACTGTTTACAATATTTACAACCTGTCGTTTATTTTTGCAGGAATTAGACGCTAACTTCTGTTGTATAAACACTAAACAATTGTGGCCCGTTTTCCCGAAGAGCACTCGCCGTTTATGGAAGACTGTTACGTCATAGTGTGAAGAAAGATTCGTGTCCCACTTTCAACAATTGAGATTAGATGAAAAGCTTGAAGAACGTATTGCAAGATTAGCCAGTCAATTATTATCGAGTCGGTTGTCACAAGGTGTAAAAATATTATGAGCGTTGTAACTGAGACCCAGCTATGGGCGCTTTTTGTAGTGCATTTGTAAACTTGAAATGACATTAATAAAATGTACAAAGTAATCAATAAATGTCATTGTTTTCAGACCGATTACGCACCTGCAGTATCGGCAGCAGTTGTGATCATCAATCAAAATACTCAAAATGGGAGAAAAACGTCAGTGATTGGTGGTGTGGGAGGCTTTGCGACACTAGTCCCAATAACATACAATTTAAAATAAGCATGCAAATGCAATTGGATTTTATTTCTTCTAATGACCACTGAATCGGTTTTATTGCTAATAGTCAATCAAGACTCGTTTAACATGCTGCACTTTCATAAAAACAAATTCGTTTTCAATTAGAATGCTGCAAGTTATGGGTTTTATAAAACTATATTAATCGTTACGCGTTACGTTTGTGTAAATATAAAAAACACCCTGTACAATGAGCACACGAGTTGCTTTCACAACCAATAAACCGAAAATCGATTAATTCATCCGAAGAATTACGAGTATCATAATTTTAATTTTCGCATAAACCTCTCGACTTCCGAGTTTCCACACTGTACGAACTGAATGCCAATGGGTTGGTCGTAATTAGTTACCCAAGTTAAATTGCCGGCTTCATTATTTGCACTTGTGTAGAACAAGACGCGCAGCTCCGGGGATCGCACAGTGTGTTAGGGCCAAGTTCTAAATTAATTTTAGGCAAAAGTATCATACGCCACTAGTGCAATAAAAATTTATAATGTAACAATTTTCTTCGTACAAAGTAGTACAGTAATGTTATTTGACGTGTTGCCCAACTCGGACTTCGGCCTCGTAGCACAATCAGAAATCCAGAAAGTGGGGGTTCCCGGGATTCGGTGAGTAAAAGACTTGTGGAATCAGAGATCAACTGAGGCAAACATCCAGAAAATCGGAATAGTCGTACACTCATTGATACTTACATTCAAAAAATGAATCAAGGAATTTCTGGATAAAATATATCTAGATATCCAAGGATCCAGAGATCCTGCGATTTGGAGATCAAGAATTCACAGATTCAGAGACATAACGTTACTTAATGACTTTTATCTCTAAGCCAACCATAATATGTATTTTCAATATTGCAGAGGTGCTCAATATTAGACCGGTTCTAAACTCACCCCAGGGGGCTTCAAACGGGGAGAATTCATTGCGGGTCATTTTAATTTTAGATCACTGAACGAGATAGATCGTAATTTATTGTCGTAACCAAGAGATTTCCCAACTTCTTGTCTCGTGAATACTAAAAATGAAAATGCCGCACGAGGTGGCTGCATGTTTCCACACTTTATGTGCGGCGATAACTTCTATGCGCTTTGCACAAATGGAAAGGCAAGAAGAACAAAATTTGTTTGCAGTGTTGGTCGGACAAAGACTTCCTAACATTGTTTGTTGCCTTAATGGAACTCGAGAAAAGATTCGAAACTTTGGCATTTCAGATAATTATTACGTAAGAGTAATGGAAGCTTCCTTTTCCGTGCCACTCTTCCAATATTTGACAGTCAAAAACAAATACCACTTGATGATTGATGCGATAACTGAAAAATTTGTTGTACTTTGAAAACAGATGTGCCGATAAAAAATCAATAACCAACTTTACAAAAAAATCAATAATTAATAGCCACGTGTTACTAATTGCCTCCAATTTACTTTAACACACATTTTACAATTGTGTAACTCATGCAATGTCGCCCATTAATTGTAATAAATCCATATGGTACTCACGAACCATATCCAGCACTTCAAACACGATATTTCCATAAATTTCCCCTAAGCACCGTAACAATACGCGGAAGCTTATCACACCATTAATCTCACTGTAAAAGTCTGCCCTGGCTTCCACTCAAAGAATTTTAATTTACATAACACATAAGCTAATGAAAACGTAGTCAACGCGTCCCATTTAATTTATGTCAATTTAGAAGCTGCTGTGGTCAATGATTTCATTAACTGGAATCAGACCAATTGCCAGCGACGACCCATAACAATGACGAAAACGCGATTAATTGTGATGAAAAACTAGATTTCTTTCCTGTGGCTTCAAAGGAATCATGAACTTTACAATCAGCGGAATCTTTTGCCAGAGAAAGTTTCGGATTACGTGACGGTAAAGCTCTCTAACGATTTTTAAATTTTCAGATGCAAGGAGTTTTGAAGTAACTGCATTTGGGGAAGTTGGAAAGGAGTTTGTGAGGTGCAGATATTGGAATTAATTATTGAAGAATCTTGTCTGTAAACTATGGTTTTCGAGTCCCTAAGAATTCGTGATTCTAAAATTCCAAATTTTACATTACGAATAAATAATTCAAAATTTCAAAATCCGAAATCCAGGAGGCAGAATCCACGATCATGGGGAATAAAGAAGACCGAAACCTGTCCATAGTTCCTGGGAGGATTGACGTATTATGTTATATCGTAACGTACCACCATCGTGACAGAACCCTCCAGTACGAGAGCCTATTATGGAGTATTGGCTTTTCCGGATGTAAGTGGAGCACAAAGCTGCGTTTATACTGTAGCGTTTCTGGGTTCCATTATTTATTTAAACATTATGTACAATTTATTTATACATCTAATATTACACTATTTACATTATTTACACTATTTACAATTTACTATTTCACTGGCACGTCTCGTATTATTTATTTACACATCACGCGGCACTCCGGATAGATAAAAGCAACTGTCCGACTCGACCCACTTCGACCTCGATGATAGACTGACTTATGCAACTAGACTCGATGATACGACTAAAAATCGACTCCTGCTGGAACGTCCTCTAATAAATATACCGGCGCCTAAATGTTTCTAGAGGCTCCATGGCGCTCTTGATCTGTACCGGATATTCCAGAAGATGAGTCATACTACCTCGAGTACGTTGTAGTAAATTCCAGTACAGTCCAGCAATTGATGACGCCGCTACAGCGATGCTTCAGGTTCTTCATGTTCTCCACAGTTTTGCCTTTTTTGTTGTTGAATAGATCTTGACTTCTTCGATGAGCATACACCATTCTTGGGCGAAAAACGAATTTGCGAATAGCTATTTATTATATAGTCTAAGATCCGAACCTAAATCGACCTTCACCGAGGTGATAATAAAATGAAACATATTTTATAATAAATTTAGTATATTAGAAAATATATTAAAAATGGGTTGCCTAAAAAAATCCTAGACAGACTATTTTTAATTATTTTTTAAAAAATGATTTTTAATTAAATGTTGTAACGTCAAGATAATAAGAAGATTTTATTCTGACTTAAACTATAACACGTATAGAATGTGCAGCCGTTGGGTTGCCTATTATTTACCTGGACGAACTACTGGGTTGTCAGGTATAAACAGGTATGTCGATGCCAGTTATTTTCACTGATTGGATAATAGAAAAAAAAATATCAACATAAGGGCTGGTTTATTGCGAACACGTTGATATAGGGTTGTCTGCAAAAAATTTGGTCTTAATAGGGGTTTGCGAATTTTAAAGATTTACATGTTAACACGAGTGGAATTGTGTGTCAGAGAGATCCGAGGTAAGTATACCGTATAACAATATATATAAATTGTAATAATAAAGGACCCAACATTACAGTCGAACGTAATGGGACCCAGAATATCAGAAAGTGCGCATGCTCGGTATTTGTACGACAGAGAATAACAGCGATACTCTAGTAAACAGTGAGCGTTATTTGGAGCAACTGACATTTGAGTTACAAAAAAAAAATTAATTACATGCAATATATTTAATATAATACTAAAATATTAAACAATATAACATCAACAAATAAATACATATATATGTTGACCTATAAGTAGCATAATACATATATCTATAATCGAAAAGTTTCTGTAACTCAAAATATGATAACGTAAATAATAAAAATATCAATTACTTACTTTGAAATTTTTTTGCTCTTTCTGGAAAAAAATAAACAGAAACAAAGTGGACAGCGGAAAATTAAAATTAAAAAACAACAAAAAAGATAGACTAAGGATTTTGTAGTACGTTTATAAAAAAATTATTACAGAACAGCATAAATACAAAAATAATATTAATGAAAAATATTCTAATAAATTTTTTCTATTCAATATCTGATTCATCAGAAATATAAGTGTGACTCTCGAATTCATCTGATTCATTAGATTCTTGCTCATTTTCTTCCATTTCTACAATGTCTTGGATTTTCAAAGGAGTTTGATCTCCGATATAACCTGTTGGTTTTAAAAAATCGTCTAAATGCCAACCGTAGTTTTCAAGGTTTATCTTCGCACATATAGAATTAGTTGCATTAAGCCACATAGAATTTATATATATTGTTATACGGTATACTTACCTCGGATCTCTCTAACACACAATTCCACTCGTGTTAACATGTAAATCTTTAAAATTCGCAAACCCCTATTAGGACCAAATTTTTTGCAGACAACCCTATATCAACGTGTTCACAATAAAACAGCCCTTATGTTGATATAATTTTTTTTCTATTATCCAGTCAAGTGAAAGTAACTGGCATCGACATACCTGTTTATACCGGGCAACCCAGTAGTTCGTCCAGGTAAATAAAAGGCAACCCAACGGCTGCACATTCTATACGTGTTATACTTTAAGTCAGAATAAAATCTTCTTATTATCTTGACGTTACAACATTTAATTAAAAATCATTTTTTTTAAATAATTAAAAATAGTCTGTCCAGGATTTTTTTGGGCAACCCATTTTTAATATATTTTCTGATGTACTAAATTTATTATAAAATATGTTTCATTCTATTATCAGCTCGGGGAAGGTCGATTTAGGTTCGGATCTTCTACTAATACAAGTGTCTTATAAGGCAAATAAGTCACGAAAGAAATGTTTTGCTACGAGAGCTTGCTCGAGTGGCTAATTTTTCTTTAGTGACTTATTTGCTGTAATATGTGTGTAATACATAGTTTTATCCAACACCTCCTTCTGTAACAGTTCTTGAAACATTCATCAAAACCCAAAAAAAATTGACGGTCAAAACTGTTGGCTTATGATCTGGAGAAAACAGTTGAATTATGGGTTTATAAGTCCACCACAAAATCGGCATTATTACGACTTCATAATAAACAGATATTTTTTTTGGTTATCCGATCTTACTATCGATATAATGTTCCTTTGATGTTTTTCTATTTTTCCAAAATTCATCTTCTTTTTTGTTGTCTCATTTACAAATTGTAATTTTTTATATTCCTTCTAAAATTCCTGCACATAGATATTTTGCACACCTATTCTAGCTCGTTTGAACATCAAACAAAACCGTTTAAAAAAACTTATGTTTTTTTTTTGTCCAATTTTTACAGATTAAACTTTTTCGAAATGCACTGTATAAATTTTTAATATATTGGGAACACTACAACGTTTCCAGGTGTAAGTGGAACACAAAGTTGCTATTGTTTGCATCAACTCTGAAAAATAAAAAATATTGAATTACACGATTCAATTTCCTCACGTTTGATTTTTCAATTATTATAACACACATTTAAACAATCCCTGCCTGAATTTCCCATACCTGTAAATGCCCGTATAAATCACAGTGATTAATGAAGGCCCCGAGAGAGAGAGGTATTAATGGGTTATAGGCAAAACTGTAAATCAATCGTGAAAATTTTCAACATGTAACCACTGTAATAGAATCACGCGAATGTTATTGTTCCCTCCACTTAACCTCTGCTGCTATACTTTAATAACGTTTGCAAATATTAACGTGGCAGCTAATTTCCTCCCGACTTGGAACAAAAACCGCTTGTGCGTGTTCGTGGCTAATTATCGGTTTTCAATCTGATCTTAAAGACTAATAACGTGATAATCGGCAGAAACTCCTAGGTTGAGCCTAATGGGAAATCAGTTCTTCTCCATTAGTTCCAACAAGATTCGATATATTGATCTACACTGCACCTTGATGTTGACGGTAGGAAGGTAGTAACTAATTTATAACTTCCACAAAATCCCATTCGTCTAATTGGAACTCATAATTATACAGGTATATAGTTGGGCTATAAATCACCAATTACCCTTTGACGTACCGGTTATTCGCATAGAAGCACATACAGATACTTCGATTTGAGCGGAAAATAAAAGGGGATTTCAAATTGCACTTGCACGTTACAAACGGCCACTTCGGTCGCTGCAAGTCTGAACTATCGTAAAATATAAACTAAATCTAAATTACGCCGTTTGGACTACTATAATTCAAACACGACGTTCGGAATACAAACTTTGGGATTTATGTGATGGGGCGTGTGGTCTGATGGAATCATTAAAAATAACTTTCTAATCCTTATACTTAGCCAAGGTAATAATTACTATAACATATCTTCCCCTAATTTGTATCGAAATGATTCACATCATGTTACCTGTGGAAAACAAAATTTACATGGCCTACTGGATGTGTTGTACACTTTGACGAAACTCATAATCCCAGTTTTCCTAATACTTTTGAGCGTTTCCTGTTTATTTGATTTATCGAAAAGATGAAAAAAGCTAGTCGGTTCTTCGCTTCGACATGTCATTTATTTCTTTTATTTTGTTATCACTAAGACAACCAATATGTGGCTGTCGGGTGGTTTATTGCCATTTCTCTAACGTTTGATGCAAGATAGAAAGCGGTTCTGAACAGAAGCAATACGTTGTGTTCCATAGTTCAATTTTATGTGACTATATTTACTTCGTTGTGAATGATGATCCATAAAAATGCTCATCAAAGGCGTCTATGTCATGCATATGTAATAAGTTAATAAGAAGCAACATACGTTTCATAAAATTTGATTTACGCATGCCCGATGAAAATTTTTATGATTCATACGGTATTACGGAGGTTGGGCCGGGCACCACAGTGATGCTGGTCCAGGATAATATGTACATCTAGTAGGCTTTGTCAAAATCCTTCATCTAACAACATGTAAATTTAGTTTGTATGTATGTATCATTAATATAAAGACATAATTTACTATGTAATGACTAAATTTTTTAAACATCCATAACAATTTAAGCTCAGATCTGATTTTTATTTGACACGAAGACACTATTTATTTAATGTATTCTATCTGAAAGTGATTACTGTTTCAATTGTACACTCTGAATGCTAATAATGTTTCTATTCTATAACTACCGAGATATAATAAAATTAGTTTGAAGAATAAAACAACTTCATTCTGTTCATTATTAATCTGCATCCCGGGTGGCGTTGAAATTTTGAAATCATGTTGGTATGTTGTGTTTTATTTTATTTTGTTGTCGGTTTGGAATCGGCCATTTTACGTTCACCCTGGTCGCGTCAGTTTGTTGTGTTTACGGATTTGCTTTAGTGTGTTTCATTGCTTTTGGTACTTCCCTTACGTTTTTTTGATTTACCTAATTTTACTGACAACAGTTCTTCTCAGAACTATTAAGCTCACAACAGTTATTTGAGGTAAGTGGTGCTGGTTGTGTTACCTACAGTCCTAAAGTACCTCTCTGATGTTTTCAGAAAAATCTCTCGCAGTTTCAAAATTTCTGCGTTTTTCTCTCTAGAATGGCAGATTTAACTCCACGCGAATTTGAAGCAATATTTCGTTGCTACAATGAGCTCTTCAAAGATTCTAATGACGCATCTGCATTCATTAATCGGGAAGCTTTGATTTTCCAGGTAATATCGAGGTGACTTTTTTATCATCCTCGAAAAAAGGGGTGCTGTGGTTGCGTCGCAAATACTTCGTTTTTTCAAACTCGCAGAATCCACTATAACCTCAATCTTTGCTAAAGAATTGCCCTCTTCAAGAAATATTTGCATCGTAGTTTCTAAACTAGCGAAGAAAATCTGTTAAAATTCACAATATAATTAATATATGCTGGCAAGAATAAATGTGTTCTGTGTGAATCGGGCATTAAAATCTAGTGCTTTTTTAGTAACTAAATTAAAAGTGCGTTTAGACTTTCACAACCTACTTTGATGCAGATTAATAATGAACAGAATATAGCTCTAGAAGATAACTGAAGCAGTATTTTTGGTATTATGAATTAATGTTATTTCGGGTCTTCATCACGTTGTCCGTGCGTTTAGATAGAGATTTTTGACGTTCAAAGCCTACTGGATGTATGAATATTTATGGAGACCCTGTATATATAAAAGGAGGCAGTGGTGAAAAATCTATACAAGAGAAAAAATTAACACAGATTCGAATTGGCTGTGACTAAAACTTGTCGTTCTTGTAAACAAAAAACCCTAAACTTTATCATAAAAACATGTCTAACAGTTTAATAATTTGATACTTTGACAACAAGTCGGTGTCTTTGGAGAACAAAATTTCTGTGTCTTCGATTGAGACGCTCAAAGCCTACTTGTTGGAATTATTTATAAGCACTACGACCCAAAACATTTTACTGAAAACGAATTCATTTAATATTACAATACAGGGTGTTTCAGAAATAAGTACGTACAATATACCAGTGGCAGAAACTCATCAAACGTAACCACTTTTCTACATATGACTTTTCCGAAGACTAAGATTTTTTTTAGCATTTTCCCCCCTACAAATTAACGAATCGCATATGGATATTTATTTTAATTTGACCTACTGAGAATCAAGATCTAATTTTTTTGCACACCCCTGTACAGTTACCTGCTGAGAAACTCACAACTATTTATAATTATTAACTCAACCGGGCGGCGGTAATTTGTTGTTATTGTTTTTTACTTTTGTTTTTAAATTTATTAATAATAAAAGATGCCGGCTTTTTCTAACAGCGAATACACGGACATTTACGGAGGTCAAGGAAATTCCTCCGAAACACAAAGCCTTTATGTGCAACGCTTCCCAAATCGCCGTGTCCCTAATTTCCATGTTGTGCATTGTGTTTTGCAAAATGTTGAAAACCGCCCAATACCCCAATGTTAGCAAATCAGTTTGGAGTATCGCATTGCACCATTTGGAGAATTCTGAAAGCGCAACAATTTTATTCCTATCACGTACAGAGAGTACAATTTTTACAGCCAGAGGGTTTACCTCGATGGCGCCAGATTTGTGAATAGGCCCTAGCCAAAATAAACCAGCAGCCAATCGAAGTTTCGCAAGAGCGAGTGCAAATTTTTTATTCTTTATTGTAAATTTTCCAGTGTTAATTTTACGGGGTTAAGTTTTGCAGAAGTGGGTTTAAATTTGTTGCATGGTTTATTTCTGTTGTTTCACTTTTATTTTTTGGAAATGGCACTTTATTAATAGATTGCTCAGAGTGAGGGATAAAATTTTATATTTGGATTATTTATTCCCAATGCTTAGCTAAAACTTTGTTGTTGTGCGTTATCATCAGCCCAGCCGTTCAGTGGCGGGTAACTAAATTAACGTCAAAACTTCCACTAATTTTAACTCGATAACCACGGGGGTTAGGACAGAAATTTATAAAAATGAAATGTTGACATGGATGAGTTCTATTACCAATTAAATTTATTGCACTGAAACACCCTGTAAAGTATTATAATGATTTGTTATTACAACTTGCGAAGGCACGTATGCATCTGGGTGGCTAAATTTATTCGCAATGCATTGCTGTGACAAAATCTTGTAGATTTGTGGAATAAACAAAGAGCCCGCATGACCTCAGAAAAAAAACTGCAGATTTATATTACAAATCACGTAAAAACGTGTATTAGATCATCCCAGAGAAAACAAGTTGATACAGGCTGATGATAACTGCATGATAATAAAATATTATTATTTAATTATTAAACAAAACCATAACAAAAAAACACATAATAGACCCCAAAAAAATTAAACAAGAAAATTATAGCAAGGGATTGGCACACCTCGCCGTTAACACCTTGACAAATCTTGATTATTTTGTTAGGTTATACAACTTTCAATATTTTTCGCTGTAAGTTCACGTTCTATTACTTAAATAATGTGTCGGTGTTGTTTATGAAATTGATTACATAAAAATCGATTTTCCACTTACGGGGTAGATTTTCTTGATTGAACCTTCCAGGGACTCAATGCGATTGAAGTTGGCAAGACACTACTTCGAGCTTCGTCGGTTCCAAAATTTAAAAACACGAAAACAGCAGTTTGGACCCATCAGCAGCCACTTTTCACGTATCAATACATAATTTTTCACGAATTTTCCGGAAAATTCATCGCTTTCAGTACGGACGAAATAGCACAAAATTGTGACATATAAATGCACGGCCTACTGATGGAATTAAAAAACGCCGTTTGTGGAACACTAAAAATTGCAGAAAGAAGAAAAATAATGCAGAATTGGTACAGAAAACATTTCCGCTTAGCACTAGTCGATTTTACAAAGATTTTCCTGTGTGCGGAAAAACACTGTTTTCACTGCGCCTCAACTAACCGTGACTTCTCAGACCATATTTACTTCTTGTATCCGAATAATTTCCCGGACAATTCACCACTTTTATCGTAAGAATCGTAGGGAAAAAATTATGACACTAATGCATGGCCAACTTGTGGTTTATTGCTTTCTAAATTAGTAATAATTTTACATTAGTCCACAATCCACGGAATTAAATTTTATTAAGAGATGATAGTTTACTTGCAACACCGGAAAATTCAGCACTTTCATCGTACTTTCATGCAAGAATAGGGTGAAAAATATGACATTTTTGTGCATGGCCTACTCATACACCTTTTTACCCAACGAAATAATTAATTAATTTAACTTATTAATAATTACATATTATTTACCATTGTGTTCTTCAGTAATTTATTTTTACTGGTACAACATTTACCATTTATTAAAAATTGTTCCAACTTTTTAAACGAATTTACTGCCAACATTCTTATGGATGTTCAGTTATTCGTTAAAATTCGAGTGAGTAATCTTCTTTTTATTATAATGGTCCTCCAAGAGATTTATTCTTGCTGGTCGTGACTTTTATCTATTTTTTTTTTATTTAATAAGATACACGTATTATTTTTTTGTTTTTCATTCCACTCTATTCAATCGTTTTTATTTCCCCGTAGTGTCTATTCTTGGCGGGTAGTTTAAACACAAAAGGGACTTAGAAATAAGTCAAACCAAATCAATCACGAACAATACAGAAGAAATATTGAAAAGGAGGCAAAAAAATACAAAGCATAAATTAGCGAGACGAATATTTCTCTAGGTCACTCTACCCTAATCTAAAAAATATCCAACTCATTTTACATTTGGCTTCAATACTTACACTGTCACCGGTTATTACATACTAATATTGAAAATTTAAAAAGGTATGTGAATTTATCATTTTACAAACTTTAGATAATTGTGTAAAAGAATAAAGTTTTTCACAGCAATCTGGTACTGGGACTGTCGATGATGTTGACATCGATAGAACTTCTTTTAATATTAGTCCTATAATTAATACAGATACACTATTTCTGAATCACCCTGGAGCTATTTATTATTCCTATGCAGTCTAGTACAATCTGTCACTCAAAGGTGTTTCCTTTACTCCCAGATGTTTAATCATTACCAAACAATTTCCAAAAGAGAAAATCGAAAACCGTCACTTTAGCAATTAGTCTCGCCAGCGCACATGAATGAAAACTGACCTTTAATTATGCAGCTTCACACCATAACCGGGTACTGTACAAAGCATGCTTCCTCTTTCCGGCGAACAGATCCGTATCACAAAACCACCTGAATCGACGCGCCGTCACGCGGTGATTTTTCTCGCCTTTCCCGACGGGACAATCGAAGGGATCCCGAAAATCCCTACATCTTGCGGGGATACCGTCCCGTTGTGAGAGCAGGTGCGCACGGGGTCGCGCGTGGGTGCTGCGATCCGGCTCCGGCGACAGTCGCGACCGAAATAAACATTTCGAAACCGGCATCGCATGCGGCGGTGGCGTCGCGCGCGCACGCGTGAACGGGCCTTAACCACCAACAATAGGGTCATACACCCACGATTCATCTTTTTGAATGCATTATCCATCGAGTTGCGTAAATAACAGGGTACAACATTTACATACGTCTTCCTACATGCGGCCGGGTTTTTATGGGCATTTTTGAGACGGAAACAGGACACGATCGGTTCGTGTTAAAAGGGTGGTGTCGTCGTTATTACGTAAATGGTTTTTCTTTTATTGAAACAGAAATTTATGTGAATCCAGTCCCAACTTTTTCTACCGCAGTGACAAAAAGTGGATTACCTACTATTATTACGTACCTAATACTAATAACATATTATTGATAAGAGGTCTCGGTTGATCAACGAGTGTTGGGTTTATTATTAATAAATTTTAAGGACAGGCTAGGACTTAATGAATTATTATTTTGAAATATTTTATTGTCAGAAATCTGAAAAACAAAACTTTGTGTCCGCTTGAAAAAATAAACATTGATCTACTAAATTTATCAATAATATATCATGTGTTCATTTAAAAAAGTCATTAAATCGTCTATGAATTTGACATAACATTTTAACATATGTCTGTTGCCAAATTAATAATAATTCGTGTAGTACGTATTGCGGGGATACGAACTTTCAACTTGTAGATGAACCAATAAATCACATGCGTTTTTCAATTCGTTTTCGTCAGTCAAAAAATCATAAGGAGCTTGAATAAGGTGTATATAGTCTAATCTGTAAAAACTATTTCGAAAGTGAACATTGACTTACTATCTTTACTTTGATTATGCAACCAAAAATACATGTCCAGTGTATTGTAAGCCATCAGATAAAGGACAGCTAAACAATAAATACGATTTATTTTACGCCTACATTATTGTTGCATGTTTTCATAGAACACAGATTAAGAGTGCACTTTTACAAAGTTGCACAAGATTTTCCAAGTCTTTCTTCAAAATCTCTTTTCAGTACTTTTTCGAAGGCATTGGGTCATCTATGTACATTTTACCAAGCACAGGATCTAAATAATATATTGCAATCTCGGACGTACGAACTTTATTTCAAAATTTAGGATTTAGGATTTTTGACCTGGAGTGGACCAACGAAATTTTAACATTAGAGTTGGCATACTCATAGCTAATAATTGACTTTAAAAATAAAGAAACCAACTTCAAAATAAAAAACGCAACATGAGTAAGTTAACTAAAAAGCAAACAATAAATATGTATATGTATTTAATGTAATTATTTATTTTGTTCTATTTAATGTACTGTTTACGTAATTAAGAAATTATTGTTTACTAAACTTCCGAACTTTCAAAATGTGAGAATTCGATTTTCAAATTTTAATTTAGAACTTTCAAATTACGAACTTCCAACTTTTGAATTGCAAACTCGGAAATTAAAAAAAAACTCAAAGTTCGGAATTAAAAATTTCAAAATTCAAAATAACACCTATATTCGTATGGTGCGAATTCTCAAATTAATAAATTTAAAATTTGCAATTTCATAAATTCAGGATAGTGTTCATGAATTCAAAATTTGCTAAATCGGCAAATTTTAAATTTAAACGATTCAAATGATTCGAGAGTAAAAGAGTTTTGTAAGTTAGAAACAAAAAAATCGAAACAATGGAAACCAACCAGGATGACCATCAAAAGTCAAAATTATTCCTAATATTAATAGGGCCAAAAGGGTTAAAATCACCAAAAGGATCGAAAGATCGTTAATTCGAGAGTGATGGTCTCATGAATTAGAGGAAGAACGTGCCCATCGCTTAAATTTGACATTACATAATATAACTATACTAATCAAATTATCTTTATCCATACTATAATATTATAAATATTATATCATAAAGTAACTCTGTCTCTCTGTTACGCTTTCACGGTCAAACTGATGGACAGATTTTAATGAAATTTGGTTTGGGCATAGCTTGAACTTCGAGAAAGGACATAGGATAGTTTTTGCTACTTCGCCCCCTTTGTCAGCGACTTCTCCTTCTGTCTGCTACTCCGCTTACTTCTTCTAAGCCATGCAACAGATTTTGATACGGTTTTCACAAATGGAAAGATAGAGATATAATGATAGGTATAGAGATATAGAGACAGAGGTATACAAATACAGGAGGGAATAGAATAATTACCTTATTTTTTGGGCCTAGCAAAGCGCACCGGATACCAGCTAGTTTTTTATAATATATAAAAATTGTACAAGTCACACACAATAAATCAATTCACCGTACTTATAAAAAAAAACACTGAAAACGTTTCATAAACAAAGAAGTTATGCGCGAACATACATAAAATAGTAATTTGTGTACCGAGGCCGTAAAAGTTTTTGGACGCATCTGTTTTTTGTGGCCGAGACGTGAGTCGAGGACACAATTCAGACAAGGCCAAAAAAGCACTTGATGATCACAAAAGGATTCAAAAATTTGGTAATGATTCTTTTTTAGGCGATGATTACCAAAGTGGCATTTGTATGGCCTCTTTAATGGAGCCGTGATATTTTACTTTTTTGTACACATCTATCAAATTTTGACAGATCAGTTCCCAAAAAGTAGTTTGACAGATTTTGTACAAATAATTAGCTTTTTTTAAAAAAGAAACCGACTTCAAAAAGCGAGAAATAACTCAGTACATGTATTATTACATGTGCTACATACTGATCTGTTTGAAATCGGTGCCAAGCCAAAGAGGTTAACAAATTTGTAACCTATTGTCATTATACAAATATATCAACAACGTTATAGCGCATCAAAAATTCAATATCAGGCCGTCAACGACGTCTGCCCCGCACGTGTCTGCCCGTTTGGGATGTTTTGCTCAGAGCGAGCCCCCCACCCACGCTCACGCATTCCGGCGCGCGCGCGGTGGGACTTGCGATGTGACGGGAGCGGACAGCCTATCTATCTACTACCTATTTTTTTGGTTTGTTTCTTTTTTTAAAAAAGCTAATTATTTTACAATTTTAAGTGATGGGTAGACCTAGTAAGGACGCTGCTCGAATGAGGAAACGACGGCTGGTTGAAAATGAAGATGAAAGACGCAAACTATAAAAAATTAAAACCAGAAATACTGAAACAATGATGAATTAATATTACTACCTGAAAAATCTAAGGCAATGATGACTCCCAGACGCAAAGACCTGCATAATTATTGAACGACTACATTCGAGAGTTCATAATAATTATAAAATGTGAGGATTTCGCTCGATTCCCAGTCGATCACCTCATCAGGACCGGACTTGCTGACAATGGGACTACCTCCGGAGTATACCCTTTCAAATAAAAGAAGAATTTTCAAAATCGATCCACAATTGACGAAGCAATCGGTGAACATACATAAAAGAAAAAAATTGAGAATTTCCCTCGATTTCCATGGGATCCCCTCATCAGATCCGGACTTGCTGACAATGGGACTACCTCCGGAGTATAACCTTTAAAATAAAAGAAGAATTTATGAAATCGATCCACAATTGACGAAGAAATCGGTGAACATACATAAAAGGAAAAATTTGAGAATTTCCTTCGATTTCCATGGGATCCCCTCATCAGATCCGGACTTGCTGTCAATGGGACTACCTCCGGAGTATACCCTTTCAAATAAAAGAAGAATTTTTGAAATCGATCTACAATTGACGAAGAAATCGGTGAACATACATAAAAGGAAAAATTTGACAATTTTTCTCGATTTCCATGGGAGCCCTTTATCAGATCCGGACTTGGTAAAAATGGGACTACCTCCGGAGTATACCCTTTCAAATAAAAGAAGAATTTTCGAAATCGATCCACAATTGACGAAGAAATCGGTGAACGAACATAAAAGGAAAAATTTGAGAATTTCCCTCGATTTTCATGGGATCCCCTCATCAGATCCGGACTTGCTGTCAATGGGACTACCTTCGGAGTATACCCTTTCAAATAAAAGAAAAATTTTCAAAATCGATCCACAATTGACGAAGAAATCGCTGAACATACATAAAAGGAAAAATTTGACAATTTTTCTCGATTTCCATGGGAGCCCTCTATCAGATCCGGACTTGGTGACAATGGGACCACCTCTGGAGTATTATACCCTTTAAAAAAAAGAAGAATTTTCAAAATCGGTCCACAATTAACGGAGATATCTGTGAACATACATAAAAGGAAAAAAAAACATACATACAGCCGAACATAGAACCTCCTCCTTTTTTGAAGTCGGTAAAAAAGTAAAACTTTACGGCTCCAAAAGACGTCGTAAAATAACATTTTTCGTAATCATCGCCTAAAAATATACATATAAACAGACGAATTGAGAACCTCCTCCTTTTTTGAAATTTTTTGAAGTCGGTGAAAAAACTGTTTTGGGCGTGTATGTTCCAAATTATGGAGTTCTACAGGGACTGCAAAATTTTCAATGATTTTTGAAAAATTTTAAAATTTCGTTCTAAAATAAAAAAATCAAGAAATCTAGATTTTCAGTAATTTCCGTATATTTTAGCACTCTCTAAATCTAAGTATGCTGCTATTTCTATAACGTACGAGTTTTATTCGATAACATGTTAAAGTTGATTGTAGAACTACAGGAATTATATTGAAAACTCTGTGATTGTTTTACAATTACAATGGATTATAATTATAATTTAAGCCTGGACAGCTTTGTGTAAACACAAAGCTCATAAAATTATGATCACATTCAAACCACTTAATTACTTGCAATATGTGTTTTATGTGGTGACTGTGCTTTACTCTTATCAATGTCAGCAGAAACCAAATTGAGCTGAACCATGCTTTGTTCGCATAGCACCACACCTTCGACTTTGGATACCTGTGCCATTAAAATGGTTCTTCAAACACAGAATTTATACTAATTATCGGTTGTTTGCGCTTTTGGATGCTGTTGTAATTAGTAAAAATAAAAGTAAAAAAAGTAGAATAGAATGTTGATTATCTAAGGATATATGGAAAAAATATTGCAGGTAAATTAAAACCAGATCCTCATTAATTCTCATTTTACATATTAATTACATTTCCAAACCACTAAGAAATTTCTATGAAGCTACAATAATCTGTGAATATTTATAAAGGTCACAAGTCAACAATAAAAGAAAACATTTGGCTTTCAAATTAAACAATTTTCGAAGGATTCAACACCTTTGTCAAATCCAGGCCGGCCCTCTTTGTACCGAAAGGCTTGTCCCTGTTCGTCTCCAAATAGAAATCTCCCGTTTGCGTAGTGTTGAGATCCCCCATCGCTACTTTGACTTTGTCACAGTAGTTGGTCCTGAACTGCCTCCAGCCTCCGCATCTAGTGCCCACAAACTGTTGCGGATTCAGTACAGCTTCGACGAAGTACTCACAACTGCGCAGATGACTACAGATCACTGCAAAATGAACATTAAACACCTTCAAAACTGAGAGATAGTTACCTGGATCGACGACACTCTTAACATCAAGAAGATCGATTTTCGCGCACCCAGGTTGTAAACTTCCGCCGTTCGGGAAGAAATCGATGGTACCACAGGAGGCTTTAAAACCGAAGGTACCACCGTCGGTGTGGATCACGTGGACGACTTTGGCGTCGTTTCTGTTCAGTCTTTCGTTTTCGGGTCTGGCAATGAAGAAGGGACCGGCTGGGTCCAGGGCTATAATGCGGGGGAGTTTGTGGGATGTGAGTTCTTGCACCTTCTTGCCGATGAATCCCGAAACTTGCCCGCCCAAGGAGTGGCCCACGACCAGGATTTTTTCCAAGGGGATGGAGTGGTTCTTGTAGAGATCCACGATGAACTCTCCGATGATTTTACCTGGGAATAACAAGAGGAAATACTCTCAAAACAAGATTTTACTGCACACTCACCCACATCCTTGGTGTTCCACGAAGACACAGTATAACCCTGTTGAGCCGGCTCCGACCAGTCAACCTCCACGACGTAGTACTCTTGCTCCCTGTTCAAAAACGCGTTCTTGAGATCCTCGTACCACTGCCTTTCCCTGCTCTCGGTCCACCCGTGAATAATAAAAACTATATTAACATCGTCGTTCTTCAGCCTATCGGCGTTGGAGTAATTGATTTCCACGTAATCGTGGGCGTTCTTCCTGGTGTACAAGAAGTATCGGACCTTGTCCGGAGTCACGGGTTTCCTGGTGATGTCCCGGATTTCGATGGCGGTGTGTCTGTATATCTTGAAGTAGTCATCTCTGAAGCGTTCATCGATTTGGGCACTTATTCCTGTCACAATTTATTATTGTCAATGTCGTCACGATATTAACAGTAAACTTACCGATGCAACAAAACACGGAAAGCAGCAGCAACGAAGATGTGAATTTTAATTGCATCTTGGGAGATTCTTGTTCGAATGACAGTTCGCGCTGAAATATATAACACCCCACCCGAGAAGAGTTCAGAAGGCCGCCAAGTTTATCAACAGGCTCTTAATGACAATTATTCTAATAATTACACGTGCGAAACAAATTAACGCATCACTTCTGATTTATTAGATATCACAAAATTAAGTTCTTGTTTTATAAAAAATTGTGTATCTATCGAAAAAGCTTATCAAGTATGGTGTTTTTATACCAATGGTGTTCGTGCCTATCCCATGGTTTTCCCTCAATAACAATAAAAATGCACTTAACATTATTCTGACTTGAGTACAGGTTCTCAATAATTGGTTTTTGAAACTTCAATTTCCCGACACGGCCATTCTGACAGATCACACGTCCTCGTGTGATGACTATATAAAATAAAACTTAATAAACCACTCGGCCATTCTGATTATTAGAGGAAACTGACTCTTCACGTGTAATCATTTTTGTATTGTGTATTAGGCTGATTCTATCATTTCCGTCGAGTGAAATGACAAAATTATTATTTCTATCACTCGGAAAGTCACATCACTTCCTTCCAGTGAAAGAAACTTTAATTGACTCGGAAAACAAAATTGACTTTATCACTTCCATCCAGTGATAAAAAAATTATTACTTCTACATATCGTCGGTGAGCTACTAATACCATCTATCTACAAATTGCGAACTTTACAGGAGACACAAAAAACTTACTTAAATGTTTATTTCTTATTTATAAGCAGATTTTTTTTTATTTAACGTTTTCAATTGAAATATGGAATAGCTGATTGATATTCAGTTAAGAAATAGTTAAAAATACATAATTGCATACACTCAGGAGATATTTCTCTTTGGATGAATGTCACATAGTTGGTATTGTTGCACAATAAACATTTTTATTTTCAATATTGTGTTATCAATATGATAAGAAAACGAAACGAAATTGGGTAGTTGATAGATTTTAGAACTTCGTATAATTTCATAAAACATTTTTTTAAATACATTTTCAAATACAATGCAACAGAACATGCAACATAACTTCATAAACATTATAAACAAATTTAAATGCTAAAGTGGAGAACATGAGAAAAAAAAACTATCCAAGAAAGCATATTAATGCGGGATAGTATCGTAAAAAGCATGACAATCAGATGTTAATACGCTTTTTAAACTCTGCAAATGCTTGAACTTCTTTTCTGAAACGGGTAACTTGTTTGCATTGAGCCTTGGGTAATTTGTTATAGGGGCAACTATTTTCGCTCGTATTGGCAATGATGACCATTCACCATCTTCAAACGAAGTTTTTACTTCAAGCATACCGTTAGAAGTATATTTTATTTGTTTTAGATCAGTTACTGTCGGATCGTCCACTTTTTTACCCGGTCTGATTGATGAATATCGCAGAAATTCACTTTTAGAAAAATCTTTGAAGAAAGTATGATCAACCATTAACGATTCATAGGGCTTTGGCTTTCTTCGTGCTTCTAGTGTTGCTTTTAGGTAATCACTGGGTAACTGAATGATTCGGTTCTTCAATTTTCTCTCTACACAACTATGAACGGAGTCACACTCCATCTGAGTATGACCCCGTTCTAAGAACTTTTGTGTTATTGTTACGTCATGTAATATCGAAAAATTTAACAACGCATTTGACATAACGCAGTTCCGATTCTGGTACGTGCATCCGTCGGAAAATATTACAATTGGTAATTTTCTTTGTAAGCAGTGACGTTCTAAGTAGTCTAACAAGCAAGAAACGAAGGTTGAGGCACACAATGAAGAATCAATTTCAGTGAACCAGTAGCACGTTGCGTCGCTGGTGCCACAATCAAAGATGGTAAAATTATGGCAGCAAAGTTTCGTTTTAAAATAAAGATTGCTGGCATTAAGGTAAGGTGCAACCTTCACTGCCTGCAAATCCATTGTGAGCAGAATAAGTTCGTTATTCTGGGCTTTTTGTTTGTCTCTATCTTTTTCGTCTCTTGCTTGATCCTTGTTCAAAATGTGTTTTTTCCAAACACTTTCTTCTACATTTTGGACTTTATGTTCGCAACATAGATCACACAAATCTTTTTTTTGGGGCGAAATAGCGCCAAGTTCTCTTGATGAAACTTTCTTTCGAATATTTTTCTGCATGAAATAGACAATCCTTTCTCCGTACAATAATTCTTGTAAATTTCATAAAGATTTGATAATTATTTTATTTCCTCATCCAAAAAAAGCTTTGTGGAACTGATCAAAAAATTCTTTTAAAGGATTATCATAAAATAAAGATTTTCGAACACTATAGCTATTTTCTCTGCGTGACTGGTTCAGATTTTCTTTTCCGGTATGCATTGCCAGCACTGAATTCTTAACCCAACTCTGGACTGTGAAAGGTTTTAGAGCAAGTGTATTTAGAAACATTTCTCTGCATACAGTCCAGGTGTTCTCACCATTATTTAGGGTATATACGAAGGTTCCAAGTCTCCTAGAGTTTTCACCGCTACTTTTTGTACACCTTTTAGTGACAATTCGAGAAACATGAGATGAAACAAATACTTTTCTTTGATCCCACGTCATGTTTTTCCAAAATTCTGCGAATATTTTGTTTCTTGTATCCTGAAAATTTGCTGCAAAATCTGATCTTTGATGTTTCACATTTTTTTGACGCACAACGTGGTCCAAGTTTCCTGGCACTTCTCATTGTATTATGTTTCACTTTTCCTTCTCTTGAGCGAGTGTAACCTAAATACGCCTGTCCTGTCATTCTCATCTTCTTTGCTCTATTTTTTTTCCACTTTTCTGGATTACCATTCTTACATCTTTTTCGGCCTTCGTTCATATTTCCATATTCGTTTTCGGTCTCAGTAACGTACTCACTTTCAGAAGAAGAATCAGACTTAGGAATGTCAGTTTCGGAAATATAATCTGCATCATCTTTATCAGTTTCTTTAGATGTACCGGCTTCACATTTGTTTTGAACAGCAAAATTATCGATGCTTGATAATATGTTATGTTGTCTGACGTTTTCTTCTTTGTTAATCATATCGTATTCATTAGAAAGTGAAATGAGGCAGTGACTCACATTATCACAGTCAATGTTTGTATCATTGACATTAAGGCCCTCATTTGAAAATGAAGTGAAGGAACGACTAATATCACAGTCTTTCGTAGTCTCATTTGGTTCTTTATTACTATTGACATCAAGTCTATCACAGTTGAGAAATTTAAGTTCCTGTGTATGATTGAAGTCAAAAATGATGGGCACAGATTCTATATTCAGTGAGTCTAAATCTATCAGTTGATGTTGATGTTGATGAACAACTACTCCAGCTTCTGGTCCATTCACTATTTCAGTTTCAGTAACGTTGTTGTCGACTTCGAGTTTTTTTTCATTGTTATGTACTTGTGCAGCTAATTCTAATATTTTCTCTGTTCTATTAGACATTATTTATAATTCTGCAATCAAAGAAACTAAATTACACATTACGGAAAATCAAAAATCGAGATTTTAATTGTTACTTCTTAATTATGTACTTTTTTTTTTTAAATCTAATAACATCTTTCTTCACGCAACAAAACAGAAGTTGCCCGAACTGTTTAAAACCAATATCACCTATCTTAACGACAATTAATTTAACTGCTTTTTGCAGTGATTACATTAGATAGCATCTCAAAAACTAATGCTAATGTGCATATTTTAACCCCCAGACCAGACCAAATAAGCCCAGGGAGTCATTTTGTTGGTACCTACCTTAGCAGAAACACCCACAGTCAAATTTTACACAGTAACTGCCACTACGGTTTCAAATAGGAGATATTGCCATGCGCAGTATAAAGCAGTTTGAAATAGGAGGTATTAGAATACAAAGATTATGTACATTGCTGATTTTTTTAGCATTTCGGCGCTATTTCTATTCGACCCGCAAGAAAATTTTACAGGTTATGGTGTATTAGTCTCATTTTCGTTAAAAATGCAGATAGGAGGTATTAGTAGCTCACCGACGATATATTGTTATCTAATAGAAATAGAGATTAAAAAAGTTGGTCAGTTTTGTGGAAAATAGGTTGAAAATTAGTTTTGTTACCATTGGGTGAAATACCTGGCAGGTGCTTTTGAATTAGGAAAAGCCACTAAAAAGTAATGAACTTTGAAAACAAATACAGGGTGTCCCAACTAAACTTTGTACCCTCCAACAATTCCAATTTCGAAAGACAGGTCAATTTTGTTATCAAAAGGGACCAAATTGTACCAAACTTTCAAGTCTTAGATCTCACCCTTTTAGCCAAGGGAGCCACCCCCTTAAAAATTTAAATGACATGGGGGTCATGTGATAAATCATTTTAAAGCTTATTTAATTCTCTATTTAGACCTACTTTTATCGTTTCGTTTCTTAAAAAAAAAACACGAATTTGTTATTTTCCAAATCAAGATAATTTTATGTATACAAAGATATTATTCGTTTGTTAAATTGTTTATGAAAAGAACAATAACTAAAATAAACATGTTTATATGGAAACTTTCTTTGCAATCAATGTAAATAAAAACAAAAGCTCTAAAAGAGGCCGTAAAATCACATTTTTCGTTATCATTGTCTAAAATACATAGTAATTTGTGTACCTCGAGGTGTACCTAGAAAAAGTTAGCTTTTTTGGACGCAACTGCTGTTTGTGGCCGAGGCATGAGCCGAGGACACAGTGCAGATAAGGCCAAAAAAGCATTTTTAGCCGAGGTGCACACGAAGTTTTTTACGCGATAATCACAAAAGAATTCAAAAATTTGATAATATTTTTTTTTAGGCGATGATGATTACCAAAAAGGTGTTTGTATTGCCTTTTTTTTGGAGCCGTAAAGTTTTACTTTTAGTGTAGTGTAGTTAGTTTAGTGTAGTGTAAACTAAAGATGTGGGTAAGGTTTTCTTTTGTAGTGAAGGAAAGATCTACAATAAATTTCAGGGGAGATCATCGCAAAATTCATCTTAGGCCTCCACAAAAACTACTCCATTCCCTTGGAAAAATTCCTCCTCCTGGTGGGTCATTCTCTGGGCGGCCAAGTTTCAGGCTTCATCGGCAAAACTACCACGAATAATGACCCAATACCCAGCTCGTCCCCTCTTCAGTACCAGACCAGACGAAGAAATATTGAATAAAACCGACGCGGAAGTCGTCCACGTGATTCACACCGACGGTGGTACTTTCGGCTTCATATCCTCTTGCGGAACCATTGATTTCTTCCCGAATGGTTATAGCTCCCAACCTGGTTGTGCCAGGATCGACCTTGATATCAAGAGTGTTACCGAACCAGGTGAGTGGTACCACTTTTAGCGATGAAATTTCCACGTAATTTGTAGTAACATGTAACCATTGAAGCCGAACTAAAGAAACTGGGGAATTTTATTTGGAAACTGCTAAGGATAAGCCGTTTGGGAGAAGGAGCTCTGAGATTTTAGGAAAGGAAAGGTGTTAAAGTCTCCTGTGGTACCATCGACTTCTTCCCGAACGGCGGAAGTTTCCAACCTGGGTGCGCCAAAATCGATGTTCTTGATGTTAAGAGTGTCGTCGATCCAGGTAACTATCTCTCAGTTTTGAAGGTGTTTAATGTTCATTTTGCAGTGATCTGTAATCATCTACGCAGTTGTGAGTACTTCGTCGAAGCTGTGCTGAATCCGCAAGAGTTTGTGGGCACCAGATGCGGAGGCTGGACGCAGTTCAGGACCAACTACTGTGACAAAGTCGAAGTAGCGATGGGGGATCTCAACACTAGGCAAACGGGAGATTTCTATTTGGAGGACCGGCCTGGATTTGACAAAAGTGTTGAATCCTTCGAAAATTGTTTAATTTCGAAGTCAAATGTTTTCTTTAATTTGATTGTTGATTTGTGACCTTTATAAATATTCACAGATTATTGGAGCTTCATAGATAATTTCTTAGTGGTTTGGAAATGTAATTAGTATGTAAAATGAGAATTAATGAAGATGTGGTTGTAATTTACCTGCATGCATATCTTTTTCATGTAGACGATCAACATTCTATTTGTTTAGAATAGTTTATTGTTATTAATTCACGAGAATCACGTGTAAGAATCATTTAAAATCCCCAACATAAAATTGGTCCTTCGAGCCGGCTGTCCACTAGTACAAGGTGAAATCAGAATTTGTGTTCGGAGAAGAAACAAACACCCAACTCATTCCATAGCGTTGGAACGGCAGCCTTCAGTGTGTTATTTCTATCATTCATCAAGTGTCGCAACTATCAGTCGAACATCGTTGTAGCCACAAAAGCAGTTAGGTTGTGGTTAGGGGTTTCAACTGGTCATTCCCGGAACCAACCGTCATCGTCAGTACCGTGGAGGGAGTATACTGCCACCACGGTCAGTACCAACCATGGATCAATTAATTTACATTAATTGATCCATGGTTGGTAATTTACATTCGGTTTGTTGATTACTGCTGTTAGTCATTTTTATCAAAATTTTGTATAGTCTTTAAACATGATTCAACCCGAGGGGCTGTTAACTATGGAATTAGTTGTACATCTTGCGCGAATTAATTCCGAGTACTATCGGAATTAGTTTGGAATTACATGGAATTATTTCAAGTACTCAAAATGATGGAAGTACTCGTGATTACAGGAAGTACTCATGAATTACTGGAATTACCGGAATTATCCTGGAATCACTGGAATTACCTTCAAATAATACGGAATTATTCTGGAATTACTCGAATTACATCCAAATTTTATTACTACTAGTGGTCTCACAGTGGTCAAAATTCGATCGTAATTAATTAAATTTGTAAGCCTGAACGTTATTGGGGTTCTTTTTTCAAATAGTAGAGACATCTATAATCATTGCATATATTTTTTTTAATTTTGTTTTATTACGTCAGCTGTGACCGTGTCTAAATACGTCATTAACGTGTGTTGTTTGCCCTAATTCCCTGCAATACATACATTATGAAAAAGGAACATTTGAAATCTCACAAAATTCACAACTCGTAACTCATTCAGTGCTTTGTGCGACTGTTTGACCACAGACTATTTATTATTTAATGTACTTTATGTATTTATAACACATATTACATTATACACGGGTTCGCAAAATTAGCGTATTCCGAGTTCGGAACGTTGTAGCGCATCACAGAAGTAAGAAGAAAATTAATAAAAATTATATAGGAGCCCCCTTACCAAAATATATAGGACTCAAGATCTAAACTTTGAATCGTGTTTTCTTCAAATAAAAGCAATAAATGTTAGCGTTTATTTCTACTTTGGTTAGGCTACTCATATAAAATAATAATTCAAGCACTATGACCCACCTTCCGCCGCGACCTCACACTTGCGCAGTCAATTACAGCAAATGTTCAAAGTGTTCTCCCCCAGCTTCAATGCAGCTGTTAACTCTCGGTTTCACATTTTCAAATGCATTTTCCAACATCTGATAGTACAACTATATACAATACCGTGTTTTTGAGATACGAGAATATGAAATAATCTAGAACTGTCAGGTCCGGCGGAAATTGAATGACTCGATCATCATAAAACTCGTGAATTCGGTCCATTGTTTCCCTTGTCCTGTAAGCTGGTGCATTATTCTGCTGAAAGTACCCATGTAGAGGTTCGCCATCATGAAGGTTTTGGAAAAAAGGTTCGAATAAATTATTGCGATATCTCTCGGCTTTTACCGTTCCTTCAAAAAAAAAAAAAAACAGATCCAACTATACGTCTTCGAGAGACCGCCAGCCAAGCACCAATTTTCTGCGGATAGAGGGGCGTTTGGACGAATTCATGGGGATTAATTGAGGACCAAATTCGCATATTTTATTTATTTACAATATACTATTTGTGCAAGAAAGTCTCGTGGAAACAACTCTTGCACGACGGTAATTTTATAGGGATGAAGATTTAAATCTTGTTTTAATATTTTTTGACAAGTTCCATATGAGAGGTCCATCGCTTGTGCTAACCTGAGGAGAGGTTTCTTGAGAGACTCTTTCATTACTGCTGAAACATCTGCCACAATCTCAGGAGTTCTTTTTTTGGGCGCTCCGCTACCCGCTTTTCGACCAACAGTCCCAACATAACGAAATCTTGCCACGCATTTATAAATTTATTAGACTAATTTTTGATAATCTGCTGGACAATTGATGGGGTAGGCATTTATAAAATCATTAACACAGCGTTCTATAGAATAATTCCATTCACCATTCTGTCGTCGTTTTTTTGAAGTCACTTTTTTAACCGACTTCAAAAAAGGAGGAGGTTATCAATTCGGTTGTATTTTTTTTTTTTTTTAATACTTAATACTTCGTAATTACAAACTGGGAATTGAATTAAGTGCTTCATCTTTTGTTGGAATTACCGGAATTACCTTCTGATTACTGGAATTAGTTACTTTTTGTGGGAATTATTTCCTGATTATTGGAATTACTTACGAATTACTGCGATTACCACGATTACATGCAAATTAATTCCTCGAATCGGAATTACCGGAATTATTCGTGATTACCTTGAATTAATTCCATGTGGAATTAGTTGTACAATTTTTTTCCAAGTTAACAGCCCCTCGATTCAACCCGACGAGAATGCATTGGTGAAGTTAAAGAATAAACGTGGCGGGTTAAAATCAGGTGTAAGAGGAACATCCAGTTAGTGAGCTTTCATTGCGTTAGTTAGAGCTTTGGCTAAATCAAGTTTTGAGGACTTATATTTTTCAAGGCTCAGAATCTATTTCATCTATTCTTCAATTAGGTCATCTAACACTAATCAGGGTTAGTCAACAGGAATTAGAATTTCACGATATCAAAGGTAATAAGAATAGTTCAAAGAATAAATTGACTAGTTTAAATCCATTTATTGATTCAACAGATCTCATTAAGGTTGGAGGTAGATTACAACAATCACAGCTTACTTATGACCAAAAACATCCTACAGGGTGTCTCAAAATTAAGGCATTTCGAGTTCATAGTGTTATAGTGTGTACCCCTTGGAGTAAGAAAAAATTACAAAACATTTTTTTAAATTACCCTCTACAAGATATTCGCCTTTTAACATTGTTCAATACGGTTACATTGAGCAAACTTCATTTAGCACCTTTTCAAACCTGAGTTGGATAGCATTGCTAAGATATGCTATATTGGGTTTTCATTAGTAATTTAGAAGGAAATAATCTCAATAAAATTTTAATTAATGAAACTAACCAAAGTAAGTACTTAATTTCTTCCTCGAATTTCCGCCCTTCTGATGGCATGTTGTGTTGCTCTCTCCAACATTATTTCGTCGTCGATCATTACGTTCACAGCAAAAATACGATTTGACAAATCGTGAGGATCTTCTGGAGGCGTCTCATAAACCCTATCTGTCACATACCCCCAAATGACCATCGCGACCTATCCACTTAATTTTCGTCCGAACATTCCCCCACCGTTTGCTCCCCATGTGAGTGGCAGATCTTCAATGAGTGTCTAGAAATCCTCAGTTAGAAGACATTGGAAGTTTCTGCCATTGAACCCATTTGGCATAATGTGAGGTCCTATTAAATGAGTTCCCAAAATTCCTGTCCACACGTTAAATACATAATGGACTTGGTGTGTCCTATTGTAGATGAGGTGTGGATTTTCCAGGGCCCAGTAATGCAAGTTATTATAAAAAAAAACATTTTTGTTTCTCAAATTCTTTTTTAACAATTTTTCTCTTACTTCTTGGTGGTATAAATCTCGCCAAAAAAAAATTGTTCGCGAATGTGTTCGATGCCATACAGTCAATCCAAAACCAATTGTACCATTTTAATGGGTAATTTGCCTGAGAGGCGTGTCGGTCCAATGCCTCCTTTCAGCATAACTATTGTTGATTATGCTGACCGGTTTATTTTTAAAGATCACAAGGGAAGGGGTGCCAAAAATTATAAAGCGTACGTGTCATTGTTTGTCATATCAGCATTGAGAAGGTTTGTCTCTAGACGTGGTAAACCTAATCACATTTATAGCGATAATGGAACATATCTTGTCAATGCTAACACTGAAATCAGGGAATTATATATGTTTTTGAAATCAAATGAGACTACTGAATTCCCGACCTTTAACTTCACCATCCACCGACCCCTCCTGTATTTTCACTAATTACAACAGCACCCAAACACACAAGAAGAACTGAGGTGGAACCATTTTAATGGCACAGCTATGTAAAGACGAAGGTGTGGTGCTATGCGAACAAAGTATGGTTCAGCTCAATTTGGTTTCTGCTGACATTCACAAGAATAAAGCACAAAGTCATAACATAAAACACATATTGCAAGTAAGTAAGTGGTTTGAATGTGATCATAATTTTATGAGGTTTGTGTTTACACAAAGCTGTCCAGGCTTAAATTATACGGTCCATTGTAATTGTAAAACAATATTTCAATATAATTCCTGCAGTTTTACAATCAAATTTAACATGTTATCGAAATAAAACTCGTACGTTTGAGATACCACCATACTTAGATTTAGAGAGTGCTAAAATACACAATTACCCAAAATATTGATTTCTTGACCTTTTTATTTTAGAACAAAATTTTAAAAATCGTAGAAAATTCTGCAGTCCCCTTTTTTCTTTGGAGCCGTAAAGTTTTACTTTTTTTGTACACATTTCTACCGAACTGCAGGAATTTTATTGAAAACTCTGTCATTGTTTTACACTTACAATGGACCATATAATTTAAGCGAGGACAGCTATGTGTAAACACAAACCTCATAAAATTATGATCACATTACTTACTTGCAATTTGTGTTTTATGTGGTGAATTTATACTAATTATCGGTTGTCTGCGCTTTTGGATGCTGTTGTAATTAGTAAAAATAAAAGTAAGAAAAGTAGAATAGAATTCTCATTTTACATATTAATTACATTTCCAAAACACTAAGAAATTTCTATGAAGCTACAATAATCTGTGAATATTTATAAAGGTCACAAATACATTTGGCTTTCAAATTAAACAATTCTCGAAAGACCCAACACCTTTCTCAAATCCAGGCCGGTCCTCTTTGTACCGAAAGGCTTGTCCTTGTTCGTCTCCAAATAGAAATCTCCCGTTTGCGTAGTGCTGAGATCCCCCATCGATACTTTGACCTTGTCACAGTGGTTGGTCCTGAACTGCCTCCAGCCTCCGCATCTGGTACCCACAAACTCTTGCGGATTCAGCACAGCTTCGACGAAGTACTCAAAACTGCGGTGATGATTACAGACGACTGCAAAATGAACATTAAACACCTTCAAAACTGAGAGATAGTTACCTGGATCGACGACACTCTTAACATCAAGAAGATTTATTTTGGCACACCCAGGTTGGAAACTTCCGCCGTTCGGGTAGAAATCGATGGTACCACAGGAGGCTTTAAAACCGAAGGTACCACCGTCGGTGTGGATCACGTGGACGACTTTGGCGTCGTTTCTGTTGAGTCTTTCGTTTTCCGGTCTGGCAATGAAGAAGGGACCGGCTGGATCCAGGGCTACAATGCGGGGGAGTGTGTGGGATGTGAGTTCTTGCACCTTCTTGCCGATGAAGCCCGAGATTTGCCCGCCCAAGGAGTAGCCCACGAACAGGAATTTTTCCAAAGGAATGTAGTGGTTCTTGTAGAGATCCACGATGAACTCTCCGATGATTTTACCTGGGAATAACAAGAGAAAATCGTCTAAAAACAAGATTTTACTGCACACTCACCCACATCCTTGCTGTTCCACGAAGACACAGTATAACTCTGGTGAGCCGGTTCCGACCAGTCAACCTCCACGACGTAGTACTCCTGCTCCCTGTTCAAAAACGCGTTCTTCAGATCCTCGTACCACTGACTTTCCCTGCCCTCGACCCATCCGTGAATAATAAAAACGATATTAACATCGTCGTTCTTCAGCCTATCGGCGTTGGAATAATTGATTTCCACGTAATCGTGGGCGTTGTTCTTAGTGTACAAGAAGTATCGGACCTTGTCCGGAGTCACGGGCTCCCTGGCGATGTCCCGGATTTCGATGGCGGTGTGTCTGTATATTTTGAAGTAATCATCTCTGAAGCGTTCGTCGATTTGGACACTTATCCCTGTCACAATTTATTATTGTCGTCACGAAGTTAACACTAAACTTACCGATGCAACAAAACACGGAAAGCAGCAGCAATGAAGATGTGAATTTGAGTTGCATCTTGGAAGATTCTCGTTCGAATGAGAGTTCGCTCTGAAATATATAAAACCCCACCCGAGAAGTGTTCAGAAGGCTGCCAAGTTTATCAATAGGCTCTTAATGACAATTATTCTAATAATTCCACGTGCGAAACAAATTAACGCATCACTTCTGATTTATTCGATATCACAAAATTAAGTTCTTGTTTTATAAAAAATTGTGTATCTATCGAAAAAGCTTATCAAGTATGGTGTTTTTATACCAATGGTGTTCGTGCCCATCCCATGGTTTTCCCTCAATAACAATAAAAATTCACTTAACATTATTCTGACTTGAGTACAGGTTCTTAATAATTGGTTTTTGAAACTTCTTTCGCGTTACTTCTATATGTCGGAGATTGACCCTCCCCCTCCATGCTGGCCCACCACGCACTTTATTCATAACAATAACAACAAAATTGAGAGGCACTGCGAAACAGGTGATCCCGGGTGCGCTTCCCTCGTGACCCTGCTCGTACCTGACTGTCCGTTGCGTCACGTGATCTTCCCAGCACTTTCCCCGATTTCACCCAAGTTTAGTGTATGCAACCAACTTGGAGTTTTACAATTTCCCGACACGGCCAGTCTGACAGATCACACGTCCTCGTGTGATGACTATATAAAATAAAACTTAATAAACCACTCGACCATTCTGATTATTAGAGGAAACTGACTCTTCACGTGTAATTATTTTTGTATTATTATTATTTTTATCACTCGGAAAGTAATATTGACTTCATCACTTCCATCCAGTGATAAAAAAATTATTACTTTGACATAATATTATATTGTTATCTAGTAGAAATAGAGATTAAAAAAGTAGGTCAGTTTTGTGGAAAATAGGTTGAAAAATCATTTTTGTTACCATTGGTTGAAATACCTGGCAGGTGCTTTTGAATTAGAAAAAGCCACTAAAAAGTAATGAACTTAGAATCATCATCATCATCAATTAAACATTTTTACTCAATAACACATCCGATTAGGAACATACGTAGAAGTCAAAACATGAAAATCTAACATCGATGTTTGTATCTATGCGCAACAAAGAGCAATTATAATTTTCTGAAGAAGTTGGAAAAATTCCAAGGTGTTCTGCATCTAGTCAAATAATGTATACAAAAATATTATTCGTTTGTTATAAATTGTTTATGAAAAGAACAATAATCATGTTTATTTCATACTTGTATCTAAAGTGACATTTTTCGGATTATTTTTGATACCAAAAGTGGAACATTAACGTCCTAGTACTTTAAAGAAAAATTTTAAAGTCCTAGTACTTTAAAATTATACGTCAATCATTTCTTACATTGTTCCCGACATTTTTGTGGCATCAAATTGTTGTTCACGTGATCTGCTTCATCTACAATGTCTTGAGGGACCTCAATTTTCTCCATTTTAAACGGAATAATCGCATAAAATATCCAAAACCATTCACCGTGACCCAGTTTTTTCGTTGTCATTTTTGACAAACGTTTGTTACTATGGGAATGTTGGTTCCCGCATATTTAATTATTACGAATAATTTGTGCGAGATAAACACACAACATTTCATTTATTTTGACTTAGTTCATTAAACTTGCAGTATGAAATAAAACGTTGTATTTACCTCGAACGAAGAAGTGTTTTTAAAGGTACTCACAAGTAATTCCAGCCTCGGCTAGGCGCCTCGGCCGTAAACAACTTGCTCGTACTTTAAACTTCACTTCTCGTTCTAGATAAATAATATACTATTATATGGAAACTTTCTTTGCAATCAATGTAAATAAAAACAAAAACTTCCATGGTTTAAAAAACTGTAATTTACACTAAAGAAGTTGTTACTGGAGGCAATCATCTTAACCTTAATGGATGCATACTTCGTCTATAATAAATTTAACATATCCTCAAATTGGTGGACAGCAAAGTTAGACAAAGGTCCTGAAATCTACTAACGGTTTTCTTGTCAAAAATCTTACAGCGAAATTGTCGAAATTGTCATCAGTACTGTTTAATGTCTAACAAAACTATTAAACAAAAAGACATAATAATTAAATAAGAAAATAGTGAAATGAAAAAGTCTTGAAATAGTAAGACAGACGGGAAGTGTCTTCTCGATCGTTCGTTCGTTGGATTACTCCAGAGCGATCTCGGTCGTATGCGTTAGCAATGAAATCATCTCGAGTTTCTTCCAGAACGTGACTTATAATAAAGGAGCTTAACGTATTCACGGTAAAGATCCAAGTTGGGAATTTTCAACTAACGACGTTAGTGCTTAGTTGAGTTTGCATGTAGGGATGCGTGAATGTTAGTTAATTTTGACGTTGGGGGAAAAATAAATTACCAAAGTGCGCGCATGCATTTTGGCAACCTCTAGAGCAAAATGACAGCAGTATGAACGGGACATTTGGCAGTTAATGCTTAGTGGATAGTTCTTAGTGGTTACTTGAGCATAAACTAGACTTAAGAGATAATTGAATGAAGAGTCAAAAAAGTCAGGACTCAAAAGGATCCAATATATTAATAGGGCCAAAAGGGTTAAAATCACCGAAAGGATCTAAAGAGATAAAAAATGTAAAGTAATCATATTGATCAAAAGTCAGAAAGTCAATAAAAACAAACTCGATATTCGAAGATTCGAGATTCGAGATTGGATTCGAGATTAGGGATTAGAGATTCTATTACTGCGCATCCAAATTCGAATTCTACATTATACATTGCAGATATCAAATTCCAGATTCGAAATTTGAGATTCGAGGTTCGAGATTAGAGATTTGAGATTCCAAATTCAAGATTTAATATTCGAAAATTCAAGATTCGATATTCGAGATTCGAGATTCGAGATTCAACATTCAAGATTATGTACTTATTCCCAAATTCCAGATTCTCAATTCTCGTTTCTACAGGGTAGAGAATAGAGAATACAAAATAGCGAGTAGAGGATAGAGAAAAACATTCGTTATTATTATATTCCCAAATTCAAATTTAACTAATGATATTGATAAACACCGTTCTCATCGACTAATTCGTAAGCTACTGGCAAAGGAAACAGAGGAAGAACGTGCTCATTGGTTTGGTCAAATTCGCAACTGTATTTTTTGGACCTAGCAACGCGCGCCGAGTACCAGCTAGTTCTTTATAAAATATAAAAATTGTACAAGTCACACAATAATCAATTCACCGTACTTATGGGAAAAAAACACTGAAAACGTTTCATAAACAAAGAAGTTATGCCCGGACATACATAAAATAGTAATTTGTGTACCGCGGTCGTAATAATAGTTATTAACGTCATGAGGCCGATAAGTGGCAAATAATAGACAAGATTGATTGTAAAGTCGAGGCGGAGCCGACTTTATAATCAATCGGGTCTGTTATTTGCGTATCGGCCGAATATCGTTCAGTTCTTTTCATAATACCGTCGGCAACACCGACAAAAAACCGAATTGTTTAGCATTATTTTTAGACAATTCATAAATCAATTTTCGAAGTGTTGCTATAGAAGCAATGATCAAAAACCTCCTGCTGTACTGTTAATTTATATAACAGCGGTGACTGTTATGAGTGAGTTTTCACTCAAGCAGACAGTTTTGACATAATGCAATAACAGGTAGGTATTATGAAAAAGCTTTTTTGGGCGCATCTGTTGTTTGTGGGCGAGGGCACAATTCAGATAAAGAAATTATTCTTACACGTGGTGCGCGTGAATTAATAACAATAAACTATTCTAAACAAATAGAATATTGATCGTCTAAGGTTATATGGAAAAAACATTGCAGGTAAATTAAAACCAGATCCTCATTAATTCTCATTTTACATATTAGTTACATTTCCAAAACACTAAGAAATTTCTATGAAGCTACAATAATCTGTGAATATTTATAAAGGTCACAAATACATTTGGCTAAAAAATTTTCGAAGGACCCAACACCTTTCTCAAATCCAGGCCGGTCCTCTTTGTACCGAAAGGCTTGTCCCTGTTCGTCTCCAAATAGAAATCTCCCGTTTGCGTAGTGCTGAGATCCCCCATCGCTACTTTGACCTTGTCACAGTGGTTGGTCCTGAAATGCCTCCAGCCTCCGCATCTGGTGCCTACAAACTCTTGCGGATTCAGCACAGCTTCGACGAAGTACTCAAAACTGCGGTGATGATTACAGACGACTACAAAATCAACATTAAACACCTTCAAAACTGAGAGATAGTTACCTGGATCGACGACACTCTTAACATCAAGAAGATCGATTTTGGCGCACCCAGGTTGGAAACTTCCGCCGTTCGGGTAGAAATCGATGGTACCACAGGAGGCTTTAAAACCGAAGGTACCACCGTCGGTGTGGATCACGTGGACGACTTTGGCGTCGTTTCTGTTGAGTCTTTCGTTTTCCGGTCTGGCAGTGAAGAAGGGACCGGCTGGGTCCAGGGCTACAATGCGGGGGAGTTTGTGGGATGTGAGTTCTTGCACCTTCTTGCCGATGAAGCCCGAGATTTGCCCGCCCAAGGAGTGGCCCACGACCAGGAATTTTTCCAAGGGGATGGAATGTTTCTTGTAGAGGTCCACGATGAACTCTCCGATGATTTTACCTGGGAATAGCAAGAGGAAGTCGTCTAAAAACAAGATTTTACTGCACACTCACCCACATCCTTGGTGTTCCACGAAGACACAGTATAACTCTGGTGAGCCGGCTCCGACCAGTCAACCTCCACGACGTAGTACTCCTGCTCCCTGTTCAAAAACGCGTTCTTCAGATCCTCGTACCACTGCCTTTCTCTACTCTCGGTCCACCCGTGAATAATAAAAACGATATTAACATGGTCTTTCTTCAGCCTATCGGCGTTGGAATAATTGATTTCCACGTAATCGTGGGCGTTGTTCCGGGTGTACAAGAAGTATCGGACCTTGTCCGGAGTCACGGGCTCCCTGGTGATGTCCCGGATTTCGATGGCGGTGTGTCTGTATATTTTGAAGTAGTCGTCTCTGAAGCGTTCGTCGATTTGGGCACTTATTCCTGTCACAATTTATTATTGTCGTCGTATATAAAGTGTTGGTTTTATGACACATTTTTTTACATCTGATTTGTCTTACAAATAAATAAAGTTAAAATAGCATCCATTATAAAGAAAGAAGAATATACCAGACCCCCTAAACGCCACAACTGTCTTCTTAATATTCTTAATAAGTGTTGTATTTAAAAAAATAAAAAATTATATTGTAATTGTCGAGGACCGGATTTGCGGAAGGATCAAAATAGAATGCTTCATTATCTTGAATTATATAACAAGTTGCATGTCCCCATCTAAATAACATACCACATTCTTTTTTATGTTTCTTTGAACAAATCAATAACCAGATGGAAAGTATTCAAAAAAAATATCTTGAAAGTTTTTTATTTTTAATTTTTTTATCAACGACCAAACATCTTCATATGTCTGTGGACGGAGAATAAAATTGTCTAATTGTCGTTTTGTTAATTTTAATTCATTGTTTTTCTCGTTTTGATTCACGGGTGATCTAAACCTTCGCAGACTAGGATTATCTTCTATATTTTCAATTACAATTTTAGTATCCTTATTTTTTTTTCTCTTGATATTCTCTTAACTTTATATCCATTTAATATAATGGATAAAGAGTTGGTTCATCTGGTCTTGCATAGATTGATTTTGGTATATGTTTTTGCGCTTTCATTTTATCATTGATTTCTTTTTGATATTTTAATTGTTTCTGTGGTAAATCTTTTGAAGTATCAAAATATTCTATTTCTTTATGATATAGTTTTTCTTCCAGATTATATCGTTTGGTATTTATAGCAGAATCATAAATTTCCTTACCTAGGTCAACAAAATCTGAAACACCTCTCTGGACTTTTGCTCACTAGTGCTTCGAACGGTGGCTTTGGTTTCTTGTACACTTTCAATTGTTCAGATATTGGCTTAATTATTAAACTCCACTTAGATCCTTTGGTGTTTTTTGGGTTTTTATGAGGATTATAATCTCTGAATAATGAATTGGTTTTTAATACTGCATTGAAATATATTTCATACTCATTATCTGTATATTCTGATAAACTAATAAAATCTTCACATAATTTCTTATTAGCAGAAACGTAAAAGCAATCAGCAATTTCATCGCTGTTGTTTCTGAAATCGTCTTCTGTCATTAACTCAAGTTTTTTCCATTGTTTTACTGTAACACCTAAATAAGAGTTATCATCTGAGTCACTTGAGTCACTTGAGTCGTGATTATGGTTAATGGGCTTTTGTAAATATGTATTCATCATTTATTAGAAAAAAATATGAATAATTAGTAAATAATTTTATAAATATCACTTTTATCAGTTTTATCATTATTTTCTTTTGAACAAGCAATAAAGTCAACTAACATATGCTTCTGTTTCATCTAAAGTAACTTTCAATTAATTTAAAATACTTGGTTTTTATTTTAGTGGAAAATGTAACATGTTGTTTTTTATATACAAAGATTTTTTGTTGTTATATTGAACAATTTCTTTAAATTGTGGACCCAAAGACGATGAAATTTGTATTTTAATTTCATCAATATTGGAGAACGTTTGAATACAAATTTTGGTTTATCTTCGGATTCTGGTTTTATTCCCTCAATTATTTTATTATTCGGTATTCCAAATATTTGTTCAAACAACTCTGATTCTGTTGAAGTTATTTCTAATTTTATAGGTGTTATAATAATTGTTTCTTCGGGTGTTAATGAAAAGGAATAATTACGTTCAAAAACTTGTATTTTACCCCAATTGAATAATAAAAAATACTCGCTTTATCTATTAATTTCACAAAGATTTTTTTTAAATCGCTAATTATTGTTGTATCCACTTGTTTTGAATGTAGTAATTTAAAAACATAATTTCCTGATTTTGATTTTTTTTCTGGAATCCTTAAAAATAAAATTCAATGCTAGTTGCGTTTTTCCACTATTTGTTTTACCACAAATTATTATATTTTTGCTGCCTCCTTGTAGTTGATCAGCAAATTCTAATTCTTTATAATACTTAGGTTTCATTTATTTAAATAAATTAATAAAAAAGCGCAAAACATCTCCCGTTTTTGTTGGACTACAATTCTATCTATTCTTCACAGTATAAACCGAGAAATGTTACGAGAATATGGCAGCTCTCGTCACTCCGTAATCTAAAATGGTTCATTGGTTCGTATGGCCAACTCGGAACCTCGCCAATTTTAGATTTTAGGGAGTGACGCATTCCCAACTGCAAAAGCTGCGTATTTGTTTTATATAGTTAATGTTAATGAAGGACGTTTAGTATTAGTGAGATGTAAACGCGCGAAGGAATTCGAACTACTCGTGCCATCTATGATGATTTGTCTGATTTAATAAAGATTTCTTTTAATTTAATTATTACGCGTTATTCATCCGATAAGAATACATGACCGGGTGAACGCCTTCATCTTATCGCAATTCATTTTTATCATGAAATGCTTAATTTAATTCATTAATTAAATTAAATTCAATTATAGTAAAAATATATAACAATTATCGAATTGATATTTACAACAGACAATAGGAAAACGATCCCACGCAATTTATTTTCTATAGCAACAGCAATATTCCAAACGAATATACAAGAAATATATCTGTTCTCAGAAATATAGTTTGATTCATCGCATGGACGAATGGTAACGTTTCGTTCACCTTGGATAAAAAATTTGTCATAGCAAAGATTGTGCAATCCTAATAATTTAGATAATTTAAAAATGCCTAATAATTCAAAACCTGCCCAACAGTTTAAAAAGGTGTCGCAGCAAAACTTGTCCAATAATCCAAAAATGTGTCGCAGTAAAAATTGTGTAATCCAAAAATGTGTTACAGCAAAAATTGTGTAATCCAAAAATGTGGCGCAGCAAAATTTGCCTAATCTACTTAATAATCTACCTAATCTACCAAGTCAACCGATTTTGTCGTATATAAAGTGTTGGTTCTATGACACAGTTTTTTTTTTACCTGTTCTCTCTTATAAAATATTATTATTAAGGAAAAATCGATTAAGAAGACAGCTGTGGCATTTAGGGGGCCTGGTATATTCTTCTTTCTTTATAATGGATGTTATTTTAATTTTATTTATTTGTAAGACAAATCAGACGTAAAAAAATGTGTCATAGAACCAACACTTTATATAGGACGTATTGTCGTCACGAAGTCAACAGTAAACTTACCGATGCAACAAAACACGGAAAGCAGCAGCAATGAAGATGTGAATTTGAGTTGCATCTTGGAAGATTCTCGTTCGAATGACAGTTCGCGCTGAAATGTATAATACCCCACCCGAGGAGAATTCAGCAGGTCGTTAAGTTTGTCAACAGGCGCTCTTAGTGACAATTTAATTGTTATCTAATAGAAATGGAGATTAAAAAAGTACTTCAGTTTTTTGGAAAATAGGTTGAAAAATCAGTTTTGTTACCATTGATGGTTGAAATACCTGGCAGGTGCTTTTGAATTAGAAAAAGCCACTAAAGAGTAATGAAAACAAATATAAATTATTTAAAAATAACACAATAAAGAGGAGGTTTAAAATGTAATCATCAATTAAAAATTTTTACTCAATAACACATCCGATTAGGAACTTACGTAGAAGTCAAAACATGAAAATCTAACATCGATGTTTGAATTTATGTGCAACAAAGAGCAGTTATAATTTTTTTAAAAAGTTGGAAAAATTTCAAGATGTGAATCTCTGCATCTAGTAAATGTATACAAAAATATTATTCGTTATAAATTGTTTATGAAAAGAACAATAACTCAAATAATGATGTTAATATGGAAACTTTCTTTGCAATCAATGTAAATAAAAACAAAAACTTCGATGGTTCGAAAAACTCTAATTTACACTTGAGAAGTTCTTCCTGGAGACAATCATCTTAACCTTAACATTATAACAAATTTAACATATCCTCAAATTGGCGAACAGCAAAGTAAGACAAAGGTCTTGACATCTACCAACACTTTTTTTGTAAAAAAAAATATTACATTAATTATCAGTATTGTTAAATTTCTAACAAAAAGTGATAATAAGTAAATAACAAACTATGTAGTGAAATGAAGATGCCGTGAAATAGTAAGACAGAATTACTCCAGAACGATCTCGATCGTATGCGTTAGCAATGAAATTATCACGAGTTTCACCATTTTACTCTCCAAGTTCCCAGCGGCGCGGCCGGCAGCGGTAAGCGTCGTGGAAACGCCGGTTTACGGTCTGAACCCGCGTATAGGAGTTTCACTTCAATAATCTTATATTTTGATATTTTTAGTCACTTTTCACGAATCGTGATTAATATGGACAAAGAAACCAGAACCACATACTGTTCTTGCAACAACATTTAATGTCTTCATTGTAAGTACCTACATCTTCAAACTCACTTTCAAGGACACCAAATAATAATTAAAATATTTTCGAAGGAGCAGATAACACCTTTCCTAAAATCCCAGAGCTCTTAATCCCAAACGGCTTATCCTTACTAGTTTCCAAATAAAATTCCCCGGTTTCTCTAGTGTGAAGATCCCCCATCGCCACTTTAACCTCGTCACAAAGGTTGGTTCTATACTGCACCCAACCTCCACATTTCGCGTCCAGAAATTCGTCCGGATTTAACAAGGCTTCGATGAAGTACCCCCAACTGCGGTGATGGTCGCATGTTACTACATGTTACGTGGAAATTTCATCGCTAAAAGTGGTACCACTCACCTGGTTCGGCAACACTCTTGATATCAAGCAGGTCGATGCTGGCACAACCAGGTTGGGAGCTACCACCAGTCGGGAAGAAATCGATGGTACCGCAAGAGGATTTGAAGCCGAAAGTACCACCGTCGGTGTGAATCACGTGGACGACTTCCGCGTCGGTTTTATTCAGTCTTTCTTAGTCTGGTCTGGTACTGAAGAGGGGACCAGCTGGGTCTAGGGCTATTATTCGTGGTAGTTTCTTGGAGGTGAGTTTTTGGACCGTTTTGCCGATGAAGCCTGAGATTTGGCCGCCGAGGGAATGACCCACCAGGAGGAAGTTTTCCAAGGGGATGGAGTAGTTTTTGTGGAGGCCTAAGATGAATTTTGCGATGATCTCCCCTGAAATTGATTGTAGATCTTTCCTTCACTACAAAAGAAAACCTTACCCACATCTTTGGTGTTCCACGAAGACACAGTATAAATCTGATTCGCCGGTTCCTTCCAATCAACCTGAACCACATAGTACTCCTCCGGTTTGCCCAAAAATGCATTTTTCAGATCTTCATACCACTCTGCCTCCCTATCTTCGGTCCATCCGTGAATAATAAACACTATCTTTACGTTTTTGGCGCTAAGCTTCTTGGTATTGTTACCATCGATTTCTGTATAGTTAATCGGGTTGTTTCTGGTGAACAAGAAGTACCGCACCTTATCTGGAGTAACGTGTTCGTTGGTGATATTCCTAATCTCGATCGCCGCGTGGTTATAGATTTTGAAAAAGTCCTCCTTCAAACTTTTTTCAATTTCGGCCTTAATTTCTGATTATTTTTATTACTTTATAGTGAAAATAGTGGTAGACTTACTTATGAAGCAAAGCACGGAAATGAGGAACAACAATTTGAGGTGCATTTTTGTAGAACTGCAGGAATTTTATTGAAGACTCTGTCTGTGTTTTAAACTTACAGTGGACCGTATAATTTCAGCCTCTTTGTAAACACAAAGCTCATAAAATTATGATCACATTCAAACCACTTACTTACTTGCAATAATATGTGTTTTATGTGGTGACTTTGTGTTTTATTCTTGTGAATGTCAGAAGAAACCAAATTGAGTTCAACCATACTTTGTTCTCATAGCACCACACCTTCGTCTTTGCATACCTGTGCCATTAAAATGGTTCCACCTCATTTCTTTAAACACAGAATTTATACTAATTATCGGTTGTTTGCGCTTTTGGGTGCTGTTGTAATTAGTAAAAATAAAAGTAAGAAAAGTAGAATAGAATGTTGATCGTCTAAGGTTATAATATGGAAAAAAATATATTGTAGGTAAATTAAAACCAGATCCTCATTAATTCTCATTTTACATATTAATTACATTTCCAAAACACTAAGAAATTTTTATGAAGCTACAATAATCTGTGAATATTTATAAAGGTCACAAATAAATTTGGCTTTCAAATTAAACAATTTTCGAAGGATTCAACACCTTTGTCAAATCCAGGCCGGTCCTTTTTGTGCCGAAAGGCTTGTCCCTGTTCGTCTCCAAATAGAAATCTCCCGTTTGCGTAGTGGTGAGATCCCCCATCGCTACTTTGACCTTGTCACAGTAGTTGGTCCTGAACTGCGTCCAGCCTCCGCATCTGGTGCCCACAAACTCTTGCGGATTGAGCACAGCTTCGACGAAGTACTCGCAACTGCGGTGATGATTACAGATCACTGCAAAATGAACATTAAACACCTTCAAAACTGAGAGATAGTTACCTGGATCGACGACACTCTTAACATCAAGAAGATCGATTTTGGCGCACCCAGGTTGGAAACTTCCGCCGTTCGGGTAGAAATCGATGGTACCACAGGAGGCTTTAAAACCGAAGGTACCACCGTCGGTGTGGATCACGTGGACGACTTTGGCATCGTTTTTGTTCAGTCTTTCGTTTTCCGGTCTGGCAATAAAGAAGGGACCGGCTGGGTCCAGGGCTACAATGCGGGGGAGTCTGTGGGATGTGAGTTCTTGCACCTTCTTGCCGATGAAGCCCGAAATTTGCCCGCCCAAGGAGTGGCCCACGACCAGGAATTTTTCCAAGGGGATGGAGTGGTTCTTGTAAAGATCCACGATGAACTCTCCGATGATTTTACCTGAGAATAACAAGAGGAAATCGTCCAAAACAAGATTTTACTGCACACTCACCCACATCCTTGGTGTTCCACGAAGACACAGTATAACTCTGGTGAGCCGGCTCCGACCAGTCAACCTCCACGACGTAGTACTCCTGCTCCCTGTTCAAAAACGCGTTCTTCAAATCCTCGTACCACTGCCTTTCCCTGCTCTCGATCCACCCGTGAATAATAAAAACGATATTAACATCGTCGTTCTTCAGCCTATCGGCGTTGGAATAATTGATTTCCACGTAATCGTGGGCGTTGTTCCGGGTGTACAAGAAGTATCGGACCTTGTCCGGAGTCACGGGCTCCCTGGTGATGTCCCGGATTTCGATGGCGGTGTGTCTGTATATTTTGAAGTAGTCGTCTCTAAAGCGTTCGTCGATTTGGGCACTTATTCCTGTCACAATTTATTATTGTCGTCACGAAGTTAGCAGTAAACTTACCGATGCAACAAAACACGGAAAGCAGCAGCAATGAAGATGTGAATTTAAATTGCATCTTGGAAGATTCTCGTTCGAATGACCGTTCGCGCTGAAATATATAACACCCCACCCGAGAAGAGTTCAGAAGGTCGTCAAGTTTGTCAACAGGCTCTTAACGACAATTTAATTGTTATCTAATAGAAATGGAGATTAAAAAAGTACTTCAGTTTTGTGGAAAATAGGTTGAAAAATCAGTTTTGTTACCATTGATGGTTGAAATACCTGGCAGGTGCTTTTGAATTAGAAAAAAAGCCACTAAAGAGTAATGAACTTAGAAAGCAAATATAAATTATTTAAAAATAACACAATAAAGAGGTTCAAAATGTCATCATCAATTAAAAATTTTTACTCAATAACACATCCGATTAGGAACTTACATAGAAGTCAAAACATGGAAATCTAACATCGATGTTTGTATTTATGTGCAACAAAGAGCAGTTATAATTTTTTTAAGAAGTTGGAAAAATTCCAAGGTGTTCTGCATCTAGTAAATGTATACAAAAATATTATTCGTTTGTTATAAATTGTTTATGAAAAGAACAATAACTCAAATAATCATGTTTATATGGAAACTTTCTTTGCAATCAATGTAAATAAAAACAAAAACTTCGATGGTTCGAAAAACTGTAATTTACACTTGAAGAAGTTCTTGCTGGAGGCAATCATCTTAACCTTGATGGATGCATATTTCGTCTATAATAAATTTAACATATCCTCAAATTGGTGAACGGCAATCTAAGACAAAGGTCTTGACATCTACCAACACTTTTTGTAAAAAATATTACAGCAAAATTGTCTAAATTGTCATCAGTATTGTTAAGTTTCTAACAAAAGGAGATAATAATTAAGTAACAGAATAGTGAAATGAAGAAGCCGTGAAATAGTAAGACAGACGCTCGTTGAATTACTCCAGTCGTATGCGTTGGAATGAAATCATTACGAGTTTCTTCCAGAACGTGACTTAATAAACGAGCGTAACGTATTCACCATTTTACTCTCCAAGTTCCCAGCGGCGCGGCCGGCAGCGGTAAACATCATGGCAACGCCGGTTTACGGTCTGAGCAAGCGTATAGGAGTTTCACTTCATTAATCTTATATTTTGATATTTTTAGTCACTTTTCACGAATCGTGATTAATATGGACAAAGAAATCAGAACCACATATTGTCCTTGCAACAACATTTAATGTGTTCATTGTAAGTACCTACATCTTCAAATTCACTTTCAAAAACACTAAATAATAATTAAAATATTTTCGAAGGAGCAGATAACACCTTTCCTAAAATTCCAGAGCTCTTCCTCCCAAACGGCTTATCCTTACCAGTTTCCAAATAAAATTCCCCGGTTTCTCTAGTGTGAAGATCTCCCATCGCCACTTCAACCTCGTCACAAAGGTTGGTTCTATACTTCACCCAACTTCCACATTTCGCTCCCAGAAATTCGTCCGGATTTAACACGGCTTCGATGAAGTACCCCCAACTGCGGTGATGGTCGCATGTTACTACAAATTACGTGGAAATTTCATCGCTAAACGTGGTACCACTCACCTGGTTCGGCAACACTCTTGATATCAAGCAGGTCGATCCTGGCACAACCAGGTTGGGAGCTACCACCATTCGGGAAGAAATCGATGGTGCCGCAAGAGGATTTGAAGCCGAAAGTACCACCGTCGGTGTGAATCACGTGGACGACTTCCGCGTCGGTTTTATTCAGTCTTTCTTCGTCTGGTCTGGTACTGAAGAGGGGACCAGCTGGGTCTAGGGCTATTATTCGTGGTAGTTTTTTGGAGGTGAGTTTTTGGACCGTTTTGCCGATGAAGCCTGAGATTTGGCCGCCGAGGGAATGACCCACCAGGAGGAAGTTTTCCAAGGGGATGGAGTAGTTTTTGTGGAGACCTAAGATAAATTTTGCGATGATCTCTCCTGAAATTTATTGTAGATCTTTCCTCCACTACAAAAGAAAACCTTACCCACATCTTTGGTGTTCCACGAAGACACAGTATAAATCTGATTCGCCGGTTCCTTCCAATCAACCTGAACCACATAGTACTCCTCCGGTTTGCCCAAAAATGCATTTTTCAGATCTTCATACCACTCTGCCTCCCTATCTTCGGTCCATCCGTGAATAATAAACACTATCTTTACGTTTTTGGCGCTAAGCTCCTCGGTATTGTTACCGTCGATTTCTGTATAGTTAATCGGGTTCTTTCTGGTGAACAAGAAGTACCGCACCTTATCTGGAGTAACGTGTTCGTTGGTGATATTCCTAATCTCGATCGCCGCGTGCTTATAGATTTTGAAAAAGTCCTCTTTCAAGCGTTCTTCAATTTCGGCCTTGATTTCTGATTACATTTATTATTTCATAGTGAAACTAGTGGTAGACTTACCTATGAAGCAAAGCACGGAAATGAGGAACAACAATTTGAGGTGCATTTTCTTTGTGGGTTTTTTCCTCAATGGCCAAACTATATGCTGTAGTATTTATCTATTACCCCACTACGACGAGAAGAGTTCAGAAGGTCGCCGAGTTTTTTAAGTAGCTTTAATTCCAAATTTAATTATTTATCAGCTATTATGTAATTATCCCACAGAGATTACTATGTTGTGTGTGTTTTTTTTTGGAGGCAGAACCACTGAAAAGATTCCATGAGTAAGAGCGTGGAATTTTCGCATGCAGAATTAAATTTCAAAGCATTGTGGTACCTCGTTTAAATAAATATAAATAACATTAGTGAGTGGGTAATAACAGCAAGCTCAAAATTTTCTCACAGATTTAAAAAGATTCCTTTCTTCGTGTCTATAAATAAATTTTAATAATAATTTCAAGGACACGCATACATGCCTTTTTTTCTGATCTTGAGATAATATTAATTCATTTGAGTCTGAGCACGTATATATCGATTGTCCTAATGAAATAATATTGCCACGAATTGTCAAATGATGGCTTTACACACGTTTGGTAATTAGATTCTGCTGATTGAATATTGACCAATAATATTAGTCGTTAAAACAAATTTTATACAGTATAATTCTGGAGCTGAATGCAAGGGATGAATGTGCAATGAGGGTAATTTCTTCACAAACTATTATAGTTTCAGATTAAGGTTTAATATTTAACGAGGGTATAAACCACACTGTATCAAAAATTACTTACTCATTTATATCTTCTGATGAATGGATATAGTGGAGTTATAAAATTAAATTTTTGATCATTTCTATGTTGATCATTATTATTAGCGGTTTTGTTTTGTAACTCAATTTGGCACCATAAAAGGGGTCACTACTAGTATTAAGTAATGTGGAAATAAACTGCTTTATGAATATTTATTAACATTTACATTCATTACTAGTAAAGATAACTGTGATAATAGTTGTTAATATTTATCATACCATTGTTGTTGCACTAATATTCGTTACAGAATTTTCCTTCTAAAGGTACTGATAATAGAACAAAAAAAAACTGATCAGAAAAGATAAAAAATTGTAACCAAAAATAAAAATTAATAACAAGGAAAGTGAAATGTAGAGAAATAAATGAATAATAGAGAATACTTAATTATATTTAGTACTCATTGCTTATAGATCGGTATTATCATCGGGGATAAGCGGAAACAAAAATTTCCCGCACTGGGGTGTTTTTTACTTAGCACGTGTAGACAAATACAGGAAGTACATAGGTAAAAAGTAGGTAAGTGAGGCCACACGAAAATAGGTTGACACACTCAACGCGATCAAAATCTTACTTGATTTTAATTTTTTTTTGGACTTGATTTGCTTGATTCGTTACAAAAAATATTGTACCTAACTTACTTTCTCACATTCGCACTAAACAAATTGCTCATCAGGTGGGAAATTTTACTTTTCAAACACGTTAGGTAAATAACTATTGTTTCTTCTAAGATTGAAAAATCAGTGTGTATATAAAATTGCATTTAAATATGGATGTGTAAAATCCATAAGAAACTAAAAAATGTGGGAAAAATGACGCACAGCGCCTGTCGGTGCCCCGTTTTTTTACGCAACCGCCTGTAATAATTGTACTTTGGCGTATTTAATAAATTTAGAACTTTTTTATTCAGTTTAATTAATAAAATTGATTTTTGATCTTTCACTAGAAAATTGGGTTCTTTAGGCTTATTTTGGTACAAGTTAAAGGGTTAAACCACGGTTAGACTCATTATATAATCTATGGTTAGACGTGACAAAATAAATGTCAGTTTGACAGCATCAATTCGTAAACATAACCTAAAAAAAATAAACTTCTTTGTAATTTGGATAACCCTGCCAACAATAATGTCGGATTCCGAAGACGATTACATGTCCGACAAACTTCTTCAAAACTGGTACGTTAAAAAATCCACACTTAAAAAAATACAATTTCTGCCGTAGTCAAGAGGACATCCGCCCCGGCCTGGTATTCAACAAAACAACAAAACGGCAGTACGAGCTGGACAAAAAGAAGAAGGAATTACAAAGTAAACGACCCAAAAACAACAGGGAAAGAGAAGAGGAACTCAGACAAACCGGCTTAAACACTGCAATTTCAAATGACAACAAGGGCTTTAAAATGCTTTCCAAAATGGGCTTCAAGGAAGGTCAAGGTTTGGGAAAGGCTAAAAGTGGTATAACGGAGCCGATTAAGATTGAGGTGAGAAGTGGCAAATCTGGTGTGGGCCTGGAAAGCCATGTGAAAGAGAAAGTGAAGAAGAAAGTAGAACGGAAGAAAGAAACATTGGTGGAAACAATGAATGAGTTCCAAAGAGCTAATAGGATGAAACAGGCATTGAGATACTTGCACAGAGACTTTTTCACCGCCCAAAAGGCATGTGAAGACCTGGACTCAAGAAATGTAAGTAGCACAAATTGTATAAACCCCAAAGCATGAAGACATGTTTTAGGAAGTCACTGAACCTATCCAAGAATTCTTCTGGACACGCGACACCATTAAAAAGAGGAGGAACATTGAAGATGAGGAAGAGGAGGAGGACTTCAATGAAGAGTTTAATAGTTACACAACAGAAGAAAACTTGGCTGAAATTATTCACTACTTGAGATACAAACATCTCTACTGCATGTTCTGTGCCTTTGTAGCTACAGATGAAGATGACCTCAAAACAAACTGTCCAGGCCCCAGTAGAAGTGATCATGAAGATGGTTAAAACAGTTTTAATAAATAAATATTCATTAGTGTACTTAATTTTTTGTCCTATTAAACCGCTAGGTGTCGAGGGGTGGGTTCACCGAGCCGTAAACTTTTGTATATTACAGTATTTCTTTATATGCTTACATCACAGTTATATACTTATAATAAATGGGTAATCGCCTCCTATGTAAGGTAGACCCTTACAAACTAAAATTAAACTTTCATAAAGTTCTGGCGCTGCGCCTTAAAGTCGCTCCGCAACTGGATGAAGTTATGCAGCACTGACCTATCCAAATTCACCTGAAAACCAACAATTATCGTTTGTTACAACAACCATGTTATAGTACCAGGGAGTCCTCTGAACACACTTGCTGCAAATTCTCAGGCTTTACCAGCAACAGATTGCACAAGGCGTGCAGGGTTTCAAAGAGTTCCGCCACCAACAGCCCCAGAGGCTTAGTGCAAGACCTGTACTCATTCAAGTCACAAATGGCGACCATCGCTCCTACAAAAGATCAGTCAGTGTTAAATATGAAGATTTGCGCATTCCTACCTGCGGTACTGAACTGGAATTGCAACAAATGGTCGTAAATAACTCTGTGTAGGCGCACGCCCAACTCTTGTAGTAGCGCTGAAACGTTGTTTCCGTCCAGATTTGTCTTGATTTCCTTGATTATGCTGGTTATGTACTGGGAGACTGTCTTGCATGCCTGGAAACAAAACCAGTTACGATTTGTATACATTGAACAGAAATAAAACTTACAGGTGAAGCAACAGTGTCAAAATCATCAGTGTCTGGTTTAAAATCCGTCTTTTTTTGTTCTGACTGTAGATATATCTTGACCCAACTGGCAACAGCATTCAATGTCCTAACAACAACAGTCAAAAACACACCAAAAGTCACTAAATCCTACAGTACCTGTCTAAACCAGCGTTGACCTTCCTCTCAATATCTTCCAAAACAAACTTCTTCTTTTGTATACAGTCGTTATATTTCGGTGTGTTTCTGTAAAATTCTGTTAGGACTACAGTACATGAAACAGTCTGAAACGTACATGATCAAAGGCACGACCAAATCGGTGAACTGTTTCTCCAACAAATGTGTGATGTTGTTGCTCTGGTGCACGGCAGCAAAGAAGTAGAATGTGGGGGGAGTCTTCACACCTTCGACGACGGGGATCGCTTGAAGACCCAATTCAAGGGCATAGTCCACGTGTTCCACCATCAAGGAGTTCAACAGACGGTCTAGGATTTGCGAGGCGTTGGAACTCCGGTCTTCGGGCTTTGAGAGCTGTAAACGGACACTGTTACTCTTGAGTATGGTCGAATTTTCTACTAAACGCGCTTATAGTGACAGTTACTCGAGCGTCTAGCATGTGGAGGTCGTCAAGACGCTCTTCGCTCTCTTATAATAGTGTAAAATGTGCTTTTTGACTTACCAACTGACACCGCTGGAACGCCTGCTTGGTGTCCTGCAATATCGTAATCGCCAGTTCTTCCGACAAAAACGTCTCCCCGCCGTAATTTTCAATTTGGGCGATGTTAATGTTGGCCCTGGTGCCGATCACGGCCTGCAGGTCCCTCCTCAAGTCCTGAAAGCTGTTAATACACGCTTTAGCATTTCTCTTCGGTTTAAAAGCTTTAGCATTTACCCCCCAGATTGAATCTGCTTTTTCTGGTGGTTTTTGGATTCATAGTATCTCTGCAAGTTGCTGGAACTCCTTTCTCTTAGACATTTCAGTTCCAATCTAAAAGAGCAAGTTGTACATAATTCTGTAATTTAATTTACGTATTTATACGTTATGTAGTTATCAATGTGTTTGTTAAATATATTGGCCGACAATTTGTTCAAGTAGTTTTTGTCGCTCCCCATGTTGAACGCCGTCAACTCTTGGGACAGCTGACTGGTTCTGAAAACTATATTGAGGTTGCTTTCACATAAACTGAATCTTTTACCTGAAATACAACTCATAGAGTGTTTTCAGATAATTGTAGCTGTCCAACTTTGGCGTCAACTTAGTGGCGATGTATTCCTGGATTTTCAACTGGTAGATGTTCAAAACAAACTTAGCCATGACCTGTTCTGGGTTGTTGAACACCTGCTTGATAACGGCGTAATTTTGCTGACACAAGATCACTAAATTGGCAAAGAAATCCTTGCTGAGCAAGCAGCCCTAAAATCATTTCATAGTATTTATAAAAAAAAAATTGTGACTACTTTACTGCTTGGCTCTTTTCAATGAAAGCATCCACACATTGGGGATAGCCCTTGAACTGGGACAGAACACTTGCTATTTCCTTCATCCTCTTAAAGTCATCTCTTCTTTGGGCAGAGGAGAACTCTTCAATCAGAGCCCTCTCAGTTTCATCATACTTTCTCTCGATTTTGCGCTTCAGGCCCTCAAACCTGAAAACTGACTATATCTTGGATGTTTACATATGAAAATGTGTTTACTTTGGTGATGGCAAGTCCTGGGAAATTAGGTATAGTTTTTGGATGATTTCTGCCGCCTTATCAATCTGAAACAACTTTAACTTTAAATTTTTTAGTTGTGGCGTGGTTACTACCTTGGTGGGGTCTGTGAACACTCCGGAGGTGAGTGGACCAGTGGTCAGAAACTCGTTTAGGTGGGTCATGAGGTTTTGGGCATCTACAACTCTAGCTCTAGGGCCGTTAACACTGTCCAGCTGGTCTCCAAGATGTAGGACTTTGGTGGCGACGTGGTTGATCTTGCCGTCGAGGTCTTGGAAGGTGTCGATGGCTCTCTATAACAAATGGTTAGCAATACAAAATTTTGAGTTTTGGAAAAATATTCATACAATCAGTGCGCATGCGCCCACAGGCGACTAGAAATAACATTTAACAAGGGCGCATGCGTCATCAGACACCGCCAACCCAGGAAGGTTCAATCGCTATGATTTAATTTGTTTTTACCTTGTTCTGTTCCAACAAGTTGTGAATTTCCTGGAAAAACTGAGCCTCGTCTTCCCTTACAGTAGCCTCCAGCCTTTCACACTTCTTCTTTTGGCGCTCCTGCAGAAGCGTCAAGTCTCTAAAATTTACAACTCAAGATAGCTGCTACAGATTTACAACTGGGGCTCACTTTATGGCTTGAACAAAGGAGTCGTGCAGCAAGCTGGGGTTGAAGTCTTCATCGTCGCCGTTTTTGGTCTCTGCGATAGTTCTCCAAGCTAACCTCTCAACAAACTCTTCTGGATCAAATGGCTCCTGGAATTATTACTGTATATGTGGTAACAAGTGGGTGACAACTACCTGCTCCAGTTCTTTCATGTATTGTTGCATCATTTTGAAGGCTTAAATTTCGAATTTGTCTTGAAAATTGCGAAAATGTTAATGACGGTTTAATCATTGACTAAATTTATACAAGTGTCAATTTTATAGTGCTCTCTTTAGGTTGAGTTATTATTTTGGGCGTTTAAGCCGAAAGGGCATTTAAAAATCTGAAAAAAAAAACAGATCTTTGACAAGTCAAAACGTCACTATGTCACTGACTTTTACAGTCCTGCCAACATGATTTGATGTTACTTATTCAATGCTTATAGAACCGTATTAATGATTTTCATATATACCTCAGTATGATCAACAATTAATAATCTAATTTGCATCTACATATAAAAAATGTTCTTGTCTAGAATCGAAAAAGATTGTCGCATTGTGGGGCACCCAGTGCTGCCACATTCACAACTCGAAACCCCTAACTTCATTATTTCTCACCATACTTGTCAATCTGACATTTCGACCAAAAAGTCAATAAATCCAATTGTTTACAAATTCTCCGTGAATCACCCACCATGGGCATTGGCGACTGCCTCGAAAACATCCACCTACCCCCCTTCATTTGGTTCGAAGGGGGCGACAAACGAAACGCGTACGCTTCGATGATTTCTGGATTTTTGGTAAGTTCCTTTCCATCTAAAAACGGAGATGATTCATCGAAAAATCTAGTTCTTTGCAGGTTGGTGGATAATAATTGACGCCGCAAGTGTCTACACGGGCACCGTTTTGGCAGGGTACCACATGTGTGGGGTTGTCGGGACCATATCACTAATAATGATAAATTCTGTCTCAAACGCCCAGATGCGAGGCGATGCTTATGAAGGGGGTTGCCTGGGCTCGAGGGGCGCCAAAGTGTGGCTGTTTGTGGGATTTGTGATGGGTTTTGCTTCAGTGATTGCATCTTGTGGGATTTTATTTGCTGACTTTGTTGGGAAGAGTAAGTAGAGACTCTTTTGGGACAGTATTTCAAAGTGTTGTTACAGAGGATGCACACTACTGGCCAGGAGTGGGGCTGTTTCTGCAGAATGTGTTCATTTTCATTGCTTCTCTGATATTTAAGTTTGGTAGATCTGAGGACATCTGGACCTAAGCTGTGTGTTGCTAATTTTGTGTAATTGTTTTTGGTTGTAGTCTTGTAAGTATTAACAAAGTTTTGTAAACCACTGATACTTAACTATAATGTGAACTGATAGTTTATTTGTTAAAAACTGTTTTTTTATCATATTCACGTGGGTTTTCCAACCTGATCCCTGACGTCATGCGAGATCGTTTTGAATAACCATTAGTTTTAATTGAATATTTTTTTGTAAATACGATAATATAAATAAAGAATTATCGAGCGAACATTTTTCCATAATTAGGTAACTTGTGGAGAAAATAAAACTGACTCACTTGACCAAAAAAATCTTGTCATCAGAAGTGGGATGTCCAGTTGTTCTAAGCAATAGTTCTAATTTATTTGCTATCTAAAAGGGCGAGATGGAGCAACTCTAAAAAAACATTACCAAACCGTACTCAAGAATGTTATTTTATTAATATATTGTGTACAATGTAAACTTGTAAGAATTACATACTTAATCATAATAGGTCCTGAAACTAAATCAACTCTTCCCTCATTGGTAATAACAAGTATGTATTGTTGTATCCTAAAGTACTCAGCTGCTTTCGCAATTTCCAAACGTTACAAGAGCAAATAAATACGTTTTATATCAAGTGAACCTTCAATAAAACCTAGTGCTACAACACTTTAAGAGATTCTTCCTTCAGGACAGCAGCTAACGAAAAAGGCAAAACTGGTTAAAAAAACGGCCGTAATTACATGGTTTACACTTGATGGAGATAAAATAATGTTAGTCTAAGACTAGCCTCAAACTCGGGATGCGTTTGAAAAGTCATGAAAACATACGGGAATTGAAGAGCACTGACGGCTAACGCATACGGTATCTGTTGTTTTCGTGAACCTCGCACAGCTCTCCTTTGAAATCGAGTTCGATAACGAAGTCTAGATCCCTGTTGTTTCTCGGATTGGGTTTCATCGTGAAGGACCCGCAGATCTCCTCGCCCTTCTTGACGGTCATGTAGTCCTCAAAGTAAAAAACGGTTTGCTTCCAGTGAGTGTACGGCGCGTCTGGGGCAGTGGTGAATCCGATTCTTTTGTGGCATTTGGTGAACTCCACCGTGAAGAAAGTGACCAGCGCTTGGACGTAGTCGTTCCTGCGAACCATCAGACTGAAGGGCGCCGAGAACTCCAAGTCCTGCTTCTTGACGGTGTACAAGTCCACCTCTTTGACCAAGCAGGAATTCGTGACGATCTGCTTGGGGTCGACCACGTCGACCAACGGCTCGCTGATGGCCACCTTGCGGATGGAGCTCATGTCGAATCCGTAAACGTCGTCCCACCAGTTGATCTTCTCGTCCTTGTACTGTCTGTCTTCGATGGCGGTAATGAACAACGAGCAGCGATCCGGGAAGAGTAGGCCGTCGGGTTTAAGCCACTTATCGCGAGCGAATAATACGGTGTCTAACATACTTTCGTAGAACAGACAATATCCCATCCACTCCGAGATGATGATGTCCACCTTCTGCACGCCTTCGGGGAGCTCGATCTCCTCCACCTTGCCCTTAATAATCGTGATCACGTGGTCCAACTTGTTCGTTTCGACGATTTTACGCGCGTAATCCACGATGTTGGAGCATTCTATGGCGAAGACTCGTTTCGCCCCTGCTTTCGCAGCGAACATGCTGAGAATGCCCGTGCCGCAACCAATATCCATCACAATTTTACCCGCGAATAAGTGTTTATTGTGGTGCATCGAGTTCCGGTAAGTTAAAGTCCTTACTTCGTCTTTTAACATTTCTTCGTGAATTCCGAAGTGGGCATACGAGTCGAAATAGTAGTCGCGAGAGGTCATCTCTTCGGCCGGGATGTCTTCCATGCGTTCCTCCTTATGGACATGGTTGTTGGTGGAAGCGATGTCTGTGGTGTCCATTTTGTTGGGGTTTTCCTGGAAAAAGGAAAATGAATTTCATGTTGTTCAGAAGACACTCGTCGAGTTATTTTCTAATTTTGGCACTATCCTAGGGTCCTATTTCCTAATGACATTCGCGGTTTTTTACCAATAGACTTCCTGTACCATAAGACCCAAAATATGACACATGCCAAGTACTTTATTTAACATACCATGAGATCATTTAAATTAGATTGGCACTACTAACTGTTGACAATTTGGTTTAATATTTCAATGTCAAAGGTGTCAAAGTGACTTAAAAAAAAACGGCAAATGAATGCTGAATGGAAGTATTCTATAGAACGCTGTGCTAAAAGTTTTTCGAAATGCCTACCCTAATTTTCCTGCAGATTATCAAAAATTAGTCCAACAAATTTATAAATGTGAGGAACACTTTGAACATTTGCTCTAATTCTCAATAAACCTACATTCTTTGTTAGTGTTTAATTTTCTTTAAATTAAAACAATTTAACATGAGAAACATAAACGTCACAATGTTTACACCATAACCTCAAATTTTACTGTCTGTCATTTTGCAGGCTGTGCCATTGCATAAAAAATAACCCGCCTACTCTAATTTATGATTTAAATGATCTCATGGTATCAGATGATCTGGTACTGTCACCGACATGCATTCCTGACGCACCGGCTGGTTGATAAACAATAAATCGGGTTGACATTCAATTATTGACAACTTAACCTAAAAAACAAGCCGCCAAACAGGTTCACGGGCATACGATAAGAAACACGTTTTTAAACATACGATTCGGATACAAAAAAATGTCCCTTTTGGGCTCGACGAACTACAAAACTGCCCTATTCCAGTTAAAACGACAAATGGTACGCCACAGGTCAAAGCTACGCCGTGAAATTTTGATGACTCAACAACTCGACATGTTCATCTGAACGAAATAAATTCAAGTACACAGCAGTACATAAACCCATACAAAAAATGCACAAAAAGCATAATTTTATTAAGTCAACAACAAATGGTGAAAATACTGAACACAAAACGGCAGTTGCTCTTGTTTGTAACAAGCAAAAAAAATCGTGCAGAAACTTCCAACAAACACGAGTTTATTTCACGATATTGCCACTCGACACCACTATTACCGGCATTGCCCCCTCGCTGCAACCAAACCCTACAACCCCACCCAAATAATCCAATTACAACTTAATTATGGTAGATTCTCTCTAATTTTACCTTCAATCACTTTCCTATTTGAGCAACGAACTGATTTTTTGGCGCCGAACATGCACGCTTTTTCGCCGCTGTCAATACTGTCGAATGTCAAAATGACAATCGGCCTAGGGAAATTTGGGGAATTTCGTCCGCACCATTGCCAATTCTGGTGATTTTTATAGAAAGCCGCAAAGAGACGATTAGAAGTACGCAATTACAATCTAAATAAGTACTGTTATTCTACGTGGCCTCTGCCAATTGTTAGATACGCACATTTGATCCTAGAATCGCCGTGCTGTTGTTAAACACTAAAGTTTCTTTTATTTCACAAGACGCCATACCTGTCAACTTGCAAACAACCACAAAAAGGGCGAGGGGACTGGCGGGCGCAGAGGGTGTGCGTCGGCGAATCGGATTCGCAGTGGACGGTCATGTGCAGAAGCAGCTTGCGGTGATAGACAGGTCCGGACTCTGCACAATTCGGGCCCAACTGGGGCCGCCTTATGTTTCGTTGGTTCTCGTTCTATTATGGATGCTCAAGTTTTTGAATTCTTAAGTTCATTGTTTTGTTTAATCGATTCTTATCTTCTCGGGTTCCTCGATTGAACACGTTTTTGCTGTGTGGGTTGTTTTAAGAAAACAGAAAAAAACATTAATATTTTTATTGATATAAAACTATTTCTTTGTAAACTTTTCCGTCGTTTCCCCCCTTCGTCGCTTATTCAAACTGCTCCTGGGATCGTAAATCTCGAACCAATCGTCGTCCTTCTTATTGGCGTCTTTGGCCAAAACGGGGGTCTTGTCTTCAAAACGCAATCTGTGCTTCAACCTGGAAACAGCCATAAATAATTTACCCTCGTTTTTAAGTCCACTTACCATGCTTCCTCCTCTTCGTTTCTCTCCTCAGTTTCTTCACCATCCTTCATGGCTTGGATCTTCTTTTTGAACTTCTCTAACAGTTGTAGTGTGAACTGTTCTCTGCCAGCGCCCTTTTTGGGTAGCGCTTTTGTCTTGCTTTTGTACATATCAAATTCGTTCTTATACTCTTGTACTGTCTCATTTTTTGAAATTTCTTTTTCTTCCTGGATTTTCTCTTCTTTCTTCTTCAGCTTGTTTTGGTGATACTCTTTTTTGACGTTTTGTATTTCTTCCTGGATTTTCTCACTAAAACATAGGATGAAAAGAATGTTTGATGTGGGATTACTACTAACAATTGCTTCTTCTTTTCCTCTTGTCTCTGTTCTTCCAAGTATGACTCATAAGTGTCCTCAGGTTCTGCAGTTGTGACCACTGGTTCTTTGTGTTTCCTTTTCAGTTTTTTTCTTATATTTTCCAGTTGTTTCTCAGGATCCACCTCTTCTTCCTCTTCATCTTCTGAGTCCACATCTTCAGTTTTGGAGCTCAGTTTTGGGTCATCTGCAACAACATGGGTAAATACTTCACAGTGATGGTGTAGTCAGTCACCTAAGACATCATGGGTTGACTTTCCTTTCCCTGTAAATTTCTCATTCTCCTTTGTTGACTCTTCCTCATCCTCTTCAGCTTCTGTACCAAAAGACAACAACTTGAAATTCCTGCAACAAACAATGAAGTACCATCCTCAGAGTTTTCTGTTAGTTACTTGACTCCTGGCTTCTTCTCTTTCTTTTTCTTCTCCTTCACTTCCACCTCTTTAGCCCTAGGTTCAATATCACTGAAAGGATTATTCAAAACCTCTGTTCTTATAATCTTGTGGGGGTACACAGGCCTCTCGTCTCGGACCAACCCTTCTTCCAGCTTCAACATGTTGAACACAGTATCCCCCGTAATTTTACCAAAAATTGTATGTTTATCTTGCAACTCTGGGGTGGCTGCCAATGTGAAGAAAAACTGGGACCCATTGTCATCTTTCCCTGCATTAGCCATGGCCAGTAACCCCCGACGACTAAATCGCAACCTCTGGTGGAACTCATCCTTGAAGGGTTCCCCATAAATTGACTCTCCACCAGTGCCATCACCATTTGGGTCCCCACCTTGTACAATGAAGCCTTTTACGACCCTATGAAATATGGTGTTATCGTAGTAGCCTTCGAGGCACAGTTGTATAAAGTTGCGACATGTTTTGGGGGCTTCCTTTGTCCACAGTTCAACGTCGATGTCTCCGACCGAGGTCTTCAACAAGACCTACGAAAATTGTACGTAAATTTTGGCGCACTTTGTGTAATTGTTTGTAATCACCTTTCCGGTCGTTGGTGGTTCTAGGATGTAAACGTTACTCATTTTAAGAGAGACAAATTATAAATAAAGAACTGTCAAACATTGAGGTTATGTCGCGACCAGGTCAACAATACGATGGAAGTGGCTAAAGAGCCTAAACGGAAAGTCTGTAGTTGTAAGTTTTTTTGCCGGCGCCAATAATAATAACGACGTCTGTATGTTGGAGACTTTTACTTTCAAACTAAAATAAAACAGTACAATAGACCTCTTTAATATTAATTTGTTCATTAAAATAAGAACTGATTAGTCTTTTTGTCTTGTCAATAAATATTTTATGTATATCCTTACGTAACATGTTAAATATCACCATTAAGATTGGTATTTTGAGATTCTTATACCAATGAGTATTTTCAGCAACTATAGTTAAAAAAGGTATGTTAGATATGACAGTATAAGATTTAGAAACCAAAATGATTAAGGCACAAATGCATTCCCATTATTCCACTAATTAAAACATCTTCTGTGTGCAACTACTGCATTTTGACACTGCCCTACTATCACCCAGCCTGACTGTATCTTCGTCGTCGTCGTTCCCCAACATCCCGTTGTCGTGACGTCTCTAAAATTAAAGTTTGATAAGATGGCACAATCAATAAGAGAGTCACCTTTAATTCTGTGGCAAGACAAAGAAAAGCTTCTTCAATATTTGAGTTGTCTTTTGCACTAGCTTCTAACACAAAGAGGACTTCTGGCATGTACTGGCACATGACTTCAGCCTCCTCGAACTCCACCTCCCTCAGACTCTCCATGTCGGCTTTGTTACCAACTAAAGCTAGAAGTACAGCACTGCCTGAGTATCTCCTCACTTCCTCCACCCACCGGGCCACTGACAAAAACGAGGACCGTTTCGTAATATCATACACTATTATCACTCCATTCGCCGACCTGTAATAGCTCTGTGTGATTGTTCGAAACCGCTCTTGACCTGCAGTATCCCAAATCTGCAACTATTTACTCTTATTGGCTGAAGTCAGTCTATTGCTGTAATGCTACCTTTACTTTCTTACCATCAACTATAACGGTTTTCATAGAGAAGTCGACGCCTATTGTGTTGCCGTGTCTTTCAATGAAAGTGCCGTTTTTAAACCTTTGTACTATGCAGGTCTTGCCAGTCCCACAGTCCCCAATCAAAACAATTTTAAATAAAAAGTCAAAGGTTTCTTCGGCGGGGATAGCCATCAGCGTTGTGGGGTTCCGGGCGGTCATTTTGGTGCTTGTTTCAGCCCGAGACTGCTGTTAACAGGCCAGAGATTACAAATATTTACCACCCATTTCGGAGGTTATAATTAAACTCTGATGCAGAGACAGCCTCTGGGGACATTTGATCAATTTGATGAGGGGATTGCGGATCAGGGGCGGCCCGTGAAGAGAGTATATGATTCAGGTTTGAAATTTTTTGACAATATTTGACGGTTTCCACCTGCAAATTTTTGTTACTTATACTACTGTTGCATGCTATGTTTGTGTTTTGTGCATATTGCTTGGAAAGACACTATAAGCAATTAACTAATCTATGCAATTAACTTTAAAGACGAGTCGCCACTGGTGTGTTTTTGGTTTGACATTGCTGCAAACATATAAAACAAAAACACCAATTTAGAATAAATTATTTTGATTAATATTATCAAAAACTAACCGATATTAATCGGAATTAATGCCTTTATTCATCTAAATTGAATAACCTACGCCATAAGTTTGGGATGAATCCAATCTGACTTCCGCAACACTGACATAACCTCAAACATTTCATGTTGCTTTTGAAAATACAAATAGTCAAATAATGGTAACTGCTCCCACATTCATACTTATAGCCCCTCAACGCTTATAATTTTAGAACAAGACCAGCGTAGAGCCCCCACCAATCCTACCAGACATCAGTGAAGAGCTGCAAAGCTACCTCATCTGCCCTGAAAGACTACCTATCCACAGATATGAAAGGAACCAAGAGTTTTGGGCCCGGGAGACCAATCTAAAAGACCTCCTACATTATGACGTGTCCCCCTTAAGCACTACTTTGAAAGTATGCCTTGTAACCCCATAATATAGTCAGTCAATGTGCGAATTGTAGGTACAACGCGACCCCAACACAGGAGAGATCGTGGAGTTTCGTGAAATACCCATCCAGGCAGCTGGGGCAAATGCAAAGAACTCCATGTCGCTGAACCGGGCCCCCGCGCCCCCGTCTGAGGCCGTCAGGGGCAACGCCTCTTACATACCCTTCTCACCAGCCAGTTTTCCAGATCTTGAGTCTAGACTATCCAAGGCTGAGCTTTTAGATACAGGTAGATTAGATGTGTTTGTTGCCAAAATAACAATTAGTTTGTAGAGCTTTTAACGGTGCCCCCAGGGTTCACACGAGGGATTGTCTTTGATAAGGACGGGAGGACTGTGATATCAGAGAAGGAAAGCAAAGAGAAACAGTTTATTGATACATCCAAAAATGTGGTCAATTTGTTAGATATTATGCAGGAGGAATATGGATTTTTGAGTGGGTAACAGTTAGGAGTAGCTATCAATTAATGAAATATTTCATGGCAGATGCTGTGGAGAGACCTGCATCTACAGCACCTGAGGACTCTTCCGACTTCATAAAACGCGAGCCGCTACCGGAAGAAGAGGAGCTCCTTCCCAACGACCCCCCGGTCCTCAAAATTAGCGCCATCCCCCCGCCAACCGAACTGAAGAGCACAGAATGGGCGATCCTCCTGGACACGTCCAAACCTGTAAAAGACTTCAAGGAGCGAATCCCAGAAATGGCCTATCAATTCCCCTTTGAACTAGATACTTTCCAAAAACTGGCGATCTTGCAATTAGAACAACATAATCACATCTTCGTCGCGGCCCACACCTCCGCTGGAAAAACAGTCGTCGCCGAATACGCTATAGCACTGTCTCAAAAGCACATGACCAGAACGATTTACACTAGTCCAATCAAAGCCTTGTCCAACCAGAAGTACAGAGATTTTAAATCGGAATTCAAAGACGTGGGGCTGATAACGGGGGACTTCCAGATCAACCAGACGGCTTCTTGTCTGATCATGACCACTGAAATTCTGCGATCGATGCTGTATTGTGGTAGCGACATAACTCGCGATTTAGAATATGTGATATTTGACGAGGTTCATTATATTAATGACAGGGAGAGGGGGCACGTGTGGGAGCAAGTTTTGATTTTGTTGCCGGCACATGTCTGTGTTGTACTGTTGAGTGCTACGGTGCCAAACACGATCGAGTTTGCGGACTGGCTAGGCCGGACGCATCAGAGGAAGGTGTACGTTATCACTACTTACAAGAGGCCGGTGCCACTGATCCATTTTCTGTACACGGGCACTGGGGGCGGCTCCCGGGATAATCGGTTTATGGTCTTGAACTCGGAGGGCTGGAAAATGAGCGGGTATAATTTCATTCATTAGTATTAATTGTTGTAAAGGCAACCAATCATACATTTACACGATTGTATCTGTTTCCAGCTATGCCAACGCAGTCGCGTCTCTCCCAAAAGTCGACCCCAAATCAAGCTACCCCCAATCGAAACCTCAGTATTACAACTTCACCCCCAAACAAGAAAAAGTGCTGTGGAACGGTCTGGTGGACCATCTCAACAGGAACAAGCTGCTGCCAATAGTGGCTTTCACTTTTTCGAGAGCAAAGTGCGATCAAAACGCGGAAAATCTGCTCAGTTTGGACCTGACCACAAACAAGGAGAAGGCTCAGATCCACATGTTTTTCGAGAAGTGCGTTCGGAGCTTGAAGGAGCCCGACCGAAATATACCACAGATACTGAGGATGAGGAATATTTTACATAAAGGTATCGGTGTGCATCACAGTGGGGTCTTGCCGATTATAAAGGAAATCGTTGAGATGCTGTTCCAAAAGGGGTTGATAAAGGTTTGTTTCATAATTTATTGTGTTTTATCAGTAGTAAAATGTGTAATTGCAGCTGCTCTTTGCCACCGAAACTTTCGCCATGGGGGTCAACATGCCCGCTCGCACCGTCGTCTTCGACTCGATAACGAAACACGACGGCCAAGAAAGACGCAATCTGAAACCGGCCGAGTACATCCAAATGGCTGGAAGGGCGGGTCGTCGGAGGCTCGACAACGAAGGGACGGTCATCATTCTTTGCAAGAACAAAATTCCGAAAGTCGAGGAGCTACAGGCCATGATGATGGGGAGCCCCAACGTGTTACAGAGCCAGTTTCGGCTCACATACGGAATGGTAAGCAGTTAGAAATGTTGCCAATTATGCAACCTGAATTACAGGTGTTGAGTTTGCTGCGCGTTGAAAGTTTGAGCGTCGAGGGGATGATGAGTCGGAGTTTTAGAGAAGCAGACCACCAGAAGAAGATGGTGGACAAGCAGCTGGAATTGATTGAGGTCGAGAAGCAGATTAAGGAGCTTTGTTCCAATGAGTTGAGCAGCTATCTGCAGCCCCTGGTGAAATTCTACAATTGCGCGTCGTCGTATTTAGATGCCAGGAGGAAGTGTATTGTAAGTTAGAAGTTAACTTAATGTGAAATATTTTTGTCTTATTTGATGTAGGATACAGTATTGGCATCGCCCAAAGTACTCAAAGTCCTAACACCAGGAAGAATTCTCCTAATAACCCACAAGTCTCACGTCAACAAATTAGCCCTCTTGCTGTCAATAATCCGGGGCAAGAAACCCACATACAAAGTCCTGGTCCTGACTGACTCCAAATCTTCGGAAACCGAAGAGAAGAACGAGCTGTGGTACAAGATGAGCTCTCTGGCCAACGACACCGTATTCACGCCCATGGGATCCCCCGGCCACACCGTCTTAACAATCCCTTCACAAGACATTTTCGAAATTTCGGATAAAACTGTGAAGGTCGACACGGAGTTGGTGCTCAAAGACTGGGAAAAAAGGCAAATCGAGCGGTTCAGGAACGACCCGGTGGGGCAGACCTGTCAGCAGGCAATCCAAGAGCTGCACAAGTTCACCATGTCGCTGAATGGGTCGATGAAGAATCAGCCGTTTTTGCACCTGATTCAAGATTTGAAAGTAAATGAGCAGCAGATTCATGAGGATCTCCAGTTGGTGTACAAATTCAAAGACGTATTAATTGATCACTTGCCAAGCACCCAGATTGCGAATTTTGAGGAGCAGTTTTCCTCGGTTTTCACCAGGACGTTCCTGGAGAGGAAACGGGATGAATTGAAGCATTATTTGTCCAGTGCTAGTCTTTCATTGTATCCAGATTATGAAAATCGGATCGAGTTGCTGAGGAGGCTGAACTACGTTGATTTGCAAAATAGAGGTAATAAAGTCGAACTAGCTAGTTCTAGTCATAATTTGCGTTTGTAGTGCAACTTAAGGGCCGCGTCGCCTGCGAAATGGGCATGAACGAACTTCTAATCACAGAATTGGTTTTGCGGAACATTTTGACCAAGTTGCAACCGGCTGAGGTAGCGGCATTACTCTCAGCGCTAGTCTTCGCCCCCAAAAGGGACAACAAAGAAGAGGAGATTGTGCACATTACGGAGGACCTCAGCAAGGCATTCCACAACCCGCGTTTAGTACCGTCTCATTAGTAATTTCATTTCAGGCCATAAAAGAAATGCAGAACATCCACTTTGAAATTGCCAACTTAGAAATGAATCTAGACATCAAGACGGACGAATTTCAGAACGATTTGAACTTCGCCCTCGTCGAGATTGTCTACGAGTGGGCTTCTGCCAAGGTATGGCGAGTAACAACACATTTAAGTTTTTTATTATTATTTTTTTATAGCCGTTCGCGGACATCATGTGTTTGACTGATATTCAGGAGGGCATAATCGTTCGCTGCATCCAACAACTAAATGATACGATTTGCGATGTTAGAAATGCGGCCAGGATTATCGGGGACCCTGAGCTGCAGAATAAGATGGAAGATGCGTCCACGGCCATCAAGAGAGACATCGTTTTCGCTGCGAGTCTTTACACTAATGATTTGTAGATAACATTTTTTACGTTCTTAAACATTAAAACTCTTTATGTGGTTTATGTGGTATTATTTTTTTGAATTTCCCGCGCCGTGGTTCAAAACTGGTGACGTCACAGAAACGACTGGATGGACAAAGTTCCTAGACTTCCTAACCTAACTTCTCAAATAATTATTGTTTTGTAGCCATTCAATTAATAACAAACTTTTTTAATAAAAATTTCCAACAGTTGTAATTTATAAGCGTTTTGGCGACAAGCAATGACCACCACTCCGATCTCAAAGACAAAACTATCGTGCAAACAAAAAGGAAAACCAGGTTTGAATCTTTACAAAAATTACAATAGTTGTTCTAATACATTTTAAGTAGGGCCCGTCGAGGATGCAGTGATCACACCGAACAAGAACAACTGTGATGGAGATAGTGACTATAGCCCCATATATTTTCCCCTAACACAAGAGAGCAATGAGGAAATTGATGTCCTGTGGGACTGGCACTCCCCACAAAGCTCCCACAGGAAGCGGAGGAAACAAAAGCGGTTGATCCCCGTCAATTCACCCAAGGTCCCCCTTAAAAGACACCCTTCTAATACCCAAAATCAAAAGTTTGAGGAGCTCCGTAATGAGCTTAAGGCTTTACAAGAAGAGTTGGCACAGCTAGATGATGAAAGCTGTCTGTGTCTTTCACCACAACAAGAAGTAGAGTTCAAAGAGGAAGAAAACAATGAGTTGCCATTCGAGCCCCAGTCGCAACTTCAATGTGAAGAATTAGATGATATGTTTAATGATTCTTTGGATGAGCACCTTATTGCTTTCAGCCAGAAAGTGGAAGAAGAGAATAAAGTTAAGAGGTCACCACCCAATTGTGATAATATTAGTGATATAAGAAAAAAGTATACAGACAATGATTGTCACTTATCAAACATATTTGAGAGCACAATAGAACTCAGTACACAAAAGTTTTCTTTTAAGAGAACATCTTCCAGTAATGGTATCACCCAGAGCCAGAAAAACGTCATAGAGACAGCTTCAGGAAAACTGGAATTCCACAGAACCAAGAGCTTTGAGATGGCTGGATGCAACACTCAAGGTACTACCCTTTAACACACCTTGTCACTGTCATTTACCAGTAAATTGTTTCAGCCAAGATCACAAAGAACCTGATGGAGGAAATAGAACGGAAGCGCCTAGAAGCCAAAGCCAAACTGGAATCCAAGAAACAGAAACATGTTACAAACACATCACCACCTCAGTGCTCCTCCCAGGACATTGAGAAAAAGAGACAGCAAGCACTGGCCAAGCTGGAGTCCAAACGACTGCAAGACATTGTAGAGAAGAAGAGACTAGAGGCGTTGAAGAAACTGCGCGAAAACAGGCTGAAAAATGCGTCACATTCACAAGTCATTAGTACCTTAACAACACGACTGTGAAGACAGATTAATTTGATATTCCTATATTTTGTTGAATACTTTATTGAGATACATATTAAAAGTTCTTTAGACAGTTTTTTTTCTTTTTACAAAAGGGGCTGGGTTCCGATCGGAGCTCTGTCGAAACCTGGCAAAAGGCGTAGATGATTGTCCACAAGATCACAGTCGATTTAATGGTATCTAAAATAAGTTAATGCAATGGTGTAGGTTTATGCAACCAACAATGCACAATAATCTTACCAGTCAGTATTCTTGTTACAAAAATGAATCCAATTTCGGTGTCGGCAAAAAAGAAGAAGTTTGAAATGGCCGACAATGCCAACAGGGGGCTCGCTGCCACACAGGTGATTCGTCTGAACCAATAAGGGCCCATTTTCGCACATAACTGTGTGTTCTGAAGGTACTTTTTGTTCAGCCACCCAGCAAACTGTTCTGTTATGATGCTAACATAATTCAGAACTGACCAAATCAAGATGAAATACTCGGCTCCGTGCCAAACGTAAACGAAGGCGAAGCACAGGATGCTGGAGAGTAGCTTATTCTTTATGTAACTTCTCCGAAGTGGGATGTAGATGTACCTGGGGACCAGTCGATATTGAAAGCATAGACAACCGGCGAAACACGCACCTGAGCAAAAATGTGTAGAGACCAGCATCAAAATACTTCCACATGTCGGAGTAAAGGTGCACGCGCCCAATGCAAATGGGTAAAGTTGGCACTTGGATGTGGTCGAACTGCGCAAAAGACGTGGTCAATCCGTAGGTGACCAAATATTTTATGTGGAAGAACTGACCCATCGCATAGCCGTATCCGTACAACGACCATGAATCAAACGAGGAAATTATCTTTAAATAATTGTAGACGTTAGAAATGAGGTTTTAAAATCGCTCAAAATGGCCACAATAAACATTCAGTGAACACATTTTGAGCTCTTTCATCAGCCATACCTGCGGGTGGTAAGCGATGGCATTCACGTAAATAAAATGCAAACACCATTCCAAAAAGAAGAGCCAAAACAAGAACCTCGTTACGTTCAAACACAGCCTGAACGAACGTGCCCAGAAATTCCCATTGACATCTTCGAAATTATTGAAGGGAATAAACGGGCCGCTGATCAGTAGCGGTAGATACAAGCAATACGAGAAAAACTTGGTGGTAGATCGCTTTTCGTTTGCATCAACGGCGTCCAGACAGTAACTCATACATCGTAAGTTCATCCAGTAGATCCCTATAAAGACAAAATAAGACCCTCTTGTATCTAGTCTGAATGTGTCTCTAAACTCCTCGTCATTAGCGTAGTTTTTGTATACCCAGAGCAGCGCTAACGTCACAATATTGGTGCCCCAAATGACAGACTTTTTCTGAATTTTGAGTGCAAGTGAGAAAATTAAAGGTTGCAAGATGAGGAGGGCCAGAGCTCCAGGGCCAAGCTCAAACAGTATGTAAGTTACTGAGATGCTTATCTGCCACCAAGGAAGGATCTACAAGACATGTTTTAATACTTGGTCAGTTGTTGTAGGGAAGGTACTTGAGACAGTTTGAACAGACGGAATAGTTCTGAAATCGCCGTCGAGGGGATGAGCCAGAGGGACTGTCTTTTAATTAGATGTTTCATCATCTTCCATTCGCCGTCCACGTCGTCTTTCTGTTGGGAGAGGAATGACCAACCTGGTTGAAAATCTGAGTAGTGGTCATGGTAATGCTGGAAATCTAAAAAGAGTCCCCCTTTTATAAAAACCTTACAAAGTGTAAAATACTTACATGCATTACTACTTCTTGTAAAACAGTAAAGGGAGTACAGAACGGCTCCAATCCAAGTCGCAAGGTAAATAAAAAACTCGGTTTTCACTATATCTTGTCCCAAAGACATTGGTCTGGACCCTTACATAATTCGCTTCAATTTTATAGGTTATGTTTACTAACTCAAACATAACCTTATATTTACAAGTGACACTACGCCAACCTGAAGGCAAAAAATAATCTACACGTGTATCTGCTGACCACTTTACAGTCCCATTTTGTGATTAACTATAAATAATAATCAAAACAGCTTTGGTTGAAACGTTTATTCCTTACACATGATACAAAATTTACTTGCTCAATTTAACATGTTAACACACTCCAGTCACTCTACTATCATAACTAAACAATCAATCAATTGACACAAAATGAACAGTCTTAACACAGAATTAGCCGCTTGAATACCAACACAAATATGTACAAAAAGGCCAGAAGTACATTTATCTGGAATAAATCTACTTCTTTGAGCTGCCCTCGTCACCAACACCTGTAACACGCCGATTACATCAGCCCCCAAACATAAATAAACTTACTCTTTCCATCACAGGCCACAATTTTGACTTTATCAACCTTTGTGATCTCTTGTACCTCCCTGAACTCAACATCGTTCAACATGAACGTCCACACATTATCACAGAAGCGATATGTGTTGAGCTTCCCCGCTTTAAAATTCAGTCGAGACTTGACGCGGGTAGCCAATGTCATGTTGATGGACTTATCGAACAGCAGCAACACCTTACATGCTAGTTGGGGGGTGATTTGGCCGTACTGAAAGTAGGTAAGTGAGGAAGGAGTTTTTTTGTCATTATGGGGTACCTGGATTAATTCATCCAAACTCTCTTGTAACGTGTGTCCCAGGGTCGTGTTTCGGTACAACTGGTACGACATTGCTTAGATTTTGGATAACGGTAGCGACTTTCCTCTTGGTGTCTCACAACATACCACAAATAGCAACCGACTCGCAAATAAAAAACAAGACGTCAACAATTTTGAGGTGACAGGTAGAGGTTAGACTGGTAACAAACACAAAATAACTTCTAGTCACTAAACGCAGTGTTGCCTAATCGATATCTTGCAAAAAAATCTTTAATGGTAAAAATTACGCAATCTCGAAGCTGAATAATAACAAAAACATTCAAAATTACGAAACCGTAGTCAATGTCGACCTGCCCCGATTTTTTTGCACTAGTCAGAATTCAGCAACACCGCAAAAGAGGGAAAGTCGGAAATGTCATACTTGTGACGTGAAGTGTCAACATCTCTTCTCAATTTATATTTTATTTCGGTTCAAATTCGCAGAAATGTAACTCGTGTGTGATAAACAGACCACTTCTTATCTCCCCCAGACGTAAATAAAGCGTGTTCGTGGCCCATTTATCGTAAATTTTTCCGTCGCCATTTCTAAAAATAAATGCAATGGACAGGGGTTCCTACGAGAAATTATCAATTAGAGATTCTGCCCGATCTTTGAAAAAATACGGCAGTACCAGCAAACACGTAAATCGGAACGAGAACTGCGTCAAACACTACGTTTCGAATGGTGACACCCTTCAAGGAATCGCTCTGAAATACGATGTCACTGTGAGTCTCAACTTTCCCCCCGATTTCCACACTAATTCTTTCTTTCCAGATCGAGGAGATCCGCCGAATCAACCGCATGTGGGCTTCAGACAGCCTCTTCCTCAAAGAATACCTTTTGATACCAGTGCGTGATAATTGTGTGCCCCCCAAAAGCAGCGAGCCTCCAGTAGTTAGTCCCCCTCAAATCGCATCCCCCATAAGCAATAGTAGTTTCGACGAGGACAACGTGGAGGAGTTTTTAGGAAAAATTGACGCCGCCATTGCCATCACGAAAAAGGACGTGAAAAGGACCCAGCACAATAGCGAGTAATTTTCCCCTTAAAATAGGTCACTTTGCAAATGTACCAAGTGATAGGTTGAATTTCTAGGTTTGCAACAAATTCTGAATATGATGTGGAGAAAAGGAAAGTCCCGGTTTCTCGCATGAGGAGGTCTGTGAACAACAATGGTTCCAGTGACCTGTTCTCCCCACCTCACACGATCGTGGTACAACAAGGGAGGAAAGTCAAATCTTCACTGCAGCATCACGAACAGCAACAAGATGAGCTGTTTGAGTTGTAGCAAAAGTATCCAGATAATCTCTTTTTTATTCTTCAAAATTTATTAGTACGTATGTCATCATTTGATTATTGTTAAATATTTTTGTTATATTCATGTTTAATTGCAGTTACAATAAAATTGTTATTTATACAACCCAGTCAATTTTACTGGTGCTGTTAGTTGTTGCTAAAAATACAGTATCGTGGTGTTCCATTAAATTATTTCATTTATGATTGCTGCATGCATTTTAAAGTTGTTAAAATGCATACAGCATGTAATTGGGACTGCTACAATCTAGGATCTTCCTTAAAGTTTTTGTTAATACAATGTGCTTGTAATTTTTTTAATGATTTGTTAATTTTGAAGACTACCTTTTATTTACTGTTATTGATATTCATCTACAGCAAATTGATATAGGAACCTATATTTTGTGATTTCTTTGAAAATATAGAATAAATATATCTTTTTATAAGTTTTTGTCTTTCAACCTTGAGACCTTCGTATTGTTGGTTGCATAACGTTCGACAATTCATACATTACAATAATTTATAGGAAGTAGACAAATGCCCAAATTTAGTTAAAGTAATAATTATATTAAAAATATTAGGTACAAATAAGTAACATTAACCACATATAAGCAAAGTTAAAATAACTTATCAACAATAAATATAGAAAATAACAGGTTAGAAGTCTGACACAAAGATAAATATTGGTAAAAGTACCAAAACTAACAAAATACGTGTTAGAGCATGCACATCTTTTAACATTAAGGATCTCATTTATATTATTGTAGGGACGGGCATTTCCGTGGTCCATAGGCTCGGAAACAGGACAAATCAACAAACATCGTTATCGTTATGGACTCAGAACCAACGGAAAAGACGAATTCTGATATATATTCACTATTAAAATTACAGCAATCCGCCGTTATATTTATCCTTAACCTACTTTTTAACAAAGTATTTCTTTTTAACTATTTTTGTAACAATTACCTTTTAGTACCACAGTTAGAAAATAAATGTTCAATTCACAATTTGACGTTCTTCAGACCACAGTATTTTAATTATTATTTACGTTGCCTTCAACACGAGTAAGATCACCACGGGCGAATATTAGTTTCAGTTAACACCACCAAATCATGATTAACTAACGTATATTGCAAATCCCTTTCAGGGCTAAGTCGACTAAATAAATAAACTAAAATTGATAAATCTATACATCACACAAATAGGGCCACATCTACCAATAAGTATATAGTCATAATAATAAAATTCATCTGAGGCTACTCTAACTTTGTAACCTTTGGCTACAAAACTGTGAATTTACACGAAATTATCAATTGCACTAAACAAAACTAGCTACGAGTTTTAGAAAATAAATAAATGCACTAATAACCTCACGTTCGGTTAGAAAGGAGCGAGCTGCTCAAAGTTTAAAGAATGTGGTGATAAATGCGATCGCGTAAATCACAGGTTTCGACCTGCGCTAGAACATGTCTCTGTTCGACCGGCCGGGTCGCTGAAAACTGCGGTTGTTAGGCTTACGTGCGTTCCTTATTTCTCTGTCGACTTCCAGCTCCTCCAGTCTCTGGGTCAGACCCAGTTTCTGCTGCACTGCTAATCTCAGAAGTTGGTTCAAAGTCTTCTTCTCTTCCTCCGCCGCGCTCAGTTGCTGCTGCAGCTCGTCCACTTGGGTGACGTACTCTTCGCAGCGGGCGGCGAACATCGCGCGAAGACCTTGGGAAGAAATATTGTTTTTATGTTCCATTCGATCGCTCTACAGCGAAGAACTTACTCGAAAATGTTGCCGCATCTTCCTTCAGCAATCGCAGCTCGTTCCTCAGCTTCATCATCGTCTCCGACACGATGGTCTTCTCGTTCTCGTACTTGGCCTTCAGATTCGTCAACGCCACTTCGGCAGTATTTTTATTGGACTTGAGGACGGTTCGTAAAGTGGCAATTTGCTCGCGTTTCGTCGAGAGCAAACTCTTCAGTCTGATCACCTGTTCTTGTAATTCGGCAATTTCTTCGCTATTTTCGTCTTTATTCGCTGTGAAAAAAGTGTTGTACGCAACGTGATTGGCTGAGAAAACAACTCACCTTCAAACGATCCGTTTGATTTTTCTCGTTTTGTTTTCGATAGTTCAATGGTGTTTTCAATCGCGTTTCTGAGATGTTTTATTTGGTCCACTATGGTGCATACGTTTCTCGCCAGAACGGAAGTGTCGTTTAGCACTTCCAGGTCGTGGAGTGGTATGTCGCTCTTGAGGCGGCTTCTGAGGAGCTCGATCTTGGACATTTCTCCGATCGGCGGGGCGGTTTCGGTCACTGGAAGTATTACAAAAATAAATTAATCGGAAGACGGAGAAAGGGCACTATTTATGCTTCTTTCATCTACAAATTAATGTCAATTAGTTTCGAGGGACCGAGAAAGTGATGATTGCAATGTTGGTTGCATAACTTGAAACAGAATAAAGCAATCGTATGTTTTGTCAGGAAGGCGTCGCATCAAATCAAACAAAATAATTGTTAAAACAATTTCGTCTCAAAATTCTTGTTCCGGTAAAAATCATAAAAATGGCATTTGGTTACGTTGACTCACAGTGGCGTTTCTAAATTAATGCGCCCTACTCCTCGAGTACAATTTTGAGGTGGCCCCCACCAACAAGTCTCATGTCTCCACACAAAGTTTTAGGTTATGTACGTATCCCCTTACTCCCGTTTTTAAAAGAGCTTATAAACAAAGTGATATGTGTTAATTTTTAATTGAACAGTTGCCCTGCCTTCAAACAATGTCAATTGCTCCTAATTAACCCTATTATTGTGATAAAACTGTAATTTAATTAGTTTTTTTTTTTCTAATCTTCTAATTTTGCTACTTACTAGGTGTCATCCCCTCCTTTTCGTGGTCCAAAACCACCCTCGTAGGCGTCTCCCCGTTCACGGTGCACACATGGTGGTACAGCTGCGCCAACTCCTCAGTCACAGTCTGTATGTTGTTCTGGGTTTCATCCAGTGAAGTTCCAGCTTCACTGGCGAACTCCCTCAACAACTTCAAGTCGCCTTCCAGATCCATACTCTTCTGCTCCGTGTCCGTCAACCGGTTCTTCAAGTTCGTTATTTCGGTCCGTAACTGCAGGGTCGAATCGGACACGTTCGTCAGTTTTTCCAGCTCACGGATGTCCTGCTTCAGTTGCTCTATCTCCTTGCAGGACATCTTGAACCACTGCTGATATTGGCTGAGGATTTTTCCAGCCTCCTGAGCCGGTTTGGATACGCTCTTGTCGACGTTTTGGGAGCCGTGCTGCAAGGAATCCACGTGAGCCGCCAGCTGCGTCAGTCTCGCGACGAAAACTTGTAGTTCGCCTTGGCTCTTCTCCACAGTGGCTTGACTGTCTCTTAGGTTTTGGGTCAGAGTTAATTTTTCTTTTTCCAGCAGTTCCAGCTGCTTCTCTAGTTTTCTCAGTTCATTCAAATGGACCTCCGAGAACAGGTCGACTTGCTTGTCGTCTGGAGAGGCCAGTTCCGACGAGCTCGTGCCCCCCAGGCTGGCCTCGATCCTCCTCAGACCGGGGATATCGTCTTCGCCGTCGCTGCCCAAATTGGGCTCGTCGCCGATACCCCGAATACTATACGCTAAATTGTTGATATTGTAAAAAGACTCCCGGTTTATGTGTTGGTCCAATTCCTTCTTCAGGGCGTATTTGGCCTCCCTCTCGGCTTGCAACGACTCCAACGCCTCCTCCATGTGCTTCTCGGCAATCTTCTTCAAATTCGTCAGTTCCTCAACTTGGAGGTTCAGCAGCTCCATTTCTTCATGCAGTCTTCGGATTTCGTGCTTGAGACTCTCGAATTCGACTTGGGAACTCTTCAACACCGAGACTTGTTTCTGCAGTGCGATATTCTCTTCCTCCAACTCCGCGTAGTCGTTGATCAGACGATTCTCCCGGAATTTGATTTCGCGGAGTTCCGTTCGCAACTTCTTGCACTCCATGCCTCTGTCTTCTTTGTCCTTACCCATGTCCGTGTTCTCTTGGAGCATGCGATCTCGCTCGGTGGTGACTCGGTCGAGTTCATGTCGTAGCTGCTTTATTTCGTTTTCTAATTCGATTATTTGGGAGTTTAACGACGTTTCCCTGGCTGCCGATTCTGACAATAAAGACTCTTCTGTTTCTATGCCGGTTTTCGTAGTTACTTTGTGACTAGATTGGAACTTCGCCAATGCCTGTAAAAATGTTATTTTAAATAGATATTTTACGACGTTGCATGGGAAAGTTTTATTGACATGGAGGTGGGTGTCACATTCGGCCCCAGTCTTCCCTAGATTAATCTAACTGTGGTGCTACTTCCAAACTCTCCTCACAGACATGTAAATCGTGCATGAATAAGTCTGAAGCAAAACCTTGAAGGCTCTATTTGCATTCCCCCATGTATTTGTATGTTAATTCATTTGATAACATACAGACTACAACTAACAATGTAATTACCATAAATATAGTCTAAAAACTATTCAGTGAATGGTGGCATTACTGGTAGCAGGATAATATTACATGAAATCAGCTGAGCATGATAATCATCAGTCCAGGGGCTCCATTTGAATAATTAACTCCATTCCTGCACAATTAGCAAATTAACCAGATAATCAATAACGTTATTTCCCCCGTGTTATGACTAAAACATCATCATGCCCAAAACACCGACGGTGACGAGAATATTAATGGTAAGCGCTCTGTAAGCCCTCACCTCCTGCGTGACTTTGAGCTCGTGTTTGGTATTTTCGTAGGCCACTTCCAGATCCTCGCATCTCCTCTCCAGGTCCGTCTTTTCCTCCAGGAGCACGAGTCCGTATTGGGCAGACTGCTCCCTCTCGCTGCTGGTCTGGTCCAGCTCCCTCGAGAGCCGCTCGATCTCATTCCTCAGCACCTCAACGTCACCCTCATTGGTCGAAGTCATGTTTAACAAGCAATCAAACGAACTAATCAATTAATAATATCTGAAACTAAACCGTAAGCGTTCACTGCATCCTTGCAACAAATATTTTTGTTCAAAACATGTCAACTGTCAAGCTGTCAAAACCATTGAATCGCGGGGACTTCCGAGACGGTCAGGTTGGCAGCCGCGCGGCGGGAACCCTAGATTTTCGAATTGGCATAGCAACAACATAGAAACGTGTTTGTAAACAACTCCGAAGAGTTTTTATTTTTGATACTTTTATAAAAGATTTTTTAAAATGACGACGGACTTCCGGCGGGAGTGGGTGAAGAACAGCGTCACCAGGTTCTTCGGCCTCGACTCCGGGGAGTACTTCGAGAACATGCTGGCCCAGAACGACGACTTGGAGTACCAGCTGGCCTCGTTCCTCGACGACGACTTCCTCAAAAAGGACGAGACGTACAAGAGGCTCTTCTACATCTACAAGACCTCGTACGAAAAGCTGGTAGACGAGGAGATTATGGTGCCTGAAGTTGGTGAGTATATGAGCGTCTTACCTTATTTAATGTGCGCAGTATAGATAAAAATGTAAAGTAAATGAGAGTGTATACAAATTAAAAATAAAAAAAAAAACAAAAGAGTTTGTTTGGTGGTTACCCCACAAATTGTTTGTAGTTAAGAAGTCCTCGACCCAAGTCGCGCCCGCCGAGCAACCGAAAGCGAAAAAAGGAAAAGGAAAAAAAGGAAAAGGGAAGAAAAAGGGAAAGAAGGGAAAGACCGCACTATCCTCGCCATCCCCCGAAGGTACTTACAAATATTTATTTCATCAATTTATAAATGCAAACCAGATACAGATAAAGGAGAAGGCGAGGAACCGAGAACCGAAAGTGAGGCGTCCACGGATGCCACAGAAAGCAAAGAATCAGAAAAACACAAAGACAATCAAGAAGAAACCTCACCCGTCCTAGGAACGACTTCCGAGGTGACCGAAACGTTAGGACAATCGACCGAAGCGGAATCTTCCGAGCCCGAAGATGCCACAGATACAGAAACGCGAAAGAAAAAGCGAAAAGGGATAGACAAGAACGAATCCGAAGGCACCACTACTGACGAAGGTTTATTCTCTTTGTGTTGGTTCCAACCATTTCATTGGCATTTTTAAGGTGAAGACGTACCCGCGGAAGGTAAGAAAAAGAAAAAGAAGAAGGACAAAAAAGGGAAAGACAAGAAGAAGAAGAAGCAGAAAGTGGAAACCGTGGAAGCGGACGAGGAGGAGACTGTAACAATTTACGTGCCGGTAATATATCTACAGTTCTCTTATTAGTTGTTATTTACCATTACATTTTACTATTTGCAGAAAATCATCCAAAAACTTATCATCGATCACATCCTCCATGGCAACTTCGGAACCATCGACGAGGCAATCGTCAATACCGACAACAAACGCTTCGTTTACCTCTTCAGACGCACCGAAGAAGGAATCTCCATTTCGAACTGCGAATCCTACGAAGAAGCGGAGGCCGAGATGCCTTCGTACTTCCTCATCGGTTCTTGTACTGGAAGCTTCTTGCCCACTCTGAAGCACATTTTCAAAGAGACCTTGAAACCACTAATGAAAGATTACTTTGTGGAACCTGGTGGTGTTAAAAGACCGACTACAACCAAAACCACATCGCGACAAGATCTCGACCAAAAGTCGGACCAAACCTTTAAATCACCGTCTGACTACCGGAAGATATCCATGGCTAACGCAAAAGAAAAGCCTGGAAAATCCAACGAGAAAACTGATGAATCGGAAGAATTGATCGCCCGGCAAAAGAACGCGCTGTCTGACACCCCCGTTAAAGACGAGCTACTCTCAGAGCTCAGTAACTTGGAGAAGTCTTTAAACTGGACAATCGAGCACGTGGATGATGAAATCGACCTACCGCTGTCCAACTTTCCGGAAGTTCTGCAATCTGATGTTCCCAACGAGGAGTTAACGAACGACAAACAACTCATCGACTCTTTAGAAGAAATGGTCATGGCCTGGGAACGCCACATACTTAAGGTCATCGAAATTTACCTGGCAAAGACTCCCGAAGGTCCCGGACCCATTCCAGAGTACGAGTATTGGAGGGAAAGAGAAGCTGCTTTAAGTTCGATCGTTGAGCAGCTGAAGAAGCCGATGGTGCTCAGAATCCAGGACATTCTAGAACTAGCAAAATCTCCCATTTTGGACGGTTTTATCAGTTACTTGTTGGACTTGAAGAGATACCACATTCAAGCTAGAGACAACGTGAAGTTTTTATCGACAATCTTACGACATTTTAAATTAGTAACGACCAGCGACAATTTTGCACGGGTCAAGGAATGCATTCCTGTTCTTATTGAGGGTCTGCACCTCATCTGGGTCCTGTCGAGGTACTACTGTACTGACGAAACTATGGTCCCTCTGATGGAGAGGATTGTTTATTGTCTTGTGGAGAAAGTTAAGACGAACTTGGATAGTTCATTTTTATTCCGGTATGTGAATTAGATTTTTTCTTCTTCTGTTATGTAATCTTTCTTATTTAAGAAATCCCATACCTCTCATAAAGAAGCTGACATCCACCGCCCGCGAGATGCTCGAAATCTGGAAAACTTCCTACATGGAAACCAGGCAAAAAATCGAAGATACTGGCAAAGGACAGCGATGGGAGTTTGACAAGAAAAAGCTCTTTGCCAAATCGGACTACATAGCGATAGTCTGCAAGGACCTATTCGATGTGGCCACCATCATCGAAGAGTTCAACAACATCTTTGGCCCAGAGCTGAGAGCCATGGTGTCCGACCCCCAAAAAATCGACAACGTGGCAAAGAGAGTCGAACGCCTAGTAGTCCAAATCGAATCCGCCGATTTCGACATCTTCTCCGAGAACCACAAAGAAAACTGGGAAGCCATCATGGTATTCTTCTACAAAGAAGTGAAAAAACTAGAACAAGAAGGCGTGAAATTCATCGACCAAAGCTTCAAAAACCTCAGGTCTTCAGAAAGTGCCCTGGAGATGTTGTCTAAACTCAAGAACGTCAATACGAGACAGGTCATCCTCGACAGGTTGCTAACTAAGTTTGACGTGATCTTGGATCAGTATAACAAGGAGCTGCTGGTCATCGACGATGCTTTTACTGTGAGTTTCTTTCGTGGCGATGCCAAGTTCTAAATTTATTTTTACAGAGGAATAAACGACACCCTCCGATTTGCAAAGATCATCCGCCACACGGCGGGGCGATCTACTGGGTCCAGTTGCTGATCAACTTAATCAAGATGCCGGTGTTGAAGTTTCAGAAGGTCCCAGAGCTTGAGCACGCGGAGCAGAAGGACGAGATTTTTAAGAACTACCTCGCGACTGTTAAAGCTTTGCAGTCTTACCAGAGTTTCAAGTTTAATTTGTGGTTGGAACATTCCACGCCTATTATGGAGCAGGCGATGCAGATGGAGATACTGAAATTTATTAATTCGAGTCCTGCTACAAAAGGTAGGTAATTCTTGCCAAAGATTATGTAATTTTTATTAAACTTGTGGTCTGTGGACTGTGCAACAAAATTACTTTTTGCGCCGCTGATAGCATGTTTTATTCGGAGAAAAGTGGCTTTTCGAAAAGCCTCACTTTTGCACCTCATAAAACAATCTACTATTGTGAGTCGACTTATATGCTTATGGTGATTATCACCAAGGAGTAATATTTCTACTTCAATTGTAAATTAAAAGTTTACTCAAAGTTATTTTTTCGGCTCACTGGTAACATTGAATTCCGCACGATCTTGATCTGTAGATACCGACCTGGGAAAAAAGAACATAGTCAAAAGCGCCCTCACCCTCACTCAGTCGGAAACCACGGGCGCCACGACCCCAAGTAAGGGTGGAAGCTTGAACCCCATTCGTTCCCAACAAAAGATCCAGAAATTGTCCACCGCTGGCCACGTCGTGAAATGGGTGGCTGCCAAAAAAATGGCAAATGTGGTTATGGAAAAAATTAAGTCCCAAAAGAGTCTAACGTGGCACGAGATCATGGGCGACATGATCGTCATAGAGCAGAATATAGAGTTCTCTCTCAACTTTAACGACGACCTGTTCAGCTGCATACGAGGAGCCGAATTATTGGACACGTTGAAATACGACCTGTCGGACAAAGTGAAGATGATCTCTTCCAGAAAGGATCGCCTCCAAAGAGATGTATCAGCTGTAAAAAATATGTTGGAGAATTATAATGCGATTATGAAGAAGCTTAGTGTCCCCCAGGTATGTTCTCTACATTTCTAAATGAACAATACTCATTCATTTTTACCAGATGAATCTCCTAAGAAGAGAAATCAAACACGTGGAGCTGTTCATCCAACAAGGACTGTCCAGAATCAACTGGACTTCCCTAGGAATCGTAGAATACGCCGACAGTTGTCTTTACAAAATCTCTTACTTACGAAACCTGTACAGCCAAGTAGTCCACATCGAAAACGGGCTAAAAGCGAAGATAAAATTACTGTCCTCTTTCAATCTATTCGACTACGAGACGATGGACGAGAATCCCGAAAGACTTCCGTGTAAGCAGTTCTTCCAACAGATGCAAGACATGCGAGTGAAGCAAATCTGTCAGATGATGAAGATTTACGAAAGTTTGGGGCCGATCCTGATCAAAATCGAAACTCTAACGTTGGGCACAAACACAGGCATGTCGTCTTTCATGACCAGCAGCTATATATTTTGGGAAACTGAAGTGTACAAGGCTTTCATCAGCTTCACAATACGCAACGTCAACACGTTTGTATCGAAGATGCAGGCCAAAAAGCCTATATTCCAAGTTGATGCCGTGGTTGTAACACCGGAGTTGTTTTTGCGGCCGACATCAGCGGAAATTTACAGTATCATGGTGAAGAACGTGAAAAATTTCCTCGAGAAATTAAAACGGTTTCCACGTTGGATGAACGGCATGTGCCTCTTGTGTCCCCCTCAGACTCTTCCAACTGGAGAAATTTTTCATTACTGCTTCTATGACGATGTATTGCGAGTTCCTGACATTGCAGACGTCCTTCAGAGACTGCAGGATATTGCCCAGAAAACTATCTTGGAAGTACATAGAAGTTTGCAAAAGTGGAAGCGCTATCGAAACATTTGGACTTACGACAAGGTGCTCACATGTGAAAGGTTTATAGAGAAAAACACTGAGCTGTCCAAGTATGACGATAAATTTATGTTCTACGCAGACATTATGAAAGACATGAGACATCATGAGAAATATGTCGATATCATGTCAATTAGATTAAATTTGACACCTCTATTGGACACGATAACAGAGCACACCGTGGAATGGAAGAATACCCTTGGTGCTATTCTGGATGACAATACATTAGAGCACATGGAGGAAATGAAATCCATCATTGACGAACTTCGCAGCACTGTCAATCAGAACATCAGGGGTTTGGAGAAGTTCAAAGCCGTAATGCTGGCGATAGGAACAATTTTGAAAAACAACGTGGACATGGAACTACAATACAGGAAGTGTCAAAATATCTACGGTATCTTAACACAACATGGCATTCACTTTGATCCGGCACACGAAAACCTTGCTTACGAGCTCGAGAAGGACTGGAAGGCTCTACACTTTTCCGCCCTTTATCGAGAGCAGAAACTCGAACTCACCAAAGATAGATTTGCTCAAATGACTCTTGCACAGATTAACGAATTTTGTGACCTTTTGGCCCTATTTGTCAAGCGGTTTGAAGAGGAAGGACCTGGATCAGTTGGTGAGAACCTGGACAGAGGTGTGGTTCTCATGGACGAGTACGCAAGAGAGTTTGCCGAGCTTGAGGGCCGTCGGGTCGAGCTAGTGAATGCGGAGATGTTGTTCGACATACCTTTAGCAGACTACTCCGAATACTTGAGAGTCAAAGGAGACTTTGACTCCATGGGCATCATCTATAAATTTTACAGAACTCAGAAACACGCTAGAGAGGTCTGGGGTCGAACTCTATGGGCTAATCTAGACCCCCAAGCTCTAAGCGACGGCATTGATGGCTTTATGAAGGAATACAGGAAAATTCCACGAGCAATTCGAGCTTTACCGGTGGGGGTGATGCTGGATTTGCAAATGAAGCAGTTTAAAAATGTCATCCCCCTGATGGTGGCCCTGAAAAACGAGGCTCTAAGAGAGAGGCACTGGCAAGAACTGATGCAGAAGACGGGTATTGAGTTCGACATGTCTCCTGATCGCTTCACTTTAGACAACATGTTTTCAATGGAGCTCCATCGTTACCAAGACATCGCTGAAGAAATCATAAACCACGCCATCAAAGAACTCGCTATAGAAAAAGGAGTGAAGCAGATTGCCGAAACGTGGACCATGATGAATTTTATCCTTCACAAACACCTGAAGGGTAACGAAGATCGCGGCTTTGTGGTCGGGTCCACAGAAGAGATCATGCAAGTCCTAGAAGACAATTCGATGAACCTGCAAAGCATGGCCGGGTCTCAATTTGTGGGTCCGTTTTTGTCGCAGGTCCAGAAATTGGAAAAAAGTTTGGCCACCATCGGAGAGGTGATTGACGAGTGGTTGGGCGTCCAGCGAAAGTGGTTGTATCTAGAAGGCATCTTTGTTGGTGGTGATATCAGATCACAACTTCCAGAAGAAGCAAAGAAGTTCGACGACATCGACAAATTTTTCAGGAAAATCATGCTCGATACGTCCAAAAGGCCAAACGTAATGGAGTGTTGTAACGCCGCTGGACGTCTGGAACAGTTCCAAGAACTCAGCAGCGGCTTGGATAGATGCCAGAAATCTCTAAACGACTACTTGGACTCAAAACGGAGGCGCTTCCCTCGATTCTATTTTATTTCCACCGAGGAACTGCTGTCCATCCTTGGTAGCAGCCACCCGGAGGTGGTACAAGAGCACATGATTAAGATGTTCGACAACATTAAGTCTTTACGGATGCACTTAGACAACAACGACAGGATGGTGGCAAGTGCTATGATCTCGTCCGAAGGGGAAGTGATGGAGTTTCGCAATGTCGTCCAGGTTGTTGGGAAAGTTGAAGACTGGATGAACGACGTTCTTAGCGAGATGCGAAGATCTAACCGCTTCATCACCAAGAGCGCCATCTTCTACTACGGAAAAATCAGAAGACCGAGACCGGAATGGATGCTCGACTACCAAGGGATGATCTGCCTGGCAGGAAGCCAGGTTTGGTGGACGGCAGAAGTTGAAAATGTGTTTACCAAAATCAAGAAAGGCAACAAAAGAGCCATGAAAGAGTACCTCGAGCAGCTCAACCGACAACTTGACGAGATTGTCATTACTGTGAGGGCAGAACTCACAGCCAACGATCGCACCAAGTTCAGAACGATTGCAATCATTGAAGTGCACGCTCGCGACATCATTGAAAGCTTTGTTACTAACAGTGTCACCGATATAAGAGAGTTCGAGTGGGAGAGTCAGCTCAGGTTCTACTGGGTCAACCACTTGGACAACCTGTGGGTGACTCAGTGCACCGGTAGCTTCGAATATGGATACGAGTACATGGGACTAAATGGTCGCCTTGTGATCACTCCCTTGACTGACAGAATATACTTAACTATTACCCAAGCTCTGATCATGCATCTAGGAGGTGCTCCGGCCGGACCAGCAGGGACCGGCAAAACTGAAACCACTAAGGATCTGGCCAAAGCGATGGCCTTGTTGTGTATCGTCACAAACTGTGGTGAAGGCATGGATTTCAGAGCTATTGGAACAATATTGGCTGGACTGTCACAGTGTGGAGCCTGGGGCTGCTTTGACGAATTCAACCGCATCGACATATCAGTATTATCAGTCATTTCAACACAGTTGCAAACAATCAGGAGTGCCCTAATGTTGAAACTCGAAAAGTTCACATTTGAAGGCGCTGAAATCAGCCTGGATTCCAAAGTGGGCATCTTCATCACCATGAACCCTGGGTACGCTGGAAGAACAGAACTCCCTGAGTCGGTAAAGGCTCTATTCCGGCCTGTGGTCTGCATCATTCCAGACCTGGAAATGATTTGCCTCATTTCCCTCTTTTCTGACGGTTTTCTCAACGCCAAGGTCTTGGCTAAGAAGATGACGGTTTTGTACAAACTGGCAAGAGAACAACTATCCAAGCAATTTCACTACGACTGGGGACTGAGAGCCCTCAATGCTGTTCTACGTATGGCTGGGGTGTTAAAGAGAGCATCGCCCGATCTCAACGAAGCTCTAGTGCTCATGAGAGCTCTCAGGGATATGAATCATCCTAAATTTGTCTACGAAGATGTCCCGCTGTTTCTAGGTCTAATCAGAGACTTGTTCCCCGGAATGGACTGTCCTAGAGTTGGGTATCCAGACTTTAATGCTGCTGTCGAACAAGGTTTGAGCAGTCATTTGTATATCGTATTGCCGTACCAAGTAGACAAAGTAGTTCAGCTGTATGAGACCATGATGACCAGGCACTCAACCATGCTGGTGGGGCCCACAGGCGGCGGAAAAACTGTAGTACTTCAAGCTTTGGCCCGAGCTCAAACGCTGCTAGGTCTTAAAACCAAAATTTTAACACTCAATCCTAAAGCTTGCTCCGTGATCGAGCTCTATGGAGTTCTAGACCCGGTTTCTAGAGACTGGACTGACGGACTACTATCCAACATCTTCAGGGAGATGAATAAACCGACCGAGAAGCCCGAACGAAGATACATCCTGTTTGATGGAGACGTGGACGCACTGTGGATCGAAAATATGAACTCAGTCATGGACGACAATAAACTACTAACTTTGGCCAATGGCGAACGGATAAGGCTACAAGTCCCGGTCTGTGCTTTGCTGTTTGAAGTTGGTGACTTGCAGTATGCCTCACCGGCCACCGTTTCAAGAGCTGGAATGGTCTACGTTGACCCCAAAAATCTGGGGTATCAGCCGTATTGGGACCGGTGGGTCAAGACCAGGAAACATCCTCCAGAGCAAGAAGCCTTTGTAACCGTATACAACAAGTATATTCCTGATTTGATGGCGTATGTTTTGGAAGGGACTATAGCCAACAAGCAGGTGGCTCCTTTAAAGACTGTGATACCCCAAAGTGGACTCAACATGATCACACAGCTCTGCTATATGATAAACGCTGTGTTTCCGCAACCATTGGAAGACACACGGGATCCCGAGGAGCCAGTTGATGAGGATATGATAGAGTGCATTTTCCTCTACTGTATGTACAACTCCATCGGGGCGGCACTCGTTACAGGTAGCAGAGAGGATTTTGACGAATTCGTGAGATCCCAGTGCTCAATTCTCAAAGTGGAAGATACAGTTGAGAATAAGGCTGATCACAAACATTTGCCTTCAACGTTTCCTTCTTTGTATGACTACTACTTTGATGCTAAGGAGAAAGTCTGGGTGGCTTGGCAGTGGATCGTCTCCGACTATGTCCACGACCCTACAAGAAGATTTTCTGAGATACTGGTCCCAACTGTAGACACTGCCAAAATCACATATCTACTGAACTTGATGAATAAAGTAGGAAGACCTATTGTGTTGGTTGGTGAAACTGGAACTTCTAAAACCGCAATCATACAGAGTTTTCTTCGTAACCTCAACCCCGAAGCCAACATATTATTAAATATCAATTTCTCGTCCAGAACATCGTCCATGGACGTCCAGCAGAATTTGGAGTCGTCTGTGGAGAAGAGAACTAAAGACATTTACGGCCCCCCCATCGGTAAAAAATTGATTTGCTTCATCGACGACATGAATATGCCACAAGTGGACGACTACGGAACTCAACAGCCTATAGCTCTCTTGAAACTGCTTTTCGAACGGAATGGGTTCTACGACAGGGGCAAAGACCTCAACTGGAAGATTTTGAAGGATGTTTCCTATTTGGCAGCAATGGGAGTCGCAGGAGGTGGACGCAATGAAGTTGATCCCCGCTTCATGTCCATGTTTTCGGTGTTCAATTTAATCTTTCCGTCTTCAGAGACTCTTCACCACATCTACAGTTCCGTGTTGAAGGGGCATCTGGTGCAGTTCTCGGAAACCGTACAAGAGGCCGAAAATTTGATCACTATGACACTCAATCTGTACAATGTGATAATAGTACAGCTGCCCCCCACTCCCAGTAAGTTCCACTACATTTTCAACATGAGAGACCTGTCTAGAGTAGTTGCCGGATTGTGTAAGACCACACCGAAGTTCTTCACAGCAGTTCACCAGATCGTCAGGGTTTGGAGGAATGAGTTTACTAGAGTAATATGCGACAGACTTATCAACACGGATGATCAAAACTTTATGACGGAACAGATTAGGATGCAGATCGAGAAGTACTATCCCACTCCGGTGGCCGAGGTGGTGGTGCCTCAAACGGCCGAAGAGATTGAGACGTTTGTGTTCGACGAGACCAAAGCGGACGAACCTCCACCTGAACAAAGTGTTGAACCTGAAGAAAGAGTGGATGTTATAGATTATGCAATGAGGGATCCCCTTCTCTTTGGTGATTTCCGCAATGCGGTTAACGAAGATGAAGCTAGACAATACGAGGACTTGTTGGACTACGAAGCAATTTACTTTTTGTTTCAAGAAATCTTGGAAGTCTACATCGAGCGCAAAGGAAAACTTAACGTCGTACTCTTTGACGACGCTCTGGAACATCTAACAAGAATCCATCGAGGGATTAGGCTGGAAAGAGGCCATGTGATGTTGGTAGGAGTGGGCGGAAGTGGCAAGGCTAGTTTAACCAAAATTGCCGCCTTCACTGCGGGCTGTGAAGTCTTTCAAATCGTACTGTGTAAAGGCTACAACGAAACTATGTTCAAGGAAGACTTGAAAGCTTTGTATAATCAGCTAGGGGTGGACGGAAAACCTACCGTGTTTTACTTCACCGCCGCGCAAATTGTAGAAGAGGGCTTTTTAGAGTTTATTAATAACATTCTGATGATCGGCATAGTCCCTTCCCTCTTTACTGACGACGACAAAGAACAAATCATTTCCCAACTAAGATCAGCGGCTGTCAACGCCGGTTATGGGGTGGCCAAAGATTCAGTTTGGCAGTTTTTCCTCCACAGGTGTGCCGACAACTTACATCTGGTCCTTGGAATGTCTGCTTCTGGAGACATCCTAAGCAAACGTTGCAGAAGCTTTCCAGGTCTGGTCAACAACACCACCATCGATTGGGTCTTCAACTGGCCGGACCAGGCTCTGTTTGCTGTGGCCCAAGTGTTCCTTCAAGAGAACCCGAAGATCCCCGAAGCCCATAGAGACCAAATCATAAACCATGTGGTGCATGTTCATAAGTCTATTGGTCACTACGTGACAGACTACCTTCTGAAGTTGAGGCGCAAGAACTATGTCACGCCGAAACATTACTTGGACTTGATGCAAACTTATTTGAAGTTGTTGGACGAGAAAAACTTATACATCGATAGTCAGTGCAACAGGCTGCAAAGTGGAATGGCTAAAATCAAAGAGGCGAGTGCCGAATTAGCGGTGTTGAATGCCAAATTGGCCAAACAGAAGATCAGAGTTGAGGAAGCAACTCGGAAATGTGAAGCTATGTTGGCTGAGATCGACGAGGGCACAAAGAAGGCCACCGAGAAGAAAGACTTGGCTTCGTTAAAAAGTACCGAAATTGAGGAACAAGCCAGGATTATCGTTTTGGAGCAAGCTGATGCGGAAGAGGCTCTGCAGGCTGCTTTGCCTGCTTTGGAGACAGCCAGACTAGCACTGTCCGACCTGGACAAGTCAGACATTACTGAAATCAGGTCGTTTGCCACACCACCGGAAGCGGTACAAACAGTGTGTGAATGCGTGGCTATCATAAGAGGCTACAAAGAAATATCGTGGAAGACAGCTAAAGGAATGATGGCTGACACTAACTTCCTTAGGTCCCTCCAAGAAATGAACTGCGATCTCATCACGCAGGCCCAGCAACGAGCAGTGAAGGCCCACATGAAGAAGTCGTCCAAACTAGACGACATGGCCTCTATCAGCAAGGCCGGTTACGGACTTTTGAAGTTCGTCCAAGCCGTTTTGGGTTACTGCACCGTATATAGGGAAGTTAAACCGAAGAAGGAACGAGTAGAACAATTGCAGCGAGAGTTTGACACCGCCAAGAAAAATTTAGAGAAGCTGTACAGCGAGATCGCGAAATTAGAAGCTGCCCTTGCCGAGCTTAACGAGAAGTATGAAGCAGCAATGAAGAGACGACAGGAATTACAAGAGGAAACAGATATCATGATGCGACGACTACTGGCTGCTGACAAACTGATAACAGGGTTGAGCTCAGAAAGGGACCGGTGGACCAGAGACCTAGAGACGTTACATCTAGAGAAAGAACGCTTGGTGGGCAACTGCTTACTGTCAGCGGCATTCTTGAGTTACTGCGGACCCTTCACCTTCGAGTTCCGACGAGAGATGATCTACGATGACTGGCAGAAAGACATTCTAGAAAGGGAGATACCACTGACCCAACCGTACAAAATTGAATCGAACTTATCCAACGACGTGGAGATCAGCCTTTGGAATTCTGAAGGGCTCCCACCAGATGAACTGTCAGTTCAGAACGGCATTCTGACCATGAAAGGCTCAAGATTTCCTCTTTGCATCGATCCCCAGCAACAAGCCCTCAACTGGATCAAACGAAAGGAAGAGAAAAACAACCTGAAGCTACTCAACTTCAACGATTCTGACTTTTTAAAGTTCTTAGATATGGCCATCAAGTATGGCTCCGCCATTCTCTTCCAAGACGTGGATGACTACATCGATCCGGTCGCTGTCGATGTGATCCAGAAAAACTTCAAGGTTGTTTCTGGTAGAGTCTTCGTCATGTTGGGAGACAAGGAGGTCGACTACGACCCCAATTTCCGGATGTACATGACGACTAAATTTGCCAATCCGTTTTTTAACCCCGCTGTGTACGCTCAGGCCGTGGTGATCAACTACACGGTGACGTTGTCAGGCCTTGAAGACCAGTTACTAAGTGTGGTGGTGAGGAACGAGCGACCAGACTTGGAGGAACAAAGAGAAAACTTGATTGCTGAGACCAGTGAGAATAAGAATTTGTTGCAGAACTTGGAAGACTCGCTATTGAGGGAGTTGTCGACCACGACTGGAAACATGCTGGACAACCGGGAGTTGGTAGAGACTTTGGAGAATACCAAAAGCAAAGCGAAGGAAGTTTCAGATAAGCTGTTGTTGGCAACTGAAACAGCCCGCGACATCAATAAACTGAGAGACGGTTATCGGCCTGTGTCTCGGCGGGGGGCCGTGTTGTTTTTCGTACTATCAGACATGGCAGGGGTCAACGCCATGTATCAGTATTCCCTTGGGTCATACTTACAAGTTTTTGCTCTCTCGTTGCGTAAAGCTTTGCCGCATACTATACTAAACAAGAGGTTGGCGAACATCATCAACATGCTTACAAAAAATGTTTACGACTATGGATGTACCGGCATTTTTGAAGTCCATAAGTTACTGTTTTCCTTCCAAATGACCACAAAGTTAGAGCTCAACGAAGGGAACATATCTCAGCCAGAGCTGGAGTTCTTCATCAAGGGCTCAGTGTCTTTAGAAAAAACAGTCCGAGAAAATCCCACCAAGTTTATCACAGGTGCGGGCTGGGCCGACCTGATGAAACTCAGTTCCGACTTTTCTGATCCCTTCAATCTGCTTCCTGACGACATTCAGAGGTACACCGAGCAGTGGCAGCAATGGTACGACTTGGACGCCCCGGAGTCAGCAGATTTCCCATGTGATTACAAGGACAAGCTCAATCCTTTCCAGGTTTTGATGATGTTGCGATGTTTCCGGGTCGACAGGGTCTACAGGGCTGTAGGCGACTACATCACGCACGTTATAGGAGAAGAGTACATTATGCCTCCAGTCATAAGTTTCGATACCATTTTCGAACAAAGCAGTCCCACCACGCCGGTGATCTTCGTATTGAGTCCAGGCTCTGACCCGACTGCCGAGTTGATGAAGCTCGCCGATAGAAGTGGGTTTGGCGGTGGAAAGTTTAGGTATTTGTCGCTTGGACAAGGACAAGAAACTGCTGCTTTGCAGCTCTTGGATATTGCAGTTGCTAGAGGTCAATGGCTGATGTTCCAGAATTGCCACCTACTCCTGTCTTTCATTCGTCAGCTGGAAAAGCAGTTGGAGAAGGTTTCCAAGCCCCATCCGGACTTCCGTTTGTGGTTAACCACAGACCCGGTGAACAACTTCCCCATTGGCATTTTACAAAGTTCGTTGAAAGTTGTGACGGAGCCCCCCAATGGGCTCAAGCTGAATCTCAGGAACACGTATTTTAAGATTCGGGAGCAAACTTTGGAGGCTTGTAGTCACCCTGCCTACAAATCTTTGATCTACGTTTTAGCGTTCTTCCATGCCGTGGTTCAGGAAAGAAGGAAGTATGACAAAATCGGGTGGAATATTTGTTACGATTTCAACGAGTCGGACTTCAACGTGTGCGTACAAATTTTGGATACTTACCTGACTAAGGCTTTGGAGGCTAAAGATACGAGGATTCCTTGGAACAGCCTCAAGTACTTGATTGGGGAGGTCATGTATGGGGGGAGGGTGATCGATGACTTTGATAGACGGATTGTGGCGACCTATATGGATGAGTATATGGGAGATTTTCTTTTCGACACGTTCCAGCCGTTCCACTTTTACCACGACCAGACGGTTGATTACGTCATACCACCAGACGGGGAAAAGGATGATTATATTGGTAAGTTTCTTTTTTCAGAAATGAAAATTAACTGAAATTTCTCCGTAGCTGTGATAGACGAACTACCCTTAACAAACAGCCCTGACGTCTTCGGGCTGCACCCCAATGCCGAAATCGGCTACTACACGCAAGCTACCAAAGAGATGTGGCGCTTGTTGATCGAGTTACAACCTCAGACTGGTAAATCCACCCCTAAATTAATTTAAGATAAATTACGCTGTTTGCAGCCGCTAGTGGCGAAGGAATAAGCCGCGAAGAATTTATAGAAAGCGTTACCAACGACATTTTGAAGAAGATCCCCGAGGAGTATGAAGTCTGGAGGGTTAGACGAGCATTCCAAAGAGTGATGTCACCAACGGTTGTTGTACTCCTTCAAGAACTGGAGCGCTTCAACCACCTCATTGCCGTCATGAGACGAACTTTAACACAACTTCTTAAAGCCTTAGCCGGTGATATCGGCATGGACGCCGTTTTGGACAACGTTGCTTACTCTTTATATAATGGTCAGCTACCGAGCGCCTGGAGAAGACTAAGCCCAGCGACGTGCAAGAGCCTGGGTGGCTGGATCGAACATTTTGAAAAGCGACAGGAGCAGTTTTTCAATTGGGTAGCTTTCATTTCCTTCAATTTAGACGCACTTAACGATCGTTTTTAGTCGAACACAGGAGAGCCTGCTGTTCTTTGGATATCGGGCCTGCATATTCCGGAAACATATCTTGCGGCTCTGGTGCAAATCGCTTGTCGTCTCAACAACTGGCCCCTAGATAGGTCAACTTTGTACACTAACGTGAGCGAGTATGTAGATCCGAACGATGTAACGCTGAGACCACCAGCTGTAAGGATCCAGTGGTGATATTAGTAGAGGTTAATTGTGATTTGTAGGGCAACTGCATGGTTCATGGGTTGTATCTAGAAGGAGCCGGCTGGGACCCCGACAATAGATGTTTGCGCAGATCTACACCAAAAATTTTGATCGAGCAGCTTCCAGTTATGAACGTTATTCCTATCGAAGCATTTCGCTTGAAGTTACAAAACACACTGAAGACCCCAGTTTACACTACGTCGTTGCGAAGGAACGCCATGGGCGTGGGTTTGGTCTTTGAAGCCGATCTAGGGACCACCGAACACATCAGTCATTGGATCTTGCAAGGAGTGTGTCTTGTTTTAAACACAGACTAACTACTTTTATATTAGTTTTAATAAATAATACAAAATCCGAGGAAGTAATTTATTTCAGTACAAATGAAAATATCTTGGTACAACACACATAATATTGCCGCTCAATAAAGCCCTACATCTGCGCATTCGAAAATGATGTAGAGCTTTATCTACTGTCTAACAATAGAACGCAAAAGGCCAAATTTGATGTTCCGCACTCACTCAAATTTGCCCTCAGTTCAGTTTGTTTTCTTGGCATCTTTAACTTCGCCCTCTTTGAGTTGCCCCCTGCCCAAAATCTTGGCCAAGCTGTCCCAAATTCCGCCGAAGAAGAGCGCACACAATAAGTTTTCAAATGGAACGAAGGGATCGTGAATTCCCAAGAGAATGGAAGATAGTTTGAAATAAACAAAGAAGATCACGATTCCGAAGTATACGAGTGCATGGGGTGCCGAAATTAGCTCCGTTTTCTTGTCCAGAATGAAGATGATGGAAGCCACAAGGGAAGCTTTCGTGTAGCTGAAAAAAGTGTATTTTGAGTTGCATACTCTAAATGGGATTTACTAACGTACAAGCTGGGCTGCATAAACTCCATGGCTGTTGGGGTCCACACCCCTCTAATAAGTCTCTCGATCAATCTTGTAAACCCTGCACCGTTTCCTTTCAACGTTCCGACGATTATCATGATGAGATATCCGGTAGGGTACAGCTTGGCGGCATGTGTTACCCCATCGTACACTTTTTTACATCTGTAGATCTCTTTCATGGCAGAGAAGACGACTTTAATTGGAAGAAACTTGGCAAGTTTGTAACCCAAGTCAATGGGGGTATAAAATATTACATACCTGAAAGATGCTACAAAGTTAAGGAACAAAGATAAAGTCGCGGTTGATTACCAAACTAATGTGGCGACTACTAATTGAGGTGTGTTTTTTAAAGGTGCTAAAATTGGCTCTGCCAGGAGTCCATTTGCTACCATGCCACCGGCAAAGACCACCAACATGTATGACAACCAACAGGCGAGGGGATGTTTCCGTGAGAATGCTTGAGCGCCTGGAATGTTGAAAGTAAAGGATGTTATATTTTATTTATGCTTTACAATGGCGGACAAATAATATGAAGGTGTTTTACACAATATTTTTTATCAAGTTTATTGTAACTGTTCCGTTTGAACAGATAATTTTAAAACAGCTATGGCGTCTCCTTTCATTCATTTCAAGCGCAGCAACAACAAAAAATATCGCCCCAAAACATAACAAAGACTTTTTGTCCACACTTCCTTGAACTTGATATCGGTTTTTACATTCTTTGGTCACATTTTTTGCAAATCTTCGAGTCCGAAGGTAACTTTGTGTTGGTCTTAAGCCCAACGGACGCTGCTCAAGCTATTATTGCTCTGATTGAATACTACGCCGCACGAGTTCTTGAAGTTTCCAAATGTAGTGACTAGTGGGATCTAGAACGGTTTCGAGAAACTGGAGACCACACTAGAAGAGCTGGATCTTGGAGAAAAGGATGCACAACAGCCCGAGACGGTCATTTTCTTACATTATTGTATAAATATTGCTAAATAAGTGCTGTTAGTGCTCGAAACATGTTAGAAGAAGTTCGAGGTGTAGCTGTAGTGAAGATTAGAAGACCTGCGTTTTGCTTATGAATATGAAAATTTGGAAATTAATGAGTGGAGTAAAATTCTCTTCACTAATGAATCAAGATTTTGACTCATTGTCAGATCGCCAGTTGGCCGGCAGAGTCTGTCGTCGTACAGCAGAAAGTTTTGCTCAGTGCAATATTAAACTAAGGCTGTTTTGGTGGAAGGTCAACTGTGGTTTCGGGTAAAGGTAGGAAAAAGTTTCACGCAGAATTCCTGCTCCTGCAAATTTAGGGGACCTCAGTGTAGCAGTACGTATTAAAATCGTTACTTGGTAAGACCAAAGTTAAATAAGAAAGCTTTTAAACAATAAAGCTTTTGGATCGAATTGTGCCGCTGAGTGTAGATTGATAAAATACACACAAAATATTGTATGAGTGACATACATGAATTATTGATGAAGACCCGATATAGTATCGGAAGTTCTCAGTTTGAAATATCATGTCCCGATAAGATAACAAGATACATTTCTCAACATTTTAAACCCCTAAAAAAAACTCCATTGTAAACTTTGGAGAATCTTGAAATGTAGAAAGTGAAAGTTGGATAGAAAAGAGAAAGTCGAAAAAATTTCGACTCGTTTTTCTCCGGCACGCCCTGTATATCCCACATTGAAGATGTGGCTAGCTCATATAACGTAACATATCTCACATCATAGTCTCACATATTTGCAGTTCCCCAAATAACTCATGCTTAATTTAAATGAACGGAAATCCATAGATAAGCAGCACGCAAGCGCCACTCTCTCTCCGTTACATCATAGCGATTCCCCTGCAGTTGCACACATAATCAAGCCGATACCCACTCATCTACACAGTAAAGCAGTTATCGTTACTTCCACCTACCGCTTCCAAGGTCTTCCCTGACGGACAGCGCACACAAGGTGCAGTGCGCGATGTCGAAATAGGGAAACATCTTGAGCTTGACCACCTGATTGGCGATGTCGAGGAAGGCCTCCGGGTCCATCTTGAGGCCGTTGTTCGCTCACGTTCGCACTTCCACAACGAGGCACTAAGATAAATAGCTTGAGTGGTTGGACCAAAGATAGGAAATTAGCGACGCTCGCACATGGCCGCTTGCCAGGCTCGGACTAGGTAGTTATAGCTCGCTGGGCCCGACGCCGCTAGATTCTGACCCTGACGCCGCGACGCTATTTTAGACCTTCCGATGGTCGAAGGTTTCGGGATTTTTCGAGTTGGAGGAAATGCCGAGTGTATTGCTGGTTGCGGAGTTCCGCGAAGGTGAGGAACGAGTGAACTCTTTATCCTGTGTTATCGAAAAACATAATTCTACCCAGTTGGCGATAAGGGGCTTTCATTGCTTAATTTTTCTATCTAATCTTATTAATCCGTCTTTTTAAAAGTAAGCCCATGGCATATATAGGGTGACTTTGAACAAGTATCATTCCTCGTAACTATTTACCTGACAACGCTGTAGGTATTTGTTGGACATCTATTTGTTTCCTTTGTTTGTTTATAAAAACCCATGTAGACTTATTTGTATAGTAACAACTACTGATACTCAGTAGTAATACAAAAGTCGGACATGCGCAAATATTTATTTTAGAAGCATTGAATCTTGATAACATCGAATGCATAGATCAGTCGTGTTTGTCATTTCTAAAAGAAAATAAATATTACGAAGTCGGTAAATTTGTTTGGGAAGTTAGTAACACCAAGGTCAACGACATCTCATTGATCTCATACTCTGCCCCAGACGATGACTTCTCTTCTCTTTTTATTTATCTACCTGTAAGTACTAACAATACAAAGTCCATTAAACAGCGGGTACAATCAATGTGATTACGTTGTGAAGGCCTTGAATTTGTTTTGCACTTGAACCAGTTTTATTCAAGCCTTTTCCAAGGGTAGCCCGGATTTTGTTAAGGGGGGGGGGGTTGTCAGGCAAGGAAAAACGAATAATTTGCATACTACAAAAACGTTTATTAATAGAAAAACCTTGTCCTTGTCCCTTGCCCACACTCAGCTGGGGGGGGGGGGGGCTACGCCCATGACCTTTTCTATTAACTATTTTATATTTTGCACTCTGATAGTTCAGTAGGTATTATTGGCTTTAATGAGTTGTGGGCATGAAAACAGGTGGAAAACATGTCATACTTTTGTAATAGCAGTACCTTGAAACTAAAATTAAAAAAACATGTAGAGGTAAATGGCAACGTTATTAGTAATTAATATATTTTGAAGATAAACCATGGCGGAAAGCAAGTCCTACGTTGCATCCCTGGATGTGGGAACCACAACAATACGATGCCTAATTCTAAATTCCCAAGTTCAAATTGTCGGTGCTGCTAGTACCAATGTAAGTATACCTTACCAAAAAATGTCTTAGTTCATATTCCGATTTCTAGGTGAAATTACTTTACCCCGAACCGGGATGCGTGGAAATTAGCCCGAATCAGTTGTGGAACCAAATTGTGGATGTGATCAAAAACGCAGTTTCGAGTGAGTTTTCAGTCTGACTGATTTTCGATTTAACACCACAATTTTAGGTGCAAAATTGGACCTGGGCTGTATAAAGTCTCTAGGGATATCAACTCAAAGGTCGACGTTTTTGACGTGGTCTCGGACAACAGGGAAACCATTTCATAATTTTATCACATGGAAGGACATAAGAGTTAAAAAGTTGTGTAAACAGCTCAATTCATCTTTCTATTTAAAGGTACTAACAGATGTAAAGGTACTTAATGTTAAACTCTTGCATTTAGGCTATACGCTATGGAGCCTACAGCATATATTTGGTAACCAGAAACAAGAGGTACCTAACGGGGAGCAATTTAAAAATTTCATCGAATCATGTACGTCGTTATATTAATTACTGCAATGCTTTGCTTTAACGGTGGTTATTATCAGGTAACTGGAAGACTACTCTGGGTCCTCCAAAACATTCCTGAAGTAAAATCGGCAATAGATCAACAAGATGTTCTGTTTGGAACCGTTGATACCTGGCTGTTGTATAAATTCTCTAAAGGAAAGCTGCACGTCACTGATATCACCAACGCAGCCGCTACTGGATTTTACGACCCTTTCGTCAAGCAGTGGGGCTCGTGGGCCAAATCTGCTCTGGGGATTCCCAGGGAAATACTTCCGGAAGTTGTGGACAACGATTTTGATTTTGGGACCATTGAGAAGGCGATTTTAGGAGTTGAAATTCCTATTGGATGTGTTGTACGTATTGGGGCTATGGAGTACTGATCTGTATCATCACCGGTTTCTATAGATGGCCGATCAATCCTCTTCAATGTTCGGTTCCTGCTGTCTCACCGCTGACGACCTTAAGGTCACTTTAGGAACCGGTGCCTTCCTAAATGTCAACACTTCAACGAAGATTCACACTAGTGTCACGGGGATTTACCCCTTGATTGGGTGGAAGCTCAAAGACACGACTGTGTTCATCGGAGAGGTGCCTTGTAATGACTGCGGTTCGTTAGTGGAGTGGCTCCTAAGAATAGGTATTACAACGTTATAGAAGTGTAGATAGTAAGGTTTCAGTTTTAAGGTTTGATTAAGAGTCCCTCGGATATCTACGACATGGTAACAAGTGTGGACGACAGCGATGGAGTATACTTCGTCCCAGCCTTTAGTGGATTAGGGGCAAGTATATCATAGATAAATTACATTCTCGTAATGATTGTATTTTAGCCCCCCATCAACGACGAGCGGGCCAGTTCCGGCTTCCTCGGAATCAAAGCCACAACCACACACAAGCACCTAGTCAGATCCGTAATGGAAGGAATCATCTACCGTGTGGCCCTCGCCTACCAAACCCTAAAACGGGAAAGAGATCGAGACTACCAAAAACTAATGTAAGTACCAATCTGACCGTAATCCCTCTTTAGCATATGTTACAGAGTCGATGGAGGAGTCTCGAAAAACGACTTCGTTTGTCAGATGCTCGCAGACTTGACCGGACTTCTAGTACAGAGGATGAAGTTCTCCGAGATGTCGGCTCTGGGAGTCGGGTTTTTAGCAGGAATGTCTGCAGGCGTTTGGAACAACTGTAGTGACCTCAAGACATTCAACCAAGTAGAGAAGTCGTTCAAGCCAACGTGCGATACAGAGCAGAGAAACAAAAATGTGGCGGAGTTCGAGAAGTGGATGGAGGCTGTGGAGAGATTCACATTGTGGGATCAAGAAGACTGAAACTCAACGTATTGCTCAAATGGAGTTTTGTACCTTTATAATTATAGCAACATTTTTGTGGCGATGTAGGTGTAAGTGAGTAGGGGAGTATTTTTGGAATAAATTTATTTTAATTTTGAATGGTTGTTTTAATGGTCTTTCCTATTGGTCGTATTAATTTATGCAGAGTATACAATGTTTCTGGGCATTTGAAAAATTTAGTTTTGTTTCTTCTAGTTTCTTCTCTTAACTTTAGTTGCTTTCTTCCGTCAATTCTTCTGTATAAATTCTGAATTTAAAAATGTTAATCTACATCGTTTGTTACATTTGAAGCCCCTGTACCATAACTAATTCACTATTACCATTAAAACTGTTCCAGTATCTCGATACATTAAATTATTACAGCCCGACACGTGATGCACATCAATGGTTGTCTTAGCAACGCCCCTGTCAACACTGCCACATGATGATTACTTGTAAAACAATTTTAGACGTAAAATGCCTGAAGAGATAAAACAAGAAGTCGTGTTGAAAACACAAAAGTACTTAGGGAAATACGTGAAAAAGCCCCCGTTGAACGAAAAATTGCTGAAGAAACCGCCGTTCCGGTTCCTGCACGACGTGATCAATACGGTGATCAGAGAGACCGGATTTCTGAAAGGACTGTTTTCGGAGGAAGAGCTAAATTCGGAAAATGTGAAAGAAAAAGAGGCCAAAGTGGCCTTCTTGAGCAAGCTGATCGATGCAGTTAGTGAGTGGTTCGAACAAACGTAAGTTGAAAATTGTTTATTGGTGTTTTTAGAGGCAATCACTAGCACGGATTTGGCCGTGCGTCCCAGCAAAATTGTGGCCGGTCTCGAGCCGACAGAGACCAATCTGCTGTTGCAGACTATCGGGAAGGCGATTGAAAAGAAGGTTGACAGCAGTCAGTATGTAAATAAGCTGCATTCGGGTGAGAACATCAACAATGATAAAAATAAAAAATCGAAGAAATTGTCGGAAAAGAATGAGAAGCTCAAGAAGCCTTCAAAAATCGCTGTAAGCAGCACCCCGAAAGGTGGCAACAAAATTGTGACTACTAACGACCCCCCAAAGTCCACCGACAGAGAGAAGACTAAAAGCAAACGAACGTCAAAGGAGTCGAAAAGCAAGACCGGCTCCGATAATGGAAAGCCCAAGAGCAAAGAAAAGTCGATACGGAAAGCCTCAATAGAAGATCTCAAACCACATTTTGACCCACCTCCCCTAGAACCTACCGAAACAACTATCCCCACCGACCAACCACCAGAAACTTCAATCACAGATCAAGAAGACCCCTCCATAAAAACCCTCATCGAACCCTCAACTGCCACCATCCTAGACACCCCAGCGACCCCCCCGACGGAGCCAAGAAAACGAACCGCCTCTGCATCCCGTCCGAAATCCGCACGACCCAAAAGCGGCGACCTCAAAGAACCAGAAACGCTGCAGATACAAAGTCGCCCCAAAACCTCCTTGAGGCCCCCGAGTGTCAGACCTTCGAGTGCTCGACCGGGAGCGCCCCGTTTGAGACCGGATTCTGCGCTGCCCATCCAGGAGGTGGTGCCCATGGGGAAAATAAACGTCATCATTGAGAATTTCGACAAGGACGATGAGGAAGAGACTGTCGTTATTCAGAGCCAGCCGGAGGCTGCGGAAGAGCAAGTCGAGGCCGTCGCCGAGGTGGCTGGGGAGAACAAGGGGCAGTTGGTGGAGGAGATTTTGCAGCAGATGAATGAGAGTGAAGGGAATAAGGGGGAAAGTGACTGGCAGAAGGAAGGTGAGTGTCTTTTTCTTCAACTTCTACAATGTAATTCACCATTTTATAGTGTTTTATGGCAAAGAGTCTACAGCAAAAGAAGCAAACAATCTGAAATCGCTCATACAATCTCTGACCAAAACAGCAAACCCTTTGGGAAAGTTGTTGAACTACCTCCATGAAGACATCGATGCCATGCACGCGGAACTGGAATCGTGGACCCACACCAAGAGGCAATTGTTGGACGAGATTTCCAAGCAGAAAAAGTAAGATCTTTGTAAGGAGTCTTCATAAATGATAAGATAGGACGACAAAACAAAATTTTTCTTTGGATTTCTGTTTTAATGCATAAAATAAAACCAAAATATCCATTTTCGACTCATAAAGTTTGCTTTTGTCAGCTTTACGTCGATAAGTAAATTTTGAAGATTTTAATTGATTTTATGAGCAACAAAAGTAGCAGCACATTGAAACAAAATGGCGGCAAGTTGCATATCATTTGCGTAGTGCACAGTAATGAATGTTTAGTCTTATTAATTATAATTCTTGAATAAAAGTGACTCAGATGTATAGTAAGAATTTGTTTAATAGTAATTTACAATATTCTGAGAAAATAGGTAATGTTCCTTAAAATTTGGAATATCGCTCTGGTTTCTACAAAAGCAAACTTTAACCAAAAAAACTATTTTTCTCTTTATTAATTACGTAAGAAAAAGCGAAATTTGATATTTAAAACTATCTTGAAAAATATCTTGACCAGATTTTTAATTAGGCACATGATACATGTACATTTTGTTTTCCATAGGTAACATATTAAACATTTCATCAACAACATTTTTTTTAAGGATTTACATTTAATATTTGATTAAAAGATTGTTTGGAGTTTAATTTTAAACCCACAGATTTTTTATTTTAAAAATAAATAGTTTATGCAGTGATTTGTAAAAAGTTTAATATGTTGCCTATATCTTAATTTTCAGGCGTGAACAGATAAAACGGGCACTTGTATGTTTCGTTGGTCCAGATATTGAGACACTTTTTCTATTTTTAAAATATCTGTACAACAAAATACGTCAACGAAATTGTAAAAACACTTACCTTACAACTTTTTAGTAAATATGTGGGCTAATGTGACAGTTCCACTGGCCCGCCGAACCACGCGTCGTGTAACCGCGGCTTTAAAAATCATTTTTTTAGAATCAGCGCCGAGATGAACAAACCTTTGGTGGCGCAACTTGAGCATCTGACTCAAGAAATAAAACGAATGGAGGACGAACTGGTAAGCACCCGCAGCAACATCCTGAGGAACGACGCGAAAATAAAGGAACTGTTATCAAAATAAATATTGAAGGTGTTTATTGTTATCTTCTTTTGTTGATTTGAAATTACTTGCACGTCGAACTGTAAACGTTGGGGAGACCACGATAATATTTTAACACTGTCATGGTTCCCCAAACGACTTTAATAACAAAACTGACAATGTAATGTTGATAGATTTCTAAGTAAACCTAAATAAACACCGATGCGTTTTAACATCACCGCAAAGGACAGGGCAAATAACACACAACCCTTACATAAATCCAAATTTATATGACAATAATCTCGCAAGCTGATGTTCAATTAACATATCGCGATAAATATAAAACAAACTTACTATATGGGACCAACGCACACATGTAAGCAACACCCATAAAAGAATTATTGTCTTAAATTAACCAGAAAACTTACATAACTTGTAAATAATTGCAAAAATTTTAACACGTAAAAGGGCATTAGTACTCGTCGTCGTCTCCGCCGGCCTCCACCTCGTCGGGTGGTGCAAAGCCCTCCTGGAACGTCAAATTAGATAAGTCTGGCGGTCCACACTGGATACTGGGTGGTACCTCTGTAGCGTACAGAACATCTAAAATTTTTTGAATCAAGGGGTTCTGCCCCTCATCGGCCTCCTGGCACATCACTTCGATGTCCCGCAACTTGCCGAAATAGAAATCCCGCTCCTTTTCCAATCCGTCGATTGTTATCTGCGGAGGGTGAGTTAGAAACTGGTGGAGGGTGGCGGGAGAATGTTAGATAGGCAACCGATTATAGTGTAGTACCGTTAGTAAAGATTATAGTCGCAGAGCCGACGGTATAGATTTCCTATGGATAAGAATCAAAATGTAGGCTTTAATGTCTACAATAAAATAATACCAGGGCCCTGCATCCATCCAGTTCAGCCAAAAGCCCTGTTAAAAATGTATCCATAGGAAATTCTATCATACTCGGATTATTACTTATGTGTTGATCCACCCCTCAAGTGTTACACCACCTAACATTCTCTTACCTTGATCTGCATCGACATACCTTAAACTCCGCAATTTGATTTGTCAATTCGTCTAACCGCCCAGCATCTCCACCCTTGTTTTGCGGATTTTTCGTGATCGGACGAACCGTATTGACTTTCGGCACTAAAAACGTTAAACAATATCTTCCAATTGAACACTAGCAGAAGCAAATAAAGAACTAGCAAAGAAAATAAACCAAAGCGGTAAGATCTGCACAGGAAAAAGGCTACTAGGAAAAAATGTTAATTTAGAGCAGTGCAATTCCAGTTAGCCTCTTTAGTGAAATCAGGCGGCATTAACAATTCCAAGTGGAGTAGGCCGTCCGATTTTTGCTTTTTTGACTTTACACACACGTAGCAAAAATAGGTGCGACGTCCCGCCCCACGTGGAACGGTCCAATCTGCAATTAGCGAGAAAATAATGTATGACCTACTCGCTCGACCGATGGGTTTCGTAGGTGGCGCTTTCGCCGGAGAGGTGGGGACAGTCCTTTTCACCGCCAACGAATTGGTGCTTCTCGGGGCGTTAGCGCCGCCCCCGCCCATGCCCTCGCCGTTGCGACACGCCAGCGCGTCGTAATCGTTACCCCTATAGTTAGCATCGAAGAATTTTTTGAACCATTGCAAAAATTCAAAATTGTCTTGAAATCTTCCTTTCACCAGTTTGTCAATGGGGACTATCTAATCGCAGCCACCAAAACAAAAACAAAGCGAAATCAAACAAAACTAAAACGAAAAGACGACATGCTTGACGAAAAACAGAAATAAATTACACGGGGGGAGGGAGGTGGTGTGTCTTCTCGAGGCCACGATCCCGCCGCTACAAGGACAGAAGCAAAAGCGCGAGGACTTGAATGGAACGAAACCTACCCCATTGTGGATGGGGACCGTGGACGGAAAATTCATTTTGATATTTATTTTTTAAAACGCTAGTATCATTTTCCGTCCAGATCTCCGAAATAGAAGGGCTAACAGAAATGGGTTGATTTCGTGTTGAGGACACAAATGTCCATTTACCCTGTTTGGTGGGCGCCGGTTTCGTTACATGCGGTACGACTCCTCCCACATGGTGGTTATTTGCGGCCGAGCCGATCATGAAACCACCTCTGGCTTCAATTGCGTCGTATTCTCTACCATCGTAATTGGCGTCAAAAAATTTCTTAAACCATTGCAAGAACTCAAGATTGTCTTGGAAACGTCCTTTTATCAATTTATCTACGGGTATAATCTACAATTATCGCAAATAGCCCGTTAATTGATAAAATTCTGTTCGATCGTTTAAAGGGTGTTGTGAGAATAATAATAATAAGCCGGATTCTAGCCCAAGTGTTATTTTTGATTCAGCAAGGGATAGAATCATTAAAAGACTAAGCCCGGTGTCTCTAGTTACACATTTTTATACTAGTGACTATATAACAATAAAAAAAAACAACAATTATGTAATCGGGTTTGGATATTGTCGCATTGAAATGAAAAGCTATAGTGCGATCGAAAAAAGATACAATATAAACAATTTGAAACCATGGATAAACAAAACGAGACGTTTCAGCAAAGAAAAAAATCTACAAAAAGAATCTAGTACAATAATGAAACGTTTTTATACGATCGTAGAAAAAAAAAATTGTGTTGCGGTTTAGGTAACCAGTAATAAAGGTCTACATAGATGATTCATACATCCAGTAAGCGTTGAATGTCAAAATTCTCTATCTAACCATGTAAATTTTGTTTTCCACAGACAACATGATGTATGAATCATTTACGATTACGAAGGCGCGATATAAGAGTATTGCAAAAAGCATATTAGGGTGAAAAATTCTGACTAAATAAATAATCAGAAATTTGATAACAAATAGAATTCCTAGATATTAAATCACTAAACAAACTTCCCTGAAAGATAATTAAGTAAAAAAAAAAAAATGACAAAAGTAAACAAGACAATAAGTACTCTTCTCATAAGAGGGATTTTGAACTTTATAACGTCATTTGCAAAAAGTGGAGAAAAACTCAGATATGTTTTAATCTCTTCTGATTTTTTTAATAATTAAACTTTTAGATAGGTTAACAATGGTTGAAAGTCGGTTACGATGACTATTCTTTCACTGCCACAAGAGAATCAATAACAAATTTGACTATGCAACCCAAAATACACATTCAGTATCATTTCCCAGAATGCATAAATAATTTAGAACTGTGATTACAAAAGTCGACTACAAATCGATTATTGATTCTATTGGGATGATGATTCATAGATTATCATGTTGCCTGTGGAAAAATTTTGATGTCCAAAGCCTACTGTAAACTCCCACATTGTAAATGACATTTCCTCAACTGAATTAACTCTGCATTTAGATCAAAATATTATGCTGTTGGAATATATTCAGACGTTATTTTAACAATTAGCTCTTTTGGTGACCTACTGTAAGTTCAGGTGATCAAAGAAATTTGTAACTAGAGCGGGCTTTGTAATTCCATTAGACACGACGATCTTGGAGAATAAACAATAGAATATTCTATTATCTTTAATGAGTTTATCCCCAATATGTAATTACGGTGTTAAGAGGTATTGTTTGGAAAGGTAGTGAAAAATCAATATGCAATAAACCTCATAAACATTAACAATGGCAACCAATACTTGTTTAATCAATAGAAGTCAGCCCACAAAAGCAGTGACGACTATTTCTTCAATAATAAAATGACTATGCACGTCAATCTATTAAAAAGTGGAAAAAATCAATATTACTATGAAGGCTTATTACAAAACCATAATTTCTTCTGTTGTGACAAATAATAGCAGTAATTAGCCTTGATGTTCCTCCTGCTTACCTTGTCTACACCCATCTTCTTAAAAGCGGCTTGTAAAATTTTAAAGTTTTGAATGTATTCATGCTCCAAATTCGTGCGAAATTTCACGCGTTTGAGCTGCACCGAGTTGGGGAACAACATGTCCATGAACTGGCAATATGCAGCCCCCGTGCACAGCTCTTCGATTTTGCCAAAATTGCTTTGCAAGCATTCATTAACCCATGCCAGCATATCATGTCGGGACAAATTCTCCGAAGTAACGTTAGTGGAGTACACGTTGACCGCCATTTCTGGAAAACAGAAGAGAGATTAGACCCCCGAGTTGAATTCATTGCGGTAGATCACTCGAGGCGAAAAGGAATAAACGATGCATACCGGTTTTTTTACGGATGTTGTTCCGTTATGGGTTACCAGCTCACCGCGGCGTCGGGTCTAAAAATAAGACTAATCGGTCAAGCCGGATTAATAACTACAGCGGCAATTCGGACTGTGCCCGGAGAGCGGCTAGAAATTTTGAAAAATCGGATCAAAAGTCGCGAAATCGGCCATGGCATTGACGTTTCAAAGGGAGTAATTTGGAACAAACCCGCATGCATTCCGGGGCGGAAATTAGCACACTCGGTGGATTTTCAACGGGGAAGTGATTAAGTGGGGTCTAAAGTAGTTAAATATTTACCTGTGATGAATTAATTTAATTTCTGTAGTCGGGAGTGGTTGGAAATTTAGCAGAGAATTTTAACACCGGCCTACCGGTCATTCACCATATTCCAAACTTTACAGACTAAAAGTCCCTAGATTCGGTTTGAGCACACTAGACGGTTGCATAGTTCTAATGTTTTTCAATTTCTAACCTACAAGGCCCACAAAGTTGTATGAATCACTTCCGATTAAATACATAATGAAAAAAAGAAACTTTTTAGTTTGAGAATGTTACACATATTTCAAATATACCCCGACTTGTCTTTTATACATGTCAGTGCCGTAGGTAATAGGGGTATTGGGTTTTTTTCGCCTCCCAAAAAGTTGACCAGCTGGAAAAATTGAAATCTCCGATATCTTCGAAAGTTATTATTTGTTTTACTAATTATCAAAAATGCCTACCACCTCAGAAAGCTGCTATTTATTGTGCTTATCTTTCAGTTCTTGTTTTGACTAATGTATTTTTTTATACTAAATCTAATTTTAAGCTAGAACGACCACACATAAAATGTATCGCATAAAGAGAATAAAAAACTCAAAAGTAAAAAATGGATGACCATGAAGTGGTGTAATGTTCAATGATAAAACGTAAAATTCGAATTTTGAAGAACCCGCGAAATTTTTATTTGGCCACGTGATCCTCCAGCAAAAAAATTGCAGCGCTTTTGTTAGTTCTGTGGAAATGAAATTTTGGGATTTACCCCTCTATTCTGTAATTTTTCGTTAAAAAACGATTTCGATAAATATCGAAGTGCTCTGAACGAAAGTCATAACGAAGATTGGAAAAATTGTATTCTGTAATGGCATTCGTTAACATGTAACGTTAGATTTCCGAATAACGAATAGTGCCTGATGTTTTTATAAAGCATACTACAAAATTAGGTTATGACTCTCAGTTTATTTTACGTTAACCGGTGACATGGGTGAGCATCCAACAACAAGTTGTAGAAAAACTCGAGGGGCAAAAACCACAAGAGCCCAGTACGAAATATATATTGCGGAGTTGGAGAACAACGCAAATTTTAGAGAAAACAGATCATCACCAGAAATTACAATAGCCCAAAGTTGGGAAAATTTGACAAAAAATTTAAATAGTTGTGGAGGGCCGAAGAAGGACGCGAAAGCATGGAAGAAGGTGATTACAAATTAAACATTAGATATAGGTATATAATTATTTAACATTTACAGACGTTTGCTGACTGGAAAAGTCAAATAAGAAAGAAGTCCCGAGAAATTAGAAATGCGACTTTAGAAACGGGCAATCAAGGGGAACCTGAAAAGCCTCTCAGTGATTTAGAGCAAAAACTCCTTTTATACACAGGGGAAATAGCTGTAGATGGCCTAACTGGAGTGCCTGAAGTAGGAGTAGATAATGAAAATGCAATAAACACTGCAATGACCGCGCACATCGAGGTTCAAACCGAGGCAGAAACCAAAAAATTGCAAATAAAGCCTGCAAAAAATAAAATTCGGGCAACACAGCCATCAACACTGGCAGGTGCTGTAAAGGAGCTCTCAAACGTTAGAGAGACGGAAGCGGATCTCATGCGAAATATTAACACAAATCTTGAAAAACTAGTGGCCCTAAAAGAGGAAAAACTGCTTCTCACAAAGATGAAGCTCCAAATAAAATATAATGTCACTTTCGAAGACTCAGCCTCAAGGGCCTCAAGTGATAAGGAATAAATACCTGCCTTAAGCATTAATTTAGTTGTTTACAATTGGAGTATGTTTTTATTTTTTAATGTTTTTTATTCATGTTTTTATAACTAGAAATACAATTTAAGTTTAATTTCATTGAACAAAGTGATTTCTTATGAGATTGTTCCGCACAATATTTCCAGCCTGGTACCAATTATTATCCTCAATGATTTCATTAGGGTTGTCATTATTATCTTCTTCAACAAATAGTTCATTTTCAACATTTGCAAGTCGCAATATATTGTGCAAAGTTGCGCATGCTATAATAATTCGGGCACTTGTATTAGGTTTATAGTGCAATGTTCTGTCTTTAAGAAGACACCTGAAAGTTCCCTTTAATAGCCCAATGCACCGTTCAACAGTATTTCTGGCTCTGCAATGTGCAGATGTGTAGCGACCTTCTGGTGTGTTTTCTTCAGCTCCAACAATTGGAGTTAACAAAAACGGCTGTAGAGGGTATCCTGAGTCTCCTAAAAGCCAGGTTGTCCTTTCACCATTTAAATAGTCTTGCTTCAGATGTCGGTATATGTTACTCATTAACCATATGGCTGCATCATGGGTGCTACCAGGAAATCTAGGGTTCAAACTGAGTATTTTAAGATCAGAATCGCATATTATCTGACAATTAAGGCTGTGGTAATTCTTTCTTAAAAAAATTAATTGTGGAGGTATAGCTCCAAATGGGGGTGGGAAAATAGAAATGTGGGTACCATCTACAGCGCCAATAATTCCTGGAAAATTGAATTTAAAAAAAAAAAACGTTCTTTTTTTTTTGATGATGTCTTCTAATGTTCGTGGAAATTTTATATATCGTGCTGATAAACGATTTACAATGGCATTTGTAACATCTCTTATACATCTACTGACAGATGCTTGAGATAAAGGAGCAGTTCGATCCCTTCCAACGGATTTTTGATAACTCCCATGCCCAAAGAAATGCAGAGCAGCCATAAACTAAAAAATAGCAAAAAGAAAACCTTTTGGTTAAACAAACGGTATAATTATATTACCTGTAGAACGGTAGAGATTCGAGTTGTTCTTTGTCCATGAGCAAGAAATGGATCTATTTTCAGGAAAATATCTTGTGCCAATTGCCTTGGAAAACGGAACATTTTTTTAAATTCGTTTTCTGGTAAATTGAATGGATTACTTGCATCCCTCACATCCCTCAGTTCCTCACAACCTGGTTATTTTCACGTCTAGTAGGTATTAAAAAATATATCAAATAAATAAATAGACACTGTAGGTACCTATTTTTGTCTTACCTACGGTTGACTTCTAGTAAAATATCCTCGATTCCTTGCATATTCTGTGTTTTTAACAATTTTTTAAGTAAACGAGGGCTTATTTACCTCTCGAAATATAACGACAAATTCTAACGTAAAACTTCGCTATTTTACGATACGTTTGGGCTTACAGAATACGAATATACGTAAATTAACGAAAAACGTTGCCTAACGAATTTCGTGAGCAATTGACTTAAGAGTTCGATATTTTACGATATGTTGAAATTTACAGAATACTAATATACGTACATTAACGAAAAACGGACCCTAACGAATTCGTTAGCAGTTACTGAATAAGGGGGTTAAAATGGTATATTCGATATTGTAAATATATTGTGAAAATCGTAAAAATTCTAAACTGACCCTGGCCGGTGCCACGACCCGCCACTGGTGTGACGTCTTTGGCGCGCATTTGGCATTCCGTTTTTGTAGGTTAAGCCGGTTTGGACAGTCGATCAGAAAATCGCAGTTTATTCATTACCCTGAGATGCTAAACAGTTTTGTATCACAACTTCATCATGAGCACGTAAGTTATCATTGCTGAGACATTTTTCCCATTGCTATATCACCCAAACTAAGACATTAGTGAGGTTAGGTCGCGTTTTTATTTTCGTTTTCCCAACAAAAATTAACCAAATTAACGACTTTGTTTCAGACCGAAGCGTAACGTACTCAACCCCAACAACTCGTTCGTTTTGGAACGAAGTCTGACCATAAATAAAACCAGGAGGGATGTTAGGACAAGTTTAATTTGGGGCTCTATAAATTTCGTGATTTTTTCAGTGTTACTTTACGACGTGTAAGTGTTAAAGGTGGTTTATTTTTGGACTGAATCGGTTGTTTTAGTGCTAACTCGTGCCCCCTGCATTATGACATTTATGACTACATAAAGCACACCTTCCTGTTTGTGATTGGTTTCAACATTCTGTATTATGCGGCGAGAGTTATGATCTCAAATTTTCATCATGAACAAGTTCCTATCACACTAGAACAGAAAAAACTGTTGGGAATTAGTGATACAGGTTGGTTTACACACACTTAAATTCTGTCTAAAGGATGTTTTCAGATCCAAGTTTCAAGCTTATCAAGCCTGTAGTTACACCCCCTCAGTCTCCAGTCATTTCATTTGCTCTAACACCAGGCAATAGCTCCAGTTTACCATCATCTAGTACTCCAATGAACACCACAGCTATGAGCTGGAGGAGCAACTTGTCTGCCAATGATAGTAACACCTCTATAAATTTAATAACCACAGTAGTTAACATGATGCTTTAGGTCTCAACTACTCCATGCCTTCACCATCTTGGTCCTACCACAAGGTGTCTCCAGACCCAAATGTCTCATTCCCAGCCAACAGCAACATTCAGTACAGGGACACATCAGGAATTGAGTTTATTTCAGACGAGCAAGATTTGGACAAATATTTGAAAGACTTTGAGGTGAACTCCAGCATGAAGAACCTCAACAATCAGACCCAACAGACATCTAACTTTTTGAGCTCGTTTTGGAGCCATCCCGTGACGAAAACGGCCAAGGACATGTCCAGTTTCTTGAGGAGGTGTGCCTATCAATTGTCCACACAATCACCTGGTATTTTTGTGTTTCTGGTTAAAATACAGTACCCACAATTTTGTTGTTAGAGCTGAATTCAAGCAGCCCCAAAAACAAAACCGAGAAGGTGTCCCCCACGAACGGCCAGACCTCAGCCTTGGCCCCCTGGACTAGAATCAACGTCGACATAGTGGCACTGACGCAGTGGAACGAAAATTTACGCAAATGGATTTCCCAAACCATTCTCGAGCGTCTCGTCAAGGAGTTTGACAAAATTAACGAGTCGTTCGAAAAACACGGACTGACGGACATCAAAATCGGCAGCGTGGGGTTGGACAGACTAAGGAAGACCGCCCAGATCGCCCACGTGACGCACTTCATCCCTAGTCTGCCCACTCTGATCCCCTTTCTGGAAATAACATCCAATCAGGAGTATTTAGAGAAGAGGATTCGCGAGTTGGCCAAAGGGGGCTGCATGAGCGACTTCCGGTGGAACGGGGGCAGCAGCTACAATGGCAAGGAGTGGGATGAGTCGCTGCCGACAGATTCAGCGGTGGGAGTGTGGACACAAGTAGAAAAAAATTGTACGTAACTGTTTTAGATAATAATGCACCTTCTGGCGTCATACTTGGACACACAACTGATGCCGCTTCCGAGTATGCCGGATACCAAGCCCTTCAGTGGTCTGTTTTACATTAAGTGTAAAGACAAATTGCCCCCCTTGACTCCGACGAGCCTATTTATACAGCAGGTGTCCGAAAAACCGCCCCACTATAGGGTGGTAGTGGGAGAAACAGTGTATGAAATGGTCAAGGTATAACGGTTGAGAGGTGACTGTTCTGAGTCTAATTTATGAGTTTTTAGGGCTACAGTAACCTGTTTCACAGTATTTTGTTCTTTTTGTACCATGTCAACAAGCAGGAACATGGGATGTTGGGAAGGGTTAATTTGGGCAGGGCGGGGGTTAATATGCTCTGGATTATTGGACAGTAGTGTTTTTTTATGAGATTTTTTCTAAATAAAGAGCGGTATTTTTTCGAATGTGTTAACTTATTTGTGGTAAGGTAGTGCCGAAAGACTGGAGATTACTATTAAGCAGTGTTTGTTGGGTTGTCTAATCAGCTCTCCACAAGTTTACCTGTGGTCAAAAAATTATGATGTCTGAAGATCTGAGGATATCTATAGATAAAATATGATATATTATTAAAACAAGTTGAGACACGTTTGTGCCAAAATGCAGGTTATCTTAATCTCGCTTTTAAAATATTTTCAAACATCTGCTCTTGCTATCAGCAACGATTATATCAAATTCAGTGCTCACACAAATCCCAGACACCCACTCAAAGCCTGGTCCGCCAAAGATCTTCACAGGGCTCCCGTCTGGTTTGAACACTTGCACCCTGGCGTTGCCGCCATCCCCGACCAAGATAAAGCCCAATGGGTCCACGGCTACAACTTCTGCCGACCTGAATTGTCCCCTGCCTTTGCCCAATGCGCCGAACTCGTCAATTTTTCGCCCATCTGGGTAGAATATCTTAATCCTGTGGTTGCCAGTGTCGGCGACTATAATCTTGTCGCCACTTACTGCCACTCCTGTTGGCATGTTCAGGGTCGTTTTCTTGCCAATAATGCCGATGGTGGAGAGGTGTTCGCCAGTCTGGGGGTTTACTATGATAACTCTGTCGTTTCCACTGTCACAAACAACCAACTGTTCGTTTGCGGTCATGGCGATGCCATCGGGGCTGCGGACGTTACTGGGGCCGCTACCTTTTGATAAGAAGTCTCTCAAGTAGTCGCCGTTTTTGGAGAACACATGTATGCAGTGCTTCCATTTGTCCGAAACGTAGATCTCTTCGTGGGTTTTTGAAAAGGCCAGCCCTTGAGGGAATAGCATTTCAGAGGATGTCAACCGTCCCTGTAGCTTTCTTCGGTCTCGGTTTAAGATGAGGACGGAATGGGTGTCAGTCGCGGCGATGTAGAGCAGTGTGCTGTCCCACGGTGGTACCCCCACGTTCGCCGGTCTCGGGCACCTGTTCCAGACTAGCTTGGGGACGAAAGTTCGGTGTTTGTACTGGTGGCTGGCGGCTTCACAGCGTTCTAGCGAATTGGTGCCTCGAGGAGATAGTTCGCCTTCTTCAACGTCGTTGTAGATGCCTTCGGTTGTTTGGTCTAGACGGAAGGAGTCCTTGTCGAAGATGACGCGGGCCTCCCCGAAGTGACTGACCATGGAGAGGAGGCGGGAGGTTTCCCGGTGCAGGTTCATGAAATTGAAGACCTGAAACAGGAAGTTGAAGGGGTGTGGTTTAGAGAAGTGTTTTTGTCAAACCTTTCCAGAGGCGTTCTCTGAGGAATTTTTCGAAATGTTGTTGCGTATCTCATCGATCTTTGCACAAATGTTGTTGTAAGCCGTATTCCCTTCCCGCACGATGCCTTTTACGTCCTGCAGCACCTTCTCTTCGTCCATCTTCAACAATTCCATCTTTTCCACAGTTGCCTGCCGAATACTATCGTTCAATTGTTCACACCTGCTCTCAAAATTCTCCTTCTTGTGCTCAAGCTTCACCTTCGACTCATCTACTTGCTTTAGCAACACTTTTAAGTTTGTCGCCAGTTCTGAAAGATGTAGGTTCCAACAAACCTTGCAGAACACCTGCATGCAGTGCTGGCAGCACTGTTCTTCTTGGTTGGAGAGGATACCGCACTTCGAACATCGATTTTCCACCCTTGGGCTACCTGGAGAAACATCTCCATCCACCAGTTTGAGGAGTGACTCTATATATAGATTCTTGGGTAGGTTGGCCAGGGATTCGGCCCCGTCTTCCAGCTCGACTCTCTTCTGACACACGGGACATTTTATGAATTGATTTGCCTGATCTAGCTGTTTAAGTAGTCTGTTGGCTGTTAAGTGGGACTGGAGGCAACCGAGACAGAAAGTGTGCTGACAGGGCAGCATTTTCGGTTCGGTGAGTTTGTCCAGGCATATTCCGCATTGGATTAGTTCCTCGATGCCACCGAGGGAGTCTTGTCTGGAAAACAAACAGTGAATGTGGTAAATAGATGTGAAAGACGGTACCTGGGTAAACGTGCCTGCCTCTTCAACTTAAGATTTTTGTTCCGGGAAAAACTCGCAGTTTGCGAAACTGAAGCACCTCTTATGACGTCGCTCATTCTGGTGAAAAAGACGATTCGACCGACTTCACCTGAATTAATACCTTTATCTTATCAGATTGTTGGAATCAAAACATTTTGATAAATGACGAAAGTAGAAATTCAAGCTGAGAGTACTTGAATTTTTTGTATCAAATATATTATTGCTCCCTATCTGCTGTTATTTCGGAATCGTGTAGTATTAATCTTATTTAGCTCTGATTATTTTTGTTATCTTAAATTTTATCTGATTCATTAATTAAATACAACTGACAATAAAGCTACTGGTTTCGTTGTGGTCTAAAATAGATCCAATAGGCCCAAAGGAAAACATGATCGCTAAAATTTTTGCCAGAAATGCAACCAGAGGCTCGGCTCGAAAGAAGTCGCACATGGAACGGTGCAGTTCCACTGACCAAGTGTCCAACGAGACCGGTTATCAGAGTTGTTATTCTTATATAACGGACATGTGCCTTAATCATTTACCTTATTTCGATTACACCGACAGGTTCACATGGACACAGGCGTCTTCTCTGTCGCGATTATCCGTAATTGTAGACTTTGAATCCGATCGTAAAAACCGACATTCTTGGGAATCCCAAAGGCCGTAACAGATCCGCGACTTTTTGCTTTTTCGCACCTGTTTGTGCATCTGTAATTTATACAGGACGCGTTTCTTAAAGAGTGCAATTAAATGCAAAAAGAGCAGTGCAGCAGTTCTAGGTTTAGTATTCAGCGAGCGATTATTTAAAAATGTGGTTCTCTGCGGCGAAGAAACAAGAACGAAATGCGGACGAATTTGCGTATTAACGAAATTGTGCCATATCTGATAAGTCGATTTATTCGCAATCAGCAACTTAAGTACTAGAAAAAAAAAATCTACGTAAACATACTTAATCCAAAAACAATACTGTTACAAATATTGTGAAAATAGGTACAATTTTTCTATCCTTAAATGTGCGTCACGGAGCATAAAGAAATAAATATATTAAATCACAACTTTATAATTAAATAAATAATGCATATACGCACGTTAGTATTAAATAGTAGCAATTACTTTGCTTCTATGATATAATCAGTGCATATATTTATTTCAATACATGCTGCATATATCTAATCTTACTTAAGGGGTTTTTCAAACGGTGCTAAACAGATTTATTATTGTTTCTTGTGCAATGATCATTATTGTGATACCATGTGAGCTACATTTAAAAATAGAATCTTAAAAAAATAAGACAACAGAATCTGATAAGCTAGCGATAATAATTAATTATAACAACATGTTTTTAATTGCTTAATTAAGACGAAGATTTCGTAGATATACCACAAATTGCGTTTGGAAAAACTGCTTTGTTAACATCGGATAGCCAATAAAAGCGTTACATTTTTTCAAGACACCCTGTATATACATATAGCTAACTTTCAGGCTTTTCAGCTGTCCCAGGTTGCCCATTGGTAATAATTTTTCCTAAATTTGCATTTTAAGGTATTTTGAAATAATTCTCGACTGGGACCTCTGAGGGAGTTTGCACTGAAGGAGTGTCTGTGTCAACAAGATCGCGGAAATGGCACTACTTCTGTAGCAAAAACCCAAAAGATTTAACTTCGAATGAATTTAACGAGTGCCACCGTACCGTTTAATGAAAATATTCTGTATAAGGTCACATTCGACGGAGTAATTGCACGTTTAAGACCCAAATTGTTAATCTCGCCGACAGAAGCCCAAAATCGGTCACGAAGACGGTTCGTTTGTGCATTTACAACCGATTCTGGTGGCCCGTGGTGACCTATAAGTTTTCATTTTGGGCCAAAAATTTGCAAAAATTCACCTTTTCACTCCTTATGTTTTCAGTCACGTTCCCCAAAACGTGATGGCGGCCACATAAATTTCACGAAACTCGTCGAGGAAGTACGTAGTGCATTCCTAACTAAATTGTCAAGCGTATTGTATTTAAATAGTGGTGCATCTAATTAAAGAAAAGAAATTTAAACTCAATTCGAGTCGTGTGGAAAATTACCAAGAACCTATTTTTCAAATGCGTTATGGATTGGCACGTGTACGAGATACAATCTGGACAAAAAGGGAAAGAATTGTTTTCTCACCCCCAAATATACAGGGGTTGCTATTTAGTTTCTCGCACTGCTAAGATATCAGAATGGGTCTTTTGTTTTCTCTTATTAGTTCTCTCGAAACCAAAGCACCAACAAAAAATTGAAACGCCGGCACACGCGCCTCATCCCACAGTCACATAATCAACGCAACAAATTCATGTACCGTTCCGGCCCCCACCGAACAATTCGCAACCCAAAAAAACATCCATTTATCATGTGGATAAGTTCGACAAACGGGAGCATTTGAAAATCGGCAAAAAAGCACACACCGACCCAGTTAAGTGAGCAGCCCTGAAGCGCGGGCACTAGTTCAGTAAGTTCAGCAGACACATCCTGAAACGGTGACGAGCTTGGCTGCATGCAGAAGGAAGAATTGGCCATCGTACGGCACGGACTCGGTCAGCGAAGTAGAGAGTGAGTCGCATTCGCACGCGAATAATCCGAGGCAGAGCACCTGCACGTTAGTCTTCTTCGAGCTGGAAAAGAGTTCGCGGTATTCGTGGTGATACTTGGAGGAATGTCGGGGGTTGGGGTGCTTCCGGGTTGTTTGGGCGGTTCGCGTATGACGAATTTGGCAGTTCACGGTTTGGTTGTGTGTTAGAAGAAGAGGATCTAAGGTAATCGTCCACATTTTGCTACAAGATTGTTCCATTGTCATTTTTTCTCTTCTGCATCCTCAAAATTTATATTTTTTACTTGGCTTAAAAAAAGTATTTTTGCAAAAGTTGTGTAGTTTATTTTGTTTAATTATGCAATGCATTATCAAGTTACAAGACATACAAAAGAGTGGGTGTTGAGTAATTTGTCGTTAGAAAAGCCCACTGCGTGGACGACAGTTGCTCGTTTAAAAGATTTTTTCTCACAAAAACGTAAACCATTTACATACTGGTGTGCCAGAGGTGTCTGCACCATCATACACGCTCCCTTATTTTGAAATATATCAAAACCCGGTTTTCGGGAGCGATAGCCAAATGATGCCTTCATAATTTAAAATTACCTATCAGAGTGTTCTAATTTATATAGTAATATACTAAAGTTATGATTTTTTAAATGTAATGGCCTATATATTAATGGGTGAATTAAAAGAACGATTAATTCTGAGCAAAATGATATAATGTACTACAAGTTTATTATGTATGGTTCTTGACTTATGAATAATCTTATGGGAAATTTTGTGCTTTTCCAAAAGACCTTTCTAACAGAGATAACTGAATAATTTTCTGTCAATAATTTTTTATAGTCCCAAACTTTAATACACACCAGTTGAAAGTCATCCAAATGGATATGTCTACACAGGGTGTACAGTTTCGCAAAATGTATACTTAATAATTTTTTCTCGCATAGAACACCTGTATTCCATGATACCATTAAATAGAATTTTTAATAAGCTTTCTGTCGATATAATATGGTTTGCCTAAACAAATGTCAGTTTGTACTTTCGGTATTTTTTTTTTACAAAAAACGTAGAAAATTTTCCCAAATTGCTGAAATCAGATCGCCGTAGACTTGTTGCCATGGAGGCGTTTGTTGGCAGTTATCCAGTAAATTTTTGCTTTTGTCAATTTTTTACAAAATGAATTTCACCCAAGAAGAAGTTATGGTATATGCGTTAGGGGAAGTCAAAAGAATTTTTTTTGGCCACAAGAATTTACAAAGCTCGAAATCTAAACTCAAGGCCCCACGAGTTGAGGTTATGTAAAATTTAAAACAACATTTTGAAATATGAACACTGAAGAGAAGAGTAGTTGAAAACACAGTACCTACAAGAGCAATTGGTGCCCAAACTACTTTGAAATCTTCAGTAAACCCTGTGATAAAAAAACATCGGTTTCATCCATACCAGATTGAACTGCATCAAGAATTGCAAGAAGTTGATTTTGCAAAAAAATTGAAATTCTGCCAGATACATAATGGACAGTTTTGAAGAAAGGAATGGGCACGTCTATTATGTCACAGAAATTATTATCAGCATCCGTAGTCCTTAAATGTTGGGGGTGGCATTATTGGGAATTATGTTACCGGTCTACCAACGCTGTTGGAAAATGTAGATTTAGAAACACGAGTCAACATGTGGTTCCAACAGGATGGAGCTCCTGTCCATTTCTACAGGAATGCAAGAAAATACTTAAATGACTGGTTGCTGGGACGGTGGAGTGGTTGTCCTTTGGGGTTATGATGGCAACATTTTTTCAAATCTATATTATATAAATACTCTCTGGTAAGGGAATTAAAGCTAATTTGAATTTTCTGTTTATGATTTTGTTTTCTAGGATCAATAATTTCTTCGATGTTTCTGGAGAAGACTTTTTACCTACTGAAGATTTTGAGATATCAGTTTTTTTTTTTTTTGTACTGGAATATGGATTTTCTTCTAACTTCTTACGTAAGCCTAAGTCTGTTCACCTCTCGGCCTCACTTCTGAAGAAATTTAATAAATTAAACACGACCATCTCCATGCCAACAAGGCTAAGGCGATCTGATTTCAATTTGGGAATATTTTTGACGTTTTTTTTTTTTTTGTAAAAATTACATAAAATAGTAACATTTGCCTAAACAAATCATAAATATATTGACAGAAAGCTCATTATATTACCACCTACTTGGTGGTATAATCTTCCACTTGAAAAAAAAAAAAATAAAATACAGTTTGCGAAACTGTACACATCGGTCTGTTGATGCACAGACTACGTCGTAAAGATGTTTGACAAACAAACGTTCCCACCACCTTTTGAACATGAAGATGAAATGAAATGTTAAATTCGAAGCAAACCGCGAAATTAAAATATTGGTCCTTGTGATCATCCGGTAAGGAAATGACCGAAGGAGAAAGAAAGGCAAAGTGGAGACCTACGTTGTGATTTTTTTTAACAAGACAAGCAGTGGTTCTTTGCTCGAGCAGGCAGGGGCGTGAGATTTTTGATTTTTGAGATTGTGTACTTTGATTAACACGTGTTCGTTTGGTTGGCAACGGTTTGTCAATTTAATAACAACTTGCAGCCAATAACAATATGAAAATGGTTGTCATTCTGAACCAGTTTGTCAACCATTCATCAAAGATGTAAATTTAAGTATATTTTGGTGTAAATCTCAATTTGGATTTATTCTCATTACTGGTATAATGTTTATTTGTGACTAAAAAGCGTATGGTTCTGGCATCGTTTGTGAGTGCGGTGGGAGGGTGGGCCGCCCTTTCCACTATACTTATCGACTGACTAAATGGATGAGAAATAACAACCATTTATTGAATATTTTTTCCTTTAAAAACTAGAACTCACTCTCGTCTTCAATCCAATTTCAAAATTCTAAAGTCAAAAAATGGTTGTCATTCCAATACCCTTAGTCAATGAGTCAGTTGTAGACCCTGTATTGAAATATTCATTTAGATGACTTTCAATTAGTGTGTTTGGGTCTATAAAGAATCTATGAAGAATCTGGTATAGAAAGATCTGCAAATTTTTAAAAAGCACTAATTTTGATTTTTTCGGTACACCCACTAATTAATTAATTATTTATTATTAAAATTAGAACACTCTGTATATGATTGCCAATATTGAAGTGAAACCTCTTTTCGCACGGTGTAAGCCCAATTCGCGTCCGACACGAAAATATGTAAAGTTTAATAATATGTATTTTTATATTGCACCTCTTCCTTCTGTGGAGAGTGGTGAGTAATTTTCATTTAGGCTCATACTCCACATACAATTCGTTTTATATAGAAATACCTGTTCAAATACGACAATAAGTTTTTTTAATTGTAAATGATGAGTTCTGGGACACCCGGTATATGGCCCCTGAAAAAGTCAAACATCTAAATCCTCTTATTATACAAAGTGTTCAACAAGTTCTTATCTTATATCTTAAAGAAATAATAAAATTATGACACTTTTTGAGCTAAAATTAAAAACCGATAAGTTACAGAAAGGGCAAAATGACTGAAGGATTTGAAACAGTGAAACCTTAAGAAACAAGGAACCTTAGAGACAGTTGATCTGTCAAACTTGAAACCTGAGAGATTAACTGAGAAGGCTGCGTTTAAAACACTGGGGAATTTGAGATACTAATAAATATAAGATCTTGAGGAGCCTGAGAAACTGGAGGATTTGAAACAACTGGGGAACCTGAGAGGGTGCGAAACCTGAAATATTTTTGAAACACTTTTTAGACCAAAAATAGTCCGCGGAATAAAATATAAGGATCCTTTTTAATAAAGAGAGCTTTTTGGAAATTATCCATTGAGGTGTGTCAGTGATGAATACACACATGGACGCATTGTTTCTGTTAACGTTGATTATAGCAAATCTATATTATATGCATTTGTAAAAAGGAATTTGAAAAAAAAAAACACCGCCACCAAAAATTTTGCTGTTTTACAACTTCAGTGGTCTGAATTTGATCATCGCTAAACGCACCCACAACAAAACCTTTTTATTCGTAACTTTGCAGATTTAATATTCGATTGGTTTAAAAACAGCAAACGATGTCACCAAAACTTGCCTCAATAAGTTCCATCTAAAATAAGTCTAAATGTTCTAACGGAAAACGTCGCAAATAAATCAGTATTAGTGATTGCCCTGTATGGACATGGATATATATTTCAAATTCCTCTCGAAGCGGCATTAAACGGAAAATCCGACCATCTCATAAATCGTCTCGTAGCGAATCGAGACCAGTTAAATTTTTATTCCGCGAGATTACGCAACCTGAAACATGTTTGCCAACCTTGACCGAGTCGCTGCAATTTCGATGCACTCGCACCCGTTATTAGCTCCAAAAAAGGACGACGTCTTTCAGAATCAGGACTTCCCATACTGTTCCTTTTGGCAATAATAATTAAATGTTACAATATCGCGTAACGGTCCCAGATCGTGATGTAACACACGCGATTTTTTTTTTCGATTCGGGCATGCCAAAAATGTCGGTCAGGTGCAATTTGCGAAAAGGATCGATATGTAAACGGGTTTGAGATGCGAAACGGGTTATGTGAACCGGCTAAATTCGCGTACCACCCATGGCACTTGAACCAAATTTTTTATGGTGCGAGATTAAAAAAATTGTAAAGATGATTGACGGGTGCAAATGGTGCCAGAGGTGGTTTATCAGCGACGAAAACGTGCAATTGTTTAGGATCTAGATCATGAAGTATCATGAATCGGATATTTCCAGTTATGCGGCGCCTGGGAATTTTGGAATCATCAGTCAACACTTTTTTTCTAAAGAAATTAGTCATAATTAAATTCTCATAAAGGCAATAAATAACGCGTGTTCTGTTTTAAAGACAGCACTAACGTAAGCATTTGGGAAGTCGACACCTGTTTATGCTAATTCTGTTAATATTTATTACATCACTAGATATTAGATAGATAGATCTAAAAATATCCTATAATCCTATCAATAACATTTTACGACCAGAGTGTACTAATTAATTGTACAGTTAATTTTTTTGTTAAAAAATGTTTCGACTAATCTATTTTGGATGAAATTTTATGAATATCTTAAGAAAATGTTGTACGGATATCAGCGATCTCAATACCCGACATTTAATAATAACTAACATAAATTTTAATTATAATAGGCCTCATGGTGACACGCTTTTTAACCTCTTCGTGCTCACGCAAAGCACAGAATGCGACTTTCGTCTGATTTGTAGTCATTCGTCGTCCCCACAAAGGAACTCGACAATCAATTGATTTAGCCCGGTGAATAATAGCATACTAAACAGACTCTTTTGTGAAAACATGGCCGATGAAAAAATAAAAATTTAACGACCGGGAAGCCAGACCCACACTGGCCATTACAAAGTGGTGATACTTATCATTTTTATACTTCTAGTTGTGTATTGTGCTGTAACATTGTTCCATATTAGTACTCATGTGCATAAGCACACCCACGAATCTGAATGTCTTGCTGTCATTAGAATAACAACGTGGTACCGAATAATGCGATTTAACAATGGTGGTGTTTTTCGCACTTGAATGACACGTGCTGCTATGGTCGAAGAAGTGCGCTTTGTGGGGGCACCGAACTAGAACCTAAGTCCATTACTTACTTTCAATTAGAATTTATAATTGGATAGTAATTGGATCGAGGTAGATGAGTTCTAGCTGTGCCATTGAACATGGTTATTATTCAAGAGCAGTGTGGATATCATTCGGCCATCAGTTCTTGTGTGAGAGAGCCTACAGAATTTGTCAAAACATCCTTATATGCTATTCATAGCACCCCACAAATCACTACTAGCCTCGGGCCCCCACATCACCAACAAATTAAACTGGTTTTTTCATACTAGGAAGAGTCAAAATTTGCCATCCATCGACCCAATGACACCCGGGAATGTCGCGTCTGAACGGTAAACGAGCGAATTCACTCTCTTCTATGACAATGCGTGTCAGTAATTAGGCGTCTCGTTGACATGTCCGATTTAGTATTCTCGGAACATTACGATTGCGTACGTACATCCATAATTCAACGGCTTTAATAGTATTCGCGAACGGTACCGTCTTATGGAGCAACTGTAAAAATTACTTGCATCTACAACAAACACGGTTTTCAATAATTACTGCCGGGATGATTTTGCCCGGATTTTTTTTGTGGATTGTACAGTTAGTGGCTCGATGTCTTCAATGCTAATCGTAAAATTATCTATGTAGATCAGGTTGTTAATAACGTGTTTATTATATTGCTGGTTGTGATGTCAACTCGCTTATTTTGTCCAGCTGGGTCGGTGATGCGCATTTGACCGTTAGCGCCCTTATTTGACTCTTGTTTCGAATTGCTGTGCTAAAGGCAGTTTTATGTATTCCGTAACTGGAACGGTGCTCGTCTTCGTAATTAAACGTTAATCGCGTTATCAATTTTGATCGGTCAGTCGGGTGTTTTACCCATTGAGCATATTCATGATACATTCTACCAGCTATGATTGTTATCTAAATATTTTTAGAAGGTCAATTCAAGAAGTTTAATAATAATATCAACAACAAACAAAAATATTTAGTAGTTACAGCCGAGATTTGTCACTATCTTGACGATTAAAAAATGCAAAAGACGCTGATTGATGATCAAAATTAATCAAAAATGAAATTTAATCAGCAACAACATCCTCCTGTAAATTTTTAAAAACAAAATCGAAATGATATAGCTAAAAATAAAAATCGCAGAAGGTGGTGCTATTGCAAATACTGCTATTTAATTGTTTCCCTTTCCTATTTCTTTCTCATCCGTTGTTCTCTGGTTTAAGAGTGTCTTTATAGCTATTTTGTTGTTCCGTTATTCTTAGCTTTAGGAATTATTTTCTTTAACTATTTCGTTTCTCACGTTGTTCTCAGGTTTTCGGACTGTCTATAACAATTTCGTTTCCTTCGTTGTTGTCTGCTTTTGGAAAAGTTTTTAACTATTTCGTTTCTTCCGTTGTCCTCTGGTTTTGCGAATATCTTTAAATACTTAGTTTCTATTGTTGTTCTCTATTTTAGGGGGTCTCTTTAACTATTTGGTTTCTTGCACTGTTATCGTATCTAAAGACCGTCTTTAACTGTTTAGTGTCCTCCATTGTGCTCGGGTATAAAGACTGCCTTTAACTATTTCGTTTTCTTCGTTGTTTTCTGGTTAAGGGAGTGTCTTTAACTATTTCCGTTTTTATGTTGTTCTCGTGTTTAGGGACTGTCTTTAGCTATTTTGTTCTTCCGTTATTCTCAGCTTTAGGAAGTGTCTTTAACTATTTCGTTTCTTACATTGTTGTCGGGTTTTCGGGCTGTCTATAACAATTTCGTTTCCGCCGTTGTTCTCTGGTTTTGCGAGTATCTTTAACTAGTTAGTTTCTATCGTTGTTCTCGGTTTTGGGGAGTTTCTTTAACTATTTCGTTTCTTGCACTGTTATCGTATCTAAGGACCGTCTTTGACTGTTTAGTGTCCTCCTTTGTGCTCGGATATAAGGACTGCCTTTAACTAATTCGTTTCCTTCGTTGTTCTCTGGTGAAGGGAGTGTCTTTAACTATTTCCGTTTTTATGTTGTTCTCGAGTTTAGGGACTGTCTTTAGCTATTTTGTTCTTCCGTTATTCTCAGCTTTAGGAAGTGTCTTTAACTATTTCGTTTCTTACATTGTTGTCGGGTTTTCGGACTGTCTATAACAATTTCGATTCCTTCGTTGTTTTCTGGTTTTGGGAGAGTCTTTAACTATTTCGTTTCCGCCGTTGTTCTCTGGTTTTGCGAGTATCTTTAACTAGTTAGTTTCTATCGTTGTTCTCTGTTTTAGGGAGTTTCTTTAACTATTTCGTTTCTTGCACTGTTATCGTATCTAAGGACCGTCTTTGACTGTTTAGTGTCCTCCTTTGTGCTCGGGTATAAAGACTGCCTTTAACTATTTCGTTTCCTTCGTTGTTTTCTGGTTAAGGGAGTGTCTTTAACTATTTCCGTTTTTATGTTGTTCTCGAGTTTAGGGACTGTTTTTAGCTATTTTGTTCTTCCGTTATTCTCAGCTTTAGGAAGTGTCTTTAACTATTTCGTTTCTTACATTGTTGTCGGGTTTTCGGGCTGTCTATAACAATTTCGTTTCCGCCGTTGTTCTCTGGTTTTGCGAGTATCTTTAACTAGTTAGTTTCTATCGTTGTTCTCTGTTTTGGGGAGTTTCTTTAACTATTTCGTTTCTTGCACTGTTATCGTATCTAAGGACCGTCTTTGACTGTTTAGTGTCCTCCTTTGTGCTCGGATATAAGGACTGCCTTTAACTAATTCGTTTCCTTCGTTGTTCTCTGGTGAAGGGAGTGTCTTTAACTATTTCCGTTTTTATGTTGTTCTCGAGTTTAGGGACTGTCTTTAGCTATTTTGTTCTTCCGTTATTCTCAGCTTTAGGAAGTGTCTTTAACTATTTCGTTTCTTACATTGTTGTCGGGTTTTCGGACTGTCTATAACAATTTCGATTCCTTCGTTGTTTTCTGGTTTTGGGAGAGTCTTTAACTATTTCGTTTCCGCCGTTGTTCTCTGGTTTTGCGAGTATCTTTAACTAGTTAGTTTCTATCGTTGTTCTCTGTTTTACGGAGTTTCTTTAACTATTTCGTTTCTTGCACTGTTATCGTATCTAAGGACCGTCTTTGACTGTTTAGTGTCCTCCTTTGTGCTCGGGTATAAAGACTGCCTTTAACTATTTCGTTTCCTTCGTTGTTTTCTGGTTAAGGGAGTGTCTTTAACTATTTCCGTTTTTATGTTGTTCTCGAGTTTAGGGACTGTTTTTAGCTATTTTGTTCTTCCGTTATTCTCAGCTTTAGGAAGTGTCTTTAACTATTTCGTTTCTTACATTGTTGTCGGGTTTTCGGGCTGTCTATAACAATTTCGTTTCCGCCGTTGTTCTCTGGTTTTGCGAGTATCTTTAACTAGTTAGTTTCTATCGTTGTTCTCTGTTTTGGGGAGTTTCTTTAACTATTTCGTTTCTTGCACTGTTATCGTATCTAAGGACCGTCTTTGACTGTTTAGTGTCCTCCTTTGTGCTCGGATATAAGGACTGCCTTTAACTAATTCGTTTCCTTCGTTGTTCTCTGGTGAAGGGAGTGTCTTTAACTATTTCCGTTTTTATGTTGTTCTCGAGTTTAGGGACTGTCTTTAGCTATTTTGTTCTTACGTTATTCTCAGCTTTAGGAAGTGTCTTTAACTATTTCGTTTCTTACATTGTTGTCGGGTTTTCGGACTGTCTATAACAATTTCGATTCCTTCGTTGTTTTCTGGTTTTGGGAGAGTCTTTAACTATTTCGTTTCCGCCGTTGTTCTCTGGTTTTGCGAGTATCTTTAACTAGTTAGTTTCTATCGTTGTTCTCTGTTTTAGGGAGTTTCTTTAACTATTTCGTTTCTTGCACTGTTATCGTATCTAAGGACCGTCTTTGACTGTTTAGTGTCCTCCTTTGTGCTCGGGTATAAAGACTGCCTTTAACTATTTCGTTTCCTTCGTTGTTTTCTGGTTAAGGGAGTGTCTTTAACTATTTCCGTTTTTATGTTGTTCTCGAGTTTAGGGACTGTCTTTAGCTATTTTGTTCTTCCGTTATTCTCAGCTTTAGGAAGTGTCTTTAACTATTTCGTTTCTTACATTGTTGTCGGGTTTTCGGACTGTCTATAACAATTTCGATTCCTTCGTTGTTTTCTGGTTTTGGGAGAGTCTTTAACTATTTCGTTTCCGCCGTTGTTCTCTGGTTTTGCGAGTATCTTTAACTAGTTAGTTTCTATCGTTGTTCTCTGTTTTGGGGAGTTTCTTTAACTATTTCGTTCCTTGCACTGTTATTGTATCTAAGGACCGTCTTTGACTGTTTAGTGTCCTCCTTTGTGCTCGGGTATAAAGACTGCCTTTAACTATTTCGTTTCCTTCGTTGTTTTCTGGTTAAGGGAGTGTCTTTAACTATTTCCGTTTTTATGTTGTTCTCGAGTTTAGGGACTGTCTTTAGCTATTTTGTTCTTCCGTTATTCTCAGCTTTAGGAAGTGTCTTTAACTATTTCGTTTCTTACATTGTTGTCGGGTTTTCGGACTGTCTATAACAATTTCGATTCCTTCGTTGTTTTCTGGTTTTGGGAGAGTCTTTAACTATTTCGTTTCCGCCGTTGTTCTCTGGTTTTGCGAGTATCTTTAACTAGTTAGTTTCTATCGTTGTTCTCTGTTTTAGGGAGTTTCTTTAACTATTTCGTTTCTTGCACTGTTATCGTATCTAAGGACCGTCTTTGACTGTTTAGTGTCTTCCTTTGTGCTCGGATATAAGGACTGCCTTTAACTAATTCGTTTCCTTCGTTGTTTCCTGGTGAAGGGAGTGTCTTTAACTATTTCCGTTTTTATGTTGTTCTCGTGTTTAGGGACTATCTTCAGCTATTTTGTTCTTCCGCTATTCTCAGCTTTAGGAAGTGTTTTTAACTATTTCGTTTCCTCCGTTGTTCTCTGGGTTTGCGAGTATTCTTAACTACTTAGTTTCTATCGTTGTTCTCTGTTTTAGGGACTCTCTTTAACTATTTCGTTTCTTCCATTGTTATCGTATCTAAGGACAGTCTTTAACTATTTAGTGTTCTTTTTGTGCTTGGGTATAAGGACTGCCTTTAACTATTTCGTTTCCTTCGTTGTTCCCTGGTTAAGGGAGTGTCTTTAACTATTTGTGTTCTCATGTTGTTCTCGAGTTTAGGGACTGGGTCCTTTTTCTGCTCAGGTGTAAGAACTACCTTTAACTATTTCTTTCTCATTTGCTGTTATCTGGTTTTGGGAGTCTCTTTAACTATTTCGTTTCTTCCATTCTTCTCGTATTGAAGGACTGTCTTTAACTATTTAGTGTCCTTTTTTGTGCTCGTGTGTAACGACTGTCTTTAACTATTTCGTTTCTCAAATTGTTCTCGGGTTTTCGGACTGTCTATAACAATTTCAATTCCTTCGTTATTGTTTGGTTTTGGGAGAGTCTCTAACTATTTCGTTTCCTCCTTTGTTCTCTGGTTTTGCGAGTATCTTTAACTACTTAGTTCCTATCGTTTTTCTCTGTTTTAGGGAGTCTCTTTAACTATTTCGTTTCTTGCATTGTTATCGTATCTGAGGACCGTCTTTAACTATTTAGTGTCCTTTTTTGTGCTCGGGTATAAGGACTGCCTTTAACAATTTCGTTTCCTTCCTTGTTCCCTGGTTAAGGGAGTGTCTTTAACTATTTGTGTTCTCATGTTGTTCTCGAGTTTAGGGACTGCGTCCTTTTTCTGCTGAGGTGTGAGAACTACCTTTAACTATTTCTTTCTCATTTGCTGTTCTCTGGTTTTGAGAGTCTCTTTAACTATTTCGTTTCTTCTATTCTTCTCGTACTGAGGGACTGTCTTTAACTATTTAGTGTCCTTTTTTGTGCTTGTGTGTAAGGACTGTCTTTAACTATTTCGTCTCTCAAATTGTTCTCGGGTTTTCGGACTGTCTATAACAATTTCAATTCCTTCGTTGTTGTTTGGTTTTGGGAGAGTCTCTAACTATTTCGTTTCCTCCTCTGTTCTCTGGTTTTGCGAGTATCTTTAACTACTTAGTTTCTAGCGTTTTTCTCTGTTTTAGGGAGTCTCTTTAACTACTTCGTTTCTTGCATTGTTATCGTATCTGAGGACCGTCTTTAACTATTTAGTGGCCTCTTTTGTGCTCGGGTATAAGGACTGCCTTTAACTATTTCGTTTCCTTCCTTGCTTCCTGGTTAAGGGAGTGTCTTTAACTATTTGTGTTCTCATGTTGTTCCCGAGTTTAGGGACAGCGTCCTTTTTCTGCTGAGGTGTGAGAACTACCTTTAACTATTTCTTGCTCATTTGCTGTACTCTGGTGTTGGGAGTCTCTTTAACTATTTCGTTTCTTCTATTCTTCTCGTACTGAGGGACTGTCTTTAACTATTTAGTGTCCTTTTTTGTGCTTGTGTGTAACGACTGTCTTTAACTACTTCGTTTCTCAAATTGTTCTCGGGTTTTCGGACTGTTTATAACAATTTCAATTCCTTCGTTGTTGTTTGGTTCTGGGAGAGTCTATAACTATTTCGTTTCCTCCTTTGTTCTCTGGTTTTGCGAGTATCTTTAACTATTTCGTTTCTTGCATTGTTATCGTATCTGAGGACCGTCTTTGACTATTTAGTGTCCTCTTTTGTGCTCGGGTATAAGGACTGCCTTTAACTATTTGTGTTCTCATGTTGTTCTCGAGTTTAGGGACTGCGTCCTTTTTCTGCTCAGGTGTAAGAACTACCTTTAACTATTTCTTTCTCATTTGCTGTTCTCTGGTTTTGGGAGGCTCTTTAACTATTTCGTTTCTTCCATTCTTCTCGTATTGAGGGACTGTCTTTAACTACTTAGTGTCCTTTTTTGTGCTCGTTTGTAACGACTGTCTTTAACTATTTTGTTCTTCTCTCCTGTTCTTTGGTTTAGGGAGTTTAACTTTAACTATTAACTTTTAACTATTTCATTTCTCACGTTGTTTTCGGGTTTACGAATTGTCTTTAACTACTTCGTTTCCTTCTTTATTGTGTCCTTAACTATTTCTGTTCTCATGTTGTTCTCGAGTTTAGAGACTGATGTGTCATCTTTTCTGCTCAGGTGTAAGGACTGTCTTTAACTATTTCGTTTCTCACGTTGTTCTCATGTTTTCGGACTGTTTTTAACTATTTCGTTTTTTTCGTTGTTGTCTGGTTATTGGAGAGTCTTTAACTATTTCGTTTTCTTCGTTATTCTCTGGTTTTGTGAGTATTCTTAACTACCTAATTTCTACCGTTGTTCTCTGTTTTAGGGAGTCTCTTTAACTATTTCGTTTCTTCCATTGTTATTGTATCTATGGACCGTCTTTAACTAGTTAGTGTGCTCTTTTCTGCTCGGGTCTAAGGACTGCCTTTAACTATTTCGTTTCCTTCGTTGTTCCCTGGTTAAGAATGTGTCTTTAACTATTTCCGTTCTCATGTTGTTCTCGAGTTTAGGGACTGCGTCCTTTTTCTGCTCAGGTGTAAGAACTACCTTTAACTATTTCTTTTTCCCCTGCTGTTCTCTGGTTTTGGGAGTCTCTTTAACTATTTCGTTTCTGTTATTCTTCTCGTATTGAGGGACTGTCTTTAACTATTTAGTGTCCTTTTTTGTGCTCGTTTGTAACGACTGTCTTTAACTATATTGTTCTTCTCCCCTGTTCTTTGGTTTAGGGAGTTTATCTTTAACTATTAACTTTTAACTATGTATTTAACTATTTCATTTCTCACGTTATCTTCGGGTTTACGGATTGTCTTTAACTATTTCGTTTCCTTCTTTATTGTGTCCTTAACTATTTCTGTTCTCATGTTGTTCTCGAGTTTAGAGACTGATGTGTCCTTTTTTCTGCTCAGGTGTAAGGACTGTATTTAACAATTTCGTTTGCTTCGTTGTTCCCTGGTTAAGGGAGCGTCCTTATAACTATTTTAGTTCTCATGTTGTTCTCGAGTTTAGGGACTGTCTTCAGCTATTTTGTTTTTCCGCTATTCTCAGCATTAGGAAGTGTTTTTAACTATTTCGTTTCCTCCTTTGTTCTCTGGTTTTGCGAGTATCTTTAACTACTTAGTTTCTATCGTTTTTCTCTGTTTTCGGGAGTCTCTTTAACTATTTCGTTTCTTGCATTGTTATCGTATCTGAGGACCGTCTTTAACTATTTAGTGTCCTTTTTTGTGCTCGGGTATAAGGACTGCCTTTAACTATTTCGTTTCCTTCCTTGTTCCCTGGTTAAGGGAGTGTCTTTAACTATTTGTGTTCTCATGTTGTTCTCGAGTTTAGGGAGTGCGTCCTTTTTCTGCTGAGGTGTGAGAACTACCTTTAACTATTTCTTTCTCATTTGCTGTTCTCTGGTTTTGGGAGTCTCTTTAACTATTTCGTCCCTTCCATTCTTCTCGTTTTGAGGGACTGTCTTTAACTATTTAGTGTTCTTTTTTGTGCTCGTGTGTAACGACTGTCTTTAACTATTTCGTTTCTCAAATTGTTCTCGGGTTTTCGGACTGTCTATAACAATTTCAATTCCTTCGTTGTTGTTTGGTTTTGGGAGAGTCTCTAAATATTTCGTTTCCTCCTTTGTTCTCTGGTTTTGCGAGTATCTTTAACTGCTTAGTTTCTATCGTTTTTCTCTGTTTTAGGGAGTCTCTTTAACTATTTCGTTTCTTGCATTGTTATCGTATCTGAGGACCGTCTTTAACTATTTAGTGTCCTCTTTTGTGCTCGGGTATAAGGACTGCCTTTAACTATTTCGTTTCCTCCCTTGTTCCCTGGTTAATGGAGTGTCTTTAACTATTTGTGTTCTCATGTTGTTCTCGAGTTTAGGGATTGCGTCCTTTTTCTGCTCAGGTCTAAGAACTACCTTTAACTATTTCTTTCTCATTTGCTGTTCTCTGGTTTTGGGAGTCTCTTTAACTATTTCGTTTCTTCTATTCTTCTCGTATTGAGGGATTGTCTTTAACTATTTAGTGTTCTTTTTTGTGCTCGTTTGTAACGACTGTCTTTAACTATTTTGTTCTTCTCGCCTGTTCTTTGGTTTAGGGAGTTTAACTTTAACTATCAGCTTTTAACTATGTATTTAACTATTTCCTTTCTCACGTTGTCTTCGGGTTTACGGATTGTCTTTAACTATTTCGTTTCCTTCTTTGTTGTGTCCTTAACTATTTGAGCTCTCATGGTGTTCTCGAGTTGAGAGACTGATGTGTCCTCTTTTCTGCTCAGGTGTAAGGACTGTCTTTAACTATTTCGTTTCTCACGTTGTTCTCGGGTTTTCGGACTGTCTTTAACTATTTCGTTTTCTTCGTTGTTGTCTGGTTATGGAAGAGTCTAACTATTTCGTTTCCTTCGTTATTCTCTGGTTTTGCGAGTATTTTTAACTACCTAATTTCTACCGTTGTTTTCTGTTTTAGGGAGTCTCTTTAACTATTTCGTTTCTTCCATTGTTATTGTATCTATGGACCGTCTTTAACTAGTTAGTGTCCTCTTTTGTGCTCGGGTATAAGGACTGCCTTTAACTATTTCGTTTCCTCCCTTGTTCCCTGGTTAATGGAGTGTCTTTAACTATTTCCGTTCTCATGTTGTTCACGAGTTTAGGTACTGCGTCCTTTTTCTGCTCAGGTGTAAGAACTGTCTTTAACTATTTCTTTCTCGTCTGCTGTTCTCTGGTTTTGGGTGTCTCTTTAACTATTTCGTTTCTTCTATTCTTCTCGTATTGAGGGACTGTCTTTAACTATTTAGTGTCCTTTTTTGTGCTCGTTTGTAACGACTGTCTTTAACTATTTTGTTCTTCTCCCCTGTTCTTTGGTTTAGGGAGTTTATCTTTAACTATTAAGTTTTAACTTTTAACTACGTATTTAACTATTTAATTTCTCACGTTGTCTTCGGGTTTACGGATTGTCTTTAACTATTTCGTTTCCTTCTTTATTCTGTCCTTAACTATTTCAGCTCTCACGTTGTTCTCGAGTTTAGAGACTGATGTGTCCTCGTTTCTGCTCACGTGTAAGGACTGTCTTTAACTATTTCGTTTCTCACGTTGTTCTCGGGTTTTCGGACTGTCTTTAACTATTTCGTTTTTTTCGTTGTTGTCTGGTTATGGGAGAGTCTTTAACTATTTCGTTTCCTTCGTTATTCTCTGGTTTTGCGAGTATTTTTAACTACCTAATTTCTATTGTTGTTCTCTGTTTTAGGGAGTCTCTTTAACTATTTCGTTTCTTCCATTGTTATTGTATCTATGGACCGTCTTTTACTAGTTAGTGTGCTCTTTTCTGCTCGGGTATAAGGACTGTCTTTAACTATTTCGTTTCATCCGTTGTTCTCTGGTTTTGCGAGTATCTTTAACTATTTCGTTTCTCTTGGTGCTCTTGGGTTTACGAAGTGGATTGTCTTTAACTACTGTTTGTTTCTTCCGTTGTTTTTGGGTTTAGGGAGCGCTTGTAACTACATATTTCAATTCTCACGTTATTTTCGGATTTACGAATTATTGTCTTTAACTATTTCGTTTCCTTCGTTGTTGCCTGGCTATTTTCGTTCTTTTGTTGTTCTCGAGTTTAGGGACTGCGTTCTCTTTTCCGCTTAGGTGTAAGGCTGTCTTTAACTATTTCTTTCTCCTCTGCTGTTCTTTGGTTTAAGGAGTGTCTTTTAACTATTTCGTTTCTCTCGATGTTCTTGGGTTTACAGACTGTTTATTACAATTTAGTTTTGGGAGTCTCTTTAACTATTTTGCTTCTTCTATTCTTATCGTATTTAGGGACTGCCTTTAACTATTAATTTATTTGTAGATTTCAAAAATGTTATCAGTAATCCTCCCACAGGCGTCTGAATGTTATGCCGATTTCTAGCTCAAATTTTATCAAGTGTTCCGCCTGGCTTCATGTGTTATAATTCTCTCGTAGTTTCTGGGAAAATAACACACGTTTGACTAGCAATTATCAAAATATTTTAATTAACTCCAGCTCCCGGTTATTGCTCCAACTGTTAATATAATTCTTGTTTGTTTCAGAATGAGGATTTTACTACCCAGAAAACACATGTGGAAAGAAGTTAATGCCATAACGTTCGTATTACTATCTCTTTTATTGCCTTCATGCCTATCCGAGAAGGAGATTCATTCCAGACAGAAAAGAATTCTCTGGGTAACGGCCGACGGAAGATTGGCCTTACCTCCGGGCACCACTCTAGTCATAACCCCCTCTCTGTCGTTGCCATTCGTTAGATATCCTCCGGACGGATTTTTTTCTAACATGACCGTCAGTCTACCATTTACGAGTAAATTTATCTTCTGAATTTAGCCACTTTTATTAATAATAATTTCTTCCAGTTGACTTCAACAAGCTGGGCCTCACGGACAACGAGAACCCCTTCGGGGTGGTTCCGCCGGTGTTGGCCCGTTCCATGGGCCGAGCCGCGGGAGGAGTCTTGGCCGACTACATAGGGAGCCTCATAGATTACAGGAAAAGGAGCAGGAGCAAAAGGTCGATGGAAGCGGGCCCTCAGCCGCCGGAGCAACACAAACACGCGTTTCACGGCGGCGAAAGAGCGCTCCTGTACATAGTGTTGGAAGAGTTTTTGGAGAATTTCGGCATGGATGGGAAGGCTTGCTTGTTGAGGGCTATATGCGAGGTGCATGCGCATCCGATGAAGAATTTCGGGCTTGTTGGGGAGATGTTGAAGTTGTTTTTAACGTGAGTTATTTTATTGAGATAACGGAAAATTATTTTTTAAAATTACCGAAAATTGAGACACTATATGTGCTACTGCGGTGTGCATCATAATTATTATTACTTTAGCGCACTGACAAAAAACACGATTACCTAACTGCAAACGGTAATTAATTATTAAATAACGCAATTACAAGTTTCGATTATCTTTATTGATCTCAAAAAACTGCTTCACCGCTTACGCGGTGTGGCTAACTAGTCGACAGTGATAGCCGTGTAAACACGATCTTATTAATTAAAATTAACTACTGGTTTGTCACGTGACTGACATACCGACTCCAGTGCTGGTCAATTATATTATAATTCTGTAGTTATATCCAGTTTCAAATGCACTCATTCATTTGATGACAAAAAAGTAATATCGCCAATATGCAGAATAACCGTACTGTTTGCTCATGGGTGTTATTTTTGCATTGTACTCTTTTACGTAAAGTTGGTTTTTCAACAATTATATAATGAGTGTATATTTGGTTGCATAACTCGGTTCTGTCTGTGTAATGCCCTAAAATCACCAGAAACATTACCACTTTCAGAGCCAGCCGATCTCCATACTCATCCCTACTTTCCGAATACGTGGAAGCCGAAAACGCGGGTCGAGGGACGTCCGGACCAGCAGAATGCTGGCCCTACATGAAGGACTGTCCAAAATCGCTGTTTCTTCCCAAACATAATCACTACAGGTACTCACTTTCCGTCCCTGGTCGTCCGATGTTATCGAACTTTCTTTTTTAGTGATTCGGACGAAGAAAATGTGATCGAAGAAGAAAACAAAGTTACCTACGACGCGACGATGCAGAATATGTAAAAGTGATGATGTAGCAGTACATACCAAACGGGTGAGATCGAAGCTAAGTCATTGAAGGGACGATTTGCGGAAATCGTGTACAGAAGAGAAATGTGTGCTCAAATTATTTTATAGTGTAGCTATTTATTTATTTGGCATTAATAAGTGATTTGTGATTACCGAAGAAGCGCATGTTGTAGGTAATTTGTAACGAAATAGTGTAGGCACTACGATAACGACGAGAAGATGAACGATATATGGATATATTTAAGTTATTGTAAAGTAATGAATTGTAAATATAGAATTAAAGGAGTTATAGTAACTGTTTTTTTTTTGAGGAGCAACTACAGGAAAAAAACAGTTGTAAAAATAGTTAAATTTTGTATACAGGACCTTCTCTGTTTATTCTGCCTCCAGTACTTTCTCAGCCATCTCAGGTATATTTAAATATTTCTAGATCTCCTCTCAATCTCTTCTCTTGTCTTTCTTTTTAAATCTCTTTTCATCATTGACATATTATATAAAGGGGCTGGAAAGAAAAGCGAACGGTGTGGTACGAAAAGAAGAGAGCAAGAAAAGATCTATAGAAAGTAGAAGAGAACACTATAGAAAGAGTTAATATGAAGCAGAGAAAAAGAGGAAGAACGAAAAACAGAAAGAAGAGAGTACATGAGAGATAGAGAATGAAGACGAAAAAGCAGTAGCGGCTCATTCATGAGGTCATTTGGTCAATGACCTCTCAAAAGAAAAAAGTTAAAAAAGTAGTATCAAGACTCTTTGTTTTGTGGAATATAATAATATAATTATTTCAATTAAATTATGATGTTTGAATTTTCGTATGTTATCTATTGAGTTTAACTCTGTGGTTGTCGCGAAGAATTTTATCCACGGAGGAGTCCGGAGATTGTCGAGTTCGCCTGGGTCAAAGCCGACTCATGCCCTCGTTAAGCGAATGCTGGTAGCCAATTGTGACGAGTGCGACAAAATCAAAGCTATTGCATTTCTATATTGTACTAAACAAGGAAACAAGACGCGCAATCTCCGCTCTTACGGTCAATAGCCCAAGACTGTCTCATTGTAGAATCGAATCATGTAAGAGACGTAATGCATGCTTGAGATAAAGATAGAAAGTCGGACGTCCGACTAACAGATTGTTACTGGTAGGAGGTACTATGTAGGATGGTGTTCCTCTTTAGTTCATTGCAGTCAGCTGACTAGCTACTAGTGTTTCAAATCCCATCATGTCGGTAATTCAAACAATAAATTCAACAAATTCAACAAAAAATCGATCTGTTTTTAGTAAAATAATAGTTAAATTTTAATTTTTTTAAACACATTATTTTTTCCACGTATCCTTATAAACATACAGCTAAAATTCGTAATGACCCTCCTGTAAAATGAACCACGAGCCGCCACTGCGAAAAAGTGGGACAGAACGGAGACAAATAAAAGTCCCGTGGAAGGGGCAGATTGTGTGAGAAGGAAATCACAAAAAATAAATAAGAAAACATGGCAAATAAATAAATTAAATTAATAAATTGAATAGAAAAAAGAAGTAACACGGGAGAAAGGTCAAAAGGAATACAACGTGGAAGAAGGAAAACTAGTACTGAACAATTAAACAAGAACGAGAACATGAAAACACATAAAAATACGCGAGGGAGAGAGACGACTGTAAAAGCAAAAGGCTAATAAGAAAAGAAAAAGAGGAACTAAACAGATAACATGAAAGATAAAAGAGAGAAAGAAGGATAAGAAATAGAAAGATTAGAGAAGAGAAGCAGAGAGAACACGATTTTATGGAACAAACGAAAACAGAAGGACATTGAGAGAAAGAAATAAATGGGGAGTACAAGAAAGAGGACCCCTTCTTATACAAGAAAACGAACACTAGAAAAAGTCGGGACATCTTCTTTATATATAAAATTTCGGTGTGCGTGTGTTCGTAATTCTTCACCTCGTAAACGGCTCGACCGATTTTGATAAAATTTTGTTTGTGTTTGAGTGGATCCTGGAATGGTTCTTAGCTACAGTTGCACCCGGTAGGTGGCGCTTTTGTTGAGATCCAAATTTTTTTAAATTTTTTGACAGATTTTTTTTTTATATATATTTATTGGATCACCTGGACGACAGGTGGCGCTGTTATCGAGATACAGATTTCTCTTGATATTTCTTAAAAAAAAAAATTGCAACTTCATTGCATCGTAGTAGTTTTGCAGAGTAGCCTGGAATTGTTTTGACATTTCGATTTCTGATTGTCGATTTCTCATATATTCCGTGTATTATTCTAAGGAACTAGGAACTAAATAACTAGGAAATAGGAACTAAGGAACTAGAAAATTATGCACTAGTAACTAAATAACTAGGAAGTAGGAACCAAGGACCTAACTAACTAAGTTCATAAGTTTTTGGTTCCTTAGTTACTAGTTCATAAGTTCTAAGGACCTAAGGAACTAAGAACTTATAAACTAGTAACTAAGGAACTAGGAACTTATGAACTAAGAACTAAATAACTAGGAACTTATAAATTAGTAACTAAGGAACTAGGAACTAAATAACTAGGAACTTAAGAACTAAAAACTTATGAACTAGGAACTAAATAACTAAAAACTAAGGAACTAGGAACTAAATAACTAGAAACTAGGAACTAAGGAACTAAGAAATTATAAACTTGTAACTAAATAATTAGGAACTAAGGAACTAGGAACTTATGAACTAGGAGCTAAGAACTTATGAACTAGTAATTAAGGAACTAGGAACTTATGAAATTAAATAACTAAGAACTAAGGAACTAAATAACTCGGAACTAAGGAACTAGGAACTAAATAACTAAGAACTAAGGAACTAGGAACTAAGGAACTAAGAACTTATGAACTAGTAACTAAATAACGAAGAACTATTTGGTAGAATTCCATATAACTTCCTTTATAATAAAAATGAATTGATGTACGTTGGTAACCGCATCACTTGAGAACGGCTGGACTGATTTGGCAATTTTTTTTTTAAATATGAAAACTCGAGAATTCGAACAAGGGGTATGTTGTATTTTGAGGTTAAGGACGTGTATTCATTACGAGAGCTAGTTTCGAACTGTTTATTCTAACAAGTAATATAACTAACTATGTACACATGTATTATGAGTTGCCTAACATATCTAACATCTCCCTTTTTTATAATACAAAGTCTTGAAATTTCTTAGGAGGTATCCTATTTCTAGTACCTATTCTATCCGTAGCTATGTTTTGTCTTGTATGGTATACGTCAGGTTGAGCATTTGTATCTCTGCCATAAACATAATTACTTATTCTAATGTGATTAGAACTGGTTGATGGAAATTGTGTTTCCGTTGTTGATTTGATATAATGTGAATTTCTTATGACACATTTCCCATCTTCCTTTTCTAGTTTGTACGTCCTGTCTCTTACTTTACAAATAATTTTACCTAATTCCCATAGTTCCTTGGGTTTACTTTGATATCTTACTAACATACCTGGTTTAAATTCGTTTACACTATGTTTACAGTTTCTATTATAATATTGTTTACTTTTATCTTGATTTTGATTTAATTTAGCATGATATTTGGTTTTGTTTATAACTTTTGGTTCAAATTTGTGATCTGGCATGGGCAAGTTATCTCTGAGATGTCGACTCATTAGAATTTGAGCAGGTGAAAATGGTGAATTTTGAACCGGAGTATTCCTCAAAGCTAATAATGCCAAATGAAAATCTGATTGATCTTCAAGTGTTTTCTTTATCATTCTTTTGATTGTCTGTATCGTCCTTTCTGCTTGGCCATTAGATTGTTGATGGTGTGGTGAAGAGTTTATAAAAGTAAAGTTCCACTCTTTTGAAAACTGTTCGTATTCTTTACTTTTTAGCTGGGTACCACTATCTGAGATTACAATTTTGGGTATGCCGTGACGTGCGAATACAGATTTTAATTTGTTTATGACTTTGTTGGAAGTCATGTTGTTATTCAGGTCTATGACCTCTGGATATTTGGAATAATAGTCAACAACTAACAGGTAAATCTTGTTTTTAACTTGAAAAATGTCAATTCCTACTTTTTGCCAAGGTTTCTTTATGATGTCATGTGACTTTAGTGGCTCCTTTATGTTTGAATTTTGGTATCGATTGCAAATGTGACACCTTTTTATGAAAGCTTCTATTTCTTCTGTGAAATTGGGCCAATATACAGAGTTTCTTGCTCTTTGAATGGATTTGTTGATACCCATATGGCCTGTGTGTATGTTGTCAAGAATTTCTGGTCTTAATGATTTAGGAACAATTAATTGATGTCCTTTATATATTAAACCATTTCTTCCTGTTGTTATTTCTGCTCTGATTTTGAAAAAATGTTTTATTTCTGTGTTTAATTGTTTGGTGTCCTTTGGCCAACCATTGTTTATAAATTGTTTTAATAAATTTAAATCTTCATCTGAATTTGTTATTTGTGTGAACTTGTCTAATTTGTTATCCGTGAAACTTCCCAGATAGCACCAATTGTCCCATGGACGTCCGTTTTATGTCCGTTATATGTCCAATGGTCCATGTACTGAAAACGGACGGAAGATGGACGCTTTCACATGGACGTCCTATGTAAGTCAGCAAATGGACGTCCATTTACCGTCCATTTTAGGTTCTTTAATTTAAGAGGCAAAATATGGGAACATAGACGTTATCACGTGGTCGTCATAAATCAACAAAAAAATTCTGCATAGCACATCATCATATTTTTCATGTACACTCCTGTAGAAATGGATAATGTATTTGCAGTACAAACAAAATTTGTCTCCCAAATCAGAGATTGTTTCCCTGTTGTTTGAAAAAAAAAACGGGTTTTTTAAATGTGTTATAGCCAGTTGAACAAGGTATGTATATCTCCGACAGATTAATTAACAAAAAATGCATTCAATTTGCATTTAAATGCATTTAAATTTTAGCGCCATAGCCCATAGTTGCCATGTTGCCTTTCTCCTTATTGTAGAAGGGCGCCTCGTAAAAGCAGGGTGTAGGCATGCTTCCATGAATGCATGCAAAGTCTATTCCAAATTATCTAAATTATGTAACTTTAAATAAATAATTCGTGTCGGTAAATAGATGACAAAACATTCCCATAAACTGAATTAACTGACAACAGGTATACCGGCAACCGCGCTGACGCTAACAATATGGCGACCCCCCTTGATTTTTAATGTGTGGTTTAAGTGTTAACTGCGCAAGAAGCGAACTGGTAAGTGATATTTTCATGAAAATCGAATATGTTCCAGTAATCCAAACAATTACATAACAAGTTTGAATAGAACTGCTCAAGCCATACATGATTAAATACACAGTTTCTAAACTATGAGGCACCCACAAAGGAAATTCCGACTTCAAAAATTGTGCCTTTTACTATTATTTATTATAGGCGAGAGTTCTAGTAATCCTACGTTTCATTCCAGGTACTTTGGAACACCTACCTAAAATGCCGAAATATAAATTAAAACGAAATTCTTATCGCAAAGCCCAAAACAGATCAAATCGAGTATTTGAAAATTTTGTTGACAATCGTATTATGAATTCTAATGATGCACCTGAAAATGTTTGCAATGCAAAAGAAGTATCTGATCTAAATTATGTAATAAACAATGAAGAAACCACAAAAAGAACAAATTTTTCATATTTCAGTGAAGATTCAGAATCAGAAAGCAACATAGTCAATGTAATTACTCCAAATTTTAATGAACAAAGAATAAAAGAAAACACAGAACCTTTTAATCAATTTCTAGCAAAATGGGCAACTCAGTTTTGTATTTCTCACGTTGCTTTAAATCCATTGTTGTCTGCTGTTAACAATAATTTTGGTGCTAATTTGCCTTCTTGTGCAAGAGCATTACTTAATACACCCAGAAAATTGAACATAGAAAATATGGAACCTGGCAGTTATTTTCATTTTGGAGTTACAGTAGCTGTTACAAAATTATTAAATAGATACAAATTACAAAATACTTTAGAGCGCATAAATATATGTGTAAATATTGATGGTCTTCCTATTAGTAAGTCAAATGGCAGTCAATTATATCCAGTTTTATGTAATTTACATGACAATTTTTCAGTGGTGGAAGTTATTGGAATTTACCATGGTTTGGCTAAACCAAACAATGCCAATTGCCTTCTGACTAATTTTGTAAATGAAATAACAAAATTAACAAAAGATGGCTTTCCTTATAATGGGCAAGTATATCCATTTAAATTGCTTGGTCTGATATGTGATGCACCAGCCAAATCATTTGTTTCATTTACAAAAGGTCATACAGGATACAGTTCATGCAGTAAATGTTATGTTGAAGGAAATTTTGTTAGAAATCGCGTTTGTTTTACTCAAACTAACAGTTTGCGCCTTAGAAACGATGCTGATTTTAGACAAAAAATTGATCAAGATCATCATAGTGGCAATTCCTTATTGGAATCTATTCCTGATTTTGACATGATCAAGAATATTCCACTTGACCCTATGCACTTAATTTATTTGGGAGTTGTAAGAAAGCTGATTTTTTTGTGGGTTTATGGAAAACCACCTCAAAAATTGCCTTTTAGAAAAATATCACAGATTTCAGAAAGGTTAATTGCCCAGAAAACAAACATACCAAGCGAATTTGTAAGAAAGCCACGGTCTTTGGTAGAACTCAAACATTTAAAAGCTACAGAGTTTAGACAGTTTCTATGTTACACAGGTCCTCTCGTTTTAAAATCTATTTTATCTTATGATATGTACATAAATTTTCTATGTCTTCATGTAGCTACTATAATATTCTCGCAACGAGAATATTTGAATGAGCTTGGTGAATATGCGCATTCCCTGTTAAAATACTTCATTGAAAGCTTTATCACACTTTATGGTGAAGAGCATGCATCACATAATATTCACAACTTGATACATCTTTATGAAGACACGAAAATATTTGGTACTTTAGAGAACTTTTCTTCTTTCCCCTTCGAAAATTATTTACAGAAATTCAAACATCTAATTAGAAAAGGTGATAAACCATTGGAACAAATAGTAAAAAGAATAACGGAAAACAATAAATGCCAGAATGAATCAGATATCATTAGTAATGAGCGTAACATAATTATACCAAAATATGAACACTCTGACGGTCCAGTGCCAGTGAATCTCCAGGGCAGTGTACAATTTAAGCAAATTGACTTTGCATCATTTACCTTAAAAATATCAAACAGTGACAATTGTTGTGTTTTACATGACAAAAGTATTGTTTGCATAAAAAAATTTATTCGTAAGAATAACACCTTATTTGTAATTGGTCATAAGTACCAAAAAATTGAAGACTTTTACGTAGAGCCGTGCAGGTCATCACTAATAAATATTTTTGTTGTTAGTAATCCAGGAGAGTTATCTACATGGAATATAAGACACATAAAATCTAAGGTCGTAAGAATGTCTTACAAGAGTAAATTTCTAGTGCTTCCACTTCTCCATACAAATTAAATAAACAATAATAGGTGCAACTGGGATCTAGGTTGTGTTCTTAATTATTATTATTTTTTTTTTTTGGTTTTGTACCTACAGCAACAAATGTTAACATGTAAAAATATTTGCTTGTATTTGATCTGTTTTGGAAGTACGTGAGTAAATGTTTAATAAATTTCCAATTTATAAATGATTAAAGTTGGCTGAAATTTTGTGGCACAATGGACAAATCTTGGTCTGTAATAAAATTTCCCGATGAAAATGCAGTCGAAGCAGTACCCACAACATGGTTATGCGGGAATAATTGCTTCTGGCCCCCTTGGAGCAAAGATCGAATCAACACAGCTATCAAAAGCTGCAAGCCTCCAGATGTTGTGACATGGCACTCATATCCCTTTACACCTTTACGAAATAATATATTCGGTAACATTTACCTTTCCATCCTCATATGACATTCTATTTTATATTTTTAGATGACTATGAATCGGCACGCAAGAAAATGGAGAAAGCAACTTTCTTGAGTGATTTAGAATCACATGTTGATTCAAATTCGGATGCAGGGCATCGCAAAAAAAGGCGAAGTGTTAAAACCACCGTCACAAGATTTTCATCTTTCGAAATGAGTGCGAATGAGTCAGATGATGTTGACAGTGATCAGTGCAGTACTGTGTTACCCCGTCCTCCTAAATATAGAGGTAAATTTTGGAAAATACACAGTATGCAAAAAAAATCTTGGCAAAATATAGTTCGATCCATATTACGCAGCTTTATATAATTTTTATTATATCCTGTTTTGTCATAGGTATTGAAAAAAAGAAAGCAGATATGATGATAAGCAGAACTGAAAATGATAAGGATAAAAATCTTGCAACAACAGTGGTTTTGACACCTGCATATTTTGAAAACGAAAATCACAGCAAAAATAATGAAGTAATTCCTGCAGAAATTCGGGCGAGTGTTTCATCTGGCTGTAATCATATTGCAGACCTGCAGCAGATAACTGGTAAGCTACAACGTTGCTACCCTAAAATGGTTGTTATAAGTTTATTTGTGTTGCAGGATTTTTAAAACAAATTATCCGGAAACAAAATATCATTCAGAGCACTTTATCAGATCTAGGAGAAGATATAACAGAAATAAAGAGTAAAATTGCTCAAACAAATGCAACTCCTTTGGATGAAACTGAGTCTATATTCACAATTCTACATCTCCCAGTAGATAGCCCAGCAGATTTACAACATTTAGAGGATTACCTAAATCAAGACATGCAAATGAATTCTGTTGTAAGATCATGTTCTAGTTTTTTATTTAACTATTTTTAAAATTTTATTTTAATTAGGTAAAAAAAGTTGCTACATCTGGAGGAAAGAATGTGTACGAGTTGGTGTACAGGGCCACCCAGAAACTTATAACAAACAGATTTGCTTCAAATTATAGTTATTTTGGACGACAGAAGAAGTCGAAGTTCTGTACACTAAAATTAAATGAACTACTAAAGAGTGATTAGCTATTCTATGCATGTTATTATAAATTTAACACGATTCATTTTAGAAGCAGCAATCAAAGTTTTTCCGAATTGCTCGGAAAAGGAAGCTGAGGTCGCAATTGCAAAGTGGCTTCGACGTTGCACAGAACGCGCCAAAAAGGAGCAAATAGAATAACATAATATGGGCTGTTTGTATTGCTAAAAAGTGAGTATGCAACTGTTTTGTGTCACGTAAAATTTTTGTTACCCATATTATCTTTTATCAGCAGTAGCTCTGGGACCAGCAATAGGTGTTACCACTACATACTTAATATTGTGTATTACATTACTATACGTTCTTAATAAAGTGTTTCTAGATTTATTTTTTTTTTTTTTTTCATTTAGATTGCAGAAAATTTTAAATTTTACAAATGTAGCAGAAATTTGTGTGAATAGTGACTTTAAAGAAGAACGTCCATGATTGGATGTCTAAAAGATGTACAAATTGGGACGTCCATGGGACGGTTGCCCTTGTACATATCATGGACATCCAATGTTGTGACAAATGGACATAGAGTGGATGTCCATTGGGCGTCCACAGGACAGACATGGACATATTGTGGACGTCCATTCGTACATAGATGGACGCATGATGGACGTCCATAGGATTATTTTGTGCTATCTGGGTTATGTTCTTTTCTATTATTGTTATTTGCATTTCCAGGTCTAGGTTGTCGTTATATTCTATTTTGGAATTGTTTCTTGAAAGATTGTCTGCAATTACTAATTCTTTACCTGGTTTGTAAATTAATTTAATGTCATATTTTTGTAGTGAGAGAAGCATTCTTTGTAATCGAGCTGGACATGAGTTTAAAGGTTTATTAATTATTGATATCAACGGTTTGTGATCAGTCTCTACAGTGAATTTTGTACCATAAATGTATTGATAAAATTTATTTACTCCGAAGCATATCGCGAGTAGTTCTTTCTCAATTTGTGCATAATTTTGCTGAGTTTGTGTCATGGCTCTGGATGCGTAAGCACATGGACGGTTTTCTTGTAACAGAACTGCTCCCAGACCATTTTTTGAAGCATCGACCGATATTGTCGTGGGCTTATTTGGATCAAAATATTGTAATACAGGTTCTTTGGCGATTATTGATTTTAATTGGTTCATGGCTGACGTGTGGTGTTCTTGCCAAATAAATTCATTGTTATCTTTTAGCAGTTGTCTTAAGGTGTGCGTTTGCTCTGATAAATTTGGAATGAATTTACAGACATAGGTTACGAGTCCAAGGAAACTTTGCAATTCTTTTTTATTTTTTGGAATTTGAATGTCATTAATTGCCTGAATTTTCTCATCATCTATATGGATTCCATTTTCATTGAATTTATAGCCTAAGTATTTAATTTCCTGCAAGCCTATTTTACATTTGTCTAATCTAAATTTAATGTTGTGATTTTTTGCGGTTTCTAGTACTTTTTGCAATATTTCATCATGTTCTTCACGCGTGGGTGCATGTATCAGTATGTCGTCAATATATGTTTCAACACCCTCAATTGTAAATATATTTTGGAAATGTTCCTGAAAGACTTCACTTGCTGTTTTTATGCCGTAAGGTAGTCTTGTAAATTTATATCTGCCTAGTGGTGTGCCAAAAGTACATAAGTTGCTTGAGTTTTCGTCTAGAGGTACGTTCCAAAATGCACTTGTTGCATCTAATGTTGTGAAATAACGCGAATTTCTTAATTTTGTTGATATTTCGTCTATGTTTGGCAGCTTGAATGGTTGCGAAATTATTACTTTATTTAGTTCTCTTGGATCTAAACATAGTCTTAATGTATTGTCGGCCTTTTTTATTAGTACGAATGAATTTAACCATTCGGTTGGTCCATGAACTCTTTTGATAATTCCTGCTTTTTCTAAATTATTTATGCATTTTTTGAATTCTGACTGTAGCGGAATTGGAACGCTTCTTATAGGTTGCACGACTGGTTTTACACCTTCTCGAATTCTAATGTTATATGATTTGTTAAATTTGCCAATGCCTTCAAATAAATTTGAAAATTTTTTGATTAATTTGTCATAATCTATGTTTGATTCAACATTGTCTACTTGCAATAATTTCTCATTTAGTCTAATTAAACCTAACATTAAACATGTATCAAGGCTTAAGATTGAACCGTTATTACCTTGATCAATGTAAAATTTTATGACATATGTGGTTCCACTGAGTTCAACTTTAATGTCCTGTGTTCCTAATATTGGTATTTTGTGTTTTGTGAAAGTTGATAATTTGTCATTTGATTGAACTATGTCATTAATGTTGAATCCAAGGTCCTTATATATATTTTCAGGCAATATATTAACTGATGCACCTGTGTCAACTTTCAATTTGACAACTTGTTTATGTATTTGAATATCAACTGTGCATTTGTTATTACCTGCCTGACTTATTGAATCTACCATTAAATTATTCACTTGAAGTCTATTATTTTTTGCCTTACAAAGCTTTTGAAAATGACCAAGTTTTGTACAATTGTGACATTGCTTACCATAAGCTGGGCATTCATTTATCTTATGATTAAAGCCACATCGTGTGCAATTCTCAATCATCTTGGTGTTAGGTAGTTTCTTTCCATGACTCTTCTCTGCAGTCTTTTTATGGTATCTCCGTTGTTGTGCTGCTTCCAGGTTGTTTTTGTGGTACGGGCCCTTGTTTGTCGTCAAAGCGTTAATTTCTTGGTGGCTTGTGTTCGGACTGTTCATTTCCATAAGTTGTTTCCTTGCGTTTTCGGTAATTAGACAGGTTTCCACAGCTTTGTCCAGGGTTAGCTTGTCTTTTTGTAATAGTTTCTCCCTCGTTGGTTCGTCCTTGATGCCAACTATTAACATTAGAGTAATTAGTTCATCTCTTAATTCACCCAATTCACATTGATTTGCCCTGTTTTTTAATTTTGTCACAAATTCTTCCGTCTTCTCATTGCTCTGCCTCATGGTAATGAATTTGTATCTCTCATAATTGATATTTTTCTTAGGTACGAAGTGAGCTTCGAATTTGCTCTTCAGAATTTCGATGTTGTCCTTCTCATTTTCTGCAAAACTTAAACTGTTGTATACTTTGACCGCTTCTCTTCCCATTAGATGTAGGAGTAGAGCACAACGGACTTTTTCCGGCTTCTTGTGGGTTTCCATGGCTGTTGTGTAGATTTCAAATTCTTGTCGCCACGTTTTCCAATTTTCTGCCAAATTCCCGGTCATCTCCATCGGAGCGATTGGCTTTGATGTATCCATGATTTCTATATTTGAATTCAGTTGTCGGCATGTGGTTATTTCTTGGTTCTTCTTACTTGTTTATTTATTTGTTAATTTAATTTCGACTGCGCCATGTTGTATTTTGAGGTTAAGGACGTGTATTCATTACGAGAGCTAGTTTCGAACTGTTTATTCTAACAAGTAATATAACTAACTATGTACACATGTATTATGAGTTGCCTAACATATCTAACAGGGTATCAGTAATTCTTTATAGTTTTATTTATGGTCCTTGCAAAGCTTTCAGGATAAAAAGCTTATTCTAGACAATAATAATTATAAAGGAAGGTCGGACAAACAGCAAAAATAATATTTGTATGCACTTTGACATTTTGACATTTGACATTTTTGGTTGTTTTTTTGTTTTATTCGTTATGCTCCCGGGATGGAAATAACTTAATTTCAGCCCAAATCTTCTATACATATAAATAAAAATCAATTACCGCTTGTATTAAATGCATCTCCGAACGGCTCGACCGATTTGGCTCAATTTTTTTTGCTGTATTCGTAATTGTTAGGACAAGGTTTGTATTACAACAAATTTTTGGAAAATTCATCAGAAAATTGGAAAATTCTGGAACAACAGAAAGTGCTTTTTATATGGGATGTTTGTATGAACTCAGCACCATAACTCTGTTTTTGTTTTGTTCGTTATGAAAAATCCTGGAAAAGTTTTCAGGAAAATAAAATTCCAGACAACTACAAAGGAAAGTGAAAACAAACTAAAAAACCCGTAATTTTTGTATGTTATTTCGATCATAACTGACGATAGGAACGACATTTTTTGGTTGATTCTTTTGGCTCCCGGGATAGAACTAACTCAATTGAATGTTATGAATTGAAAATAAAAATCGGGAAGATCTGCAGAAAAATAATAAAAAGAAGACTAAAGATCAAGAGAGATACAATGGCAGAAGGAACTGGAGTGTGGAAAAAGAAACAATATGGAAAGAAGGTAAAACAGGGCGAAACTAATAATTAGATAGAAGGGTTGTATAATATTAAATAAATTTTATGGGAAAAAGGAAAAGAGAAGAGAATAAGAACGAAAGAAAATCGAACATGAGAAAAAGGTCGATCTGCTAAAAGGAACACAGGAGGGACAGATAGAACGAGAAATCTGGAGAATACGAACAAAATACAACGCGAAAGAGACAAGACAATTATAATAAAAATAAGTACTATAGAACCAATATGTGAGACTAGCGAAGGTGCGAGAACAACAGAAAAGAGAAAAAATGTCATAAAAGGAAACTTAGGAAAAGGATACACAGAAAAAACAATAGAACGAAAACGAGAAAATACATAAAGCTCCAAGATGAAGAAGATAAGGAAAGAGAAAACCGATGGAGGAACAAAAAACATAAAGGAGATAACAGGAGATATAGAAAACAGAGTAACCACGAAAGACAAAGAGCGGGAAACGAGGAAAGAACACGACGATCAGAAAAAAAAGAACTTGAAAACGAGAGAACAAAAACGAAGACGAGAAAAACAGAAAAGGTAATTTAAAAATACAAAACAATGACATCTACAGAAAGAAGAAAAAATATTGCTGAAAGAAATTGATATAATAAGGCAGGGACAACACGAGCGAAAGTGACAATATAGGCGAAAGAAAATAGATAGGACATGAATGATCGGAAGGAAAAGAAGCACTAGAGAAGAGAGAACATAAGATCAAGACAGCCAGAACTAAAGATAGAGAAGAGGGAGAGAGCGACATACAAATTGGGAGGGAGATGGGGAATCCATCTCCCTCCCAATTCGAAAAGAATAAAAAACACGAGAGAAAGATAGTCATTTATTGACTGATGTGGCGTCGTGCAATTCACGCCCTACTAGTGAGCGTCACGAAATGTTGCTGTCTTGTTATTATTACTTATTAAGTAGAGCAGTACGTTAAAGGTAAATGTACGATAGCATAGATCGAACTTTCGCCTTTATGCCTCACGTAAAAAAAAATCGTTATAAAGTCATCACGTAGCGCCGGAATACATGTTGTATGACAATAAAGTTCTCTTGAAATTCCTCAATATTTCTTCCGATTTCTGCAGACTCCCAATTTTTTTCGTTTTTGATTTGGTTGTTACACGTTGATGTACGCATCAACACAGAGTTGGAAAAGTTAGCAAGTCAATAAAGCATCAAACATAAGAAATGCGTTATCAGTCGACGCGCCAACGACGCTCCTTCACTCAGCTTCCAGCCTCACTGAGCGTCAGTTCCACAGCGTCCACGGCCGCAACACGTCTCTTCTTCGTCGCGATGTAAATTCGACTCTCCTCGCGATGGAAACGAAACCCCGTCCCCCCGATCTCAACGCCGCCTCCGCCAACCTCGCCTACCACCAACGCAACCCCAGCTACACGGTCCGGGTGGTCTGTTGCGTCCTCTTCATCTTCCTCACGGAAATTTGCTTGGCCCACTACGTCTACCGCCTGATCAACTCCGAGGTCCGCAGCGACTTCGTGGCGAAACAAGACTTCCGGCAGTTCTTCCTCAACGAGATCCGCAGCGAAAAGGGCCGCGACGAGCTCGTCCGTGTGTTGCGCGAATACGAAAAACTCGCGAACTCTTTGGGTAGAAAGAGACGAAGCGCGACAGGAAATGCGAATTACAATCTGTTAAGTTCTCCGAGTGATGAGCCCCACGTGGAATTTTTCAACCCGGAGCTGAAAAGAGCGCTCGAGGAGATAGACGAGTTGATTCGACAGCAGACGGGAAACAAAGGGGCTGCACCTGGGGGCGACTCTTGGATATGGCTGTCGAGCTACAGCAGAATACCTGTAAGTCCTGCGAGTTCATTAAAACTTGAGTGCTCGCGTATGCTTTTTTTAAAACACTCTCGGGGTAATGAAAGCGAGTCTTGATGGGATTTTAAGAGGCTCGCGCTTCAATATTCTAGTCACTTTTAACGCATAGAAATGCGAATTAAAGTTTCCGAATTACAAGGCGCAAATTGAAACCTAATTTATAACTTGACGAGAACCTCGTGCTTATGAAATTAATACCAAATTAAAACTAATTGAAACACCGTGAATTGAAGCGATATTTTCTTTTGGGAAACGTCGCGTGTTTACTTCGCCTCGTCTATAAATAGGGCGACGAAAACAAAATAAGGTTCGTACTGTCTATAATGATTGATCCCTTTAACAGTGACGTGAAAATCCGCAGATGCCTGGAAAGTTACGTTATTGTTCTTCTGGTTTTGCGTAAACTTCCAGAAGCTCGTTTATTAGAGGGAAATCTGTTTGCTTTCCCTGTTCATGTTACGAAGTTGGTGCTAAATTGTATGTTGATGTCTAACAATGATGGTCGGAAATCAGAGAGTGGGGGTCTCGAGAGAAATCACAACAAAAACATAAAGAGGAAAATAAATAGAATGCAACTACTTATACTATATTATTACGCTGGAAATACACAACTGAATCCATCGCTTCATGGAAACTATGACGTTCCGATTTTGGCTAATTTGTTCAGCAGTTATTTGTATACGCTGGGTTAGTTCTTCATGTTGTTTCACACGCGACGTTATGGAAATCGAACCCTATACAGCCCTTCGCTTCACCCTACATGTCTGTTAATTCAGATAAACAAACGTACAAAAATTACTCGACAGCGGGCAGATCAGAACTGATTGTTTATCGTATCAAAGCAAACCCAAGTTTTTTTAAAAAGGAGAATTGGGCTGTCTCATTTACACAGCCGTATTCACGTGACAACGCATATATGGTGTTGAAAAAAGGTAAATTATACAGACTGTGATGTATGTGGCTGAAATGTCATTAATATATTTCCTGAAGACTTTTTAATTTTTTGCTTTTCGTTATGCTTTTTGTTGCAATCTATCTTGCTTTCCATTTTCCCTGATTGTATCATTGTGTGGTTGTTATATTAGACCGGTCTTCTGATGAGGCACAAGATAATAACGCAGCAACCACTTTTGCTTTTTGGAATTTGGAAGAATTGTCAACTTCATCCTCATAGAAATGAGGGCTAAATGCCAAGGTTCGAACTATACTATGGTATATGTATTTACATTTAAAACACTGTTGGACATGAGAGCAAAATGTCGTGACACTCAGATGGGCGAGTCAATAAAATTATAAGACGTTGTCACGTCAAAAACACTTTCTAAAAGGGTGTTCTCAAACCAGCAGTAAAAAGACATTTTCTAAGACGATTTTGTCAAAGCAAACAGGATGAGAAACACTTTCTAAGGGTGTGTTGCCGAACCCAAGAGTAAAAGACACCTTGGCATGGAATGTTGTCAAACCAAACAGAAAGAAATAATCTTTATAAGAGGACGATGTCAAATCCAAATGACAAAAGACCCTCTCTAAGGGGATGTTGTCAAAGTAAACAAAGAAAAACACATTCTAGGAATAGTAAAAACTTACGTTTTAAGACGCTGTTGTCAGAGCAAACAGAAAGTAAGATCCTTATTTCCTAAAAGGGTGTTGTCAAATCCATGTGTAAAAAGGGAGTTTCTTGGACAGTGTTGTAAAACCCAAGAATAGAAAGACAAATTCTAAGACCGTGTTGTCAAACCAAACAGAAAGAAAGGAGGTTGTCAAACTCATGTGTAAAAAGAGACTTTCTAAGAGGGTGTTGCTAAAGCAAACAAGAGGAACGGAAAGAAAAAAGACGATTTTTAAGATGATATTGTCAAACCCAACAGTACAAAGATGTATTCAAAGCCAACAGTAAAAATACGCTCTTTAAGGTGGTGTTGTCAAATAAAGCAGGAAACAACAAGGTGATGTTGTCAAACTAAATGGGAGAAAAAACACTTTCTAAGGAGGTGTTGTCAAATCCAAAAGTAAAAAGACAACTTTCTAAGGGGGTTTTGCAAAAGCAAACAAAAAGAAAGACACTTCTTAAGTAGAGATTAAATGGTAAACCCCAACAGCAAAAACATATTTTCTAAGTGGGTGTTATCAACCCCAAAATTAAAAAGACACTTTCTAAAAGGGTGTTGTTAAATCAAACAAGATAAAAGACAGTTTATAAGGAGATTGTCAACTACAACAGAAAAAAGACACTTTTTAGGACGGTGTTACCAAACCAAACGGGAGAAAAGCCACTTTCTAAGGAGGTGTTGTAAAATCCAACAGTAAAAGGGCACTTTCTAGAGGAGTATTGTCAATAACCAAACAGTAAGAATAAATTTTCTAACGAGAGTTTCAAATCCAACAGTAGAAAGACACTTTTTAAGATGGTGTTGTCAAAACAAACAGAAATAAAGATACTTTTCTAAAAGTTACAGCCGTAAAAAGAGACTTTCTAAGGGGATGTTGCTAAAGCAAACACGAAAAAGAAAGACAGTTCCTATATGAAGACATTGCTAAACCTCAACAGCAAAAGCATATTTTCTAAGTGGGTATTGTAAAACCCAACAGTGAAAAAGATACTTTCTAAGGGGATGTTGCTAAAGCAAACAAGAAGAAAGACACTTTCAAAGGAGAGTGTCAACTCCAACATTAGAAAGACACTTTTAAGAAGCAAACCAAACAGAAAAAAAGACATTTTCTCAGGAGACGTCAAAGCCAACAGTAAAAAAGACAATCATCTTTGCGAAGGTTCGTTCTATACTTTCATACTGATACGACGGCGCGATGGCCCGTCTAGAAGACTCTGTGGCGGTGATCTCATGCCACGCTCGTACAAGAGACTGATCTCATTCTTCTGGAATAATCCTTTGCGTTGGAAACATGATCTCATGATTCCGGGAATAGAAGAAATCGAGAACGAAGGGAGCGGTATAAGAAGGGATCAAACAACGGAGCAAGTCAGTCGATTCGTAGCATCGTGAACAAGTGATGAGCGCGTGATATTGTGAAAGTCTGTTCATAGTGAAAAGTTAGTCTTGTTAGTCTTTTTAATAAAAGTTAGTAGCTACGGTGTGCACCAGAATGTTCTTTAAATCCTCGAACCCACCCGGCTCAGGCAACGTTACAATACATTTACATTTAACGTAATGCTCATACTTGTTTCTGTTTTTTATACGTGTTCATTATTTTGATTACCGATTATTTATTGCATTTGAGCACTCAGACATTTCAAGCCAAATATTATTTACCTATTCACCGATTTTCAGCTCATCCCACCCTCATGTAATAATAACAATCGATCCTTGAAGACCTTGAAACGACAGTTCCTTGTGGCATCTTTACATAAATATTTCCTGATAATGTTTCATGTTCGTCGTCGTGAATACATCGGAAATGTTTGAAACAGAAAATGAAAACAACGTGAAATACATGGGATACACTCGACTGTGACATAACTCGCAGAATTAAAACTCGCTTTGAAAGAACATTGGTGAAAATCTTGTTTTAATTCGTCTTTGAATAGTTTTTATAAACCTCTTCGAATGTAACTATCATTTGGAGGAACTATTCTCGTCCGGTGTTCAAATTATGAAAGCAGTGTCACGAACTTGGATGTTTGTTTTATGGGCTTGGAGATTCATTCTAAAGATGTATGTATTTTCTTTTCATCCATCTCATTTTCTGTAACGATCCGAGAGCCGGACATGTCTTCATGTTCGTGGTATTTTATCGAGATGCTTTTCACAATTATTTAAGAAATTACACATGTCTGCACAGTTCCGTTGAAATATACGTAAATGCACAATTTATTACAACACTAAACTTCGGATATATAAAGTCAGACTTTTACTCTTTTCATAAATCTCTTATTGAAGCCGCTCTCAATGCGGCAAAATTCATAACACTTCATTAAACCTATTGGATCTGCGTGCAATGGTAACCACCATTAGCCATTTAAATTCTGAAATTGGTAGGTACCAAAAAGAACTCGATTGAATTGAATTATTTATCGAGTTTATGACAGGTGTGTACACCGACAAGTTGTTCTATTCTGAACTCAATAATACTTAAAGGGACGCTCAAATTTATGCGTTTTGCGCCCAAGCCCTTCTCCTCCAATACTTCACCTTCGAACTTGACAGCCTTTATAAACCTTGAAATTTCGCAATTAAAACAGCATAGGCCTGATAAATTACATTATCCTCCGGCAAAAATTTCGTCCAATCGATACACCTTAAGCGTCTGGTGAATCTTTCGGCCGTTCCCTTAAATTATTGTGGTGGTTGGAGGTAAGCTATGGGACCAAAGGGTCATCCTTTTACCGACATCGAACTCATCACCAAACATTCCGCCCGGTTTCACTTAACACAATGACGTATCCAGCTAAATAGTCGAATCGACGTTTTCGCGATTCCCACTAAACCAGATCGTTTATTATGTATGTTCTGGGGAGGCAAAAAATTAGCTAATGATTGTCGGAACGGAGAAGAATTTACTTCACGTCAAAATCGGCTAGTTTAAAATGAACTTGGACATTGCTTTGCGGTTGAGTTCCGGTATGGTGGATGCGCCGGGTTTTTCCCCCAATTAAAGACAGATTATTGAGAGGAGGTTTTAAGTTGTTTCTTTCCATGTATTTTTTTTCTATCCTATCATTTTTCTTTCATGCAAAGCCAGCAGCGGAAACATAAAGTAGGACGCCGTAAACTCCGGAAAGAGACCGCATCAAACCGAAATAACCGTTTTATATCCTTCGACTCAATCAACCTCCAGATATTTGTTTTACCACCAGATTTTTACATTTTCCCCAAATTATTATCTTGGATAGCACCGCATGGGATCAAATTACCAGTTCTCGATTACTTGAGAGGTTCATAAAACGATTCTGTGAACTTAAGCGACCGCTATTTGGCTTTCTTATGCTTCAATTAAGGGAGAGTTTGCGGTATTAATTATTGAAATCAGAGCTGTATGAGGGCGGCTGTATCATCAGTTTTTAATTATTATTGCTGCGGCTGTGGATAGATATGAGCAATAAAAATCGTTGGGCTGCAAGCTAATGAAGTTTGGTCAATCAGATAGTGGAGTGAGTGGAAGCGAGCCCAAACCCACGGATATTGAAAAGGTCACATTTGGATGGACAATTGCTGATTTACTATCTTTTCGGATGTGCATTTGTGGTTTCCAATACATAAATACGCTGAGAAAAAAACGGTGAAAACTATAAAGAGACGTGAGTAAAATCCATTTGGAACAAAACTGACAAATTGGCACAAGAAAAATATTTTCCGAGTATCAAGTAAGAATTAATCAGTTCAAGATATTTTGTTTGTGAATGCACGACGTGCTAGAGATGCCAAAATAAAAAAAATCTGCAAGAACGTGCGGACAAGTTGTCAAGCGTTATCAGCAGAAGAGATTAATGCAATGGTGTTTGGAATGAGGAAGAGCCCGACGGTTTGCAAAGAAAATGTTTCCACGTATGTGCATTGGAACTTGCTTGGAGAGGAAATGAAGCTGCTTACTGAAAGATCCACTTCTTCAAAGATGAAGTTAACAACGAAGGTAACTGGACTGGCAGAGTAGGGTACAATCCTATATTTTCCAAGACGGCACAGGGAGGATCGCAAAATTTAACAAATAGTAAATGGTTGATTTGGAAATAAAGAAAATGAAAATCTCTGTCCCATTCGGTTGTTGAAAAAACTATTGAGCAAACGTGGTGTAAATATAAAAACTGACAGATTATTTCTATAACTCTCAATCAAAACTGGAAACGTGGAAAATTATATAAGGACGTGCCAGTGGGCATAAATATGTTATCCAAGTGGACTAGGCAGTCTGCGGAAAAAATTGGCCTCTCAACAAAAAAACTAAAAATTACCAACCACTCACATCGTACTTCAGCAGTGTCCACCCCAGCAAAGAAAGGCATTGGCGAAGAACAATTAATAAAACTCATAGGACATGCACATTCTTAGTCTATCAAACCCTAATTACAATTCGATACTGAACATCATTTCAACTTCGTAAACAAGCTCAGGAATGGGAGTCATATTGAGTCATCTACTAAAGTTTCTAGTAAAAATAATGAAAACAATAAAAATCAGATTATTTACAATAATTGTACTTTTGATATAATAAACAAATAACTTATTTTTTGTTTTATTCATAAAATAGTTTTCGGAATATCATTCGTGATATAGTATATAACGGTATTAGGCCGATATATGGCATATAACAGGCGAGGATAATGTTACTAAATAAATATCCGAGCCAGCAGTTATATATGTTATATCGGCCGTATGTTGTTTTATAGTCTTCGTGATACAAGGGGGTTCCTTGAGTTTCACTTTGATTTTTAACCATTGTTAAAAAATATCGTCCACGGCCGATAAATTTTAATAACGGCCATGGCTGTTATTAGTCAATTGAAAAAATATCGTCTACGGCTGTTATCAGTCAAATAACAACCATGATACACGAAAACCAACCACGAAAATATTTTGTCTTGGCAATTTGTTTGTTACCAATTTATCTCGGGACATTGGTCAAAAACCACTCGACTATCGTCTCGTGGTTTTAATAAAAATGTCACTCGATAAATTGCTATACGCAACAAACGCTCGTAACCAAAAGAAAATTTTGCCGACAAAATTTTACTACTTATGATATTATATATGATAATTTATTACTGTACCCCTTGATCTCTGTCTTTCAAGTAAGACTAACTCATGTCGCAGCATTCTCCACGAACGTTTATAACATCCCGAGGTAGGTAAATACCCTAAGATCGTCATACGATGAGTAAGTTCTCTGAACTCACCACTTGCGCACCCAAACCTAAAATCGGTGCAATACACACTGTTTTATTTGTTCCCATTAGGTTCATGTTTAACGACTAAATATATACATTAGATCTTCCTTATTTACAATATTAAATTCTCCTTAACGATCCTATCTATCCTCCACATACGAAACAATAACTGTAATCAGTGAGTCAGAGAATTTGTCATGTTTGGAATATTCGGCACACAACTCCAGAGTTTTTAAAACACGGATTGTGTCGCCCAGTAGTCTGTAGGTTTCGTATTTGTAATCTATATTAACATTTATAAACAAACGAACAACGGAAAACCCATTAATTTGTATCAGAAATCTCTGCACGACAGACAGTCATGAAGCTGTGGGTGAAGCAGTATTTTTTCGAGCCGAATTTATGGGAACTGCACACGGAAGTTTAATCTACCGGAATCACCGCCGGGTTGTGCACCATGGAAAAACTTTTATTTCTAGACTGGATTACTACTGTACAGTATTCATCTAAATTATTTATTATATTTTATAAAGGAAAGTAAGATTTACTGTGTCATCAACACGCATAAAGCTTAATCGAACTAGTGCTTCCCAGGAACGGGATATAAACTAATTTTAACTTTCAGCAAGTTTACAAAGCATATTAAAAAACACCTTCTAATTAGTTGCTTCTGCCTGTAATTTTGATTGCTTTCTTGCACCACCGCCAAGCGTCTTATCTGACCTATGTAGAATGACTAATATCAGACCGTATTAAAGAACATTTCAGGCACATCTATAACAACACAGATCTTGATCCTCCACCATCAACACCTTATTCTTTCGCCAATCATATATTAATAACGAAACATAGTTTTTCACCATCAAATTCCAAATTGATCCATAAATGCAATAAAGGTCGGAAATTAGATTTTCTTGAGACTTTGGAAATAAGGAAAGCCTTGAAACTGGAAAACAGATCTTGTTTAAATGAACAGAATAACTTCAATAATCCCATTATTAATTCACTATTTTAATTTTTCACCACTCAAACAAACTTACCAGATTCTCTTTGATCCATTTTTAATTTTTACATTTTATAAAATGTTGTTTTTACGAAATCTTTTAAAATTCATGTAACCCTTTGAAAACGTCAAATTTAATTCAAAATTACGTCAACGTCATAATTTTTTATATTCTTTAAGGTTAAGAACCCCTCTTGTAATTCATCAATTGTATCATTAATCTCTTGTTAAATTAGGGCTGATGATGGCAGAAGTGTTCTGCCGAAACATGTTCCATTTGTAATTTTACGCTGATTAAAGTTTGTGGAGTTCGACTTAGATATATTTAAATTTTTTAATTTAAATTTACTCCACTTGGATTTAAGAACATTCTTCTAGTTTAGAATACTAATTATTATAAAACGAAGATTACAAACTTACAAATCTTTATGACAACGAATTAATTTTTTTATTAACTTCTTGATAATCGTTTTTAGGGAGCTGTTTTCGGGATATTAAGTAATTTTTTTATATTTTACATCTCCAGAATTAAAAATCCATCCTTGGATATCGAACGACGTACGCGCTTATTTTACTCTATTTATGTTTATCTTATATGAAAAATAACTTAAATGTCGTAACGCTAGGGTCTCTGAGAAGTTTTTTATATTAAGTAATTCTTGGATAAACAACGACGATGTCTGCGTTTATTATTATTCTAATTATCTTAGATCAAAAACAACTCAAATATCATAATAAGTACTAATTTGTTTGCGAATTTATTGAAAATATTTTCAAGATAGCATCCACCATTTTGATACAATTTATAGATGTCTAATTAAGAATAAGTGAAATTCTGTCAAACAAAGATCTCTGAATTTAGCGCAACTTTATGGATATACCCAAAAGATAAACACGTTTTAAAAGTGGTATTCAATATGAATGAATTCAATTGAGTTCGAGACCACCCCTTTAGAATTTTTTTTTCTGATCGGTTTGACAACACCGTGACTCTTTACTGCTGGGGCTGACAACGTCCCTTTTATAAGTGTTTTTCTTCCAATTTGCTTTGACAACACCCTTAAAAAGTGTTTGTTTTGCTGTTGGGTTTGACAACACCTTAGAATGTGTCTTTTACTATTAGTTTTGCTCAAGAGCCCTCAAAAACTTTTTTTATCTTTTTTCCATTTTAGGCACACCTCACATAAATTTTACCTTGAGAGCGAAGCAAATTGAGTCGCCTTGCTAATTTAATTGAGTGAAAACATCAAATTTCGCACACTGCAATCGAATGACTCTCACTGTAAATGTGGGTCAAAATAAATATGTAGTTCTACCACGAATTCCAACGAAAAAAGGAATGCAAATCGATACCAACTAACGGAGATTAGAAGCAAAACTAGAAAAGAAAAAGATGACGTCTAGTAGTGTCCCAAAAAGATAAATCTGAAGAAATCGTACGAGCTTTCCTTTAAAAGATTATTATTTTTTTTAGTTTAAGCTACTAACTTACTCCAATATTGTTTTGTAATAAAATTTGAGACCACTTTAACCCACAGTGGAAACTAAATACGGTCCCAGTGGCGTACGACGTTTGTGTCATTTGATTAACTAAGAAATTTTCTTTTGGTTGCTATTTCCGTAATAACTTTACTGTAATGTTCCACAGTTAAAGAATACATTTTAGCTAAACTTTTAAATTAACCCCACTTATCTACATACGAAAGAAGTTTTTATGGCGCCGTGAATTTTACATTTGAGAATTCACGTGCGCCTTGAAATAAGACAACAAACAGCATAAAAAGTAAAAAGCAAAGTTTTATCTCATATTTGTCGGACGTGAGAGTTATTAATAGGCATCTGGATAACTTTAGAAGATTACACGTCTGATGCAACACGTAAACTTTCATGGATTCTGCTAGCTGAATAATTCCGGTCTACTCAAGATGATAGGTTTTAAAGAAGTTTTTAATGTTATTAAAGCAGCACTCCTGCTTTATTATAGACTAATTGACTGCATAAATTCCCTAATGACCCTTTTGTATAGTTATAATACAGTCAAAATTTATTTTCGATGATTAGCTGCACGGAACAACCGTCAATGAATAAGTTTTTTCCAGGAAAAAGCTCTCGAGCGCTACTGCAAACAAGTCCACAAGTTCTGCCCGCCCTTGGGACCCCCGGGAACCCCAGGTCCGGAAGGGAAACCCGGCATAGCGGGCCTTCCGGGTTTTCCGGGACTTCCCGGAGAAAAGGGCGACCAGGGACGGCCCGGATTGGACGGCCGCGACGGGATTCCGGGACAGTCGGGCCTGGTAGGGCTGCCGGGACTTCCCGGAAAAAAGGGCGACCAGGGACGGCCCGGATTGGGAATTCCGGGAGAGTCGGGCCTGGAAGGGATGCCGGGACGCCACTGCTACGACGGGATTCCCGGCGTCAACGGGAAGCCGGGGTTGCCCGGGAAGGATGGACGCAATGGTACGTAACCATAAAATGGCTCTTTCGGACGTATCTAAGTTAGTGCTTTTAACATTAATCCACTCAATATTTAAATTTCTATTTGGTATGCACTTTCAGGACTGCCTGGCCTGATCGGATCGCAGGGTCCCCCCGGACCGCTCGGACCAAGAGGTAAATTACATATTACACATCGACTACTAGCAATTAAGTTAAAGTACAGGACCGGCTTCATACCTAATTGGCGAGGTAGTAACTAAACTGTCACTAAAACTAAGTAACTTAAAATACCAATTTAAGATAAACGCATTGTTAGTCCCGTCCGTTTATTTATTATTATTTTTAACAAAAAAACATTATTGACTGGAAAAATATGGATGTTTGTGATGTGTTGATCATTTGTTGATTCTTGTAGGCCTTACTGGTCCTAAAGGTAAGCCTGGAAGACATGGAAGAGACGGGGATCCCGGAAAGCCGGGAGGGACGTTTTATCAAATCAACGGAAAAAATGTCTCGGAATTGCTTATTCCCCCGTCCATTGCTGGTGAGTATAAATCTATATATTATAAAGACAAACAATCGAAATCACGACTAATTATATAGTTCGACTGCCAATTACACCAAAACTGTGACACCGCACACTCTGCAAATAAAATAACATTTTATTTATTTAATATTTTCGAAATCAAGCTTATAATCCGTAAAACAAATCGTGGAGCCTGCCAAATCCGTCCTAATCCCGAGTTTCATCCAAAATCTTTTGTCGAAAACGCCGCCGAGCATAAATCGTCAAAGTATGGTACATATTTATCCACTCAAGCAGCCGCTGTTGTCTCTGCAAATCCCTCTCCCGAAAGCAGCGGCCCTCCGATAAGAAACCTCCGAAAAATATTATTACCTTCCGTGATAGTAATAAATTCGAACACGATATGGGTTTCTATCGACTTTCAGGGGATGGTGGTGACTTCCCCGTAGCTTTTTGTGACATGGAATCACTTTATTTGGTTGATTTTACTAGGAATTGATTTATTGCAGGAGCTCAGATAAATCCTCTGGGGCCCATTGTAGTCGACGAAGGTGACAACATTCGATTGCATTGCTCGGCAATTGGCAATCCAAATCCCTCTGTGACATGGTTCAAGCTGGGAAAGAGGGCCATTAGCAGGGGCGCCTGGCAAGGTGTGTCAGTATTGGGAACCTTTCCGAATTAAACGTGTAGTGAATGCACCGTATTTATACCGTCTACGTTCAAATATTCCTCGTTCACGCTCAAATGTAGTTTTTTTTTTCAGATACTGGTGTTTCTGGCCATGCTTTAAATATGACGAAGGTAAACAGAATGCATCTGGGACAATATAAATGTATCGCCGATAACGGCATACCTCCCCCAGCAAGTCAAACCTTTAATTTAGAGGTTCATTGTAAGTATTGTGAGATTTTATTCTATCCATCCCTTATCTTTAACATATTTTCTGTCTTCCCTATCTCTTGCATTTTACACATTCGTTCCCAACCAACTGACCTCGCCGCCAACAATAACACTCCAGAAGCCTTCCGCATCAATCAATCAATGTCTTTTCTGATATAGTTCCACCCCTTATCCGGATCCACAATCAGGTGGTCGAAGTGCCGACTGGGTCATCCGCCGTTCTCGAATGCGAAACTGAGGCCTTTCCGGAATCTATTCGGTATTGTTATCCCCGGAATAAATAATTTCCATTCACGATTTCCTTTCAGATATTGGGAGCGCTCGGATGGACGTCTTCTGGAAAATGGAAACAAGTATCAGATTGATAACTCTCTCGATATGGATCTGTACAAGGCGAGGATGCAGCTGAACATCACGAGTGTGCATTCCAGCGACATGACCTATAAATATTATTGTGTTAGCAAGAACGAGCTGAAGACCATAAGGGGAGAGTTGCAGCTTCAAGGTGAAATCTGATTCTTTGGTTTGCATGTTTCCCTGCATTTTCTCCTAGTTTGTTAATTTTCTTTTTATATTTTTCTGAAAAATTATTTCCACTGTATTTATTCTTGTACATTACACATAGTCCAGGCAATGGTAGGTTTATGATCGCAAAAAGTCGGACAGAAATAAAATTTGGTGGGATGATAGACATAGGTCTCCTGATAGTACACCTGAGTTTGCGACCTCGGGGGCTTGCCGCTCGAGGGGTGAGGGGGTGAAGTTTATCGCTTAGAACTCGAAAACTATGTGTCCTACGTAAACAATCATTACAACAAAAATTAAAGCTGATCAAATTTACTACAAAAATCACTCCCTAAAAAGGTACTAGATTGAATGGTTCTCGAGATATGTGCCGATGAAAATCTAGTCCAAGCAAATTAGACTTTTCAGAAGAAATAATTTATAAAGTTTAGAAATTTTGGTTATGAACTCCCAGCAGGCACCCAAATAAAAATCCGAAGAGTTCCCACTCCCCCGGGAGGAGCTTCATCCACTTCTGCCCAAAAAGCCGCTCCCGAACGTGACGTCATGAAGCCTTTCTGGCTTTTTCTCGTAAACGGTAACTCTGATGAGAAAATGTTACAAGACTTGTGTTCTCCATTAAATTCTGCATAAAATTAGTCTTATGGGATTTTTGCCGCTCATCAATGACGTTGGAAAATGAGTTTAGTTTTCAGCGTGAAGGCAACCCCCGTGTTTTGCGGCGATTATCTCGAAAGCCACTATGGGAGCAAAAAATGTATACATACAGAATTGTAAAGCAGTTTTTTCTGTACAAGGTCCATATTGAATAAAACATTTGCAATAAATTGTTATTGATCAAAAAACGGGGGTTGACTAATTTTTGCCTTTGCGCTGAAAACAATACTCATTTACCAATGTCATTGATGAGCGGTGGGTGGGAGAGCAAAAACTTCATAAGAGCATTTTTATGCAGAATTTAATGGAGAACATGGGTCCTAAAACTTTTTCTCATCGGAGGTACCATTTACGAAGAAAAGGCAGAAAGGCTTCATGACGTTACGTTCGGGAGCGGTTTTTTGGACAAAAGGTTATGAAGTTCCCCCAGGGGGAGTGGGAACTCTTCGGATTTTTGTTTGGGTACCTACTAGGAGTTCATAACCAAAATTTCTAAACTTTATAAATTATTTCTTCTAAAAAGTCTATAGTCCAGGCAATGGGTACAAAACAAGGTGCTTTATTCGCAAAAGGTTGGACACAAATGAAATTTGGTGAGATGGTAAACATCCACAAACTCGGAAAGCATTGCTTTTTCAGAAAAAAAAATATTGCAGGATTATTTGAAGTCGATCTTCGTTGTAATTAGCGCTGAAAATTTGATTTTGTTGGAATTTGCAAATCAACCCCAAAATTTGGCGCCCCGTAAAACGAAACTGTTGGTCGCAAACAAAAAATGAATAAAACCGAAATTATGCACAGTTTTGTTCTCTACATATTTTATTTGAACTTTTTTTCGATAGCACTTACAACAACGGCGCGATTTTTCGAAAAGCATCACGGTGCAGAGTTTTCACCCCCCCACCCCTCGAGCGGCAAGCTCCCAAGGTCGCAAACTCGGGTGTACTATCAGGAGACCTATGTCTACCATCCCACGAAATTTCATTTCTGTTCGACCTTTTGCGATCAAAACCCCCTTTTTTGTACCCATTGCCTGGACTAACCGGGTGAAATCGAAATGTACGTAAAAAAAATCACCTTGGGATGAGTACAGTGTGACCCCCTTGGTTTGGGTTTTCCACTCCGCCTCTGTAGCGAGATACAATTCTTTAAAGTTTGGCTATAAAATGTGTACGCGCCTATGGAAATTAAAATAATACGGTACAATGAAAATAAGTATTTTTTGACATTTATCTTTAGTTCATAAATAATAGACAAAAACTCTCATCCTTTTTTTGATCCACCAGTTCTGATCGAGCTTCGAAACCGAAGATATTTTTTTCCCGTCTCTTCCCGAAAATTCTACAATAGGTGCAGGTTGTTACCCCGCCGCGTTAAGTCGGGAGGTGCAAAACTTTTTAAACATTGTGTGGTTGACGGACGAAGCGGGTTTTACACGTGGAGGTGTGCAAAACAACAGTTCCGTATCAATGTCTGATGGGCCGGTGTCGTGGATGATTCTTGAGACAAAATCTTAACAATCAAAACCGGATCGCTCAGACTCGAGCGTTATGTCTTCTTTTTGTCATGTTGGCTTCATGAACGCCGAAACTAGGATGGCTTAAAGAGTTTATATAAAAAAATACATTGTATTTCAATTTCACCCCGTGTATTCCCATTCTTCTTTTTATTTATGCACAAGCAATAGTGCGATTCTTGTATTACCGAGCTGAAGGTAAACACATGGTAGAGAGGTTAAGTAGCAATAGAAAAATAGAGAAATAGAAGGTGATATAAAGAAAAAATTAGAGAAGATATTGAGAAAAGCGAGAAGTGATATTAGAGAAAGGTAGGAAGAAAAAAATGGGCAGGGAAGAGGAGATATAGTCAGGAAAATAAATAAATCGGCGAAGCCGGAAGATAACTACATCTAGGAGGCACCACAGGAAGCGGATGAACAAAGACTATAGAAACCGATCGCTCAGTCAGGGAAGCCTGGACTCTTACCTGGAGGAAAGGAAAAGAAAGCTCGGAAAAAATAGAAAAACTGTTACCAAAGGAGTTCAAGTGGGAATGGCAAGGGGCGATAAGGGGAAAGAAAAAAGGAAGAGCAGCAGGGGGAATAATAACAGGGGTAAAAAAAGGAATAAAAGGAATACTAAAAAGAAGGGAGAAGAGGAAGGTCACATGGTGAGAAACGTTAAAATAGACAGTAAATGGTGGAAAATAGTGACAGTGAACAGCAAAGAGATGAAAGAAACAATAATCAAGATAGAAGAAACATTAAAGACAACAGGGAAGAATGTCTGCTTCTGGGAGGGGATTTTAACGGGAGAATTGGGGAAAGAGGAGACAGGGATTGGGAAGAAGAGAGAGGAGAGGGAAAAAGAAAATCCAAAGACAAGAAAGAAAACGCGGAAGGGAAGAAGTTGATGGAATGGATAGAAGAAAAAGGATGGGAAGTGCTGAATGGAAACAAACAAGGGGACGAAGAAGGAGAATGGACCTACATAGGCGGTAGAGGAGAGACGGTGATAGACTACGGAATAGTAAACAAAGAAGCATGGGAAGAAGTCGAAGAATTCAGAATAGGGGAAAGAGTAGAGTCAGACCATCTGCCTACGGAGATAAGTATAGGAAGCAGGAGAGAGAAGATAGGAGGAGAAGAAAAAATAGAGGAAATGCGGAAGGTGATAAGTAAAGTATGGGACGAGCAAGGGGTGGAAGAGTATAAGAGAAGACTGGAAAAAGCAGGATTTAAAGAACAAGAAGTAGGGAAAATGGAGAAAGAATTGGTAGAAATATTGGAAAAAGCAGCGACAAAAAGAGAAATAACAGTAAGAGGTGGAGGAACAAAACAAAAGAATAAATGGTGGGACACAGAATGTGAGCAACGTAAAAAGGAAGCAATAAAACAACTAAGAAAGTGGAGAAAGACTAAAGGGAACAGAAGTGGCTTGTTAGAAGCGAAAAGAAGATACAGAGAGACATGCAGGGAGAAGAAGAGGCAGAAGAAGGAGAGAGAGGAGGAAGAGATAAAAGCAATAAGAACAGAGAAGGAGGTATGGAACTATATTAATAGAGAGAGAAAGAAAAAAGAAAATGGGAGCGAGGAGATAACGATGAATGAGTGGGAGGAGTACTTCATGAGGCTGCTGGAGGGAGAAAAGGAAAAAAAGAAAACGGAAATAGAGACGAAGAGAAACCGAGTAGAACCTGAAGGAGAAGAAATTACAATGGAAGAGGTGGAGAGGCATGTGAAGAAACTGAGGAAAGGGAAGGCACCAGGGAGGGATAGAATACAGAATGAGTCGTGGATGTATGGGACGAGAAGAGTGCTAGAGAGGCTGGTGGAGGTAATGAATGGGGTGTGGAGAGGAGAAGGATTCCCGGTAGGGTGGAGAGAGGGGGTAATTTACCCCATTTACAAAAAAGGGGAGAAAAATAAAGTAGAAAATTACCGAGGAATAACTCTCCTAAACACAGGGTACAAGTTGTATGCATCAATTCTGAATGAAAGGATGAGCAGAGAGATAGAGGAAAAGGGAGCATTACCAGACAGCCAATCAGGATTTAGAGAGGGGAGGGGAACTATGGATAATGTATACATCCTGGACCATTTGACGAAGAGTGAGTTAAAGAAGAAAGGGGGGAGGGTGTATGCATTATTCGTAGACTTCAAGGCGGCTTTTGACAAGGTGGACAGAGAGAGGATGTTTGAGTGCCTGAGGGAGAAAGGGGTAAATGAATGGCTGGTAAGAAAGGTGGAGGAGATATATGAGAAGACAAAAAGTAAAGTGAAGGTAGGGGAGAGGGAAAGTGAATGGTTTGTGACAACAAAGGGAGTGAGGCAAGGTTGCCCGCTCAGCCCCTTGTTGTTCACGATGTATGTGGCAGATATGGACGGAATGTTAGAGAGAGCACGAGAGGGGGGGTGTGTGGTAGGTAGAAAAAAAGTGTGGAGCCTGGCGTTTGCGGATGATGTGGTAATGGTGGCAAAGAGTGAAAGAGAAATGAAGGAAATGATAAAGAGTTTAGGAAAATATGTGAAGAAGAAAAGGCTAGAAGTGAATGTAGAGAAAACAAAAATGCTGGTGTTCAATAAGAGAAAGAGGAAGAACGAAGAGAGTGATTGGAGGTGGGAGGGAGAAGTAATAGAACAAGTAAAAGAATTCAAATGCTTGTGGTATGTGTTCAATGAAAGAGCCACAGATAAGGCACATATTAGAGAACTGGCAAGAAAAGCGAACAAGGTGATAGGATGTGTATGGGGAATAGGAGAGAGAAGGTGGGGAGGCGATTTTAAGAGGAGAATGATGATGTTTGAAAGTCTTATTGAAAGCGTGTTGTTGCACGGAGCAGAGGTCTGGGGATGGAAAGAACAAGAGGTGATAGAGAGGGTGCAAGAGAAATATCTGAGGTGGGTGCTAGGGCTGGGGAGAGAAACGCCAGGGTACATAGTGAGAGAAGAATGCAAGAGGAATAGGTTGAGAGTGAAAGCGGGAAAAAGAGCGGTCAAGTTCGAAGACAGGATGGAAGGGAGGAAAGAATGTAGGATACTAAGGGAGTGCTGGAGAGAAAAGAAGAAGAATTCAGAGGAGAATGATAGGGAGAATTACTACAGGAGGAATGGGTATGCAAGCAAAGAAATAGAGAGACTGAGAGAAAGAGGCGTGTGGATGAATGTAGAACTAAGTGAAAGAGATAAGGATACGGATAGACAAGAGAGGAGAGAAAGAATTAGAGAATCCAGATACAACGGGAAGTACGGAAGATGCATGATCGAGGAAGTACCGAAGTATTTGGGGAGGGAGAGCGAGAAAGAAAGAAATATGATGGCGAGGTTTAGGTGCGGAAATGAAAAGAGGGAAAATAGGTGTTGGGCAGAAGATGGAGGAAGAATGTGTAGAATGTGCTATGAGGAAAGAGAGACTATTGAGCATATGTGGAACGAGTGCAGTGAGATGAAACAAAGAGAGAGGAAAGAAAGAGAGGAAATACTGAATGTAGATGGAAGGGAAATTAAATGGATGGAAGAGGAGGGAGAAGGGAGAAGAGGAAAGGGGAGGGGAGAAGAAATAGAGAATTTTATTTAGTTTATTTTATTATTATAATTGTTAAGTTTACTTGTATATGTATAGTAATCAGAAAGCCCGTAGGGCAAATAAAGATTTATAACACAAGCAATAGTGCTCGATCATAAAAGAGGTCAATATGACAAACGAGTGTGCTTCATCTCAATTTTATAAATAATTTTCAGAGCATCAACCACGAACACCCCGCCAACAGCTAAACGAGAAGAAAACCAGGGTATACGGTATTCTACCCCCCGAACAGGTATCAGAGGAAGACTTGTGTGGGCCCCCTGTGCACTGCCCCGAATGCGAAACCTGCAGTGCAGGCGGAGTGTCTTTGATCGATTTCAAAAGTAGATGGAGTATTAGAAAATTCGGAAACAGCAGTTACGACGCAGACTATTCAAACAGGACAACAAGTAGGTGCTTTGTGAGCGTGCTTTGCTGTTGCCTCTACAAGCTCGGCAGGAATTCATGTGGGAGTAACGTGTTTCTCCAAAACAAAACTTTGCACTTTAAACGTCTTCTGCGTTGATTTAAATAAAACTGCAGTGTTTCATTTCTCACTAAACTTTCTTTTTAGACTGCGTCTTGTACACAGTGGGAAAACCTGTCTACCACCGCTACACGGACCACAACAACGGCTGTTGGATGCGAGATTTGAGTCCGCAGATCGAAAAGGAGTCGGAAAAAATCTGGGTCAGTCAGGACGACGATCCCAAACATCTCTATCAATTCGACAACAAAACCGTGTTTCGAAGAAACACCCCTTCCAAGTGTTATTATTAATTGCAGCAATAATTCGAGCTAACATTCGTCTTCCAGAACCTACACTCTGAGCTACCCCTTCCAAGGCAACGCCCACGTCGTTTTCAACAACTCTTTTTATTACAACGCCAAGTCCACCAACAAGATTGTTAAGTACAATCTGCTTACGGGTCACTCGTACAACTTGAGCCTGCCCTTTCCGTATCCCAGTAATGCCACGTATTTATACACGGGACAGTATAACTACATGGATTTCAGCGTGGATGACAATGGATTATGGGCGGTGTTTCCAGTTCCAGACTCGAATAACACCGCAGTTATGAAGGTGAGGTCGCAGACGATTTTGCATGAATATTCATGCGATTGCACCTCTACGCTAGACAAAAATCCTCCCTACAACCAGTAAATGTGTCCCTCCTTCTCCTAAATTTCTTGCAAAAAATTCTAGATAGACGCCAACTCGTTGAAAATAGACTACATCTGGAACATAAGCATAAATCACCACAAAGTCGGAGAGATGTTCATCGTCTGCGGTGTTCTCTACGCTGTCGACAGTGTCACGGACAGAAACACCAAGATCAGATTCGCCTTGGATTTATACACCGAAAAGCTGTTGGATGTCAATCTTGCCTTTTCCAATCCTTTCAGGAAAACCACAATGATCGGATACAACCACAAGAATAAAGTACTCGAACCTTCTGCACCCCCTTACGTCGTGTTATTCATACTTGTTTTAGGAACTGTACACCTGGGACAAGGGAAATCAGCTCACATATCCAGTGCGTTATCACGAATTGGGGTATCACAATGTTACAGAGAAGGATAGAGAAGATAAAGGTTTTGGTGACTTCTTGCAAAAAGATATGCCGACAGGGTATAATGTATATTGAAGGGTAAATATTTAAGTCGACAATACCTGGGCCTTTGCAGTGATTGCGGTGATTCTGCAATTAGAGATAGATCGTAGGTGTTTTGTTATAATTTTTACTCTTAGTTATTTGCGATTGTGTAGAGTTTGTAACCAATCCAAAGTTAATACACATACAAGATTTATAAATTTTGTAAATAAATGCATGTTTTTATCACGTGTCTTAACTAGAATGGTTAAAATTCAGCTGTGCATTTAATCCTTCATTCTTCCTTCTTCATCCTTCGTCCTTTATTCTTCCCCTTCCGTTCTTAATCTTTTATACATTATCTTATGATCCTTTCTCAAAATTTGAGAAATTGATTATCTGCGACATTGAGGGCTTGAGTTTGAGAATATAAGAATCTGCGAAAATTTGAAATTGATATTATGACTGAGCCTGAGAATACCACAAACTGAACAGCTGAGAACCTGAGAATCTCTGTATTTCAGAAACTGATTAACTTCTACATTGAGGGCGTGAGTCCGAGAATATAAGAATGTGCCACCAAAAGAACAATTGAGAACTGAGAATCTTAGTATTTGAGAAACTGATTACTGCGAAATTGAGGGCCTTTACGATTTATTATTTCTTTGAAGTTCACCCTTTCTCTTTTTTACATTTTCCCCCTTTAGTTTTTAATTCTATTATTTCCCTTTTCATCCTCGCTCTTCCCTTATTCGTGCTTCATATTTTATCCTGCTTTGAAATACTTTTATGTTTTCTTACATTTTTATTTTGGACACTTCACCAAAGTACCATCTTAATAGTGTGTAAAAATGACTTGAATTTTCATCTTATTTTAGACTTCTTCAGTCAGTTTAAGCCTGAAAACACTTACATCTTTAAGTAAATATTATTTCGGTACCATAATAATAAATCTTTATTTGTCCTACGGGCTTTCTGATTCCTATACATATACAAGTAAACTTAACAATTATAATAATAAAAAACTAAATAAAATTCTCTATTTCTTCTCCTCTCCCCTTTCCTCTTCTCCCTTCTCCCTCCTCTTCCATACCTCTTTCATCCATTTAATTTCCCTTCCATCTACATTCAGTATTTCCTCTCTTTCTTTCCTCTCTCTTTGTTTCATCCCACTGCACTCGTTCCACATATGCTCAATCGTCTCTCTTTCCTCATAGCACATTCTACACATTCTTCCTCCATCTTCTGCCCAATACCTATTTTTCCTCTCTTCATTTCCGCACCTAAACCTCGCCATCATCTTTCTTTCTTTCTCGCTCTCCCTCCCCAAATACTTCGGTACTTCCTCGATCATGCATCTTCTGTACTTCCCGTTGTATCTGGATTCTCTAATTCTTTCTCTCCTCTCTTGTCAATCCGTATCCTTATCTCTTTCACTTAGTTCTACATTCATCCACACGCCTCTTTCTCTCAGTCTCTCTATTTCTTTGCTTGCATACCCATTCCTCCTGTAGTAATTCTCCCTATCATTCTCCTCTGAATTCTTCTTTTTTTCTCTCCAGCACTCCTTTAGTATCCTACATTCTTTCCTCCCTTCCATCCTGTCTTCGAACTTGACCGCTCTTTTTCCCGCTTTCACTCTAAACCTATTCCCCTATCTATTTCTCTCTCCACCCCTAGCACCCACCTCAGATATTTCTCTTGCACCCTCTCTATCTCTTCTTGTTCTTTCCATCCCCAGACTTTTGCTCCGTACAACAACACGCTTTCAATAAGACTTTCAAACATCATCATTCTCCTCTTAAAATCGCCTCCCCACCTTCTCTCTCCTATTCGCCATACACATCCTATCACCTTGTTCGCTTTTCTTGCCAGTTCTCTAATATGTGCCTTATCTGTAGCTCTTTCATTGAACACATACCCCAAGTATTTGAATTCTTTTACTTGTTCTATTACTTCTCGCTCCCACCTCCAATCACTCTCTTCGTTCTTCCTCTTTCTCTTATTGAACACTAGCATTTCTGTTTTCTCTACATTCACTTCTAGTCTTTTCTTCTTCACATATTTTCCTAAACTCTTTATCATTTCCTTCATTTCTCTTTCACTCTTTGCCACCATTACCACATCATCGGCAAACGCCAGGCTCCACACTTTTTTTCTACCTACCACAGACCCCCCCGCTTGTGCTCTCTCTAACATTCCGTCCATATCTGCCACATACATCGTGAACAACAAGGGGCTGAGCGGGCAACCTTGCCTCACTCCCTTTGTTGTCACAAACCATTCACTTTCCCTCTCCTCTACCTTCACTTTACTTTTTGTCTTCTCATATATCTCCTCCACCTTTCTTACCAGCCATTTATTTACCCCTTTCTCCCTCAGGCACTCAAACATCCTCTCTCTGTCCACCTTGTCAAAAGCCGCCTTGAAGTCTACGAATAATGCATACACCCTCCCCCCTTTCTTCTTTAACTCACTCTTCGTCAAATGGTCCAGGATGTACATTATCCATAGTTCCCCTCCCCTCTCTAAATCCTGCTTGGCTGTCTGGTAATGCTCCCTTTTCCTCTATCTCTCTGCTCATCCTTTCATTCAGAATTGATGCATACAACTTGTACCCTGTGTTTAGGAGAGTTATCCCTCGGTAATTTTCTACTTTATTTTTCTCCCCTTTTTTGTAAATGGGATAAATTACCCCCTCTCTCCACCCTCCAAGAAATCCTTCTCCTCTCCACACCCCATTCATTACCTCCACCAGCCTCTCTAGCACTCTTCTCGTCCCATACATCCACGACTCATTCTGTATTCTATCCCTCCCTGGTGCCTTCCCTTTCCTCAGTTTCTTCACATGCCTCTCCACCTCTTCCATTGTAATTTCTTCTCCTTCAGGTTCTACTCGGTTTCTCTTCGTCTCTATTTCCGTTTTCTTTTTTTCCTTTTCTCCCTCCAGCAGCCTCATGAAGTACTCCTCCCATTCATTCATCGTTATCTCCTCGTTCCCATTTTCTTTTTTCTTTCTCTCTCTATTAATATAGTTCCATACCTCCTTCTCTGTTCTTATTGCTTTTATCTCTTCCTCCTCTCTCTCCTTCTTCTGCCTCTTCTTCTCCCTGCATGTCTGTCTGTATCTTCTTTTCGCTTCTAAAAAGCCACTTCTGTTCCCTTTAGTCTTTCTCCACTTTCTTAGTTCTTTTATTGCTTCCTTTTTACGTTGCTCACATTCTTTGTCCCACCATTTATTCTTTCTTTTTGTTCCTCCACCTCTTACTGTTATTTCTCTTTTTGTCGCTGCTTTTTCCAATATTTCCACCAATTCTTTCTCCATTTTAACTACTTCTTGTTCTTTAAATCTTGCTTTTTCCAGTCTTCTCTTATACTCTTCCACCCCTTGCTCGTCCCATACTTTAATTATCACCTTCCGCATTTCCTCTATGTTTTCTTCTCCTCCTCTCTTCTCTCTCCCCCTTCCTATACTTATCTCTATAGGCAGATGGTCTGACTCTACTCTTTCTCCTATTCTGAATTCTTCGACTTCTTCCCATGCTTCTTCGTTTACTATTCCGTAGTCTATCACTGTCTCTCCTCTACCGCCTATGTAGGTCCATTCTCCTTCTTCGTCCCCTTGTTTATTTCCATTCAGCACTTCCCATCCTTTCTTTTCTATCCATTCCATCAACTTCTTCCCTTCCGCGTTTTCTTTCTTGTCTTTGGATTTTATTTTTCCCTCTCCTCTCTCTTCTTCCCAATCCCTGGCTCCTCTTTCCCCAATTCTCCCGTTAAAATCCCCTTCCAGAAGCAGACATTCTTCCCTGTTGTCTTTTAATGTTTCTTCTATCTTGCTTATTGTTTCTTTCATCTCTTTGCTGTACACTGTCATTTTTCATTTTCCACCATTTACTGTCTATTTTAACGTTTCTCACCATGTCACCTTCCTCTTCTCCCTTCTTTTTAGTATTCTCTTTTATTCCTTTTTTAACCCCTGTTATTATTCCCCCTGCTGCTCTTCCTTTTTTCTTTCCCCTTCTCCTTCTCTTTAAATTCTTCTCTCTGCCTCTCTATCTCTCTCTTGAGTTCCTTGTTTTCTCGTCTTATTTCTTTCATCTCCTCCTTCAACTCTTGCAACATCTCCAATATTTTTTTCTCCATCTCTGTGTCCGTTTCCTTTTCTTTCTCTGATGTCTTCTGTGTTTTCTTTACTCCAGGAGACCTCGCCGTCTTTTTACTTTTTTGAAAAAAATTCTCTTCCTCCTCTTCTTGTTTTTCTGTTCTACCCTCCCCTTTTCTCTTTCTTTTCCTTTCCTCCAGGTAAGAGTCCAGGCTTCCCTGACTGAGCGAGCGGTTTCTATCGTCTTTGTTCTTTGTTGTCGTTATGTTCCGGCTTCGCCGATTTATTCTTTTTCCTGACTATATCTCCTCTTCCCTGCCCAATTCTTTCTTCCTACCTTTCTCTAATACCTCTTCTCGCTTTTCTCAATATCTTCTCTAATTTTTTCTTTATATTACCTTCTATTTCTCTATTTTTCGCTACTTAACCTCTCTACCACATGTTTACCTTCAGCTCGGTAATACAGGAATCTTATTTCGGTACCACATTCAAATTATAGAGCATTTCAAGACGAACACGCTGGTCCCACAAACTCAAGTCAGTGACCTATAGTTTACGAGATATAAGCGAAAATGTGTTCGGGTGTTCTTTCCGAATTGTACGCCAAAACTTCAAAACGCCATATCTCCGAAACCGTATGAATACTATAAATGTTTAGGTGGTATTCTCCCCAAAAATAACAATTTTAATTTGTTCAAAATACTCGCACGTGTCATTTTGAACTTCTTCAGTCAGTCAATTTCAGTCTCAAATAATGCGTACATTTACATTTTAAGGTACATAAATATTATTGGAACCCTACTATGTATATATTGCTTTATTCAAGCGACTCTTGGTAATCGTACGAAAATTGAAGTGTATACTTATTTTAATAAAATTTATAAAACTCAGGTAATGTTATCGTTCACAGCCGTAGACGTGGAATACGTCTCTACATCGTCCCTATAATATAAAACATGACAAAATTACATTCACACTTTAAAAATAATCATAAAACTAGACTAGACGCATTAATATCCCTTTTTCCACATAGTCTCCTTCAAATAAACCAACTGTCCACTGTCGATCAGATCCTCGACCAAATCGGTGAAGCCCAACTCACTCGCGATCCGATATTTCATATGCACCGACGTCAACCGATTCAAAATACTCTTCATGCATTTAATCACACCAACGGAATGAATTTTCTCGAAATATCGTGGGCCAAAGTCTCGGTCAGAGGCAGATGTTTCAGGAAACTTTCGAGAAACACCGCGTTGTTTTTTACCACGTACTGCTCGTACAAAATTGCGGCCCAATCGGCAAGCTGTAGCGTCGATCAGTATGAGCCCTTGCTCGAAGCTGTGACAGAAAATAGTGTACGCACTTTCGAGTGAGTGTGTCGTTAAGTCGTACCTTAATTTGGATGTTATCAAACTGACAATTTGGGATTGCTTTAAGTTTAGGATGCACGGCGTGGACGTGTTTTGGGGTACCTGGTGTAGAAGGGCTAATTGGAGGGCTAGGAGTTCGGCTTGCTTGGTCAAGTTTTTGGCCTTTGTTAGCTTCTCTCCTTGGAGGTGGAAGTCGGTTGCGTGGATGTAGTTTTCCATGGCATGAAAAATACAGTTCACATTGCAAAAAAGGACGAATCGCTTACCTTATTCAAACAAATCCTGTACTCTCAGTGTTCTGCAACAAGACGAACGGCTCTTACTCTATCATCAGCTTGTTGTTTTCCATCTCCAACAAAGAGATCGTTATGGGATTCTTGATGACATACTGAGCCTCCCTTTCCCACAACAACGCCACTTCCGAAAACAACGCAAAATGCAACGCTACGATCTTATACAAATCCCCATTATCCGGACAGTACTTCCTGAGGTACTCCAAAAGCGCCACCTTCAAACCGTTGTCTTTCCGAAATCCTTTCCGCAGCAAGAACTCAAACTGATCGTTCTCCTTCAGGATTTGAAAAACGTAATTCATCTCAGTGTATCTCCCCACGCCGGTCAGGAGTCTGACCATCCTCTTCCAGTCTTGCAGCACCAACAAATTCGATATGACTTCCTTGGATTTCTTCAGGATCAGGGTGATTCCTTCCATGTTGCAATCGGAGGTGAAACAGTCGTGGGCCCCAAATAATTAGATAGAAGGGTTGTATACTTATATGATCAATTGACTTACCTTAAGGAAAATTGATCCAAATTATATGAGTATTGCCGTTCGAAGAATTACACATAATTCCTGATAGATAGTAATTTTCATGTCCCACCATACACGTATTTTGAAAGCGAATATCCCCACTCCGTCCATGCTCCCAGTCTCCCGCTTCCGCTGGTATCGTCATTGTAATTTAAAGCGCTAAGCAGAAGATCTAGAACGATCCGGGTGGGGACAAAAGAAAGAAAGGAAGGGAGGGTGTGTAATTCTTCGAACGGCAATACTCATAGAATTTGGATCAATTTTCCTTAAGGTAAGTCAATTGATCTTATAATTATATTTCGTATTGCCGTTCTCGAATTACACATAATTCCTGATGGATGTTTAAGTAAAACGGTCTAGATCTTTTTTAGTAATATGTTCTTTTTCACAAGAAATGCAACAGTGAAAAAGTATAACAAAAATCTTAAGAAAAAACAAAGGGAAATCAAGAAAACCCGCAAAAATAAAAATAAATTTTTTGAAAAGTTTTGAAAATTATCACTAAGATGGTAATTGCCTATTGTTCAGGACTCCCTTACCAAAGGAAATTGGATCCTCGAATAAGGGGCAGTTATAAAACCTATTGAATGTGTCACTTTTGGGAGTGTAACTTGCACTTCTTTGAATGGTCTCAATAGAAATGTCAGCATTGTCAGTTCGAAATGCTGTCGAAATTGCGGTATGTCACGTTGAGTAACTTGTACACTGTAACACTGCATTTTTTATTTTTTTTTTTGAATTAAATATTCTGAATATTCTGTGTCCTGAGGTCTGATGGGTTCTGTTTGTTTTTTTTTTTAATTTCCTCAATTACAGAGGCTAGACAGAGTCTGGGTTATTCCCGAAAATAAGGAATAAGCAACAAGGATTGGAAGTTTGAAGAGTTAGAAGTTTTAATATGGTCTGACATCTTTATTTCCAACCTGTCAGTTCGGAATGTAATATTGGAAAGTAAAAATCTAGATTCTGTGGGCCGTAATTAAGGCTAATAGTGTAACAAGTTTGGTGGTAAGGTCTGAAAATGACGCTTCTTGTAAGGTACAGATGTAAAAGTTTAAAGTGAGTAAGAAGGTCTGTCAAAAAGGCGACCAACAAGTCTAGGTAGTGAAGACGTGTGGCGGTTCTAGAATGACAAGACGCACACCAATTTTTTATGTAGATATTATAGTTTAATATAGTTGGGAGTAAAGAGAATTTAATATTTGCTAATCTGATGAACGGGAATCCTCAAGTTAAAAATGATATAACGACCACTTCCAGGGTAAATAGCTCCCAAAAAAGGTGGCTTTCCCGAAAAAGGGGAAAAAGAAGGTAACTAGTTGTTTTAAAAACTACCGTGTAGTTTTAGTTTTTTTTTTAAATACAAGGTAGCGTGGGACTCCCAGAATACCTTCTGCTCTTTGGTTTTCGCTTCGTAGGAGTGCCGAACTAGGAACAAATATATTGCAAAGCAACTTTGGCCAGTCCATGTTCGGATTCAATGTGCAATGATTCGGAATTCCTAATCTACTAAACACTTATCATTGGAGTTTATATGTAAAAGGCACGACAAAAAAAGTTTGCGACCTTCACACTACTTTCAAACACTGCCCATGCGATAGCAGTCGTATTGTCAATACCAAGCAGAATTGAACAATTGTAAGATTCCTTATAAATGATTTTAGCGCGCTTTAGGCTGCTAATTAATTCAAAGAATTGATGTAGCGTATTTATCAGAAGTGTTCCAAAAAAAAAACAAAACCATGAGTAGGACAGTGAGAATATTGCAAGAGAAAAAGTTCTATGTGCAGTAATTTGTTTCCCTGTGGTGATAGTTATTTGCAATTGCGCTACTTATCTTACTCGCTACACATGATTGCCGACTTTTCGCTGACGACAAACAAACTGAAACATGCATTATCCAATACTGCAGACGATATTAATTCAGGATTCTCTAGCTCCATTTATGAACTTACATAAATTAAGAGCACTTTCACAATGGTGAACTGAAGTTTTACTTCAGTCGTGTGGTCTAAAGCACAGCCGTGTTTTTTTTCCTACATCATATGTATTAAGCAGACCCAACGACCCCAAGATGACCGCTATCTGCTTCCATTCGCAAGGGTCTGCCTGTTTACGTTTAGTTTATTATTATTATTATTATTATTATTATTATTTATTTTATTTAATAAATATATATTAAAGTCGAAAATAAATCCCAAATAAATTTTCAATGTTTTGAGGGACTATCGAACTCTTCTGATTTGTCATAAATCCGAAAAAATCGAGAAACTGTATAGTAAAAATGGCAATAAGACTTTGCTTCCTCTCTAGTTTGACTAATGAGAATAATGTCATCTAAAATAAAACATAATAGTGACGACTCTTTTATCCGAAACTTTGGTATTGTCGCGTTTACGGGTTCAACAAAACTATTTATTTGAACAAACTATGTACAATTTATTTCAACACTAGACTATTTACAAGTTATAACAGCACAATTATTTATTTTAACAGTCACACGGATTAAGTAGCTTATTCGCACTTCTTCATCGACGCGGTTCGACTATACTGATCATGCCGCAGTCGTTCTCCCGTCCTATTTAAAGCGGGAAGCCGCTTCTGGTCTGTTCGAGAATAGAATATTCGCGATCCTACGGATTTACGATTAAATCATCACTCCCGATTCTTCGAGAACGTCACACTGCCCCCTCCTTAAAGATGTTTCGTCCCGAAACGTCAAAGCAGTCTCATGGTGGCGAAACCTGCAGTTTGCTCCTTTTCTGCACCCAGACGTTCTATGGAAGTAACAATCGACAGTCTTCCAGTTCGTTGGCCTTTTTGGGTTGTAGCAATGCACTAAGATTTCCACTCCCGTGAAACGAAAGAGCACTTCCAACATACTTCGGACTAGCCTCCAATCCAGGCAATCAAATCCACAGGCGATCTTCGGAATTGCTAATCTCCTGATACCTTGAGAGAGAACGGTTTCCCTCAACACACATAAGGTATCCCAAACATTTTGGTAGGTAGCCTTCTCGAACGTGAATTGTTTCGTGACTAGATAGAAGATGTTCCTTCGTGAATTCTGCCGAGTGCCTGCCAGACATAGTAACCCTCCAACTTGTGGGTTTTGCTTCCGAAGCTCATCGAGTCTACCAAAGTTCCTTTTGAACACAGTGGCGATCCCTCTCGACATGTCCAGATCTTGAGACACACAATGGACTAGTGAATAGTCTGCTGGAGCTTTAAAAATGTCTTGACGTACTTCTTGGGTGATTCCAAATCGGGACTTATAACTTCCAGAATGCAGAGACATAAACTCTTCAAATGACAAGTCTTCCACTGGCATCAATTGCCGCACCTGCTGGCCTTGCTGACGGTCTTCGTTGGTTCCATGGTATGGTGATAGACGATTAAAGTGGATGATCTTGGGTTTTCCGTGTGGCCTTTTCCTTATGCGGTAAACGACATCATTAATTCGGTTAAGAACTTCGTACGGCCCTTCCCAAGAAGGCTGTAACTTTGGAGACAAACCCCGGCGTCGTCGTGGGTTGTACAACCACACCAAGTCGCCTGGCTGGTATCCACCTCTGTCAGCATTGATGTCGTAGGTATCCTTCATCCGATCGCTAGCACTCTGGATGTTTAAGCGTGTCCGATAGTGAATGTCTTCCATCCTTCTTCGCAGTTCGGTGACATAGTCGTCGCCAGCTAGGTCTTCACCCGGTGGGCACCCAAATCGCAAATCGCAGGGAAGACGTAATTCGCGACCCATCACTATGCTAGCTGGTGTCTGTCCGGTTGACTCATGAACGGAAGATCGGTATGCCATGAGGAATAGGTGAAGGTAACGATCCCAATCTCTTTGATGGTCAGAGACGACTTTGGACAAGTATCGATTTATCGTTCTGTTCATTCGTTCCACCATTCCGTCAGACTGCGGGTGAAGCGGTGTTGTTCTTGTCTTCCGAATATTCAAAGCGCTGCACATCTTCTGAAACAAGGCGGATTCAAAGTTTCTACCTTGGTCGGAATGTAGTTCCAACGGCACACCAAATCGACAGATAAGCTCTTTCACAATTACATCGGCAACTGTGGCAGCTTCCTGATTCGGAATGGCATATGCTTCCACCCACTTGCTGAAATAGTCCATAACTACAGCAATGTACTTATTTCCGTCATCTGTTTGGGGAAACGGACCAGCAATGTCCACGGCAATTCTTTCGAATGGACTACCCACGTTGTATTGTCTCATCGGAGCCTTAATGCGTTTTTGTGGACCGTTACTTTGTGCACAAGTTGCACATTTCTTACACCACTCCTTAACATCCTCCTTGCAGTTCACCCAGTAGAACCTTTCCCGCAGCTTCCCAAGGGTCTTTGACACTCCCAAGTGTCCACCTGTTACTCCACAATGGAGTTCCTCCAGAACTTCCGGAATTCTGTTTTTGGGGATCAACAGTTGTTTTCTCTCTATTTGACCCTCAGGTTTTTCAAGCACGCGTTTCAAGACTCCATCTTCCACGACAATGGAATTCCACTGAGCCCAATACGATTTCACACTGGGTGAGTATTGCGCAACTTGTTCCCACGTCGGTCTCCGGTCTTCGTTCTTCCATCCTAGTACCAACAGCAAGTCCGGGTCGTTCTCCTGGTCTTCTCGAATCCTTTCAGGGCTCCAGCGTTCGTTTATAACTTTCGTCCTTCGAACGGAGAGGTCCTTATCCTCAGCACGTCGGCAGTGACTGCAGTTTTCTGGACACGGTCTTCGCGATAGCGCATCGGCGTTCTGATGGATTATACCAGCACGATGTACCGTATCAAAGTCGAACTCTTGCAGTCTCTCGATCCACCTGGCTACTTGTCCTTCGGGATTCTTGAAGTTTAGAAGCCACTTCAACGCTGCATGATCCGTCCTCAACAAGAATTTTCTTCCGTAGAGGTATTTATAGAAGTGCTCTACGGACTTCACGACGGCCAACAGTTCTCGTCTAGTAACGCAATAATTCCGTTCTGGCTTTGACAATGTTTTGCTGAAGTAACCAATGACACACTCTCGCCCCTCCTGTATTTGGGACAATACAACGCCTATTCCCACGTTGCTAGCATCTGTGTCTAACACAAACTCTCCTTGTGGCAACGGATAACTCAAAATCGGTGCATTGATCAGTGCGTTCTTCAGCTGGCCAAACGATTCCTTGCAATCTTCGTCCCATTGGAACCTTCTTTCGCCCTCAGTTAGCCTAGTCAACGGTTTAGCAATGTTGGCGAATCCTGGTACGTACCGGCGGTAGTAAGTACATAAACCGAGAAAACTGCGCAAGTCGTGCTTGTTTGAAGGCGTTGGCCATTCCTTCACGGCCTTGACCTTCTGATCGTCGACGGCGACACCCTGACTTGAGACTACATGCCCTAGATATTGCACTTCTTTTCTAAACAAGTGGCATTTCTTCGGACTAAGCTTCAGTCCAGAATTTCGAAGGCGTTGAAACACTTCCTCTAGATTCTTCACGTGCTCTTCGAATGATTTTCCGACCACAATGATGTCATCCAGATACACTAGGCAAGTTTTCCACGATAATCCTTTTAGCACCGTCTCCATTAATCTTTCAAAAGTTGCAGGAGCATTGCAAAGGCCAAACGGCATTACAGTAAACTGCCACAGGCCTGTGCCAACAGTAAATGCTGTTTTCTCTTTGTCTCCAGGTGCCAATTCAACTTGCCAATAACCACTTTTTAAGTCCAAAGTCGAGAAGATCTTCGAACCCGCCAAGGTATCAAGGGTATTATCAATTCGGGGGAGTGGATAACTGTCCTTTTTCGTCACGTTGTTCAGTTGACGATAGTCCACGCAGAATCTAGTTGATCCATCCTTTTTCTTTACTAGAACAACAGGCGAGGCCCATGGACTGCTGGATGGTTCAATCACTCCTTCTTCCTCCATTTCCCGAATGATCTTGTCGGCCTCTTCCTTCTTGGCAAGAGGTAGTCTTCTAGCAGGCTGTCTAACCGGGCACGCATCCCCAGTGTTGATCTGATGCTTGATGACATCGGTTCTGCCTCTTTTGCCCTTTCTGGTATCGAAGATGTCCTGATAACGGCTGACGAGTACTTTAAGCTGCTTTCTTTGGGTGTCATTAAGTTCCCTCGACGATGTCAGGTTGACTAGTTCGGGTGCAATCCTCTTCTGTGGCTCTTCAGTGATTCTTATTTGGCGGATGATGGATGAAATAGGAGAACAATACCCTAATATAGTGCCTTTCTTCAGGGTCAGAGCGTAGAAGTTGACATTCATCACTCTTATTGGTACTACACCAGACGTATGCAACAAACTTTTGCCCAGTACCAATCCTCGTCCTATCTCATTGTCACTACATCTGGGTTCAAACATCATGATGTTTCTCTCTCCATCTTTGTGATCCACCCGAGCTTCCAGAATCATTTCACTCCGTTCTGGTATTGAAGTGTCTTCAGTCAAAATCACACGAATGGCTTCCTCATTAGTTCGGTGTAGTACGACCTCTTCTCCATTTACTTTCAACGTGCCACGTTCGAAGTCTAATCCGCAGCCCTTACTGCCCAGAATGTCCATTCCAAGTATTACCTCATCCTGGATATTCGCTACCAGTACCTTGTGGTGGAAAGCGGTACTCCCAATTGTGATAACGACGTTGACTTCTCCGTGGGTGGTAGCCGAATCCCCAGTAGCGGTACGAAGTCTCCAATTTGTGGGTAGTATGTCCTTGTCGGTGTTTAAAACGTTGGGCCTTACGATCGTCTTCGTTGCTCCTGTATCCACCAACAGCGAACATGGCTTTCCGTCCAGAAATCCGTCCACGAACGCGCTGTTAAGTTGGCGTTTGACGCATGCAACACTTGCTTCCAGGGTATTTTGACGTTGCCTCCTTATGCTGGCTCCGTTGGACTTTTTGACGTTGACGGTGCATCGTTTATTCTTGTGACTCTCTTTTCCACACTTCCAACACTTGATATTCGTCTTCTTTTCTTTTGGCACAATATCTTTTAAAACCCTTCTAACTGTTGCTTCTATTTTTTCTTCGATTCCATTTGTAGCTTCTTCTTCAATGGTTCGAACTCGGGCTTGACTTCTCAAACCGGCTTTACTTGTTTCGAACTCCAAAGCCCGAGCTAGAGCATCAGCTAATTTTGCTGGGCGGGCTAATATCAATGCCTGCCTAGTGTCACCATCTCGAATGCCGTCTGTAAAATTTTGCACAGCGATTCTTTCCATCATATCGTCTGGAGCGTCCGGGAAAGCTAGCCGAACCAAGCGTGCTATGTCTGCTTCAAACTCTTGTAGAGACTCCGTTGGCTTCTGGCAACGATTTCGCAACTGAGAAGTATATACATGCACAAGGTGTGTCTGTCCATAGCGCATCTCCAAGCACTTCACAAGCTGTCCATAGTCTGCCCTTTGTTCTGATGGGATTGTCTGTAGCACGTCGGTTGCGTCACCCCGTAGTGCCAATATCAAGGCCATGGCTTTCCAGAAGAATTTTCCAGAAGTTCTTGTTTTAAACTGGTAGAATTTTCCAGCATATTTTCCTGGAGCTTCTGTAGCATACTGTTTATGTCGCAGGAAACTTCAAACAAGTATACTTCAGGATTTTCACCCGCCTTTTCAAGATCCTCAATCAGCCTTCTCTGTAACACCGATTTTGTTCCAGAAGTTTCCAACTCACGTTCCTCCAGCTCCCTCTTCAGTTCTGCAACCTTTAGTTCTTTCAACGTAACTTTCTTCGTTGCCATCTTCGTATTTATTTAATTAATCCCACTCCTGACACCAATGTAGCGTTTACGGGTTCAACAAAACTATTTATTTGAACAAACTATGTACAATTTATTTCAACACTAGACTATTTACAAGTTATAACAGCACAATTATTTATTTTAACAGTCACACGGATTAAGTAGCTTATTCGCACTTCTTCATCGACGCGGTTCGACTATACTGATCATGCCGCAGTCGTTCTCCCGTCCTATTTAAAGCGGGAAGCCGCTTCTGGTCTGTTCGAGAATAGAATATTCGCGATCCTACGGATTTACGATTAAATCATCACTCCCGATTCTTCGAGAACGTCACAGTATTTCTTATCCTTGCGTACTGGAAATAAGAAATACGTATATTTTAAGTCCACGGTCTTGAAGAAACAGTCTTTGTATATTCAGTTACGGTTCCATAGTCTTCTATTTTGAAGTGTTGTGATCAGTGACGTAGATAGAATTTATTGAAAAAAGATGCAAGAATATTTTAATGGAAAAACTACCTTTTCATTTTTTTTGAGATTGTTAATTTCGCGGAGGTTCGGGACTTCTTGGAATTATTGTTTTTTAATAAAAGGTAATTTGTAACCGTTAAGGCATGATAAAATGGTTGTGCTATTAGTAATAGTAGCCAAGTGGTCTACATAACGACATAAGAGGCCAGCATAATTTCTAGACACTGAGTTATTGGCGGCTCCATTGTCTCAGCTGTTAGGGCCCCCTCTCCTCCTTTTTGTAACGCGTGTGTTGTGGGGTAAGTAGTGCTAGGGCAGTAGGGCCGTGGACAGTGCCGTGGAGCAAAGCAAGTAGATCATTAATTGGGTTGTAATCTCGCTATCATTATTCACTTCCTGTTACGAAAAAGCTGTATCTTCTGAGTCAACCAAAAGCGAGAGAAAAACAATTAAAATTCCGCTTTTATTCATGTAGTCAGTTCCATGAAATAACATTACCGGGATGGATCGTAGTCGCTCCAAGGTTGTACATCAGTGGCGGCGAACGGCAGGGGCGGTTGAACGCAAGCTGATTCTGTCTCCATGCTATGGCAGTGGCGTAGCAACAGGGTCCTAGCGTACCAATAAAAGCTACGTGGGTAGTGGTACGGGGGTGCTCCAAAGGTTGCCGCAGGGCCAGTGGACGGCAACTAGATGAATCCATGTCTCTCAGAGCTATGCAGTGGCAAACAAGAGGGTCGTGGCGTACCATAAGAACTACGTGGGTAGTGGCACGGGGGTGCAGAATGGTTACCGAGCGACAGACTTTACGTGGGAAAATCTGCTATTCACACTCGGGTGTATCTCGGAACTACGTGGGTAGCCGTGATACCAACCCTGCGATGCTGCAAGTATCACAACCATGGCTTTTTGTTGGAAACTGGGGAGACTCGTGTGATTGACGAAGCGACATCGATTGTCGTGTCTGTTGATTTAGGGAATTAAAAGGGAAAAAATATGTTACTTACTGGAATTTGAGGATATCCTAGAGAAATTGTCAGAATTTTCGCTTTTGTTTGCCTGAGACGCCATGCTCTGCACTCACATGTTCACTTGGGGACACGTAAAATTACAATGACGATACCAGCGGAAGCGGGAGACTGGGAGCATGGACGGAGTGGGGATATTCGCTTTCAAAATACGTGTATGGTGGGACACGAAAATTACTATCTATCAGGAATTATGTGTAATTCGAGAACGGCAATACGAAATATAATGTTAAATAAAGGGATTATATGGGAGAAAGGAAAAGAAGGAATACACGAAACTACGGAAGAGAATAACCACGTAAGAAAATCGAACATGAGAAAAAGGTCGATCTGCTAAAAGGAACACAAAAGGGACAGATAGAACGAGAAATCTGGAGAATACGAACAGAACACAACGCGAAAGAGACAAGACAAATATAATAAAAATAAGAACTAAAGAACCAATACTTGAGACTAGCGAGAACAAAGTGCGAGAACAACAGAGAAGAGAGCGACTCGAGATAAAAAAGTGAAAATATAAGACAGGTACAGATAGAAAAGAAACAAGAAAAAAGAAACATTGAACACAGGGGAGGCAGATGTAACGTGAAGAAAACAGGAAAAGAGAAAAAATGTCATAAGTGGAACCTTGGGAAAAAGATACACAGAAAAAACAATAGAAGGAAGACGAGAAAATACATAAAGCTCCAAGTTAAAGAAGAAGATAAGGAAAGAGAAAACCCATAGAGGAACAAAAAACATAAAGGAGATAACAAGAGATATAGAACACAAAGTAACCACGAAAGACAGAGAGCGAGAAACGAGGAAAGAACACGATCAGAAAGAAAAAGAACTTGAATACGAGAGAACAAAAACGAAGACGAGAAAAACAGAAAAGGTAATTTAAAAATACAAAACAATGACATCTGTAGAAAGAAGAAAAAATATTGCAGAAAGAAAGGGATATAACAAGGCAGAGAAGACACGAGCGAAAGTGACAATGTGGGCGAAAGAAAATAGATAGGACACGAATGAACGGACGGAAAAGAAGCACTATAGAAGCGAGAACATAAGATCAAGACAGCCAAAACTAAAGATAGAGGAGAGAGAGAGAGAGAGAGAGAGAGAGAGAGAGAGAGAGAGCGATATACAAATTGGGAGGGAGATGGGGAATCCGAAAGAGAATAACCGAAAGTGAAAGGTATAGAAAGAAATGAATAAAGAAAGAACAGAGGTTTGCGAAAACACACAAAAAGATTGTACACAATAGAGGCAAAGAGAACACCAATGTGAAAAAGAGATATTATGTAATAAAGAAAGAACAAATGGAACTAAAAAGTAGAATAAATTGAAGAGAATTTTATAATTAAAAGGAGAAAAACGGAAAGAATAAAAAACACGAGAGAAAGATAAAGTCAGTCATTTATTGACTGATGTGGCGTCGTGCAATTCACGCCCTACTAGGTATGGAAGAAGTTTTGCTGTCTTGTTATTATTACTTATTAAATAGAGCAGTACGTTAAAGGTAAATGTTACGATAGCATAAATCGAACTTTCGCCTGTATGCCTCACGAAAAAAAAATTTCGTTATAAAGTCATCAGGTAGTGCTGGAATCCATGTTGTATGACGATGTTTGAAATTCCTCAATCCTTCCTCCTTCCGATTTCTACAGACTCCCAATTTTTTTCGTTTTTGATTTGGTTGTTGCACGTCGATGCACGCATCAACACAGAGTTGGAAAAGTTAGCAAGTCAATAAAGCATCAAACATAAGAAATGCGTTATCAGTCGACGCGCCAACGACGCTCCTTCACTCAGCTTCCATCCTCACTCAGCGTCAGTTCCACAGCGTCCACGGCCGCAACAGGACGTCTCTTCTTCGTCGCGATGTAAATTCGACTCTTCTCGCGATGGAAACGAAACCCCGTCCCCCCGATCTCGACGCCGCCCCCGCCAACCTCGCCTACCACCAACGCAACCCCAGCTACACGGTCCGGGTGGTCTGTTGCGTCCTCTTCATCTTCCTCACGGAAATCTGCTTGGCCCACTACGTCTACCGCCTGATCAACTCCGAGGTCCGCAGCGACTTCGTGGCGAAACAAGACTTCCGGCAGTTCTTCCTCAACGAGATCCGCAGCGAAAAGGGCCGCGACGAGCTCGTCCGTGTGTTGCGCGAATACGAAAAACTCGCGAACGCTTCGGGTAGAAAGAGACGAAGCGCGACAGGAAATGCGAATTACAATCTGTTAAGTTCTCCGAGTGATGAGCCCCACGTGGAATTTTTCAACCCGGAGCTGAGAAGAGCGCTCGAGGAGAAAGACGAGTTGATTCGACAGCAGACGGGAAACAAAGGGGCTGCACCTGGGGGCGACTCTTGGATATGGCTGTCGAGCTACAGCAGAATACCTGTAAGTCCTGCGAGTTCATTAAAACTTGAGTGCTCGTGTATACTTTTTTTTAAAACACTCCCGGGGTAATGAAAGCGGGTCTTGATGGGATTTTAAGAGGCTCGCGCTTCAATATTCTAGTCACTTTTAACGCATAGAAATGTGAATTAAAGTTTCCGAATTACAAGGCGCAAATTGAAACCTAATTTATAACTTGACGAGCACGTCGTGCTTATTAAATTAATACCAAATTAAAACTAATTGAAACACCATCCATTGAAGCGATATTTTCTTTTGGGAAACGTCGCGTGTTTACTTCGCCTCGTCTATAAATAGGACGATGGAAACAAATAAGTTTCGACTGTCTATAATGATTGATCCCTTTAACAGTGACGTGAAAATCCGCAGATGCCTGGAAAGTTACGTTATTGTTCTTCTGGTTTTGCGTAAACTTTCAGAAGCTCGTTTATTGGAGGGAAATCTGTTTGCTTTCCCTGTTCATGTTACGAAGTTGGTACTAAATTGTATGTTCATGTCTAACAATGATGGTCGGAAATAAGAGAGTGGGGGTCTCGAGAGAACTCACAACAAAAACATAAAGAGGAAAATAAATAGAATGCAACTACTTATACTTATATTATTACGCTGGAAATACACAACTGAATCCATCGCTTCATGGAAATTATGACGTTCCGATTTTGGCTAATTTGTTCAGCAGTTATTTGTATACGCTGGGTTAGTTCTTCATGTTGGTGTTGCACACACGCGACGTTATGGAAATCGAACCCTTTACAGCCCTTCGCTTCACCCTACATGTCTGTTAATTCAGATAAACAAACGTACAAAAATTACACGACAGCGGGCAGATCAGAACTGATTGTTTACCAACGGAAGCTCGTATTAAAGTAAACACAAGTTTTTTAAAAAAAGAAGAAGTGGGCTGTCTCATTTACACAGCCGTATTCACGTGACAACGCATATATTAGTGTTGAAAAAAGGTAAATTATACAGACTGTAATGTATCTGGCTGAAATATCATTAATATATTTCCTGAAGACTTTTTAATTTTTTGCTTATCATTATGCTTCTTATTGCAATCTATCTTGCTTTCTATTTCCCCTGATTGTATCATTCTGTGGTTGTTATATTAGACCGGTCTCGTGATGGGGCAGGAGATAATATTTAATATTTATTAATTTATTTATATTTATATTTAATAATTTATATTTAATAATAACGCAGCAACCACTTTTGCTTTTTGGAATTTGGAAGAATTGTCAACTTCATCCTCATAGAATGCCAAAATTCGAACTATACTATGGTATATTTACATCTAAAACACTGTTGGACATGAGAACAAAACACTCAGATGGGCGAATCAATAAAATTATAAAACGTTGTCACGTCAAAAACACTTTCTAAAAGGGTGTTCTCAAACCAGCAGTAAAAAGACATTTTCTAAGACGATTTTGGCAAAGCAAATTTTGTCTAAGGGTGTGTTGCCGAACCCAAGAGTAAAAGACACCTTGGAATGGAGTGTTGTCAAAGCAAACAGAAAGAAATAATATTTATAAGAGGACGATCTCAAATCCAAATGAAAAAAGACCCTCTCTAAAAGGATGTTGTCAAAGTAAACAAAAAAAGAACACATTCTAAGGGAATGTTCTCAAACCGAATAGAAAAAAAACTTTTTAAGACCGTGTTGTCAAAGCAAGACACTTTCTAATAGTGTGTTGTCAAACCCAAAAGTAAAAAGACAATTTCTAAGAGGTGTTGTCAAACCGGTTAGTAAAAACTCACGTTTCAAGACGGTGTTGTCAAAGCAAACAGAAAGAAAGATCTTTATTTCCTAAAAGGGTGTTGTCAAATCCATGTATTAAAAGAGAGTATTTTGGACAGTGTTGTAAAACCCAAGAATAGAAAGACACATTCTAAGACCGTGTTGTCAAAGCAAACAGAAAGAAAGGACGTTGTCAGAGCCATGAGTAAATAGAAACATTCTGAGAGGTATTGTCAGACTAATGTGTAAAAAGAGACTTTCTGAGAGGGTGTTGCTAAAGCAAACAACAAGAACGGAAAGAAAAAAGACGATTTTTAAGACGATATTGTCAAACCCAACAGTACAAAATGTAGCCAAAGCCAACAGTAAAAATATGCTTTTCAAGGTGGTGTTGTTGTTGATTTGAATCAAGCAGGAAAAAGACACTTTCCAACGAGGCGTTATCAAATGCAAAGAGAAGGACACTTTCTAGAGGAGTATTGTCAATAACCAAATAGTAAGAATACACTCCCTAAGGAGAGTGTCAATTCCAACAGTAAAAAGATACTTTTTAGAGGAGTGCTGTCAAACCCAATATTAAAAAGACACTTTCTAAAAGGGTGTTGTTAAAGCAAACAAGATGAAAGAGACTTTATAAGGAGAGTGTCAACTCCAACAATAAAAAGACACTTTTTAAGCAGGAAAAATACACTTTCTAAAATGGTGTTTTCAAATGCAAAATAACCCTTCTTTACACATTCTAAGGGAACATTGTCAAACCCAAGAGTAAAAAGACACAATCTAAGACCGTGTTGTCAAAACAAACAAAAAAAAGATACTTTTCTGAAAGGGCGTTGTCAGAGCCATGAGTAATAAAACATTTTCTGACACGGTGTTGTTAAACCGAAGAGTAAAAAGATACATTCTAAAAGGTGTAAAGACTCAAGTGTAAAAAGACACTTTCTAAGGGGGTCTTGCTAAAGCAAACAAGAAGAAAGACACTTCCTAGTAAGATATTGCTAAACCTCAACAGCAAAAACACATTTTTTAAAAGGGTGTCCAACAGTGAAAAAGACACTTTCTAGAGGAGTGTTTGTTAAACCCAAAAGTAAAAAGACACTTTTTAAGATAGTGTTGTCAAACCAAACAGGAGAATAGACACTTTCTAAGGAGGTGTTGTCGAATTCAACAGTGAAAAGGACACTTTCTAGAGAGTAGTTAAGTAGTGCCGGTTCTGGCCCACTTTGACCTGAATTGACCTTTGGCCTTGAGAATATAGTGCCGGTTCTGCCCCAGTTCAATGACCCAGTCGTCAGAGGACAAGTCTGGACTTGAGTGGAGTTTAGCCTTCAGATTATAACGCCGGTCCTGGCCCAGTTTGATGACCCAGCCTTGACAAGTGTTGACTTGTAATTCAGACGGAAACGTTCCGAATTGAATCGAGTATTAGCGAAGCTCCCCACGATTTAGCCTTGAGATTATAACGCCGGTCCTAGCCCAGTTTGATGACCCATCTCTGGCAAGTGTTGACTTGTAGTTAAGACGGAAACGTTCCGAATTGAATCGAGTATTAGCGAAGCTATACACACCCCGCGCCCGCCCTGGCCTTACTCTGTTTTTAAACAGTTTCCAACTGAACCGAGCATTAACGAACAAACTGGGGCGGAACCGTTTCGAATTGAATCGAATATTATTGAAGCTAACCACACCCCGCGCCCACCTTTGCCTTGCTCTGTTTTGAAACAGTTCCGAACTGAACCGAGCATTAACGAACAGACTGGAACGGAACCGTTCCGAATTGAATCGAACATTAGCAAAACTCCCTCCACCCCGCGCCGACCCTGGCCTAGCTACCCCCTGCGCCGAGCCTGGCCTAGCTACCCTCTGCGCCCACCCTGGTCTAGCTCCCCAACCGACCGAGTATGGGCAGACATGTTTTGGCTACCTCCACTCCTGTACCCTTTTAATTACAAGCTCTTTTATAAATATGTAAGATTCTTGCTCACAATTTTTTATTTGTAATTTGCTCTTTTAAGTTATAAACTATTAAGCAGAAAACTTGGGTGCATTTTTAAAGAAATTAAATAACCATATTTTTTGCAAAAGTTTGTTGTACCACATCGATTCACTGCAAAATTTACGTCTCAAGTGATAGATGATTTGAATAAGAAAATCAAAAGTGAGAAAAAATAATTATATTTAATTAGTAAAGGTGCAGTAGGTCAAACAATCAAGTTTAAGTTTACCAAAGGATGAAGTGTACGAAAGAAAAAGCTTTTAAAATAGAAAAAGATCTAGCCATATTAAAAGTTATAAGCATGTACCAACTACAATATAGAATTTAAAATATAAAAATATTTGATGTAGAACGTTGTTTTGTAGAAAAAAAATATGTATTATTTAAAATTATTTTATCATTTGAATGAGCATGAAATTTGACACAAAAAATTGCAGTCAGTAAAACGTGAAATTTGACACCAAAGTATGACTAGTTAGCAAAAAATAAAAATACAAAATTTGCCACCAAAAATTATTAAGAAAAAAAAAAAAAATTTGAAACCAAAATATAAAATATACTGTTAAAAAAATAAATTTAACATGAAAATGTGACGGTTGGTAATGAAACTCAGATATGATAACTTTTATTAATATAACACATACTTTAAAATTATTCACAAAAAAAAAAAAAAAATACCTAATATGTACAGTTGTGGCCACATAAATCTCGTACAAAATACATAAATTTTAATATAACATTAAATTAATAATAATTGATACTATAATATAAATGCTTTTTAATTATTACAAATTTCATTTCAATAAAATTTGATAGTTTGATTAACATAAATTCATGTTTTTTTGTCAAAATTTGTTTTACAACAAACGTTATTGGAAAAAGAATGATGATGTCATAATGAGGTTGTACGACATTCATATGGCCAAAACTGTACATGCTAACAAAATTAAACATAAAAAAATCATTGCACAACATTAAATTAAATATTATATGTATATTCTAACCCTAAATATGTTATTAACCTACCCAATTACTGTTTCCACTCTTTTAAGTACATACTTGTTTTGAACTAAAACACGTATTCTTACAAAAAATAAAAATATTAATAATATAATTTGACACCAAAATAATAAGCTGAGTTAGCAAAAAAATTAAATTGCAAATTCGGCAAAAATAAAACTAAAAACATAAAAAAAGTTAAGCAATTACCTAATACTCATAAAATTGATCATATTTTTTTTACAAAATTATAATAATAAAAAAACTTAATAAACAAACATTAAGGGCCGGTTTCACCAACATCGATTATCTTTAACTGATAAATAACTGCATAGATAAGTTTGTTAAAACTATAGCAACAATGATTAAGTTTAACGGAGATTGTTGAAATCGGCCCTAAATGAATTTATATATTCCAATGCAATTATTGAGCAAAAATAATTATAAATCTACCACTAATTAATGTTGTTCCAGACTTTTAAGAGTTCTTGTTTTAAACTAAAACATGTATTCTTACAAAGAAAAAATGAAATTAGACAACAAAAATTTCAAATTCGGCAAAAATCAAATTTTAAATCAAAATTGCATAGAAAATCTTATTGGTAATGAAACCCAAACATAAAAAAAGTTAAGCAGTTAATTAATACTAATAAAATTTATCATAAAAAAATTAACAAAATTATAACAATAAAAAAATTAATAAACAAACATTAAATGAGTTTATATATTCCAACGCAATTATTCAGAAAAAATCGTTGTAAACCAAGCACTAATTTTAATGTTGTTGTAGTTTTTTAAGTTTTTGTTTTAAACTAAACATGTATTCTTACAAAAAAAATGACACCAAAATAATATGCTGAATTAACAAAAAAAATGAAATTAGACAACAAAAATTTCAAATTCGGCAAAAATCAAATTTTAAATCAAAATTGCATAGAAAATCTTATTGGTAATGAAACCCAAACATAAAAAAAGTTAAGCAGTTAACTAATAATAATAAAATTTATCATAAAACAATTAACAAAATTATAACAATAAAAAAATTAATAATAAACATTAAATGAGTTTATATATTCCAACGCAATTATTCAGAAAAAATCATTATAAACCAAGCACTAATTTTAATGTTGTTCTAGTCTTTTAAGTTTTTGTTTTAAACTAAACATGTATTCTTACAAAAAAAATGACACCAAAATAATATGCTGAATTAGCGAAAAAAATGAAAATTGTAAACAAAAATTGGAGATTCGGCAAAAATCAAATTTTAAATCAAAATTGCATAGAAAATCTTATTGGTAATGAAACCCAAACATAAAAAAGTTAAGCAGTTAACTATTAATAATAAAATTTATCATAAAAAAATTAACAAAATTATAACAATAAAAAAATAATAATAAACAAACATTAAATGAACCAGAATAATGTTCTTAAATCCAGGTGGAGTAAATTTAAATTAAAATTTAAATATATCTTAGTCGAACTCCACAAACTAATAACTGTAAAATTACTAATGGAACATGTTTCGGCAGAACACTTCTTATTATTGAAGTTATTAACTTCAATAATCCCATTATTAATTCACTATTTTAATTTTTCACCACTCAAACAAACTTACCAGATTCTCTTTGATCCATTTTTAATTTTTACATTTTATAAAATGTTGTTTTTACGAAATCTTTTAAAAATCATGTAATCCTTTGAAAACGTCAAATTTAATTCAAAATTACGTCAATGTCATAATTTTTTATATTCTTTAAGGTAAGAACCCCTCTTGTAATTCAACAATTGTATCATTAATCTCTTGTTAAATTAGTGCTGATGATGGCAGAAGTTTTCTGCCGAAACATGTTCCATTAGTAATTTTACAGTTATTAAAGTTTGTGGAGTTTGACTAAGATATATTTAAATTTTAAACATTAAATGAATTTATATATTCCAAAGCAATTACATATTAAGAAAAAATCATTATAAACCAACCACTAATTAATGTTGTTCTAGTCTTTTAAGTTTTTGTTTTAAACCAAACATGTATTCTTACAAAAAAAAAAAATTACACCAAAATAATATGCAAATTTAATGAAAAACATTAAAATTGTAAACAAAAATTGGAGATTCGGCAAAAATCTAATTTGAAATCAAAATTGCATAGAAGATCTTATTGGTAATGAAATCAAAATTGCATAGAAGATCTTATTGGTAATGAAACCCAAACATAAAACAAAGTTAAGCAGTTACCTAATACTAATAAAATTAATCAGAAAAGAAAATTAACCTAAACTTATAACAATAAAAAAAATTAAATGAATTTGTATATTCTAACATAAGTATTAAGAAAAAATCATTATAAACCTACCACTAATTACGGTTTTTTCAGTCTCTTAAGTTCTTCTTTTAAACTAAAACATGTATTCTTACAAAAAAAAAACATAAATGAATAAATAAATAAATTTGACACCAAAATATACCGAGTTAGCAAGAAAAAATTAAATTTGCCACTAAAAATTGCAAATTAGGTAAATATCAAATTTGAAATCAAAATTGCATCAATCCTATTGGTAATGAAATCCAAACATAAAAAAACTTCAACAAGGATTGCAGATTTGACAAAATTCTTGAAATCAAAATTGCATAGAATATCTTATTGGTAATGAAACCCAAACATAAAAAAGTTAAGCAGTTACCTAATACTAATAACATTAATCATAAAAAAAAACAACCTAATATTATAACAATAAAAAAAAAATGAATTTATATATCCTAACACAATTATTAAGAAAATATCATTATAAACCTACCACTAATTGCTGTTCTTTCAGTCTTTTAAGTTCTTCTTTGAAACTAAAACATGTATTCTAACAAAACAAATAAATAAATATGTATGTATATTACCCGTATCAGCCTTGGGTTCCCTCTGGACCTCAACCTTCTGTGCGTGTTTTTCTAGTGTCAGAGTTAAGGGTACCTACAGTTTTAGGTGGACTCCGAACCACAGGAAATAATCCCATTTGCAGCGTAATTATGGGCCATTATACTCTGCAAGTTGGCCAGATCTTGGCAGAGAGAAGACAAGCATCCGAAAAATTCTGATGGTTTTGTCGGGAATTGAAACCAACATTTCTGCGTCAGAAGCCAACACGCCAGCCTTTGCCCTACAGCTGTACCTAAAAAATAAATAAATAAGTAAATTTGACACCAAAATAAACCGATTGAGCAAGAAAAATGAAATTTGACACCAAAAATTGAAAATTCGGCAAATATTAAAATTGAAATCAAAATTGCATAGAAGATCTCATTGGTAATGAAACCCAAACATGTTAATTTTTTTTAACAAATTTTTTTAAAAGTATGTACAAAGAAAGTTGAAAAGTTATTACTAATAAAATTAAATCCATAAAAAAATAATCTGAAATTATACCAATAAAAATATAAATAGATAAATAAATAAACATTAAATTAATGAAGTATCATCTATTCTAACACTATTATTCAAAAATATATTATAAGCCTACCACTAATTACTGTTGTTCCAGTATTTTAAGCCTTTGTTTCAAACCAAAACACGTATTCTTACAAGCAACACATTCCGCTTCTAATCCTTGCGTTCTTTTTCGAATTTTTGTTAACTGTTGTTCCAGTTTCCCAAATTTCAAAAAAGGATAATAAAATCTAACGACAAAAAAAAACAAACTAAAAACCTACTTACTTGGACGACCACGCAACGTTTGAGTACTTTTTAATTTAGAAAACTTCTCTTCGACAATTTCCACTATTAAAACAGATCAACAAATATGAAGAGCTTCACTCCTACTAAATTTTACATAAGAATAAAATTAGCAACGCTCTGCAAAAATGATTTCCACAGAAAAAATACAATTTTGCTGATTCACAAATGCACCGTAAATCTCATTCTAAAGGTGTGTACATACTGTCTTGAGCAAATTTATTTACACGTACGGTAAAATGTAAAAATGGTCAGATGAGTACGCACGATTTTAATAAACAGATAATTTTCGCTAAATAAATATATTTACGTGTGTTCTTTTTGCGTGCGCACAGAAATCATATGAGTAAATTTGCGCAAATCAGTAGGTACCTGCCTTAACGATAGATATGTGTAACATACGATCTGGAGTGACCTTCACTGTTTTAGCTGAAACAGCGGAAAGGAGAGGTTTGCATTCTCTAAAGCTGAGTAAAGACTTACAGACATTTTTCGCTACTGAAGTTAACTTTTTTCCTTTTTACAAGAAGTCTTGATGTTTTTCAATAGAATTTAAAAATCAATGTAATGAAAACTTGTGATACAGATATAAAGTTGGAACTTTCAGAGCATACTATAGGATGCTCAGAGGACTGGTGCCTTTTCTCTTGAACTTAAATTCTCCATAATACGCCAAAAGAACATTTTCGTTTGTAAACTCCACTATTTTTTCGGAACGTCAATTATTATTAAAAAAATTATATTCTTTATGTTTTGATTTAGAAAGTAGCAATTTATTCATTTCAATTTGAGCAGCGACGCGTAATTCTGGGGGTGTCTAACTTAATTCTTCCATATAACTCTTTCACAAAAATATCAAACTTAATTTAATTTGATTTTAAATTTGAAATTTTAGTTTACATATTATGACAGATGACAAATATCAACACAATCAGTACTTAATCGTCAAAGTCCCTATTATATTTAAAAAGAAATATTTTAAAATTTTCATAAAACGAAGAGCTCCAAAGTAAAAAAAAAAAATTGTATATTACACTCGTTTAACAAAGATGCATCATGACATTCGTTCTATTTGAGCACTGCTCACTGCACTCGTCGTGCTTCAAACCCACTCATGTCGCAATAAGCCATACTGTTAAAGTTGTATGATAATGTATGCTAAAATGGATGCTAAAATGGACCGGACTCAGCAAGATGGAGGTCTGAATAGCTGAAGGACTATAAGGAAGTCTATTTCATAATATGTATTGGAAAAGTAGATGAAATAATAAATAAAAGATTTTTAGATTTATATTGGGTGTTTATTTAAAGCCATATAACCCCACAACTGTATCACCAAATACAGAAGCCGTTTTCCGGAAAACCGCTTAACCAAAAAACCGGTTTTCAGGAAAAGCGCTTAACCGGACAACCGGTTTTCAGGAAAAGCGCTTAACCGATAAACCGGTTTTTCGTTAAAACCGCTTAACCGGAAAACCGCTTAACCTGAAAATCGTGCCTTGATGAAGCACCATATACAATGTGTCCCTAGATGGGGTGCCCATGAGGTGATTTTTTTCTAGTAAGTTGGTTGGAGAAGAATATGTTTGGGCTTGACTGGTTTTGCTTCTTATAAAATTACAAAATTTTATAAAAAGATTAAAAATTCTACATCTTAGTTGATATGTTTTAGTAGGAGGCTTTTTTCTTTGAATAGGGTCGGTTTTTTGTTCAAATTCTTTTGTTCAATCTAGTATTCAAAGATGAACATTGCCTAGCAACGCTCAAAAAATACCAATGAAATTTTATTAAACATCATTTTTGTCAAAAAAAATCGGAATGCCAAGTCAGCAAATTTTTTTTTGATTCAGTGTTTCCGTTTTGGCGACGCGACGTATCATATCGACTCGTAATCCAAGAAAATTTTTCTATGGTCCATTGAGCCGCTATCTGTTGAAAAAACTTGTAAACAAATTTAACAAAAATATAAAAAATAAGGTATCAGCCGTTACTGCCACTGTGTTCAGGTTGCTAGGCAACTTTACCTTCATCAGTCTATGGACTTTACCTTCATCAGTTTATATCCTCAACAATAAAGAAAATACTCCTTAATTTAAAACGGGCTGATTAAAATGTTTGACTGTTTTAGTTTTCTACAATTCTATAAGCAAAACCAGTATAGACCAAAAATATTATTCTTCAAACAACTTTCTAGAGAAAATCACCTCATCAGGGACAATATGTTTCATCCTGTAACAAATTAATATAAACAAAAATTATAAAAATCTTCAAACTTTAGTTGATGAGTTCATATATGAAGCGGCTTATCTGGCCAAACAGGATTCCTGAAAACCGCTTAACAGAAAAACCGCTTAACCGGATTTCAGAGAACCAGTTTTCAGAAAAACCTCTTAACTGGAAAATTGATAAACGGGAAAACCGCTATGATGTACAATTATTATGCATCCATCAAAAATGGTTTATTGTTTTACAATAAATTCTGGAATGTTAAAACCTTTAATAAACCGGTAAACCACACAGCTCCTTTTCTATTAATACAAAGCAGATTAACGAAAGATAGTCACCGTTCTAATACTTCCGATTGTAATTCAAATAATATCTATGGAATTGCCAAAAAAAGTGTTAACAAATTAAAAAGATCGACAAGATCTTCCATCAGAAATATTACATTTAACGATTACAAAAACTCTATTTGATCGTGAGGAAATTGAAAGAAATCAAAAGAACAATCATTAGATCCAAATATCGTTAAATAAAATAAATCGTTATTAGTCCGTATATGATGAGAAATGCATACTTAATTTTCCACAGACATACAAAACCTTGGGGCTATCAATATCATTAAGGGAAAGAAGAAAACGTAAGAGTTGAAATTTCTTCCGAAAAAGTTTATGTAAACTATTTGAAAAACGCAATACGTGGATATGAAACGGTTAAATTTAAAGACTTGTTTCGTTTCGTTCCTTGATATTTTAAAAAAAGTTTCTCTAAAGTATGTCAGGAACTATTCAGACTTCCATCTTGCTGAGTTGGGTCCATTTTAGGATATCAATATGCTTCCTGGAGTTTGTTATAAATTACAAATATTCTTCTTTATCCAAGTTCGAATCGTGGAATGTTGTTCTATGTATATTTGAAGGTTGAAACTTTTACAATTGGCTAGATAAGCTGCTTCATTTATATGAACTTATCAACTACAGTTTGAAGCTTTTTATAATTTTTGTTTATATTAATTTGTTACTGCATAAAACATATATATGATGCTTCACCATGGCTCGGTTTTCCAGTTAAGCGGTTTTCCGATGAAGCGCTTTTAACGAAAAACCGGTTTATCGGTTAAGCGCTTTTCCTGAAAACCGGTTTTCCGGTTAAGCGCTTTTCCTGAAAACCGGTTTTTTGGTTAAGCGGTTTTCCGGAAAACGGCTTCTGTATTTGGTGATACAGTTGTGGGGTTATATGGCTTTAAATAAACACCCAATATAAATCTAAAAATCTTTTATTTATTATTTCATCTACTTTTCCAATACATATTATGAAATAGACTTCCTTATAGTCCTTCAGCTATTCAGACCTCCATCTTGCTGAGTCCGGTCCATTTTAGCATCCATTTTAGCATACATTATCATACAACTTTAACAGTATGGCTTATTGCGACATGAGTGGGTTTGAAGCACGACGAGTGCAGTGAGCAGTGCTCAAATAGAACGAATGTCATGATGCATCTTTGTTAAACGAGTGTAATATACAATTTTTTTTTTTACTTTGGAGCTCTTCGTTTTATGAAAATTTTAAAATATTTCTTTTTAAATATAATAGGGACTTTGACGATTAGGTACTGATTGTGTTGATATTTGTCATATGTCATAATATGTAAACTAAAATTTCAAATTTAAAATCAAATTAAATTAAGTTTGATATTTTTGTGAAAGAGTTATATGGAAGAATTAAGTTAGACACCCCCAGAATTACGCGTCGCTGCTCAAATTGAAATGAATAAATTGCTACTTTCTAAATCAAAACATAAAGAATATAATTTTTTTAATAATAATTGACGTTCCGAAAAAATAGTGGAGTTTACAAACGAAAATGTTCTTTTGGCGTATTATGGAGAATTTAAGTTCAAGAGAAAAGGCACCAGTCCTCTGAGCATCCTATAGTATGCTCTGAAAGTTCCAACTTTATATCTGTATCACAAGTTTTCATTACATTGATTTTTAAATTCTATTGAAAAACATCAAGACTTCTTGTAAAAAGGAAAAAAGTTAACTTCAGTAGCGAAAAATGTCTGTAAGTCTTTACTCAGCTTTAGAGAATGCAAACCTCTCCTTTCCGCTGTTTCAGCTAAAACAGTGAAGGTCACTCCAGATCGTATGTTACACATATCTATCGTTAAGGCAGGTACCTACTGATTTGCGCAAATTTACTCATATGATTTCTGTGCGCACGCAAAAAGAACACACGTAAATATATTTATTTAGCGAAAATTATCTGTTTATTAAAATCGTGCGTACTCATCTGACCATTTTTACATTTTACCGTACGTGTAAATAAATTTGCTCAAGACAGTATGTACACACCTTTAGAATGAGATTTACGGTGCATTTGTGAATCAGCAAAATTGTATTTTTTCTGTGGAAATCATTTTTGCAGAGCGTTGCTAATTTTATTCTTATGTAAAATTTAGTAGGAGTGAAGCTCTTCATATTTGTTGATCTGTTTTAATAGTGGAAATTGTCGAAGAGAAGTTTTCTAAATTAAAAAGTACTCAAACGTTGCGTGGTCGTCCAAGTAAGTAGGTTTTTAGTTTGTTTTTTTTTGTCGTTAGATTTTATTATCCTTTTTTGAAATTTGGGAAACTGGAACAACAGTTAACAAAAATTCGAAAAAGAACGCAAGGATTAGAAGCGGAATGTGTTGCTTGTAAGAATACGTGTTTTGGTTTGAAACAAAGGCTTAAAATACTGGAACAACAGTAATTAGTGGTAGGCTTATAATATATTTTTGAATAATAGTGTTAGAATAGATGATACTTCATTAATTTAATGTTTATTTATTTATCTATTTATATTTTTATTGGTATAATTTCAGATTATTTTTTTATGGATTTAATTTTATTAGTAATAACTTTTCAACTTTCTTTGTACATACTTTTAAAAAAATTTGTTAAAAAAAATTAACATGTTTGGGTTTCATTACCAATGAGATCTTCTATGCAATTTTGATTTCAATTTTAATATTTGCCGAATTTTCAACTTTTGGTGTCAAATTTCATTTTTCTTGCTCAATCGGTTTATTTTGGTGTCAAATTTACTTATTTATTTATTTTTTAGGTACAGCTGTAGGGCAAAGGCTGGCGTGTTGGCTTCTGACGCAGAAATGTTGGTTTCAATTCCCGACAAAACCATCAGAATTTTTCGGATGCTTGTCTTCTCTCTGCCAAGATCTGGCCAACTTGCAGAGTATAATGGCCCATAATTACGCTGCAAATGGGATTATTTCCTGTGGTTCGGAGTCCACCTAAAACTGTAGGTACCCTTAACTCTGACACTAGAAAAACACGCACAGAAGGTTGAGGTCCAGAGGGAACCCAAGGCTGATACGGGTAATATACATACATATTTATTTATTTGTTTTGTTAGAATACATGTTTTAGTTTCAAAGAAGAACTTAAAAGACTGAAAGAACAGCAATTAGTGGTAGGTTTATAATGATATTTTCTTAATAATTGTGTTAGGATATATAAATTCATTTTTTTTTATTGTTATAATATTAGGTTGTTTTTTTTTATGATTAATGTTATTAGTATTAGGTAACTGCTTAACTTTTTTATGTTTGGGTTTCATTACCAATAAGATATTCTATGCAATTTTGATTTCAAGAATTTTGTCAAATCTGCAATCTTTGTTGAAGTTTTTTTATGTTTGGATTTCATTACCAATAGGATTGATGCAATTTTGATTTCAAATTTGATATTTACCTAATTTGCAATTTTTAGTGGCAAATTTAATTTTTTCTTGCTAACTCGGTATATTTTGGTGTCAAATTTATTTATTTATTCATTTATGTTTTTTTTTGTAAGAATACATGTTTTAGTTTAAAAGAAGAACTTAAAAGACTGAAAAAACCGTAATTAGTGGTAGGTTTATAATGATTTTTTCTTAATACTTATGTTAGAATATACAAATTCATTGAATTTTTTTTATTGTTATAAGTTTAGGTTAATTTTCTTTTCTGATTAATTTTATTAGTATTAGGTAACTGCTTAACTTTGTTTTATGTTTGGGTTTCATTACCAATAAGATCTTCTATGCAATTTTGATTTCATTACCAATAAGATCTTCTATGCAATTTTGATTTCAAATTAGATTTTTGCCGAATCTCCAATTTTTGTTTACAATTTTAATGTTTTTCATTAAATTTGCATATTATTTTGGTGTAATTTTTTTTTTTTGTAAGAATACATGTTTGGTTTAAAACAAAAACTTAAAAGACTAGAACAACATTAATTAGTGGTTGGTTTATAATGATTTTTTCTTAATATGTAATTGCTTTGGAATATATAAATTCATTTAATGTTTAAAATTTAAATATATCTTAGTCAAACTCCACAAACTTTAATAACTGTAAAATTACTAATGGAACATGTTTCGGCAGAAAACTTCTGCCATCATCAGCCCTAATTTAACAAGAGATTAATGATACAATTGTTGAATTACAAGAGGGGTTCTTACCTTAAAGAATATAAAAAATTATGACATTGACGTAATTTTGAATTAAATTTGACGTTTTCAAAGGGTTACATGATTTTTAAAAGATTTCGTAAAAACAACATTTTATAAAATGTAAAAATTAAAAATGGATCAAAGAGAATCTGGTAAGTTTGTTTGAGTGGTGAAAAATTAAAATAGTGAATTAATAATGGGATTATTGAAGTTAATAACTTCAATAATAAGAAGTGTTCTGCCGAAACATGTTCCATTAGTAATTTTACAGTTATTAGTTTGTGGAGTTCGACTAAGATATATTTAAATTTTAATTTAAATTTACTCCACCTGGATTTAAGAACATTATTCTGGTTCATTTAATGTTTGTTTATTATTATTTTTTTATTGTTATAATTTTGTTAATTTTTTTATGATAAATTTTATTATTAATAGTTAACTGCTTAACTTTTTTTATGTTTGGGTTTCATTACCAATAAGATTTTCTATGCAATTTTGATTTAAAATTTGATTTTTGCCGAATCTCCAATTTTTGTTTACAATTTTCATTTTTTTCGTTAATTCAGCATATTATTTTGGTGCCATTTTTTTTGTAAGAATAGATGTTTAGTTTAAAACAAAAACTTAAAAGTCTAGAACAACATTAAAATTAGTACTTGGTTTATAATGATTTTTTCTGAATAATTGCGTTGGAATATATAATAGTAGATTATTAAATGAGCATATAATGGTGGTCACTATACACGACAATGGAAATTAAAATACGAGCCGCAGGCGAGGATTTTAACCATTCAAGTGTATAGTAGCCACCATTATATGCGAGTTTAATACGACGTTTTATCTACAACTGCACTTTTAGAATTAAAACTAGAAATTAAACCTTGTTAAAAACTTGACGTTGAGAAAAAATGTCAATATTCATTATTTCATGGCCAGTTAATAATAATTCTTAAAAACCTAGCCTGACTGTCTGTGTTCAAGAGACCTAGTTAAGTATTCACAGGTTACATGTATAATACGTCAATTAAATCGGTTCTAGATAAAGAAATAAAGAAAGAATAAAACAAACCCTGTGAAAAACTTGATGTAGAGAAGAAATGTCAACAGTTGTCCATATTCATTATTTCAAAGCTAGTTAATAATAATTCTTAAAAACCGGGCCTGGGTGTCTGTGTTTAATAGACCTAGTTAAGTATTCATAGTTACAAGTATAATACGTCAATTATTAATCAGTTGTAGATAAACTCATTTAATGTTTGTTTATTAATTTTTTATTGTTATAATTTTGTTATTTTGTTTATGATAAATTTTATTAGTATTAGTTAACTGCTTAACTTTTTTTATGTTTGGGTTTCATTACCAATAAGATTTTCTGTGCAATTTTGATTTCAAATTTGATTTTTGCCGAATTTGAAATTTTTGTTGTCCAATTTCATTTTTTCTTTGTAAGAATACATGTTTTAGTTTAAAACAAGAACTCTTAAAAGTCTGGAACAACATTAATCAGTGGTAGGTTTATAATTATTTTTGCTCAATAATTGCGTTGGAATATATAAATTCATTTAGGGCCGATTTCAACAATCTCCGTTAAACTTAATCATTGTTGCTATAGTTTTAACAAACGTATCTATGCAGTTATTTATCAGTTAAAGATAATCGATGTTGGTGAAACCGACCCTTAATGTTTGTTTATTAAGTTTTTTTATTGTTGTAACAGCTTATTATTTTGGTGTCAAATTATTAATATTTTTATTTTTTGTAAGAATACGTGTTTTAGTTCAAAACAAGTATGTACTTAAAAGAGTGGAACAACAGTAATTGGGTAGGTTAATAACATACTTAGTGTTAGAATATACATATAATATTTAATTTAATGTTTATGAAATGATTTTTTTTTATGTTTAATTTTGTTAGCATGTACAGCTTTGGCCATATGAATGTCGTACAACCTCATTTTGACATCATCATTCTTTTTCCAATAACGTTTGTTGTAAAACAAATTTTGACAAAAAAACATGAATTTATGTTAATCAAACTATAAAATTTTATTGAAATGAAATTTGTAATAATTAAAAGGCATTTATATTATAATATCAATTATTAATTTAATGTTATATTAAAATTTATGTATTTTGTAGGAGATTTATGTGGCCACAACTGTACATATTAGGTAATTTATTTTATTTTTTTTGTAAATAATTTTAAAGTATGTGTTATATTAATAAAAGTTATCATATCTGAGTTTCATTACCAACCCTCACATTTTCATGTTAAATTTATTTTTTTAACAGTATCTTTTATATTTTGGTTTCAAATTTTATTTTTTTCTGTTCTTAATAATTTTTGGTGGCAAATTTTTTATTTTTATTTTTTGCTAACTAGTCATACTTTGGTGTCAAATTTCACGTTTTACTGACTGCAATTTTTTGTGTCAAATTTCATGCTCATTCAAATGATAAAATAATTTTAAATAATACATATTTTTTTAAATATTTATTTACTACAAAACAACGTTCTACATCAAATATTTTTATATTTTAAATTCTATATTCTAGTTGGTACATGCTTATATCTTTTAATATGGCTAGATCTTTTTCTATTTTAAAAGCTTTTTCTTTCGTACACTTCATCCTTCGGTAAACTTAAAGTTGATTGTTTGACCTACTGCACCTTTACTAATTAAATATAATTATTTTTTCTCACTTGATTTTCTTATTCAAATCATCTATCGCTTGAGACGTAAATTTTGCAGTGAATCGATGTGGTACAACAAACTTTTGCAAAAAAATATGGTTATTTAATTCCTTTAAAAATGCATCCATGTTTTCTGCTTAATAGTTTATAACTTAAAAGAGCAAATTACAAATAAAAAATTGTAAGAAGCAAGAATCTTACATATCTATAAAAGAGCTTGTAAATAAAAGGGTAAGGAGTGGAGGTAGGTAAAACATGTCTGCCCATACTCGGTCGGTTGGGGATCTAGAGCAGGGGGTAGCTAGGCCAAGCTCGGCGCAGGGGGTAGCTAGGCCAGGCTCGGCGCGGGGTGGAGGGAGTTTTGCTAATGTTCGATTCAATTCGGAACGGTTCCGTTCCAGTCTGTTCGTTAATGCTCGGTTCAGTTCGGAACTGTTTGAAAACAGAGTAAGGCCAGGGCGGGCGCGGGGTGTGTATAGCTTCGCTAATACTCGATTCAATTCGGAACGTTTCCGTCTGAACTACAAGTCAACACTTGCCAGAGATGGGTCATCAAACTGGGCTATGAGCGGCATTATAATCTCAAGGCTAAACTGTGGGGAGCTTCGCTAATACTCGATTCAATTCGGAACGTTTCCGTCTAAACTACAAGTCAACACTTGTCAAGGCTGGGTCATCAAACTGGGCCAGCACCGGCGTTATAATCTGAAGGCTAAACTGTGGGGAGCTTCGCTAATACTCGATTCAATTCGGAACGTTTCCGTCTAAACTACAAGTCAACACTTGTCAAGGCTGGGTCATCAAACTGGGCCAGGACCGGCGTTATAATCTGAAGGCTAAACTCCACTCAAGTCCAGACTTGTCCTCTGACGACTGGGTCATTCAACTGGGGCAGAACCGGCACTATATTCTCAAGGCCAAAGGTCAATTCAGGTCAAAGTGGGCCAGAACCGGCACTACTTAACTACTCTAGAGGAGTAGTGTCAATAACCAAACAGTAAGAATACACTTTCTAAGTAGAGTGTCAACTCCACAGTAAAGAAAGAAAAACACTTTTTAAGATGGTCAAATCCAAAAGTTAAAAAACAAACTTTCTAAGTTGCCAAAACAAACAGAAATAAAGGTACTTTTCTACGAAATTATGAAAATGTGAAAAAAAAGTTATAAATTTCTAAAATTGAGACTGAAAATTTGGGATTGTGAAATTGCAAAACTATGAAATTTGTAACTGAAATTTGCTCGAAATCCTTCATTTTCAAACATTATTACAACACAGTCTCAACTTTCTAATCTATTGCAATGTAACTTTTTAAATATTCTAGTGCCTTTGTAATCCAAAAATTGCATAGCCAGTGTTCTATTAAGAAACCGGAATATTTTACTAATTTTGAAGTGAAGAGTCAGAATTTCGTCTCGGGACATCAAAATCCTTCATTTTCAAAAATTATTACAACAGAGTCTCGACTTTCTAATCTATTTCTATATTAATTTCTGAGTATTCTTGTGTCTGTATAATAAAGAATTGCCTCGCCAAAGGTCTGTTGTCAATGGAAAATATTTTATTAATTTCTAAGTGTAGAATCAAAATTTCGTCTTGCGACAACGAAATCGTTCATTTTCAGAAATTTTTAAAACATAGTCCCGACTTTCTAATTTATTGCTATGTAACTTTCTAAATGTTCTAGTGTCTGTATAATCCAAAAATTGTCTCGCCAGAGTCCTAGTAATAAAGCGGAATATTTTACTAACTTCTTGATCTAGAATCAAAATTTCATTTTCCGAGTTCGAAATCGTTCATTTTCAAAAATTATTACAACACAGTCTCAACTTTATAATCTATTGCTATGTAACTTTCTAGATATCCTAGTGTCTCTGTAATCCAAAAATTGCATTGCCAGTGTTCTATTAACAAACCGGAATATTTTACAAATTTTTTTTGTCAAACCCAACAGTGAAAAGGACACTTTCTAGAGGAGTATTGTTAATAACCAAACAGTAAGAATACACTTTCTAAGGAGAGTGTCGATTCCAACAGTAAAAAGACACTTGTTAAGATGGGGTTGTCAATTCCAAAAGGAAAGTAACCATTTCTGAGGGCGTGTTGTCACAGTAAACAAATAAAAACAATTTTTAAGATGGTGTTGTCAAATCCAAAAGTTAAAAAACAATTTTCTAAGACCGTGTTGCCAAAACAAAAAGAAATAAAGGTACTTTTCTAGAACTTAGAGCCGTGAGTAAAAAGAGACTTTCTGTGACGGTGTTGTCAAATCGAAGAGTAAAAAGAAACATTCTAAAAGGTGTTGTCAGACTCATGTGCAAAAAGGACTTTCAAAAGGGATGTTGCTAAAGCAAACACGAAAAATGAAGACAGTTCGTAGGAAAATATTGCTAAACCGCAACAGCAAAAGCATATTTTCTAAGTTGGAGTTGTAAAACCCAACAGTGAGAAAGACACTTTCTAGAGGAGAGTGTTAACTATAACAGTAGAAATACACTTTCTAAGGAGGTGTTGTCAAACCCAAAAGTAAAAAGACACTTTCTACGGGGTTGTTGCTAAAACAAACAAGAAGAAAAACACTTCTTAAGGAGATATTAAATGCTAAACCCCCACAGAAAAAAAAATTCTCTAGAGGAGTGTTGTCGCACCCAAAATTGAAAAGACACTTTCTAAAAGGGTGTTGTTAAAGCAAACAAGAAGAAGGATGTTTATAAGAAGATTGTCAACTTCAAGAGTAAAAAGACACTTTTTAAGATGTTGTTATCAAATAAAGCAGGAAAAAGACACTTTCCAAGGAGGCGTTGTCAAATCCGACAGTAAAAAGACAGTTTCTAAGGGGATGTTAATAAAGCAAACAGAAGAAAAACACTGCATAAGAAGATATTGCCAAACCTCAACAGCAAAAATACATTTTCAAAGTGGCTATTGTCAAACTCAACAGTAAGAATACACTTTCTAAAGAGGTGCTGTCATACCCAAAATTGAAAAGACACTTTCTAAAAGGGTGTGATTAAAGCAAACAAGAAGAAATGCACTTTGTGAGGAGAGCGCCAGTTCCAATAATAAAAAGACACTTTTTAAGATGGTGTTGTCAAATCAAACAAGAAAAAGTGACTTTCCAAGGAGGCGTTGTCAAATCCGAAAGTAAAGAGACAGATTCTAAGGAGATGTTAATAAAGCAAACAAGAAGAAAGACAGTTCATAAAAAGTCACTGCCAAACCTCAACAGCAAAAACACATTTTCAAAGTGAGTATTGTCAAACTCAACACTAAGAATACACAGTAAAGAGACACTTTTTAAAATGGTGTTGTCAAATCCAAAATAACCTTTCTTAAGGGAGTGTTGTCACAGTAAAGAAAGAAAAACGCATTCTAAAGAAACGTTGACAAACCCAAGAGTAAAATAACAGCTTTTTAAGACCGTGTTGGCAAAACAAACACAAACACACTTTCTAAAAGGGCGTTGTCAGAGCCATGAGTAAAAAGAGATTTTCTGACACGGTGTTGCCAAACCCAAGAGTAAAAAGATACATTCTAAAAGATGTTGTCAGACTCAAGTGTAAAAAGACACTTTCTAAGGGAGTCTTGCTAAAGCAAGCAAGAAGAAAGACACTTCCGCTAGTAAGATATTGCTAAACCTCAACAGCGAAAACACATTTTCTAAGAGGCTGTTGTGAAACCCAACAGTGAAAAAAACACTTTCTAGAGGAGTGTTTGTTAAACTCAAAAGTAAATAGACACTTTTTAAGATGGTGTTGTCAAACTAAACAGGAGAAAAGACACTTTCTAAGGAGGTGTTTTCGAATCCAACAGTGAAAAGGACACTTTCTAGAGGAGTAGTGTCAATAACCAAACAGTAAGAATACACTTCCTAAGTAGAGTGTCAACTCCACAGTAAAGGAAAAAAAAACACTTTTTAAGATGGTGTTGTTAATCCAAAAGTTAAAAAACAACTTTCTAAGACCGTGTTGCCAAACCAAAAAGAAATAAAGATACTTTTCTAGAAGTTAGAGCCGTGAGTAAAAAGAGACTTTCTGTGACGGTGTTGTCAAACCGAAGAGTAAAAAGAAACATTCTAAAAGGTGTTGTCAGACTCATGTGCGAAAAGGACTTTCTAAGGGGATGTTGCTAAAGCAAACAAGATGAAAGACAGTTCTTAGGAAGATATTGCTAAACCTCAACAGCAAAAGTATATTTTCTAAGTGGGTGTTGTAAAACCCAACAGTAAAAAAGACACTTTCTAGAGGAGTGTTTGTAAAACCCAAAAGTAAAAAGACATTTTTTTAGGAGAGTGTCAACTACAACAGAAAAAAGACACTTTCTAAGACAGTGTTATCAAATCAAACGGGATAAAATCCCCTTTCTAAGGAGGTGTTGTCAAACTCAACAGTGAAAAGGGCACTTTCTAGAGGACTATTGTCAATAACCAAACAGTAAAAATACACTTCCTAAGGAGAGTGTCAATTCCAACAGTAAAAAGACACTTTCTAGAGGAGTGCTGTCAAACCCAAGATTAAAAAGACACTTTCTAAAAGGGTGTTGTTAAAGCAAACAAGATGAAAGAGACTTTATAAGGAGAGTGTCAACTCCAACAATAAAAAGACACTTTTTAAGCAGGAAAAATACACTTTCTAAAATGGTGTTGTCAAATCCAAAATAACCCTTCTTTAGGAGGTGTTGTCACAGTAAAGAAAGAAATACACATTCTAAGGGAACATTGTCAAACCCAAGAGTAAAAAGACACAATCTAAGACCGTGTTGTCAAAACAAACAAAAAAAAGATACTTTTCTGAAAGGGCGTTGTCAGAGCCATGAGTAAAAAGAGATTTTCTGACACGGTGTTGTCAAACCGAAAAGTAAAAAGATACATTCTAAAAGGTGTTGTCAGACTCAAGTGTAAAAAGACACTTTCTAAGGGGGTCTTGCTAAAGCAAAAAAAAAGACACTTCCTAGTAAGATATTGCTAAACCTCAACAGCAAAAACACATTTTCTAAGAGGGTGTTGTGAAACCCAACAGTGAAAAAGACACTTTCTAGAGGAGTGTTTGTTAAACCCAAAAGTAAAAAGACACTTTTTAAGATGGTGTTGTCAAACCCAAAAGTAAAAAACAAACTTTCTAAGACCGTGTTGCCAAAACAAACCGAAATAAAGGTACTTTTCTAGAAGTTAGAGCCGTGAGAAAAAGAGACTTTCTGTGACGGTGTTGTCAAACCGAAGAGTAAAAAGAAACATTATAAAAGGTGTTGTCAGACTCATGTGCAAAAAAGACTTTCTAAGGGGATGTTGCTAAAGCAAACACGAAAAATGAAGACAGTTCGTAGGAAAATATTGCTAAACCGCAACAGCAAAAGCATATTTTCTAAGTTGGTGTTGTAAAACCCAACAGTGAAAAAGACACTTTCTAGAGGAGAGTGTCAACTATAACAGTAGAAAAACACTTTCCAAGGAGGCGTTGTCAAATCCTAAAGTAAAAAGACAGTTTCTAAGGGGATGTTGATAAAGCAAACAGAAGAAAGACAGTGCATAAGAAGATATTGCCAAACCTCAACAGCAAAAATACATTTTCAAAGTGGGTATTGTCAAATTCAACAGTAAGAATACACTTTCTAAGGAGACAGTCAATTCCAACAGTAAAAAGACACTTTCTAAGGAGGTGCTGACATACCCAAAATTGAAAAGACACTTTCTAAAAAGGTGTTGTTAAAGCAAACAAGAAGAAAGACGCTTTATAGGGAGAATGTTAACTCCAACAATACAAAGACACTTTTTAAGACGGTGTTGTCAAACCAAACATGAAGCTTTCTAGAGGAGTGTTTGTCAAAACCAAAAGTAAAAAGACACTTTTAAGAAGAGTGTCAATTCCAACAGTAAAAACACACTTTTTAAGATGATGTTGTCAAATCCAAAAGTTAGAAAACAACTTTTTAAGACCGTGTTGCGAAAACATACACAAATAAAGATACTTTTCTAAAAGTTAGAGCCATGAGTAAAAAACATTCTAAAAGGTGTCAGACTTATGCGCAAAAAGGACTTTCTAAGGGGATGTTGTTAAAGCGAACACGAAGAAAGACAGTTGCTAGGTAGATATTGCTAAACTTCAACAGCAAAAGCATATTTTCTAAGTGGGTGTTGTAAAACCCAATAGTGAAAAATACACTTTCTAGAGGAGAGTGTCGACTATAACAGTAAAAACACACTTTCTAAGGGGGTGTTGCTAAAACAAACACGAAGAAAAACACTTCTTAAGGAGATGTTAAATGTTAAATCCCAACAGCAAACACACATTTTCTAAGTGGATGTTATATGTTTCAGTGTCTTCAGTATCTTCAGTGTCTTCAGAATTTTCAGTGTCTTCAGTAGTTTCAGTGTCGTCAGTAGCTTCAGTGTCTCCAATATGTTCAGTTTCTTCAGTATCTTCACTGTTTTCAGTATCTTCAGTACCTTCAATATCTTTGTCTATTTCGTCTCTTTAGTCTTTTCAGTCTCTTTATTTTCCTTAGACTCAATGTTTTATTTGGTCTCTCTAGTCTTAGTCCCTCGTCTCCTGGATTTTTTGGTCTCTTTTGTCTTTTTGGCCTATTTCATATGTGGTATTTCTTTGTGTCTCTTTCCTTCGTGTATTTTGTCTCTTATTTTATATCTTTGGTTCATTGTGATGTGTTGTTGCTTTCTACCAATTTTTTTGTCTCTTTATTTGTTTTGTCTCGTTATTCCCTTTAGCCTCCTTGGTGCTTTGGTTTCATTAGTCTTTTTAGTAACTTTGTTTGCATGGTCTCTATTGTTTTTCGTCTTTCTGGTCTTATTCGTCTCTTTATAATCTTTTGCTCATTTAGTATACTTGCCTGTTGGACTTCTCATTTCGATTTTTTAGATTTTTTCAGTATCTTCCGTATCTGTGGTAGATTCTGTATCTTCAGTATTTTCAGTGTCTTCAGTATCTTCAGTATCTTCAGTATCTTCAGTGTGTTCAGTGTCTTCAGTATCTTCAGTGTCTTCGGTATCTTCAGTGTCTTCAGTGTCTTCAGTATCTTCAGCGTTTTCAGTATCTTCAGTATCTTCAGTACCTTCAGGATTTTTGTCTATTTCGTCTCTTTAGTCTTTTCAGTCTCTTTATTTTCCTTAGACTTAATGTTTTATTTGGTCTCTCTAGTCTTAGTCCCTCGTCTCCTGGATTTTTTGGTCTCTTTTGTCTTTTTGGCCTATTTCATATGTGGTATTTCTTTGTGTCTCTTTCCTTCGTGTATTTTGTCTCTTATTTTGTGTCTTTGGTTCATTGTGATGTGTTGTTGCTTTCTACCAATTTTCTTGTCTCTTTATTTGTTTTGTCTCGTTATTCCCTTTAGCCTCCTTGGTGCTTTGGTTTCATTAGTCTTTTTAGTAACTTTGTTTGCATGGTCTCTATTGTTTTTCGTCTTTCTGGTCTTATTCGTCTCTTTATAATCTTTTGCTCATTTAGTATTGTAACGTAGCCTGAGCCGGGCGGGTTCGAGGATTTAAAGAAATATTCTGGCGCACACCGTATTTACAAACTTTTATTAAAAAGACTACTAAGACTAACTTTTCACAATGTACAGACTTTCACAATATCACGCGCTGATCACTTGTTCACGATGCTTCCAATAGACTGACTTGCTCCGTTGTTTGATCCCTCTTATACCGCTCCCTTCGTTCTCGATTTATTCTATTCCCGGAATCATGAGATCATGTTTCCGACGCAAAGAATTATTCTAGAATAATGAGATCAGTCTCTTGTACGAGCGTGGTACAGCATGAGATCACCGCCACAGAGTCTTCTAGAGCATCCCATGTGAACAGTTATTCCCAGACGTTCTCATGTGGACTATTCGAGATTAATTACGTTACCATACGTGGTGAGATCATCATGACATCATCCGCTTCCGGGCCGTCGCGCCGTCGTCTCACTGCCCCCCTTTTAAAGATTGTTCGTCCCGAACAATCTACTTCAATCTTGTTGATTTGTCCCGGAGTAGGGTGCCAAACGATCCAGGTGAACCACCTTCATCTTGGCTCGGGGATTGCGTTGAATCCGGTACACTACGTCGTTGATCCTCTTTACAACCGTGTACGGGCCTTCCCAACTGGGTTGTAACTTTGGGCAGCGACCTTTCTTTCGCCGAGGGTTGAACAGCCATACCAAGTCTCCATCACTGAATCCTGCCGAATTCACCCTCAGATCGTAACGCGTCTTCATCCGGTCGCTCGCCATGCGAATGTGACTGCGCGTTAGTTCATGTATACTGGACATGGCTTCCTGTAGTTCGTCTACGTAGTTTCCCACGTCCTTCCGCTCTTGTCCCGGTGATCCGTAAGCCAGATCGCATGGTAGACGCATTTCCCGTCCAAACAGGATCTTCGCCGGTGTCTGGTGGGTCGTCTCGTGAATTGCCGCTCTGTACGCCAGCAAAAACAAAGGTAGACGCCTGTCCCAGTCCCACTGATGTTGATCGACCACCTTGGACAAGTGTTGTTCCATAGTCTTGTTGAAACGCTCGACCATTCCATCTGACTGAGGATGCAGGGGTGTCGTCCTTGTCTTCCGCACGCCCAATAGTTCGCAGACGCCCTGGAACACTCCAGATTCAAAGTTCCGCCCTTGGTCCGAGTGTATTTCCAGTGGAAGTCCGTAGCGGCAAATCCAATTTTCTACCAACGCCCTGGCAACCGTCACAGCTTCTTGATTGGGTAGGGCATAGGCTTCCGGCCACTTGCTAAAATAGTCGATGACCACCATGATGTACTTGTTTCCCGAATCAGTGGTAGGAAACGGTCCTGCTACGTCGAAGGCTATTCTCTCGAATGGTGCCCCAACGTTGTACTGCTTCATGGCTCCTCGACTACGCGTCTGTGGACCGTTGCTCGCCGCACAAGTGTCACATTTTCGACACCAGCTCTAGACATCGTTTCGAACGTTCACCCAATAGAAGCGTTCACGGACTTTACCCATGGTCTTATTCACGCCCAGATGTGCGCCGGACACTCCACCGTGGATTTCTTGCAAGACCTCCTTCACGCGACACTTGGGCAAAACCAGTTGCATCGTCACCGACTTTCCGTCTGCACTCTCCCATGCTCGCTTCAGCAGGCCATTTTCCACCTTCAGTGAATCCCATTGGGCCCATAGTGCTTTGAGAGCAGGACTCTTGTCCGAAATGTCTTGCCATTGTGGTCTCTGATTTCCGTTCTCTTTGCTTTCCAAAATTGCACTAATCTCGCTATCTCCAAGTTGTTCTGCCCTCATCTCCGCCGTTGTCCACCCATCTTGAGGTTGCAGAACCAATCTCTTCACGCCCTCGAATTCTTTGGATGCCTCTCTCCGACTGCAATGTTTGCAGTCACTCCGGCACGGCCTCCTAGAAAGTGCGTCCGCATTCTGATGTGATCTGCCTGGTCGGTGTTCGATTTCAAAATCATACTGCTGCAGCCTTTCCAACCATCTGGCTGTCTGTCCTTCTGGATCCTTAAGGCTTAACAGCCACCTCAACGCAGCATGATCCGTTCGGATTTTGAAGTGTTGACCGTACAGGTACTTGTGAAAATGTCCTACTGCATTTACGATCGCCAATAACTCCTTCCTCGTAACGCAGTAGTTTCTTTCCGGCTTAGAAAGCACCTTGCTATAGTATTCGATGACTTTTTCTTCGCCTTCCTGTACCTGCGAAAGGACTGCCCCGATACCGTTGTTACTGGCGTCTGTATCCAGGACATACCGCCCCTTTACTCTCGGGTAAGACAGAATAGGACCCGTGCACAGCGAGATCTTCAAAGTTCTAAACGCTGCTTCGCTCTCGTTATTCCAGATAAATGGAGTTTTGTTTTCCGTGAGTCTGTGCAGAGGCTTGGCAATGTCAGCAAACCCTTTGACAAATCTGCGATAGTAGGTACAGAGGCCCAAGAAGCTTCTCAGCTGGTGCTTGTCCCTTGGTCGTGGCCACTCGCGGACAGCCGCGATCTTGTCTGGATCTGTTTGTACTCCGCTGGGCGAAACCACATGGCCCAAGAACTTCACTTCTGTCTGGAACAATCGGCATTTCTTGGGATTGAGCTGAAGGTTGGCATTCCGCAGGCGGCTGAAGATCTCTTCCAAATTTTTCAAATGTTCTTCGAAGGTTCTTCCAACTACCATGACGTCATCGAGGTACACCAAGCAGGTTTTCCATGTCAGCCCTCGCAGAACCAGTTCCATCAACCTCTCGAAAGTGGCTGGAGCGTTGCAGAGTCCAAATGGCATGACGTTAAACTGGTAGAGACCGCTTCCAGTCGAGAACGCCGTCTTCTCTTTGTCATCGGGATGGATCTCAACTTGCCAGTAGCCGCTTTTCAAGTCCAGGGTTGAAAACCACTGCGATCCCGACAACATGCTTAGGGTGTCATCGATACGTGGCAACGGATAGCTGTCGTTCTTAGTTACATCATTCAGCCGTCTGTAGTCAATGCAAAAGCGAGTGGAACCATCTTTCTTGGTAACCAATACAACTGGTGACGACCACGGGCTTGAGGAGTCTTCAATTATTCCGTCTGCTTTCATTTTGTCCACCATCTGAGCCACGTCTTGGTGTTTTGCGAACGGAAGTCTTCTTGGCGGTTGTCGGACCGGAGCAACATCTCCTGTGTTGATTCTGTGCTGCACCATGTCGGTTCGGCCGGTGCTTCGGTCTTCTGTAGCAAAGATGTCAGTCTCCTTGCGGATAAATGCCATAGCCTTCTCTAATTGATGGTTCGTAAGGTGTTTCCAGTCTTCTAGGAAGAGCTTCTCTACACTCGTTCGCTGAGCCTCTTTTCTGTTACACCCAACAGGTTGTTCTTCGCAACGGACGACCCGTAGTACAGGATGGTATAGTCCAATCGTTTGCCCTTTCTGTAGTGTAACACGACATTCGCCTAAATTCGCTACACGGATAGGAATTCGTCCATTAGCCTCAACGAGTGTTTTTGCTACCATGATCTGTGTTTTCTGTGTCACGTCCGGGTTGGTGGTCACGTTCGGTTCTATTATTCCAGTCCGGTATCCCCCAGGGTCTTCTTCCAACTCTGCCAGCACAACCTGTTCCGAGTTCTTCTGTACACGGACCGTTTCGGAGACTATCACTTTCACTTCGTCGGCGGATGGTATCGCAGAGTGCAGGGATATTTCTTCGTTGCCAACTAGCAGCATGCGATTCTTGATGTCCAGCACGAATCCGAACTTCTTCATGATGTCAAGACCCAAAATGAAATCGTCTACTATATCAGCCACAATAACCTTGTGAACGAACTCGAAACTCCCCAACTCGAGCCTTGCCTCAACTTCTCCGAATACTCGTGCTGCTTCTCCCGTTGCTGTTTTTAGCACCAGGTCGCTCTCTGCCAATTGGAAATCTCCCAGCGGTTTGAAGATGTCTGGTCTTCCGATCGAGACGGTCGCTCCGGTGTCGACGGTCATAGAACAGCCAGCTCCGTTGATTCGACCCTCGAGCAACAGACTGTCGTTCCTTCTTCGTAACTGCGAGACGGTGATAACCCTAGGGGCTTTTGTGGGGCCAGCTAGCACACGCCCCAAAGCGCTAGCTGGACTTAGTTTTCCGACTGCCTCGAGCTTGAAGGGCCGGACTCCGGATTCCTATGGGTCTGCTCCGGCGATCTCCTGAAGCGACAGTCCCTCCTCAGGTGACCCACTTTCCCACAATTAAAGCATCTGGGCCTGCCTGTCATGCTTCCGTGCCGCATTTCTTCTAACAAAGTTCTCATCATCTCGCTCATCCCTCTCAGTAAGTCGTTTCCGTCCTTCGGGGGTTCCTCTGTGGTTACTGCTCGCAGACGGTGAGCCGCCGGACGACAGGCGTTTTTAGCCGCTTCGAACTCCAGGGCGTGCACGAGGGCGTCGGCGCATTTTTGATGTCTACCTAACCTCAACATTTGCTGCAGCTCACTGTCGCGGACCCCATCAATAAACGCGCTTGTTCCAAGTTGGTGGTGGAACTCGCTAGGGGCGCTTGGGTAGGCCAGATGTACCAGTCTCTCAACGTCCGCCGCAAACTCCTGCAGGCTTTCGCCATTCTTCTGAACTCGTGACTTCAGCTGCGACTGGTACACTTGGTTCAAGTGGAGGTCTCCATACCGCAGCTCGAGAGCGTTGACCACAGCGACGTAGTTCTTTTGTTCCTTCTCCGGGACGGTTTGCAGCAGCTGAAGAGCTTGTCCTCGCAAGGATAACACCAGTGCAGTGGCTTTCTCTTCTTCACCCCAGTTGTTCATTTCGGCCGCTGCCTCGAATTGCCTCCTGTACATAAACCACGAGGTCTGGCCATCAAAAGTCGGAGGTTTTAGCCTTTGTGATGACGGCTTTGTCAGGACCGACTGCCCCGTTGTTATCCTTTTCAGCTTTGTTTCCATTTCCTTGACTTTCTTTTCCAAATCTTCTTTTATCCCTTTTACGTCTTCTTTCATTTCCAGAACTTCTTCTTTTACAACTTCTTGAATTTCTAGAACTTTCTTTTCCACAACTTGAACCTTCTCTTCCACGTCTTTTTTAAAAGTGTTTTGTAAAATGTCAAGCTGTTCGAAAATTCTCTGCTGTTCCTCTTGTCGTCGATTTTCTTGTTCTTCTTTTTCTGCGTGGAGTTGTTTCAGAAGTTCCATCTGTTCCTGCTTTTCTTCTTGTCGCCTCTTTTTCTGCTCTTCTTTTTCTTCTTGTCGTCGTTTCTCTAGTTGTTCTAAAAGTGCCATTTGTTCTTTCCTTTCTTCTTGTCGTTTCTTTTCTTGTTCTTCTCTTTCTTCTTGTCGTCTCTTTTCTTGTTCTTCTCTTTCTTCTTGTCGTCTCTTTTCTTGTTCTTCTCTTTCTTCTTGTCGTCTCTTTTCTAATTGTTCTAGAAGAGCGGCCATTTGTCCTTGTAGAGCCTCCATGGTTTTACTTCTCGTGACTCTTCCAGAAGGTTGCTTTGACATGCGTCACGTACCGGTTGGTTCGATGTTTCTTCTTTTTTTTACGTCCGCTTCTTTAAATCCCACTTCTGACACCAATGTAACGTAGCCTGAGCCGGGCGGGTTCGAGGATTTAAAGAAATATTCTGGCGCACACCGTATTTACAAACTTTTATTAAAAAGACTACTAAGACTAACTTTTCACAATGTACAGACTTTCACAATATCACGCGCTGATCACTTGTTCACGATGCTTCCAATAGACTGACTTGCTCCGTTGTTTGATCCCTCTTATACCGCTCCCTTCGTTCTCGATTTATTCTATTCCCGGAATCATGAGATCATGTTTCCGACGCAAAGAATTATTCTAGAATAATGAGATCAGTCTCTTGTACGAGCGTGGTACAGCATGAGATCACCGCCACAGAGTCTTCTAGAGCATCCCATGTGAACAGTTATTCCCAGACGTTCTCATGTGGACTATTCGAGATTAATTACGTTACCATACGTGGTGAGATCATCATGACATCATCCGCTTCCGGGCCGTCGCGCCGTCGTCTCAGTATACTTGCCTGTTGGACTTCTCATTTCGATTTTTTTGATTTTTTCAGTATCTTCCGTATCTGTGGTAGATTCTGTATCTTCAGTATTTTCAGTGTCTTCAGTATCTTTAGCGTCCTCAGTATCTTCAGTATCTTCAGCTGTGGCTTCATTATCTTCAGTGGCTTCAGTATATTCACTGTTTTCAGTACTTTCAATATCTTTAGTACCTTTAAAAATTTTGTCCTAGTAAAAAAGAGAGGAGTGCTATCGTACCCAAAATTGAAAAGACACTTTCTAAAAGGGTGTTGTTAAAGCAAACAAGAAGAAGGACGTTTATAAAGAGAGTGTCAACTCCAACAGTAAAAATAAATTTTTTTGAGGCGGTATTGTCAAACCCAACTGTAAAAACACCCTTTAAAGGAGTGTTTTTAAACAAAATAGTAAAAATACACTTTTTAATATGGTGTTATCAAATCAAGCAGGAGGCATTGTCAAATTCAAAAAGTAATAAGACACTTTCTAAAGGGATGTTACTAAAGCAAACAAGAAGAAAGGCACTTTCAAAGGATAGTGTAAACTCCAACATTAGAAATACACTTTTAAGAAGCTGTTGTCAAACCCAACAGTAAAAAAGACAATCATCTTTGCGAAGGTTCGTCCTATACTTTCATACATTTACATTTAACGTACTGCTCATATTTGATGAGTTCTGTTCTTTATACGTGTTCACTGATTGAGCACCCAGACATTTCAAGCCACCTCTCCGATTTTCAGCTCATCCCACCTTCATGTAATAATAGCAATCGATCCTTGAAGACCTTGAAACGACAGTTCCTCGTGGCATCTTTAAATAAATATTTCCTGATAATGTGTGTTTCATGTTCGTCGTCGTGAATGCATCGGAAATGTTTGAAACAGAGAATGAAAACAACGGAAATACATAAGATACATTCGACTGTGAATTAAAACTCGCTTTGAAGAAGAGCGGCGTAACATTGTAACAATGCATTCGCTAATAAGATTTTGGAAGAACAGTGGTGAAAATCTTGTTTTAATTCGTCTTTGACTAGTTTTTATAAACCTCTTCGAATGGAACTATTCTCGTGTTCAAATTATGAAAGCGGTGTAAACGAACTTGGATGTTTGTTTTATGGGCTTGGAGATTCATTCTAAAGATGTATGTATTTTCTTTTCATCCCCGCTTTTCATCTCATTCTCTGTAACGATCCGAGAGCCGGACATGTCTTCATGTTCGTGGTTTTTTATGGAGATACTTTTCACAATTATTTAAGGAATTACACATGTCTGCACAGTTCCGTTGAAATATACGTAAATTCACAATTTATTACAATACTAAACTTCGGATATATAAAGTCAGACTTGTGCCAACTTTTCACTCTTTTCATAAATCTCTTATTGAAGCCGCTCTCAATGCGGCAAAATTCATAACACTTCATTAAACCTATTGGATCTGCGAGCAATGGTAACCGCCATTAGCCATTTAAATTCTGAAATTGGTAGGTACCAAAAAGAACTCGACTGAATTGAATTATTTATCGAGTTGTGTTTGGGAAACTAAATTACATTTCGTCACAATTTACACAGTATTTACATTATGGATATAGCGAACGCAACTTCTGCTGGAATCAGTATCATTGAGTCAATGTTAGTTTGTTTGATTGTAATTAAACTTATGCATGTATTTCAATTAATAAGGTCCACCATGTAAATAATGTCATCAATTCAGTGTAAAGAGTAAAAGTTATTCACATAGCCACATTAATTAAGGCATCTCCATTTACCAATCATAACCACTATGATGAACAAATAATAGCCACTAGTTGACTCTTGGCTCTTGACCAATTTAACGGCGACAATGAGTTCAAGTGTTTGGTTGTATGATTGAACTTGTATAAAACACAGTGTCAGGAAAATTACGTCAGAATTACTATTACATAGCTGTACAGTTGAGATTGTTACAGTATGTACAAACTGTTCGATGTAATTATTATGAAATACACATCAAGCTCACAATTTTCTCTTAGTCTTGTTTATGTTAATTTATTTAACACGTCAGTTAAAGGTACCTACAGGTGTGTACACCGACAAGTTGCTCTATTCTGAACTCAATAATACGTAAAGGGACGCTCAAATTTATGCGCTTTGCGCTCAAGCCCTTCTCCTCCAATACTTCACCTTCGAACTTGACAGCCTTTATAAACCTTGAAATTTCCTAATTAAAACAGCATAGGCCTGATAAATTACATTATCCTCCGGCCAAAAATTTCGTCCAATCGATACACCTTAAGCGTCTGGTGAATGTTTCGGCCGTTCCCTTAAATTATTGTGGTAGTTGGCGGTAAGCTATGGGACCAAAGGGTCATCCTTTTACCGACATCGATCTCATCACCAAACATTCCGCCCGGTTTCACTTAACACAATGACGTATCCAGCTAAATAGTCGAATCGACGTTTTCGCGATTCCCACTAAACCAGATCGTTTATTATGTATGTTCTGGGGCCGCAAAAAATTAGTTACTGATTGTCGGAGAGGAGAAGAATTTACTTCACGTCAAAATCGACTAGTTTTAAATGAACTTGGACATTGCTTTGCGGTAGACTTCCGGTATGGTGGATGCGCCGGGTTTTTCCCCCAATTAAAAACAGATTATTGAGAGGAGGTTTAAGTTGTTTCTTTCGATGTATTTTTTGTCTATCCCATCATTTTCCTTTCATGCAAAGCCAGCAGCGGAAACATAAAGTAGGACGCCGTAAACTCCGGAAACAGACCGCATCAAACCGAAATAACCGTTTTATATCCTTCGACTCAATCAACATCCAGATACTTGTTTTACCACCAGATTTTTACATTTCCCCCAAATCATTATCTTCGATAACACCGCATGGGATCAAATTACCAGTTCTCGATTACTTGAGAGGTTCATAAAACGATTCTGTGAACTTAAGCGACCGCTATTTGGCTTTCTTATGCTTCAATTAAGGGAGAGTTTGCGGTTTAATTATTGAAATCAGAGCTGTATGATTGCGGCTGTATCATCAGTTTTTAATTATTATTGCTGCGGCTGTGGATAGATATGAGCAATAAAAATCGTTGGACTGCAAGCTAATGAAGTTTGGTCAATCAGATAGTGGAGTGGAAGCGAGCCCAAACCCACGGATATTGAAAAGGTCGCATTTGGATGGACAATTGCTGATTTACTATCTTTTCGGATGTGCATTTGTTGTTTCAATTACACAAATACGCTATTTAGTTTTAGTGGTTTTTGGAATTTTTATTTCTAGATATTTTAACTTTTCTATTTCTTCAAATTCATGTACTCCTCCTACTCTCTTAATCTTAAATTTTCCACCTAAAGAGTTTTGGGAGGCACGAAATCGCAAGAGTAGGCCGTTAGTTAAAATGTCTTAATTTTCAGCTTTGTGCTTGTGATAAAAATACTGTATTTTCAGGAAAATTGCTCAATATTCGGTTTTTGATTAAAGAAAATCGGGGGCTGTTGAGTTTTCCAGTAAAACTCTAATTTAGCCGTGGGACTGAAAATGGTTTTGAAGCTATCAGAAATCCGCTATAGTAGGTTATGATTTAATGTCAGAATATTTCACCTGTCGTTTAGTGATAAAAGTGGCGAATTTTCCGGAAAATTTGTCACAAATAAGTTGGTGATAAGTGAGAAATTAGTTCGAATGAGATCTACTTATATTAGGGTGTAATTTTCTAAGGGAAACTGTGGTGTTTCGAAAATTATGGACCTTCAAAATCTACGCAAAACGGCTACTACTGGTAAGTGCATAATGTATTCTAAAACTGCAATTTCGGGTGAACTACAATGGCCAGGCCTTGTGTTGGTGGATTTAATGTGTGTACATTTTCGGAAAATTGCCATTGTTGACGCAATATTTTAAGATTGGAAAATCGCACGAGTAGGCTTTGAATTAAATGTCACAACTTTCAGTTTCTCTTATGCTTGTGATGAAAATACCACATTATCGGAAAATTTGTTAGAATAATTGTCCGTTGATACGGGAAAATCCTGTGTGCATAAGTCGTTGATAACAACTGCAATTTTTCGTTAAAAAAACTAATTCAGTAACAGTGAAAGAAAAATAAGTTGGCCATAAGTTAAGGCGAAACGCTCAGTCGCCTCAACTTTGGAACCGAATTACGGCTTTCATTGTTAGGCTATCTTAACGTATTGGGCATCAAAATTAGTAAAAAAAAACCTTCATCACGGCAAAACGTTGTTTGTTCAGAAAAAAAAATTATTGCCAAAATGAGAAGCCAAAAAATTTTTTTCTTTAACAAACGTGTTGGTGCTTGATTTTTACTGATCTCTGTATTCGGTAAATGCAAGGTGTTTTTATAAATATTGAAAAATAAATTTGCAAATTGTCCCCAAAGTTCGCTAGTTTTAAGCAATGTTGGCGTGATTCAAGGTAACACAGGCCCCGCCCCTCAGCGGCAGGCAGACGTGTCGACAGCTGACCGTATTATCTTTCGTGTGTGCCGCAGCTCGTTCTTAAAAAGATAACAAAATAGTAAAGTAAACAAAAACGGGCCAGTCGCCTTAAAATGCCAATTTTCTACCGTGTTGTGATAAAAGGGGCGAATCTTTGGGAAAATTCTTAACAAATATAATTTAATTATATATGGAAAATGTGTTCGAATAAGCTGGTTTTGATATCACAGTTTAAAGTCTTGATATAAAGAATCTCATGTTTCAAGAATTATAACTTCAAGATAAGTCACGAATCAACGAAATTACTGGTAAGTGGTAATGTATTCTAAAAGTGTTAAAACCCTAATTTCGGATACAAATGATAATGAAATAACGTTGTCAATGTAAGATTATTCACTATTTTTGTTTTGTTTTCTTTTGGTTTATTATTATTCGTATCTCTTTTCCCTGATTTATTATTTCATTCATCTTTTTTTTTTCTTGTTTTTGTAATTATTAATATATCATCTGCGTATGCTTATTCCTCCACCGGTTCTTTTATTTATCTTTCTCGTCACGTGTTCGTGCAAGGTTAAACAGCGTGGTTGGTAGCGAGTCTCCTTGTTTTACTCCCTCGTTAATTACAAATTCTTCTGTTTTTCCTTTTTGCGTCCTGATGCAAATTTTTTTCTTGCATCTTGCATTTTTAACTAGCTGCCTTAACTTTCTTGGAATTCCTAGATTTTGTAGCGCCTGCGGTAGCTGTGTTCTTTTTATAGAGTCGAAAGCTTGCTTGAAGTCTATAAAAAAAAATATTTTTAGGCGATGATTACGAAAAAGGTGATTCTATGCCCTCTTTTGGAGACCTGTACAAAAAGTAAAACCTTACGACTCCAAAAGAGGGGCAATTTTTTACCACCTTTTTGGTAATCAAGGCCTAAAAAAATATTACCAAATTTTTTAATTCTATTGTGATCATTGCCTAAAAATGTAATTTTTTTAACCGACTTCAAAAAAGGAGGAGGTTATCAATTTGGTTGTATGTTTTTTTTGTTTTTTTTTATGTTTGTTACCTCAGAACTAAACCGATTTGTAAAATTCTTCTTTTATTTGAAAGAGTATACTTACAGATTGGTCCCATTGTCACCATTTCAGGATCTGATGGGGGAATCTAATCGAAATCGAGAAAAATCCTCAAATTTTTGCTCCCTTTTATTAACCGACTTCATGTATGTTCACCGATTTACTCTTGAGGTAGTTCCATTGTCAAAAAGTCAGGATCTGATCAGGGAATCCCATGGAAATCGAGGGAAATTCTCAAATGTTTCCTTCCTTTTATGTATATGTTCAGCGATTTCTTCGTCAATTTTATTGAGGACCTCATTATTGGAGAAGCGTCTTTACTAGGTATCACTAACTTATCACTTAAAATTGTAAAAAAATTAGCTTTAAAAAAAAGAACACCGACTTCAAAAAGTGAAAAATAATTGAATATATATTGTATTATTACATGTGCTACCTAATGATCTGTTTGAAGTCGGTGCCAAGTCAAATAGGTAGTAGTTAGATAGGCTGCGCGCTCCCGCCACATTGCAAGTCTCCCACCGAGCGCACCGGAATGCGTGGGTGGGGGGCTCGTGCTGAGCAAAACAATCCAAACGGCAGACGTCGTTGACGGTCGTTTGATCACTTGTACGGCTTCAATACACAAATTACTATTCTAGTTCCAATTATTATTTGTATTCGTACGTTTTCTCCATTATAAGATTTACTGCATGGATTGCATCCACGGTTGATTTTCTTTGAGTAAATCCACATTGGTACTGTCCTACTACTTTTTTGTAATGTTGTATGTAGTGGTGTTCATTAAGTGTTAGTCCTCTACAGTTTTGACATATTTGCTTGTTTTGTTTTTTATGAATCGTTACCACTTTAACTATGCCCCATTCTATCGGAATTCTTTTCTCATTCCCAATTAATTTTACTAGATGGCAGACTGCACTGTTTCAATTCGTTACCTCCGTATTTAATATTAATTCCTTATTTTCCCGGTTTTCCCTATATATGACAATTTCTATTTCTTTTCTTGATGGCTCAGTGGATATGTCTCTTTCTTCATCTTCCCCTTGCTCTTCTAGTATTTCTGCTTTCTCTATACATCCGGGTCGAGCAATGTCTCCTTGAAATGCTCTATCCACACATTCTTGTAGTTTTCATCCTCTAATATTATCGCCACTTTTTTTTATCCCATTGTTTTTGTTTTTGTATGTTTTATTTTGATCTTTCTTCTTCTTTTTTCGGTTTCCCTTGGCTTATTATCCATCCATTCTCTCTTACTTGTCCGTATTTGTATTTTGGATTGCTTGCTTAGATCTTCATATTATACTTTATCTTCGGTTTTATTTGTTCTCAGAGGTTTTATGCACCTAGCCAAGGGGGGGGGGGTGGTTGACAAGGGGTCCGGACCACCAAAAAAAAAAAAAAATTGAAAACGTAGTTCTTTTTTCTTTTTCACTTAAAGATTCTTACATCCTTTTTCTAGAAAATTAATAAAACCGAACTAGGTGAATGAATATATTATCCATTTTTTTTTATAAACAATTGTCAAAATGTGGCCATGTTGGTATAAGCAACAGTAATTTTTGGTTGGTCACATTGAATGTCACATTCTGACATATATTTAGTCGTTTAACATGGTGACATCAAGGTGACATGTACGATGCAACCATGATAAACTGTCACCTTTGACATCTAAAAACATAACCTTAATAGTGTCTGTTATACAGCTCGGTCCGAAAGGACATATTTTTAGGTGATACAGCCCGCTCTTTAAATGCATTTTGACCTTGACAATTGTTTATAAAAAAATGGATAGTACCTATGAATAAATTACTTTGTGCATTTTAAAATCTGTGACTGCTAGATCGCATAAATCGAGTTTTCCTGCTACTTGTTTTACATAATTATTCTTCTATCCCAATTTGTGTGTTTAAGTCTCCGAGTACTATTATCACATCTTCATTTGGTATTTTTTCTATTTCTTCTTCAACTTTATCGTAGAATGTTTCTTTTTCTTCTTGTCCGGATTTCTCTGTAGGTGCGTATACATTTAGCAGTGATATATTAAATAGCTCTGTTTTTACTTGCAGATAGGCTATCCTCTCATTTATTGGTTTGAATTCCATTACGTTTTTTTGTAAGGTCATGTTTTTCTAGGCCTGAGTAATATAATGTAAACGCTTTCTTATATACAGGCTGGCGCAAAAGTATGGAAACACTTGAATATCTCAAAAAATGTTTGTCCCATCTAAACCAAATTTTGTAGGTATATAGGGGTCTATAATATCTAATTGGTGTAATTTTTTCATAGTTACACTGTCATTTGTTTTCGAGATACAAAACCAACTTATATTTTTTAAATAGCAACATAGGGTGAAAATAACCTTTTTGGAAAAATATTTTTTTCTGAATTTAACGATGTGCTATAATAATTCTACTTTTTGGCATTTGTCTGCAAAAAAAATTAATATTTTTTTATAAATTATTATTATTATTAAACTCACGGCTGCAAATATTATTATTTGTGCTGCAAGAAAATAATATGCCATCAAACCTAACAGTATTACTAAAAAATCTGTCTTTTACAATAAATGTTCAAAATGTTGACCATTAATTTCTTGACAAAAATGAATTCTATTAACAAAACTTTGTAACACATTGCGTAACATGTTGGAAGTGATGCTAGCAATCTCTTCTCTTATTCTTTGCTTTAAAGCTTCCAAATCAAGTGGTCTTCTGGCATAATCTCTACTTTTTACATGACCCCACAAAAAAAATCGAGAGGTGACAAATCAGGAGGCAGATCTGGCCGGCCATTCAATTGCCCCTCTCTTGCCGATCCACCTGCCAGGAAACACCTCATCTAAGTGACGTCGGACTTGTTGACTAAAATGGGGTGGAGCTCCATCTTGCTGGAACCAGGTTGCTACGGCAGGTACATTTTGTCTGTCATAATTTGGAAAAAACCTGAGTAAGACGAGTAACAATCCTAGATGAGTATTTTGTTAATAGAATTAATTTTTGTCAAGAAATTAATGGTCAACATTTTGAAAATTCATTAAAAAAAAACGATTTTTTTAGTAATACTGTTAGATTTGATAGCATATTATTTTCTGACAGTACAAATAATAATATTTGCAGAGGTGAGTTTAATAATATTACTTTATAAAAAATATATTATTATTTTTTTCTGCAGACAAAGACCAAAAAGTAGAATTATTATAGCACATCGTTAAATTCAGAAAAAAATGCTCTTTTCAAAAAGGTTATTTTCACCCTATGTTGCTACTTAAAAAAAAGAGTTGATTTTGTATCTCGGAAACAAATTACAGTGCAGCTATGAAAAAATTACACCAAGTAGATATTATAGACCCCTATATATATCTGTCAAATTTGGTTTAGATCGGACTTCCAGTTTTTGAGATATCCAGGTGTTTCCATACTTTTGCGCTACCCTGTAAATTCCCGTGATGTTTCCATCTTATTTCTTGTATTGCTGCAATTCCCATTTTGTATCTTTTAAGTTCTCTTCCTAACTCTTACATTCCATGTACTTTTCTTAAGTTCTTTTTCTTTTTGTTTTTACTTCCATTTTCTTTTTTATTTCCCTTATTTTGACGTGAAAACGTCTATTCGCACGTTAAGTACAGTGATAGCCGGTCAAGCTTTCTGGCGGTACAAATATTGTCAGATTTGAATCGCTAATAACATAATGGGTTAACAACTGCTGAGCCCACAACGGATAGGGCATGTCCGTACGTGTTTCTCGTACTGCATTTATTTTGCCTGTGACGTCATCGGACTAGTGTAGATGCATGTTTGTGATTGATCGAAATTTGCGTTGTATAAAGTTATAAATTAGTATAGCGTGAAAACGTGTTTAGCTAGGACGTTGATTGGTGTCATTGTGAAGAGCTTGCGAAGAACTACAAGGAACCAAAGTGAGATAATAAAAATATTTGCCGGAATATAAGTAAAAATCGATGTTACATTAAAAAATTACAAAAAATTAAAGATGTCGTCTAGTATAAGTCGTAAATATGCTCAAAATTAAAGAGAATGCAAATCAGATCAAAGCTTGCGTCAAAACGAATCCAAGAAACCTAAAAAGTCGAGGTCCTAGCAAATGTGAGAGTTTCGATAGTGTCGAAAGAAAGCGAATTAGTACGAAGGTGCTGAACGGACATGAATGGAAAAATAACTCATAACGAATTTTTTATGACAAGCCTGACTTTTTTCTGGCAATTCTGACTTTTTTCTGGCAATTGCGACAGGGGTAGGACGATGGTGCTGTTTTGTTGCCCAAACTTAAAAGAAATACTGTCTACATTTTAAGTTTCACGTGCAGGGAAATATGACCTTTTTGGAGATGTTTCTTTAAAGGGTCGAGCGCGTAGCGCGAGGCACCCATTTCAGTGATCCACCGATGTTTTCGTCTGTGAACATTTGATTTTCCGTTTATCATTCCTAAAATATGAGATACTCTCCACATTTCGATTTTGACGTACATGGGAATGTGACCTTCTTGGAGGATGTTTCTTTAAGTAGTCGAGCGCGTAGTACGAAGCACAAATTTCATCGATACACGGAAGTTACCGTCTGTAAAAATTTGTTTTTCTGTGGATCATTGAAATTGGTGCCTCGCGCTACGCGCTCGACCACTTAAAGAAACATACTCCAAGGAAGTCATATTTTCCTGTACGTAAAACTCGAGACACGCAATTTCAGTGATCCACGGAAGTTGTCGTCTGTGAAAATTTGTTTTTCCGTTTATCATTCATAAAATATGAAACACTCTCCACATTTCGAGTTTCACGTACATGAAATATGACCTTCTGAAATATGTTCTTTCGGATCGAGCTGTATAGCAGACACTATTGAGGTTGTTTTCATAGATGTCAAAGTGGTTGACGGCTTATTATGTATGTACTTGGATCGTGCATGTCACCATGTTAAACGACGGAATAAATGTCAGAATTTGACATTCAGTGTGACCAACAAAAAATTACTGGTGCTTATACCAACATGACCACTTTTTCACAATTGTTTATATAAAAAAATGGATAATACATAGAATATGACCTTGTTGGAGTATGTCTCTTTAAGTGGTCAATTGCGTAGCACGAGGCACCAATTTCAGTGACCCACGAAAGTTGCCGTCTGTGAAAATTTGTTTTTCCGTTTATCATTCATAAAATCATAAAATATGAGATACTCTCCACATTTCGAGTTTCACGTACAGGGAAATACGACATTCTTGGAGTATGTTTCTTTCAAGTGGTCAATCGCGTAGCACGAGACACCAATTTCAGTGATCCACGGAAGTTACCGTCTATAAAAATTTGTTTTTCTGTGGATCATTGAAATTGGTGCCTCGTGCCAAACGTTGATTCAGGTGCCATTGCGAAGCTTTACCAGCATCCAAAGTGGCATTTTATCCTAACGATGTTTTCACATCAAAATCTACGGCGCGGTCCTGAACTCCGCGCCTCTACGTATGTTTTTATTTTTTTCTTTTTTCATTTCTATTTTATTTTGTTGGATATTTACCTTTACTCGTCCGTTTCTTTGCCATATCGTTTCTTTTTTATTACCTTTCCCTTATTTGCGTTTTCCGCTATTGTATTGGTTCCTTTACTCTCTGGTAGTTTTTTGGGGCGGCGCCGCTATTTCCTAGTTTCCTTGTTTATTATTTCATCTTTATCTGGTGATCTTTCACTGTACGTTCTTCCTACTTTTTCTTTTTCTGCTTGCTCCTTAACTACCGTTGAATTACAGGTCTTGTTATGCCCTAGATCTTCTACTGTATAAATCCAATAATTTATGTATAATTTATTGTAGGTCATGTTGGCTGTATGCCCATTTTCTCTGGCTTCTTTCATGTGTTTTCTTAGCACTTTCCTTTGTTCTTGTATTTCCTCGGGGTAGTCTTCATCTATAAAGATGTTGTTCCTTTGAGGTTAGGGCTTGACTTACTTATCTATCTTTTTTTATTTAAGTCCCTTAATTCCTTCTTATTTCGGTTATATCTTCGTTTTCATTAAACTCCACTGAAAATGTTTTCGTTACTTCTTTTATTCTTACATTCTTTAAATTACAACTACAAACTCTGTAATTCCTCTTTTCTGCAGTTTCAACCCCTTTTTTAACTGAATGTTTTCTTGCTGTTCCTTCTTGATACCTCTTAATTCTCTTTGAAGACTTTTCCTTCTATTCTTATGTCTCTTTACTCCGCCCTTTGTATATATGTTTCAAAATTTGTACCATTTTACTGCAGTTTTTATTCTCCACTGATTGGATGCAATTCTTCCGTATTCAATAGCCTCGGTGTCTCGTGCCTGCTAATGTCAAAAGGCTATTTCATTTAGCCTTCAACACAAGCTCAAGATGACCGGCTTTTTCTGGGTTGCAATCCTAGCTCAGTCCGTGCCTTAAATTAAACTAGTGATCGCCCGTCACTCAAAATTCGAGTGGTATGTATGTATATGATTGGTAAGCGAATTAATGTAAAAAAAAATGGTTACCTGGTTACCACATTACATATTACAATTTTTAATTTCATTTGTTTAACTGTGATTTTGAATAAAAAAGGTCTGATTAATAAAAAAAATAAGACGGAATAATTTCTTATATACAATCTTTTGCGTAAACCCTTGTTCTTTATTGTGCGGTATAAGAGGTCCCTGATTAAATTGCTGGGCAATGTAGAAACGGAGACCATCGAATGTACGAACACTACTTGCAGCCATATACATATTTGACCATGTCCGAAGACCGGTTGTGGTAATAAAATCCCAATCTTACCAAAGGTTTGCCTTTGCGATTTATTAATTGTCATAGTTAATTGTTAACATGATTGGAAATTGGGTTCGCCTTAAAGAAAATGGCAATACTTAACACGCATTCTTGTACCATTCATTAATGTGTTGCCCGTATTAGCAAAACAATTGCATTTTCTTTCAACACCAATTTCTGTGGAGGCAATCCAGTGGGAGATAATGAATTTAAAAACTAACTCAATCGTTAATTGATTTCGTTCAAATTCATCATCTGTTAAAACAGAATCACAACTGCTGTAAACGTGCTCTATACCGGGCATGTGTAGAAGAATTTTTAAATTAATATATGCGCAATCTTAACGTTTATAACATCCCGAGGTAGGTAAATGCTATAAGATCGTCATACGTAAGTAAGTTCCCTACACCACTCTGAATTCACCACTTCAGGGGAGGGGCCAAGTTACATTTAGCTATAGTTTGCCAGCTTGACGAACGAAACAACCCACGATCGTTCAAGGAACAGTTGTCCGGGAAAATCAAATGCAAATAATCAATAAACCTGTGAAATTTTTGAAAATGAAAACAACCTACTACTGTATATATTATCAATATCTTTAATTTAAAAAAATAATTATAAAAATCGGTACAGTACACACTGTTTTATTTCTTCCCAATCGATTCATGTTCAACGATTAAATGTATAGTCTTTTTTATTTACAACATTAAATTCCCCTTAACGATCCTATCCTCCACATACGAAGCAATAACTTTGATCAACGAGTCAGAGAATGTCAATCATATTTGGAATACATGACATTCAAATTATTCGGTAAATTTGGGATACAAAAATTTTGTGAAAAAATCTTTTCGCTGCGAACACTCTTCTTGTGTGGAAACGAATCACGTCAACTCCAGAGTTGTTAGAATTTTTAAAACACGGTAGACTGACGGTTTCGCGTCGTATTTGTAGAGAAGCGTCGTCTCGATCGTTCGCTCGTAGAATTACTCCAGAACGATCTCGGTCATGCGAGTTGCCAATGAAATCATCACGAGTCTCTTCCAGAACGTAACAATAACAAACCCTATATTAACATTTATAAACAAACGAGCAACGGAAAACCCATTAATTTGTATCAGAAATCTCTGCACGACAGACAGTCATAAAGCTGTGGGTAAAGCAGTATTTTTTCGAGCCGAATTTATGGGAACTGCACACGGAAGTTTAATCTACCGGAATCAAAATCGATGAAACTTGAGAGCCGGGTCGTGCACCGTGGAAAAACTTTTATTTCTAGACTGGGTTATACTGTACAGTGCTCATCTAAATTATTTATTATCTTTTATAAAGGAAATTAAGATTTACTGTGTCATCAACACACATAAAGCTTAATCGAACTAGTGCTGCCCAGGAACGGGATATAAACTAATTTTAACTTTCAGCAAGTTTACAAAGCATATTAAAAACACCTTCTAATTAGTTGCTTCTGCCTGTAATTTTGATTGCTTTCTTGCACCACCGCCAAGCGTCTTATCTGATAGTTTTATAAGCGACGAAGTCGGAATATCAGAAGGCAATCTTTCTGTCGCCCGCTAAGACTTAACGCGCTGATTAACGAGCAATTGAATGCGTAAGTGTCTAATTACATTATAAAGCCTTCCATGTCGACAACAGCTTGGATCCCGAGGCAGTGAGTGTGTTCAAAGAGACCCGACTCCGCAATCGTTTATAAACGTTTGTCGAGTCAAAGTTTATATTGGTTGCTCCAGCTGCGTTTCATTAGCAAAACGGCTCTGTTTTTTCGTCTTGCAATTAAAATTCGTACCCCATTTACTCTGTATAAAATTATCGGCGAAAAATGAATGATAAAAAATGTATTAACACAGCCAGAGAGTAGGTAAACAACTATTAAATCCTCTTGGACACAGCTTGGAGAAAAGAAAACTGGTTGGAGAACAATCATTTAACAAAAGAGAAATATAACAATCAGAGAACTACTATATATTTTTTTTCAATTGAAAGCTAATAAAACGGAGATATAAAAAATATATAAATAAAATATCCGAATTTGGATTTGCTTATCCGATTTAGCTATCTTGTCCGTTCTAAATTACAAACCGAATTAATTTTTTACCATTTTTGAAAATCGTTTTTAGGGAGCTGTTTTTGGGGATATCAAGTGATTTTAGTATATTTTGCATCTCCAGAATTTAAAAAATAATTCCCTGGATGCCAAACCGGTATTCGCGGGCTTATTTTGTTCTATTTAGGTTTATCTTATATCAAAAATAACTTAAATATCGTAATACTAGTCTTTAAAGTTTATTATTCAGTTTATTAAAAATATTATTTAGAAGGGGCCATCCTTCAATTATAAATAATTTATGGATAAACGAGAACGCTGTCTGCGCTCATTATTATTCTAATTATCTTATTTCAAAAATAAGTCAAGGTTCTCTTTTCCAATTTATAGAAAATTATTTAGAAGAAAGCATTCGCCATTTTGATATAATTTTTATGTCTAACGATTCTGTCTGGCGCTCGGTATTAGTCTTTTTGTTACTATTCTATATCAAGAATAAGTAGTGAAATTCTATAAACCAAGGGTCTCTGAATATATTACAACTTTATGGATATACCCAAAAAGATAAAGAAGTTTTAAAAGTGTTCCCTTTACAAAGTGTCTTTTTACTCTTGGATTTGAAGTGTCTAAGTCACAAAGTGTCTTCTTAGAATGTGTCTTATAGTGTTAGTTTTGCTCAAAAACCCTGAAAAACTTTTTTGAAGCAAAAACTTCTTTAGGGACACCTCATATACATTTTTGCTTGAGAGCGAAGCAAATTTTGTCGCCATGCTAATGTAATTAAGTGAAAACTTTAAATTTGACACACATTTCACAGTCACTGTAGGGACAAAATAAATATGTAGTTCTACCACGAATTCCAACGAAAAAAGGAATGCAAGGTTGATACCACGTCTAGTAGTCTCCCAAAAAGATAAATCTGAAGAAATCGTACAAGTTTTCCTTAAAAAAATTATTATTTCTTTTGGTTTAAGCTAATAACTTACTCCAATATTGTTTTGTAATAAAATTTGGGGCCACTTTAACCCACAGTGGAAACTAAATACGGTCCCAGTGGCGTACGACGTTTGTGTCATTTGACTAACTAAGAAATTTTCTTTTGGTTGCTACTTCCGAATTTTTAAAAACGTTATGTAATAACTTTACAGTAATGTTCCACAGCTAAAGAATACATTTTAGCTAAACTTTTAGATTACCCCCACGTATCTACATACGAAAGAAGTTTTTATGGCGCCGTGAATTTTACATTTGAGAATTCACGTGCGCCTTGAAATAAGACAACAAACAGCATAAAAAGTAAGAAGCAAAGTTTTATCTCATATTTGTCGGCCGCGAGAGTTATTAGTAGGCATCTGAGGAGCTGGATAACTTTAGGAGATTACACGTCTGATGCAACACGTAAAGTTCCATGGATTCTAGTAAATTGAACTGAATAATTCCTGGCTACTCAATCACGATGATCGGTTTAAAAGAAGTTTTTAATGTTATTAAAGCAGCACTCACAGACTAATTCGCTAAAGACCCTTTTGTATAGTCATAATACCGTCAAAATTTATTTTCCATGATTAGCTGCACGGAACACCGGTCAATGAATAGGTTTTTTCCAGGAAAAAGCTCTCGAGGGCTACTGCAAAAAAGTCCACAAGTTCTGCCCGCCCGGCCAACCGGGCCCCGTAGGACCCCCGGGAACTTCGGGTCCGAAAGGGGAACGCGGCGAACCGGGCTTTCCGGGAGTTCCGGGACAAATGGGTCATCGAGGTTCGTTAGATTACCTACTTTCGCTTCAACAAGTAATTTTATCACGCTAGGACTGCCGGGACTTCCCGGAGAAAAGGGCGGCCAGGGACGGCCCGGATTGGATGGCCGCGACGGGATTCCGGGAGAGCCGGGCCTGGACGGGATGCCGGGACGCAACGGCTACGACGGGATTCCCGGCGTCAACGGGAAGCCGGGGTTGCCCGGGAAGGATGGACGCAATGGGACGGATGGTACGTAACCATAAAATGGCTCTTTAGTTAGTGCTTTTAAAATTAATCCTCTCAATATTTAAATTTGTATTTGGTATGCACTTTCAGGAAGGCCCGGCCTGCCCGGACCACAGGGTCCCCCCGGACCGCTCGGACCAAAGGGTAAATTACATATTCACCAATTACATATTACACATTGACCACTAGCAATTAAGTTAAAGCACAGGACCGGCTCCATACCTAATTGGCGGGGTAGTAACTAAACTGTTACTAAAACTAACTAACTTAAAAAACCTACACATTATTGATTGGAAAAATATGGATGTTTGTGGTGTGTTATCATTTGTTGATTCTTGTAGGCCTTACTGGTCCTAAAGGTAAGCCTGGAAGACATGGAAGAGACGGAGATCCCGGAAAGCCGGGAGGGACGTTTTATCAAATCAACGGAAAAAATGTCTCGGAATTGCTTATTCCCCCGTCCGTTGCTGGTGAGTAAGAATCCCCTTTTATTTTTTGATAACTATATAACGACAGATATAATGGAAATCACGACTAATTATATGGTTCGACTGCCAATTTCACCAAATCTGTGACACCGCACACTCTGCAAATAAAACAACATTTTATTCATTTAATATTTTCGAAATCAAGCTTATAATCCGTAAAACAAATCGTGGAGCCTACCAAATCCGTCCTAATCCCAAGTTTCATCCAAAATCCTTTGTCGAAAACGCCGCCGAGCATAAATCATCAAAGTATTATGCAAACGATGCTCGCCAAATTTTAATTTCACTATATGCATGACAATGGTACATATTTATCCACTCAAGCAGCCGCTATTGTCTCTGCAAATCCCTCTCCCGAAGCCAGCAGTCCTCCGATAAGAAACCTCCGAAAAAATATTATTACCTTCCGTGACACTAATAAATTCCAACACGATATGGGTTTCTATCGACTTTCAGGGGATGGTGGTGACGTCCCCGTAGCTTTTTGTGACATGGAATCACTTTATTTCGTTGATTTTACTAGGGATTGATTTATTGCAGGAGCTCAGATAAATCCTCTGGGGCCCATTGTAGTCGACGAAGGTGACAACATTCGATTGCATTGCTCGGCAATTGGCAATCCAAATCCCCATGTGACCTGGTTCAAGCTGGGAAAGAGGGCCATTAGCAGGGGGGCCTGGCAAGGTGTGTAAGTATTGGAAACCTTTCCGAATTAAACGTGTAGTAACGCACCGTATTTATACCGTCTTGGTTCAAATATTCCTCTTTTCCGCTCAAATGTAGTTTTTTTTTCAGATACTGGTGTTTCTGGCCATGCTTTAAATATTACGAAAGTAAACAGAATCCATATGGGGCAATATAAATGTATCGCCGATAACGGCATACCTCCACCAGCAAGTCAAACCTTTAATTTAGAGGTTCATTGTAAGTATTGCGAGATTTTATTCTATCCATCCCTTATCTTTAACATATTTTTTGTCTTCCCTATCTCTTGCATTTTACACATTCGTTCCCAACCAACTGACCTCGCCGCCAACAATAACACTCCAGAAGCCTTCCGCATCAATCAATCAATGTCTTTTCTGATATAGTTCCACCCCTTATCCGGATCCACAATCAGGTGGTCGAAGTGCCGACTGGGTCATCCGCCGTTCTCGAATGCGAAACTGAGGCCTTTCCGGAATCTATTCGGTATTGTTATCCCCGGAATAAATAATTTCCATTCACGATTTCCTTTCAGATATTGGGAGCGCTCGGATGGACGTCTTCTGGAAAATGGAAACAAGTATCAGATTGATAACTCTCTCGATAGGGATCTGTACAAGGCGAGGATGCAGCTGAACATCACGAGGGTGCATTCCAGCGACATGACCTATAAATATTATTGTGTTAGCAAGAACGAGCTGAAGACCATAAGGGGAGAGCTGCAGCTGCAAGGTGAAATTTGATCCTTTGGTTTGCATGTTTCCCTGCATTTTCTCTTATTTTGTTGATTTTTTTTCTATATTTCCACTGTATTTATTCTTGTACATTACACAGGGTGAAATAGAAATGTACGTAAAAAATCTGATAACACCTTGGGATGCGTACAGTGCAACCCCCTTGGTTTGGGTTTTCCACCGTTGTAGCGAGATAAAATTCTTTAAAGTTTGGCTATAAAATGTGTGCGCGCCTATGGAAATTAAAATAATACGGTACAATGAAAAGAAGTATTTTTTGACATTTATCTTTAGTTCATAAATAATAGACAAAAACTCTCATCCTTTTTTGATCCACCTCAGTTCTGATCGAGCCTCGAAACCGAAGATATTTTCCCGTCTCTTCCCGAAAATTGTACAATAGGTACAGGTTGTTACCCCGCCGAGTTAAGTCGGGAGGTGCAAAACTTTTTAAACATTGTGTTGTTGACGGACGAAGCGGGTTTTCCACGTGGAGGTGTGCAAAACAACAGTTCCGTATCAATGTCTGATGGGCCGGTGTCGTGGGTGATTTTCGAGACAAGATCTTAAACAATCAAAACCTTATCGCTCGGACTCGAGCGTATGTCTTCTTTGTCATGTTGACTTCATGAACGCCAAAACTAAGATGGCTTAAAGAGTTTATATAAAAAAAATACATATATTTAAATTTCACCCCGTGTATTCCCATTCTTCTTTTTATTTATGCACAATCAATAGTCTTCGATCATAAAAGAGGTCAATATGACAAACAAGTGTGCTTCATCTCAATTTTATAAATAATTTTCAGAGCATCAACCAGGAAGACCCCGCCAACAGCTAAACGAGAAGAAAACCAGCGTATACGGTATTCTACCCCCCGAACAGGTATCAGAGGAAGACTTGTGTGGCCCCCCTGTGCACTGTCCCGAATGCGAAACCTGCAGTGCAGGCGGAGTGTCTTTGATCGATCTCATAAGTAGATGGAGTATTAGAAAATTTGGAAACATCAATTACGACGCAGACTATTCAAACAGGACAACAAGTAGGTGCTTTGTGAGCGTGATTTGCTGTTGCCTCTACAAGCTCGGCAGGAATTCATGTGGGAGTAACGCGTTTCTCCAAAACAAAACTTTGCACTTTAAACGTCTTCTGCGTTGATTTAAATAAAACTGCAGTTTCATTTCTCACTAAACTTTCTTTCCAGACTGCGTCTTGTACGCAGTGGGAAAACCTGTCTACCACCGCTACACGGACCACAACAACGGCTGTTGGATGCGAGACTCGAGTCCGCAGATCGAAAAGGAGTCGGAAAAAATCTGGGTCACCCAGGACGACGATCCCAAACATCTCTATCAATTCGACAACAAAACCGTGTTTCGAAGAAACACCCCTTCCAAGTGTTATTATTAATTGCAGCAATAATTCGAGCTAACATTCGTCTTCCAGAACCTACACTCTGAGCTACCCCTTCAAAGGCAACGCCCACATCGTTTTCAACAACTCTTTTTATTACAACGCCAAGTCCACCAACAAGATTGTTAAGTACAATCTGCTTACGGGTCACTCGTACAACTTGAGCCTGCCCTTTCCGTATCCCAGTAATGCCACGTATTTATACACGGGACAGTATAACTACATGGATTTCAGCGTGGATGACAATGGATTATGGGCGGTGTTTCCAGTTCCAGACTCGAATAACACCGCAGTTGTGAAGGTGAGGTTGCAGACGATTTTGCATGAATATTCATCTAAGCTAGACAAAAATCCTCCCTAAAACCAGTAAATGTGTTTCTGCTACCACTAAATTTCTTGCAAAAAATTCTAGATCGACGCCAACTCGTTGAAAATCGACTACATCTGGAACATAAGCATAAATCACCACAAAGTCGGAGAGATGTTCATCGTCTGCGGTGTTCTCTACGCTGTCGACAGTGTCACGGACAGAAACACCAAGATCAGATTCGCCTTGGATTTATACACCGAAAAGCTGTTGGATGTCAATCTTGCCTTTTCCAATCCTTTCAGGAAAACCACAATGATCGGATACAACCACAAGAATAAAGTACTCGAACCTTCTGCACCCCCTTACGTCGTGTTATTCATACTTGTTTTAGGAACTGTACACCTGGGACAAGGGAAATCAGCTCACATATCCAGTGCGTTATCACGAATTGGGGTATCACAATGTTACAGAGAAGGATAGAGAAGATAAAGGTTTTGGTGAATTCTTGCAAAAAGATATGCCGGCAGGGTATAATGTATATTGAAGGGTAAATATTTAAGTCGACAATACCTGGGCCTTTGCGGTGATTCTGTAATTTAAAAATGGTATTACATTTAGATCAATAAATTAGTATTTTAACAGCAATAGATCGTAGGTGTTTCGTTATAATTTTTACTCTTAGTTATTTGAGATTCTGTAGAGTTTGTAACCAATCCCAAGTTAATACACATACAAGATTTATAAATTTTGTAAATAAATGCATGTTTTTATCACGTGTCTTAACTAGAATGGTGAAAGTTCAGCTGTGCATTTAATCCTTCATTCTTCCTTCTTCAACCTTCGTCCTTTATTCTTCCCCTTCCATTATTATTCGTTAAATTTATTTTTTTTAATTCCCAAAAAAAAAACTTCAAATTAGTGCTAATTTCAAGAGTTTGAGAATATAAGAATCTGCGAAAATTTAAAATTGAGATGATTATGACTGAGCTTGAGAAACTTATAATTTGAGAATACTACAAACTGAATAGCTGAGAACCGGAGAATCTCCGTATTTGAGAAACTGATTACTGCGAAATTGAGAGCCTTCATGATTCATTATTTCTTTGAAATTCACCCTTTTTCTATCTTACATTTTCCCTCTTTAGTTTTTATTTCCATGATTTCGTTTTTCATCCTCGCTCTTCCCTTATTCGTCCTTCACATTTGATCCTGTTTTGAAATTTTTTTGTTTTCTTACATTTTCCTTTTGGACACTTCGCCAAAGTACCATCTTAAGAGGGTTCTCCAGTGGCAGGTACATTTCGGCCGGTCGAAGTACATTTTCCTGCGATATCTTTTTTTTAATTTAAAAATTCCAAAAATTCGCTCTGTAGCTGCAAAGATCTATATTTTATCAACACTCCCACAAAATTTCAACGAAAAATCTTCAAAAATAAAAAAGTTACATTCAACGCCGCACATTGTTGTACATTTTTGCCCGCCGTTGAATGTAACTTTTTTATTTTTGAAGATTTTTTGTTGAAATTTTATGGGTGTTGATAAAATATAGATCTTTGCAGCTACAGAGCGATTTTTTGGAATTTGTAAATTAAAAAAAAGATATCGCGAGAAAATGTACTTCGACCGGCAGAAATGTACCTGCCACTGGAGAACCCTCTTAATAGTGTGTAAAATAAATTTCATCTTATTTTCGACTTCTTCAGTCAGTTTAAGCCTGAAAACACTTACATTTTTATGTAAATATTATTTCAGTACTACATTCAAATTAAAGAGAATTTCAAGACCCACACGCTGGTCTCACTAAATCAGGTCAGTGACCTATAGTTTACGAGATATAAGCGAAAATGTTTTCGGGTGTTCACGATCTTTCCGAATTGTACGCTAGTGCCAAAACTTCAAAACGCCATATCTCCGAAACCGTATGCATACTATAAATATTTAGGTGGTATTCTCCGCAAAAATAACAATTTTCGTGTCATTTGGAACTTCTTCAGTCATTAAATTTCAGTCTCAAATAATGCGTAACACTTACATTTTAAGGTACATAAATATTATTGGAACCCTAGTATGTACATATTGCTTTATTCAAACGACTCTTTGTAATCGTATGAAAACTGAAGTGTATACTTATTTTAATAAAATGTATAAAACTCAGGTAATGTTATCGTTCACAGCCGTATACGTGGAATACGTCTCTACACCGTCCCTATAATATAAAACATGACCAAATTACATTTACACTTTAAAAATAATCATAAAACTAGACTAGACGCATCAATGTTTATATCCCTTTTTCCACACAGTGTCCTTCAGATAAACCAACTGTCCACTGTCGATCAGATCCTCGACCAAATCGGTGAAGCCCAACTCACTCGCGATCCGATATTTCATATGCACCGACGTCAACCGATTCAAAATACTCTTCATGCATTTAATCTCACCAACGGAATTCACACTCAACGTGATGAATTTTCTCGAAATATCGTGGGCCAAAGTCTCGGTCAAAGGCAGATGTTTCAGGAAACTTTCGAGAAACACCGCGTTGTTTTTTACCACGTACTGCTCGTACAAAATTGCGGCCCAATCGGCGTGGAAGCTGTAGGCGTCGATCAGGATGAGCCCTTGCTCGAAGCTGTGACAGAAAATAGTGTACGCTCTTTCGAGTGAGTGTGTCGTTAAGTCGTACCTTAATTTGGATGTTATCAAACTGACAATTTGGGATTGTTTTAAGTTTAGGATGCACGGCGTGGACGTGTTTTGGGGTACCTGGTGTAGAAGGGCTAATTGGAGGGCTAGGAGTTCGGCTTGCTTGGCCGAGTTTTTGGCCTTTGTTAGCTTCTCCCCTTGGAGGTGGAAGTCGGTTGCGTGGATGTAGTTTTCCATGGCCTGAAAAATACAGTTCACATTGCAAAAAAGGACGAATCGCTTACCTTATTCAAACAAATCCTTGTACTCTCAGTGTTTTGCAACAAGACGAACGGCTCTTCCTCTATCATCAGCTTGTTGTTTTCCATCTCCAACAAAGAGATCGTTATGAGATTCTTGATGACATACTGAGCCTCCCTTTCCCACAACAACGCCACCTCCGAAAACAACGCAAAATGCAACGCTACGATCTTATACAGATCCCCATTATCCGGACAGTACTTCCTGAGGTACTCCAAAAGCGCCACCTTCAAACCGTTGTCTTTCCGAAATCCTTTCCGCAGCAAGAACTCAAACTGATCGTTCTCCTTCAGGATTTGAAAAACGTAATTCATCTCAGTGTATCTCCCCACGCCGGTCAGGAGTCTGACCATCCTCTTCCAGTCTTGCAGCACCAACAAATTCGATATGACTTCCTTGGATTTCTTCAGGATCAGGGTGATTCCTTCCATGTTGCAATCGGAAGTGAAGCAGTCGTGGGCCCTAATTAGAAGCTCGATGATGAGGGCTAGTTCGGAGATGTTCATTACTTGGCCGGATTCTATTTGTGATTTGTAGAGGGTGCTGGCGTAGGAGTAGATTTTGTAGCCTAGCAATGAGCAGGAGTCTTGAAGGAGTTGGAGCATTGAGTGAAAGTCTTCGTCGACGTTTAGATCCCACATGACGAACTGGTCGAGGTTGGAATGGGTATAGGATGTTGCAGTGTTGATGAGTTCTTCGCATATGAAGTCTGTGATCTGCAACAATGTTGAGATTGGGCGAGCGAACCGGGAAAAATATTGGAGGCTCACCTCCGGTTTGGTCCAATTGAACGCCAGCATAAAATCATGCACAACATCCAACTTATTCATACAGTTATCCTCCAGAGCGTCCTTGAGCATCTTCATATGGTCGGTCGTCAACACGACAACTTGATAAGGAACCTCGATGTTCACGCTGATTCTGTAATTCATAAAAATCATCCGGCCGATCTCCACCCCGTTGTGTAGGTGTTCGGACAATATTTTCAAAATTGCCAAAGTGTCATTCACGTAGGCATCGACCGTATCCATTGTTTGAATCTGCAAAGACGGCGCGGGGCTGTGGGAAGCTAAAATAAATGAAATAACACTGTGTCTGAATATTTCGTCTGATTTTAGTTACTGGAGCTGAAACTGGAAAACTTTGTCGACAGGAACGTCCTTCTGTGACTGTAAGATCTCAAGTAGTTGACGTTCGATAGCAGGAGTCGCTGCTGGGCGTTCAGCTGGTACGGTAGCAAAATGCCTTCAGCCAGACTGTGACAGAGTTTTAGTGTTTCTAGGTCTGTGCTCTTACAACCGAACATCTTTTGGAGCTTCAATGCCAACCAGAAGTTACTCTTATTCAAAGTGTACGCTATAATTCGTTCCAGATCGCCCGCAGTCTCTTTGGTGAAGTCCCCTTCGTAAGTTGTGACGTTCTTTAGGGTTTCGGTAAGGTCTTTGTAGAGAAAAGTGGCCGCCTTGATGTCGAAAACTTCAAGATTTCTGTGCTTTTCATCCAGGACTAGAAAAGCGAGCCACATTTTCTTTTCCAATTCGTACTGACACGTCAAGTCGTACTGCGAACTCCACTGATACGCCAGTTTCAACAGCGTGAACTTCTCCAAGAGATCAATCACTTTGTCGGAACAATCTAAATAGAACTCCACCACGCAATCCGCCGTGACATTATACTCCTCAAAATTGTCATTACAACTCTTCCAAAATATCTCATCATTCCGCTCCGTCATCCTGCTCTGCCATTCTTTCACCAAAATCAAATCCGGAGGCAAACTTTCAATCTTAGCCACTTCTAGAGCAACACAGTACTGACCCTTTTCCAAAAGCTGGTTGATGCAACTAATAACGGCTTGCCTGTGGTCTTTAACATCAAACATGAGACTGATATCGAGACGAACGCCGCTGTTGCTTTTGTACAGAGTCTTTAAAATACTCAACAGATGATTGAAGTTGGGGTGTTCGCAAGGAACGTACTTCCAAATTTGGACCTTACATAAATTTTCGACGATCAGAATTTGCTCGTATTGAGAATTGCAGTTGTGCTCTAACAAGGTGGAGATGAATTTCGTTGCTGTCATCTGTATCCAGGTTCGGCTGGTTAGGTATGTCAACTCGCGGTCGGTGTCGAGGATTAGGGAGTTTTTGCGACAGGCTTTCAGCAGTGACTCGAAGGTTTGTAGGCTGGAGATGAAATTGGGCGAGTTGAAGTCGAGGTTGTGGCAGTAGAGCAAAAATTCGAGGAAGGGCTTTAGAGGGCTTTCCTAAAAGAAGAAAAAGATACGGTAATTTTGTGAAAAGGGTGTTTGCAAACGGGACGCCGGTAAGTGCTGTATGGCCGAGGATAAGAGCCCGTAAAAGGGGTTGTTATGACACTTTTTGGATTACCGCCTGATTTCATGTTGATTTGCGACGGGTCTTGTGTCTTATCTAAAGACCAGGCGGTAAGGATCAATTTACATGAAATTGATCCTTACCGCCTGGTCTTTAGTTAAGACGTTTTATAGCAACGGGCACTTGCGACCAGTCGCATATCAACATGAAATCCGAAATCCGAAGAAAATTTCCTACAAAGCCCTTCTATAATAACTGTGAATTATTTACGAACTGTTTATCAAAGTCTGTTTTTAGAATGACGGTAACACATTTTATCAGGTTATACCCACCGTTCATCGGCACCGGTTGATATATAAGCTCATTGTTGAAAGAGAGGTTTGTACAGTGCCCAGAATACATCTCATATCCTTGTAACGAAGTGAAGTTACCAAATTCCCAACACCGCCGGTGACAAATAACCCGAAATAAAATACTTTCCGGCATCGTATCGGGACCATTCTTGCTCCCAGCCACTGAATAAAATAGCGCGCTTCGAATGCATCCGTCCGGACACTCCTATGACCGTCCCCAGCCTCCATCACTTGCCGCACCGGGACCCCGCTGTTAGGAGACGGACCGAGCGCTACGCGCTTCACCGCTGATACTCCAAACTAAAATACTTCCCGGCACCGCATCGTGACCGTTCTTACATCCCGAGGACCAGTGAATTAGCGCGCTCCCGATGCCGTCCTCCCGGACTTTCTACGCCGTCCGGAACATCATCGACTCCCCACCAACTCGTCTATAAAAGGCGTTGCGCTGCCGAGTAAAGTCAGACTTAGTCCTCCGGCCAACTTGGAAAGAAAAGGAGGAGAAGACCGAACCGAAGAGGGAGAGAGAGACGTGAAGAGGACCCGTAGAGCATACCACGTAAAAAAAACTGGCGCTCGAGGCAACCCGTCCGGAGTAAGCGTCACACCCTTGCAGCATGTGGCTTAGCTTAATTAAAGGGTTATCTTTTGAAATTTATTATTGCTAGTCATAATCATGTAAAACAGACAGAATGGTCAGTATAATGTTGTAGTACAGTCACATCACAAGCAAGAGGTTTCTACTTACGGGCAAAAATATCTCAAAGCTCTCCAAAATCGTCCTCGGAAAATGATTTCTCAAACAATCGTCCAGCAGCCCCGTCACGCCATTCGCAGACATCGCCGTGGTCTCATAATTCGTAAACACTTTACACAGTCCGCAAGAAACCCCAAGCCAAGTCAACCAATTCGTGATCACCGAATCCGGCTGAAAAACACGTCTCAACATCCGCATCCAACAACTTAATACTACCTCATAGCTGGTCGCCAGTATTGACAAAAACGGATTCCGATACAGCTGACTAGCCTGCAAGAACGCCTTGGGCGGATCGGTGCTGTTATGGCACCTGATCAAAGTCTGCAGCAACGTGGCCTTGATGTTGCAAATATCGATTTCGAAGAGGTCCGAGTTTGCAGAACTGGTCCCACTTTCGAAACTGGATTGGGACTTTATAGATTGGGGGGCGGTGTACTGGCTTATGACGTCGAGGCTCTTGCGTACCCCCACTTTGGACAAGAGGTAGTTCCGGGAGTCCCTTTCTCGGATTAACGCATTTTTTTCTTCGATTTTGACATCATTGACCACTCCATGGGTCAGATGTTCCAACATATTGGGACTTTTAAAGAATTGTATCAGCAACCTGAGCTGGTCGGGTGGATATTCGTAGACTTGTGACACGACCAGGAAGGGTAACCACAAGTTCCCACTGGCAAAGTGGCGAAGAAGAGCTTCTGGTAGCTTAATTCGGCGGAGCTTACTGAATTGGACGACCACATCGTAGGTTGCGATAGCTTCTCTTAATTCTGAACCGGTGAGAAACGACATCGACTCCAGCGACTCCATTATCAGAGATTCCAGTCTGGTTTGTACAACATAGGATTGACTTTCGGCTTCCGATAGCAGAAAGACATCTAGACGTTCGATTTTTTGGTCTGATTTGCTCAAAATCTTTGCCACTTCAATCAGAGTGCGAACGGCAGTGGAGTCAACACCGATGATCTCCAGAAACGACACACAACTAGCACACACAGCCTCACAATTAAAATATTTTACAGCAATTGTCGTGCATTTCTGGGCACAGGTTTGCCGATCGCCGTCGTTTAAAACGAACAGCTTTGCGGCGACGCTGGGCCGCGCCTCTTTTAAATAAAATTTGTAGTCCAATTTCTTCGAATATCCGTACGTGTGGACAAGGTCAGTGGTGTACAACCCCGACAGATCTTTATTTGCGAATCTGAACTCAAACACAGACTTGCTGTCTATACCTAAATGTTTCGTCAGTAATCCATAGAGTTCCGAGTAGCATCCGGGAGCCCCATTGGTTTTATTCAACACAACTTCGTTCAGAATTTGGAAATTTGCTAGCAGGCTTTGGAGACAGTCGTTCAGTCTGACGTTGTTTATCACCAACGATTCGCTCTTTACGACAGTGTGAAAAAAGTCCGTGTTAACGGACAGAATCAGAAATGAAAAGAATATGATCGGGTTGGCGCTGAAGTGTTCAGTGACGTCACTGGAGACGATGCTGGACACATAGAAAATGTTTTTGCTTAGAAGAGCTTCATTCAAATTGTGGACTAACAAACGGAGGGTTCTCATAAGCTTCAAGTGCTTCTCTTCTTGGTTTGGTGCAATGTTGAACTTGTGGAGACACGTGTTTAAAACAGTATACATCTCATGGTCTAGACAGTAATCAGTCAACATTTGCAGAAACGCCTCCGGGTTCAATACCGACTGACATTTTTCAAAAATTTCGTAAATGTGAGACAAACTGAACGACTTCTTCAGTCTGTTTAGTATCAGCAAAAGATCATTCTTTTCTCTGTTTGGAAAGATGCCGAATTTGCTCAATTCGTTGTAGACCGTATTGACGACATGCGGAGCTATATTTAGTTCCTCGTTTGATACTAACTCAACCATCGAACTTATGATCGGAAATGTTTTCAAATGCTCAATAATACTACAGTCATCAAAGTCGTCACTGTGCACATTGTGCCTTAAGTTAATCCACGTGACTAAGTAACTTAACTCACTATTTAACAACAAGTACCGCCAAAGGGTCTCGCCGTCCAAAAACGAGTTCAAGTTTGTGGCTACAACAAAGATGCTACATTAGGCACAGTTCTGACTGCACTCACCTTCAGTTTTAACAACAAGAACCACTGCGATTTCAGACTTTAATTGGCAAGGTAGAGTGTCTAGAACCTCCAGACTGTCTATGCTTAATTTGTAATTTGAAAGCACAGAAGTGTTGTCATAGATGCAGTTTAAAAACGTCCACAAGTGTTGTAACTTCTCACTCAGTTCTTTGCCTTTGATTAGATGGTTTCCAATGTATTCACGCAGCTTCGCGTCTTTTGTTGAGTAAAATATCTTTGAGAACTCAATGGTTGCGTCTACTTCAATGTTGTTTAAAATATGGGAGGCTTTAAAAATCTGTTTTCTTTCCAGGAGCTCATGGATCCACTTTAACACCTGAAAAGTAGTCAGTCAGAAAGTCTTTCAATTTTGGGATGTTCAAAGCTTATTGAATCGCGCCGCTGCTGTCAACAACTTAATAAACACAAAATTACTGCCGTCAATGCCAATCATTTTTGATCACGCTATACTCAGTATTTGGAAATTACTTCAGCTCTGAACCATTCCTGGGCCTCTTCAAAGCTGATTTTCTTCCGGGAGGCCAAAAATTTCACAGCCAAATTTACGTGGACCCCTTTTGCGGCTGCCTCCCGGGCCACTTCTTTGTCTCCGATGTTGATCCATCCGTACCAGACTCTTATTGTCTCTTTGTTTAACGTGTCCGGGGGTGGAGGGTTCATTTTGCTGAAAATGAAGTGTTATGTCTCACTATGGTACAAGTAAAATTAAAGTTGGAAATCTATGTAAACCATACCTTAAAATTATTTAAAAACATTTAAAACATCACGATTGATAACAACAGCACTGATAAGACTGACACAAATCAGCTGATTTTGACAAAAACAAAACACAGATAGGCACCCAACTATACATTCAAATAACACCACGTTTTCAGTCTAAAATTATTACTGTATTAAAGTAACATTACTGAGCAAATGCTACAATGGACACGGATTCTAAGGGCACATTTTTCACCCAGATACCGAAAATTGTAGGTTAGTCAACATAACCTAAAAAATCTTACATGGCTGTTTTTAGGAATTACACGCCCATTTGAACGGTTCTCTAAGTCTGAAATGCCTGAGAGAGCTTGGGTGTCTCCACGACGACTTCCTAGCTTTCCAAAGTCTGTACAGATCGAGAAGCGAGAAGAACCTCGATGATTGTTTTGCACTTTTCAAGATAGCACACAATGCCACCAGCAGCAAAGAAGCTGTGGTCGCAGCCACAAAAACCGTAATCGAGGAATTTCAACACGACAATGTGGTATATTTGGAGCTGCGAACGACTCCTAGAGCGGAAGAAAACATGACGAAAATCGAATATGTGGAATCTGTTGTCAAAGGTATCCAGGAAAGCAAGTCAGGGATTATCACAAAACTGTTGCTGTCTATTGATAGGTGCCACGATCTGAAGACTTCCCAGGAAAGTCTGGAGTTGATTATAAAAATGAAAGAAAGATATCCTGATTTAGTTAAAGGCGTTGATCTATGTGGCAACCCCCAATTGGGGGCCTTCCACAGCGACTTGTTCAGACAGGCCCGGGACGCCGGCCTGTTCATCACTTTGCATTGTGGTGAGGTGAAGAACGACACTGAAGTTAGGGAGATGTTGCATTTTGGTCCAGACAGGATTGGACATGGTACTTTTGTTCATCCACAGTATGGGGGGTCAGAGGAGTGTTGGCGGTTGTACCAACAGAAGAAAATTCCATTGGGTGAAGCTTGAATGGTTACAGGGTTCAAAATTAAACAACTTTTTTTTTATAGAATGCTGTTTGACTTCTAATGTATTATGCAGAACTTCAAAAAGTTACAAGGAGCATCATGTTCAGGCGTGGATTAAGGAGTCGTTACCATTCAGTCTCTGTGTTAGTTAAAATTACGGGACAGTGACGGTTCATAGCACATAGATTATTGGAGATATTTTTTTTACCCCAGATACATAGTGACGAGCCGCCACTGACCCGTCTGGCCAAACTAAACCATGGCTTACTAATATCAGTACAAAACATTGTGGCCTTGTCAATAGGTACACAAATTGCTTCCATCTAATGAAGAAATTTTTTCTTTTTGTTTTCCCTTTGAAGTGAAATTTCTTTTCGCACGATATAAGATTTTTGCATGGGGTAAATCTAATTCGCGTCCGACACGAAAATGCGTAGCTTTCAATAATATAAGTGGATATTTTATATTGTATCTCTTCTCTCCGCCGGCAGCTGCGTCATATATCCCCACTACTAACTGATGTTTGCTTTGGCACGGTGTAAGCCTAATTCGCGTCCGACACGAAAATGCGTAAGTATTTCATCTCCGCTCAAACTACAAACTAGAAACAAAATAATATTTGTACACTTTTATCGGACGATTTTTGGATTAATTCATATCGGCTCCAAACGCATTTTGTGCTCATTTCGACGGGTATTTTCGCAAAGTAGACTCGGACTTTTGTTCCTTTTGAATTGATTGTGATCTAAATCACGTAGGTAGATTTAGATTGTAAATGACAGATGGATTAATTTAATGGGCGTTGAGTGCATGGATGGTGCCACAAATGGGATCCTGATAAGTGATGGGATTCCACACACATTTTTTTATTTTAATTTCATTTCATCGTTCTTTAATATTTCTGTACATTTCTTATATTTTTAAATTTTTAATGCAGAGGACCAATTTGGTACGTTTTCGAACCTGGGAAGTCTATTTTCATTGTCAATTTCTGGATTTCAAGATACATATCAGCCTAAAAAAGTCAAAATAAAAATTTAATGTTTTTTTGATGTGATACAGTTAATATACTTTCGAATGCATCAACAAACCTAATCTTTTTTTCTCTTTCGATTACGTCAGAAATTATAAACGTTTTTTGAAATTGAGTTTCGAAATTTTTTTTTTTTGTTTCGAACCTGGAAAGCCCATATTCAGTTAATTTTTTGAATATCACGCTTTCAAATGGATCTTTTCTAAATTTGAATGAATTTTGAAATTTTCAAGATTTTGAGTGAAAATTTTTTTTTTGGCATATCGTGTTTGCACTCGATTTATGTATTCGAAAAGTCCACTTTCACTGTCAATTTTCGTATAGTTACAGTATGTAGATTCCAAGATTTCACCTCAAAAAAAAGTCAAAATAAAGAATCGAACTTTTTTTAGACATTGTTTCGTCAATATGCCTTAATAAGTACCAGCACACGAACTTTTGTATATTTTATTGTATTTATATTCAATTATGTAGGTACCCAACTTATAAGTGGTTTTTGAAAATTCCAAAATTTTGAGATCAGATAAAATCGTTTTTGGCATCTCCTGTTTGTATTCGATTCATATGTTTTCAGTCAATTTTCAGTGTCAACAAAAAGTCAAAATTGTTCCGTCAATGATCAAGGGATTTTTGAAAACTTGCGTCAAATGCGTATTGTACATTTATTAATAGATGGCGCCAAATGCTGTACCCCTCGAGGCCGTAATGTCCAACATTTAATATTCGTCTAAACATTCCCTTTTTAGACCGACGATAAAGGAGTCTTTGGAACTTGTGTGTCCCAAGAATTGAAACTAGCGTCCGAAAACCTGAACCTGTCCCACGAAGACATATGGAAGATCACGTTTGATTCAGTCGACCACTCTTTCGCTTCCGACGAGGAAAAGAGCGCTCTCAAGCAAACGCTCCTGGACTGGAAACTAAAAAACAATCTCTAACAAAACAGTTATGTATTTCACATTATAAAAAATACAATAAATAACTTATGTTAAAACTTGTAAATTAGATGGTGAGATCGGCTGCAAATCGTGACATACTGAGTCGGTGTACTCTAATCTTGCTGAATCATATTAAGTAGTATGTCAAGAGTCACGACCTTAAAATTAATACATTTTGAGTGTTGTATTCGTTCAACTCAATTAATTAAAAACTGCTTTTTATGCCTGTCTAAGTCACGAGTATCTTGAGTAATTATACCAATAGAGCGATTAAGGGGGTCAGTAAGGGCACATCACAATTTTCTCACACTGACTACCTAGAAATTAGTCTAAAGGCTAAGCTGCCATCTAGAAACATCAAAATACTAAAACATTACGTCTATATACCCGTTCTCAAGTGATTGATTTTAACTTATTTTAGTAATATCGTTTGTGAAGCCCGAATCGTGGAAATATTGCGACGTAATGGAACACCGGCAAAGCTTGCTTCAGTATAATAATATGCTGTATTCATTTTAGAGCTCTATCAAACATGGAAACAGTCCAATTTTAAAATGCATACAGCCTATATTCTTTAGACAATATTTGGAGTTTTGATCCGTACGGTATCTTACTACCCTGTTTTCCCAAAACCACCAACGGTGACTGTTCAAATGGTCGCTAAATAGCAGTTTTTCTTAATCATTACATGGAAGTCTATGGAACATGCAGAACACACACCATGTTAAAAATACTGATTTTGTTCTTAATTTTTAGTGATGGATAAATATAACTTGGGGGTGTTCAAATGAAAAGTCGAAATTCCCGTCAAAAAATCCCACCCGCTTTTCGTTTCAACACCCGATATAACCATCAATGAATAAGGCAAACTTACAAGCACGACAGGTACTAAAATGCAATTCTTGTGATGGAGCCTGGGGTATCTAAATTATATACATCTACACCTAGAAATATTAGCCTCGTTCTGGCGCGATAAAATCAATGATACATAAAATATAAAAATATCAACAACAAACAAATTTTCAAACACATTAAATGCAATAATTGGTCTTTCTGTGTTTTGTTTCGGTGTCACACAGCTTTAATCCGACAGTTATATTTTAAAAATATACACATGCAGTACAACTCCAATACTTTAGCCAAAACCGGTCCACCAATTGTAAAATTTTGACGGTTGGTGTACGAGCATTTCTCACTTGGTTTTACCTACGTTGGTGTTCAGTTTAAAGAAATAAAATTTGTTGAGGTTACTCATTCCTCAGGTTTAAATACTGTATTGCATGTACGATTATTTGGATTGTCGTTATAATCAAGTTATTCTGAAGTTGCTCCAGAGGGAGCGTTTAAGTATTACATAAGCATAACTTCGAGGATTCCCCCTTTGTAAGGAAAAAACACACCCCACCATCCGGACGTGCTTACGTAATACTTGAATGGTCCCAGAACAATAAATAAACAAATTAAAGTATTGTCAATAACGGCTCTCCACTGACCAACTCGTTCGACGACAATGACTAAATACGAACCCTTTTCTCACATCTACAACAATACCGATATTTATTGAAAGATCAAACCAGTGGTGCAACAAATTCTTTTTTCTGGTTAACGTGAACTAATTATCTATTAGTTACGTCAATAATAACTAACATAAGTACGATGAAAATTTCGAATTTTCGCAAAATTAACGCAACAATACTGCATGACATCATTAATAACAAAAACGGCGAACAGCTCGTTTGGCACTGGGCTCATATCCATGGATTAGAGTGAGTTAGTCATTCTTTACATTTAGTGGCAGTAAATCGAGTTCGTAACTGCAAACGGCTCAACGGACCAAAATTTCGAAAAATTACTAGACTCCGCAACCAATAAGGGAAGAACATATTGTAATATGTAACAACAATACTGTACTATTTACTTCTCGGGTCGCAATCTTTAAGAAAATACTATTGTAGCTCCTTAAAAAAACTGGTGTGGCTTCACTGGTCGAAATATCAGTCATGCATCGTCATAAAGTCAATGACTGAAAGCTTCCAAATCATATCGCAAACCGTTCGATCACATCTCAAAAACGCAACATCGAAAAACCAAAGGAAAAAAATGATTGTCTGAGGTCCGGCAGCTCCAAGTTATGACCCGTAACTACCGTGTCTTTTTCTCTTGAACACTAGAGCGAATATACTCCTCAACCTCCACCACTTACTGTGCCGATGCGGCTTCCGGTCGTTCACCGGCAACCCCAGTTTCTCCCTCTCCTTATTCCTAATCTCCCTAACTAAAGTGTGGAAAGCGTCGTCGACGAACGTGCGGAGCGCCGCCGACGTCTCGTAAAAGGGACACGCGAACTGTCTCGCTAACGTCCTACCTTCCTCGGTGGTAACCTTCCTCTGCAGCTGGAGATCGAACTTGTTGCCGACGAGGACCAGAGGAGTGTCTTCGGAAGCACGGACCTTCTGGATGAGCTTGCGGTATTCTAGAGCTTCCTGGAAGCTGTGTCTGTCGGTCACGCTGTAGCATATGAGGAAGCCCTCTCCGCAGCGCATGTACTGGTCGCGCATGGCAGTGAATTCCACTTGGCCTGCCGTGTCGAGGATGTCGAGAAGGGCGGCCTCGCCGTCGATCACGGCCTGCTTCTGGTACGAGTCTTCTGCAAACGAAAGAAGGTCGTTACGTGAGGGCCCGTGCGACTCTATTATGTCAAAAGTGGTGTGCCATCTTTTACGTCACTTTTTGAAGAAAATTATGTAATCAAAAAAATGTACAGTAACGGGTGTTTTTTTTTTAATTTGGCGTCATAGTTGGCGGTGACTATGAGTTTATGTGAACAGGCCCCGAGTTTTAAAACAATTGCTTGAAATGTCAAAATAATTACTAATTAGAGGGTTATGTGAATTCACAAAACATGTGGATGTGGAGTTCAAAAAAACCTAATTTTATCGAAGAGGTTCCACAGCACCTATTGCGCAAATTTGTTGGCGAATGTCAATACCGCAGTTGTTGAAAGAATCCGCAAATACCTCGGTGGAGCACATTTTGATTACATATTTGTTATAAAGTTTATTTTTTCGTTTGTTATAACACTACAACTGCTTTTAATTGCATTAAGGTGTGGAACTGTCGATTAATTAAATTAAAAATGAGATTAGATAATAGGTTCAGAAGTCAAATTAATAATTGCCTTCTTCGATGGTACGTTCACAGTTAAAGCATTCATGGCCAACTTCGACGCCAAATTAAAAAAAAAAAAAACACCCGTTACAGATAAATACAAGAAAGAAATAAATACAGGGTTATACAGAGATCTTTTTTGCGGGTTTCCTAGTCAGTTTCATTCTTCTTTTTTTTTCAATTGATCAGTTCCTTAATTTCTCGTACTTCCCTAAATTCTCAAATTTTCAATTTCTTAAGATACTTCTTAATTTCTTAGTTTCCCAGATTCTCCGCTGCTCAAATTTTTTTTTTCTCAACTCAAAGTAAATTACTACCCAACTAAAATTTGTACCCCCCAACAATTCCAATTTCAAAAGACTCAGAAGAAAACGCTCGAACAGGTTAATGTTGTTATCAAGGGGGACTTAATTGTACCAAACTTTCAAGTCTTAAATCTCACCCCTTGAGCCAGGGGAGCCACCACCTTAAAAAATTTAAAAGGCATGGGGGGTCGTGTGATACATCATTTTAAAGCTTATTCAATTCTCTATCCAAACCTATACATTTATCGATTCCTTTCTACAACAAAAAAAGCTTGAATTCGATATTTTCCAAATCTACATAAAATACTCAACTAAAATTTGTACCCCCCAACAATTCCAATTTCGAAAGACTCAGAAGAAAACGCTCGAACAGGTCAATTTTGTTATCAAGGGGGACCAAATTGTACCAAACTTTCAACTCTTAGATCACACCTTTAGCCAGGGGAGCCACTCCCTCAAAAAATTTAAATGGCGTGGGGGGTCGTGTGATTAAAGCTTATTCAATTATCTATCCAAATCTGCTTTTATAGATTTGTTTCTTCAAAAAAAGGATGAATTTGTTATTTTCCAAATTAAGAGTATTTTATGTAGATTTGGAAAATAAATTCTTATGCTCTTTATTTTCCCTTTTTCTTTCTTCTATTTTCAGTTGCTTTCAGATTAATGTTTTTTTTTCAGTTTCTTTTCGGACTATTGTTTCAGTCCGCGTTCTCATAGCAGTCTCTCCATAGTCTCTTTTCTTCTCTAGGCCATCCAGACATGTTTTGGTCATTTTTTAGTTTAGTTTTGAAAAAACTTTTCATATTATTTTCACTTTTCTCGGTTTCTAGCGGTTTATTCAATTTCTAATTATTTTAAATCACAAATTACTCAAATACTCAAATATTACACCCTCAGAATTGTTATATATGAAAAAGTGCGTCCACCATTTTAAAATCAATTTTAAATGTCTAACGACGCTGTCCGCGCTCACTATGTATTTATCTCTTTCTTAGATATATTTTAATTTTAATTTATCTCTTTGTTATTATTTTACATTAAAAACGACTCAAATGGTTTTGAAAATTATATATGAAAGAGCGCATCCACCATTTTTAAATTATTTTCAAATGTCCAACGACGTTGTCCGCGCTCATTATTACTCTTAATTTTGCTGGCTTTATAGCAAAAATTAGTCAAATACTGCAATAATAGACCCTCAAATTTAGTTCCAAAATATTTTATTAAAAATTTATGTCTAACGACGCAGTCTGCGCTCACTGTTTCTCTATTTGTGGATATTTTCTTATTAAATTATGACTGTAATATTAGCCCCTCAGAATCGTTTCAAATGTTTTGAAAATTTTGCCAGCTCTCATTTTTAATCATTAATTTGATAGTTTGAAATTTGGTATTTTCTTATTTCGTTAATTTCATGTTTTGTCACGTCGCCCGTTTGCTATATCGTTAATCAGATATTTTCGTCTATGGTCAATCTGATTTTGATCTTTCGTGTATTTACTATTTTGGGTATTTCATAAATTTGGTTTTGGTATTTTTTTAACGTGTTATTTTTCTAGTTTGATATTTAGTTACGATGCGAATTTCATATTTTACTACGTACATATATATTTCGTAATTTGATGAGTTAATATTTTGCTGTTTCCATTTCATTTTGAGCTGAAGTATCGTGTAATTGTTCATAACGTAATTATTTGAAATAAATTTGTATATAGTCTGTAAATAAATAGTGTGAATCGATGTTCTGAAAAAACTACCACGTTGTATGTTTGGTTGCCTATACTCCAAATATTGTTTCATGTACTATTAAGGCACAATAAGATATGGACAGCATTGTCACAAAGAAATATGTACTATTACAATGAAAAACACTACATTTTAAATTGAGTATCAGTACCACAATGAAACTTCAAACCAATATTGGTAGTCTTACTCAAACCATTGTCCAAAATTAACAATGTTTTATGGACCCTATTCTTTACTCACCTATGGTCGGGTCATGGTAGTCCAAAAAACTGTGGTTCACAAACTGCAGGGTAACAGCTACAAAACAAATCTCACTAAAAGATCTCCAACATTCACACCTCTCCCTTACCTGACTTTCCGACCCCTCCGTCGCCCAAAACGACAATTTTGTACACCCTCAAGCCCCCGCTGGTCTTGTCTTGTGCGTTGCTAGCCCCGGCGGTGGGCCTGTCTTCCACTTCTGTTCCTTTCCCTGATCTGTTCGATTCCTGACGTGACAACTTTCCTTTCTTTTTGTGACTAGCCTCGCCCGCCATTCCGCGTAATCCTCGAACTTGGCGGAGATGAAATGACACGTTTTTCACTTTTAATTCTTTATTTCTCACATTTATGGTATTTGCCACCCCCGACCGTTTCGGAGATCATTTCGATGACATTTTAGACGTTTGCGGGTGGCGCCATCTGGGTGCGATTAGGGGTAAATTGGAGGCGACGTAGCAGTTTTCTTCTTCTTTGATTTCATTTTATCTTTGTTCGTGCCAAACTAGCCAAACCAGGCGAAATTAAGAATTATCAACAACTTGCACTCAATACACTTCTAATAAAAACACCCTTAAGGGTATTCTAAAAAAAAACTGCATTGATTTATTTCCATGCATGTATCCCTCTATACAAGCTTATGAAATATAAGTTGCCTATCCTCCGAGAGAAACTTTGTTTTATTAATTTTTTAATTTTCCAGACTAGTACCGAATACTTTTCAGTATTCTCTTCCAGGGATCTGTAAGATTCTTCAGGATACTTAAATATTCTTCAGAAATATTCTTAGTCCCTTTTAGAGCTCTTACTTTTTAAAATTTTGAAATCATTTTAGAACCACAAAGGATCTCAAGAAACTGAAAGAACAAGAAAAGGAACAACTGATGAAGTAAATTAATCGATTAAATTTTGGTGTGGGTGTATGATTAATAAAATGGGCAGTGAACAATGGAAGTTAAGTGTGTTTGAGGCTACTAAAATACTAAAAATAAATAAATAAACATAATTTTAAATAAAGGTGACACAATGTATCGACTTTTCCACACAATTCTGTTTTAATTTGCATTCTTTTCGCGATAAAAGTCGGAAGATAAACCTGCAATATATACCTGGAATGAAGCTAGACCGGGTATTAAATATTTCTGAAAGTTTTATAGCCATTAAGAGAGCACGTATTTTATAGACAGCTTAAAACTCGGAGTCGCGGTTAATATACGAGCTGATATATTAGAGACTGACATTTTTAAACTATAAAACATGTGCTGTCTTCGACATGTCTAACACCAACAGAATAGCATCACCTTTCTAGGACCCGATGCACTTTTAGTTTCCTAGCCAAGTAATTTACAATTTTACAAATAAGGAAAAATCGTTAAGACCAGTTATGTAAAAATACAGGACATCCACCCATTGATATCAATAATTGCACCACGAATCCAACGACATACGTTTCTCATGCTCAATATGCACCATCAGACTTTTAAATGCAAATATTATCCAATTATCTCCTTGAGAAAATGCGGAACTTGATGTTCCCCTATCTGACATAAATTCACCCTTAAGCAGCTACTGGTCACCTCATCCGGACAAAATTTTTATCGAAACCTGTTCCATTCACCCGTTCCTCCTCGTCGTGTTTACCGAAGAAAAAGAGGAAAAAGGCGGGGGAGTGGTGGAATCCTTTTAATTGTGTGGCGATAGATCGGACAAACAACACGAATGCGAGAATGATATTTAACAATAAAAGCATGCCTGATGGTAAAACAAAGTTAATATTGATAATTTGAGTTCTTCGAGATATTCTCAAGAAAGCAACGGTCAATATTGACTCGGCATTTATAGTCCGGACGTTCAGACTCCATAAATATGTTCGTACCAACCTGTTAATTACCCAGATACGTTGTTAATGCATGCGATATAACAGCTTATAACTTGATTGATATTTATCTTTAATTCGTTGTTTGCTCGCAGTTTTGTGGAATTGTTTGCCGAGAACGTATAGTATATGTAAATTGTTACATAATGTAGTTTTATATATGATCTATGTGAACTTCGCATATTTGTAATAAGAAGAGACGTACGTTTTCTAAACATCGGTGCCCTCGACGAACAATTTCGTGATTCATAATACGGTATGAATAAAAATAATATATCTGCATACATCAGGCGCTGAAGCAATAAGACCTTTAAAGAGCAGGTAGATTATCAAAACATCAAGAGCCATTAGCGCCGGATCGCTCATCAATTAATCACAATGTTAGAGCAAACCCGCCCTCTTATAAATGACGTGTAATTTAGAAAAGATTACATGCTTTATAAAGAATTCATATTATTAAATCACCCACTAATCGTCTCGACGAGAAAAAACGCCGTTGTACGTGAAGAGAGAGCAGCCCTCAGTCCTCCAAGTCGACGAATTCGAAGCTCGATGTATTCTATATACCGATAATTACATTCTATGTAGGCAGAGCAAGATTAACGATGTTCCTCGAAACTGATATTAAGCGCAGTCCATCTCTACTGTTTCTCTCACACGTGAACCCAACAAGATCCGTTCTAACAAGAGAAATGGACGAAGGGGTTGATGCCGATCGGGGTGCAAATACGAGCGAAGGATTCTGGAGGCGCCATCTGCGGAGAATAAACGTAGCCGTTTTTGTATGCGGAATTCTGCAATTTGAACGCGGTTTCGGCTGATTGATAGTTTCGCTTGTCACCGCGAAAGCGATATAGAGAAATTTCCATTAATTTTACTCCAAAGTTTGTTTTATATTAGCGTTCGCTTGTCTACGGGGCTGGATGCCGTTGGGATCGTGACTGATTACTTTCATCATAACATACACGTTATAAATTGCTGCTGGAACCCATTTCGCTCACCAGGTAACCGCCAGGAAGAATCAGGCTGAGTCCGGTCCACAGTTTCCGGTGACAAGTCCAGAGACCATCAAGATTGAGAATTCTTCACTGATGGAGTTTGAAAAGACTAGTACTGAAAAATCCTGCAGATTCCTGGAATAGTCTCCTGAAAAGTCCTGACGAGTCCCGAAGAACTTTTCTAGGAAGAAGAAGATAACAACAATAAGAGAAGACAACCTTTCGACATTTGTTCATATTTGTTCCAACATGAAATAATTACGAATACACCTTAAATTAAATCAATAGCTTAGCCCATCCGTTCCGATAACTTTTTGTCAATATTTGCCGACATGCAGACAATGTGGTTTCGTTCGATATTATTCCTCATGTTCAGAGCGCGTTTGTTTTCGAAGGAAGAAATAAATGCGTCCAGTAATTTTTGTTCATTATCTAACAAATTTCCCCCCCACGCTACAATTTTCTTCACACAATCTAAACATTTCATTTAACATACTGCTCCGATAACATTAATCGTTATGTCCTCAATGAATAATTAACATTTCGCCTCTAAATTATTAAAATTAGCGTATTATCGTATATACTAGATACAGCGAATAATAAAGTTTTACAGTTTTTGTTAATATCTATTCTAAAAATGTCGCTTCAAGGTTAGAACATAAATTCTATAAAAGACGCAACAGGAACAATATGCACTATTGTCGAATTCTTTAGATATTGAAATGGTCGTTTTGATAAACACTACCGAAATGATGAATCAAATGTCACCATTAGGGCATTCTTTGGCTGCGTTAAATTTATTACCATTGGCTGTGGAGATAACGGCCTGATAAGCATCCCCGAAATTGTTGGAATCGAGTAATTTTAGTCGGGACGGTGCGATATTGGTTGATTAGTTTGTTTACAATGTGTTTTTGAAATTTCTGTCATTTTTTATTCAGTACAATAAATATCAACATCTGCCATTCGTTGTTTAGACCTTGGGATAATAAAGCAACTATTGGGAATTAAGTTCTTCGAACCGATTGTATGCAGAAATATTCATTCCACCCTCTAGAAGGGGTCGCTTTGAACGTCCCAGGTAATGAGAATGGACTTAATTTAACCGCACCGATACCGTTGGGTACAAATAAATACCTGAAGTTTTCAAAGGCTTATTCATATTTAAATGACTTCAGATCCTTTGCAGATTTCGCCGGACAACAATGTTGCCGTTATCAAACCACAACACCGTTGCCATTGTTATCAGGAAAAAGGAAAACTGACGAAAGGTCAAACATCAAATTAACGAAATGGCACAATGATTTAGCAGAGAATTAATAATAATATAAAACATCAAATTAGGAAAAGAAAAAAAAAACCTATCACATCACCAAAAAAATAAAGAGAAAAATCACCATTCACATCTTTTTGAACTTTGCTGTTGCTTTGGCGCTTTCATGAATACCTATTTTAAACTTTTTACATTTTCAGATTATACATATTACGTTTTTGGGCGCCCAAGTTTTCAGGTTTTCAAGTTCTGTGACTGAAATCATAAATGTAACTTTTGGATCAGTATGTATCCCACGATTAAAACTCTCCAATTGCAGGAATCTCACATTCAAAAATTTTGATATTGCCAGGTCCCAAAATTCATATTATTCAAAAAAATTCGTACTAAATAATAGCATCTCCCATGAAGTCCTATTCCTTTTATTTTAACCTTCAAAGCCAAAAATATAAAAATTTAAGAATCGAGCGACAGAGTTCAATAAGGAAATAATTAGTGGAACGCTGGAAATGGACTTAATCTCTTTATTTGGACCCACTTATTACTGTCCTAAGTTTTCCCCCTCGAGCGAAGTCGGCGTTGGCCCTTATGGCCCTAAGAAGGTACAATTTTTCAGTTTTTTGCAAATATTTTTTAAAGCATCAATTTTATCAACAAAATACTCATAATTTGCAACAAAAAAGTTCTTCACCGTTTGTTTGAAAGTGGAGCCCTTTTTGGTCCTTGCGGAAAAATTATAAAAATCACATGCTATATCAAAGTTTCTATACATGTTATAAATAACAAGCTGTCAACTTGTTACAATTCAGTACCTTAGAAGCATATGGATCCACGTGCATAATAGGAAATTTCCAATAAACAATTAGTTTGTATTTATTATTGTATTATGCTTCTAGGACAATGCGGATTTGGTTCTTTAAAAAAAGTCACGGATTGTTATTGTCAATTTATACACACTCGATTTTTTTAGATAACATAATAATGTATTTAATAAAATAGATTGGCATATTTAACTCAGTTTTGATAAAAAGTGGAGTTGGATCCATATGCTTCTGAGGTACTGAATTATAACTGCGATATAAGACAAACAGTTGAGGCTGACTATAGTCCAAGCAAATTAGACGAAAAAAGACAAATAGAAGAAATAATTTATAGTTTTAAAATTTTAGTTATTTGGTCCAGCAGGGCTTCATCCCCTTTGGCACAAAAAACCGCCCCCGAGCGTGACCTCGTTAAGCTTTTCTGCATTTTTCTCGTAAACGGTAACTCCAACGAGAAAATGTTGACTGACTTATGTTCTTCATTAAATTCTAAGTTGCTCAGGTTTATCTTATTCACGCTATATTTCTCAACTTTTCAGGTTCAAAAGGATTTCAGGTTGTTTAAAATTTTAGCTTCGTCAAGTCCTCGGGGTCCCTGAGATCTTACAATATCTTACAATATTACAAAATTTTAGGTTCTTCAAATTTTCAAGTTCCCAAAGATTTTAGTTTTTCAAATATTTCAGGTTCGTCTGGTTTTTAGGTTCATTGAGATCTCAAGTTTTCCAAGATTTCAGGTTCTTCAAATTTTAAAGTTGCTCGAGTTCTCAGTTTCTTTCATTTCTCAAATCAGGTTTTTTAAGTTCTCAATTTCTTAGGTTACTTCAGATCTCAAATTCCCTAATTTACAGATTCTCAAATTCTTATGTTTGTTTTCCTCACGAAATATTTCAGGTTCTCAAAGATTTCAGATACTACATTTTCTCAGGGTCCCTGAGAACTAAGGATTTCAAAAATTTCAGGATCTTCAAATTTTCAGGTTCTGTTAGATCCTAGGTTTTAAAAGATTTCAGGTTCTTCAAATTTTCAAGTTTCTCGAGTTCTCAGTTTCTTGCATATCTCAAATCAGGTTTTTTAAGTTCTCAATTTCTTAGGATAATTCAGATCTCAAATTCTTATAGTTTGTTTTACTCACGTTATATTTCTCAAATTTTCAGGTTCTTAAAGATTTCAGTTCCACATATTCTCGGGTTCCCTGAGAATTCGGACTTTAAAAAATTTCAGGTTATTCAAATGCTCAGGTTCTTTTAGTTTCCAGGTTCTGTTAGATTTCAGGTTCTTCAAATTTTCATGTTGCTCGAGTTCTCAGTTTCCCCCATTTCTCTAGTCATGCTTGGGGACGATTTTTTGCGGATCTTTATTTGGGTCCCTGCTGGGAGTTCATAACCAAAATTTCAAAACTTTATAAGTTATTTTTCGTCTAATTTGCTTGGACTATAATTAGCCCCAACTGTTTGTCTTATATCGCAGTTATAATTGGGATTCCTATAATTTATAACAGTTTTTTGTTGCAAATTTACTCTAGATTATTTTTGCTAATAAGTATTTTGTTGATAAAGTTGATGCTTTAAGAGATATTTGCAAAAGACTGAAAAATTGTACCTTCTTATTAAGGCCATAAGGGGGAAAACTTAGAACAGTAATAAGTGGGTCCAAATAAAGAGATTAAGTCCATTTCCAGCTTTCCACTAATTATTTCCTTATTGAGGTTTTTTTTCGCTCTGTCGCCTGACCTAAAGGTTGAGAAGATGCGAAGCATCGCGGGCAATAATAATGCGAGGCTAGGAAAAAGCTTCTCAACCGTGGCTTATATACTATTTTTTCACTACTATAGCACATTCGTTTTGATAATCATGATAATGCGAAAGGTCGGAACGAATTTAACCACCATATCCATGAAAAGCAAATATGTAGCATTATGAAATTAAATCAGTATCTGTCATTTCAATTTTTTTTTTGTTGCGAGTGTGGTCCAGAGGCTTAACATTTCGCAAGAAATTCCAGCTGCTCAGTGCTAAATTGTTGAGCCATCATTCATAATATATCATATAAAGAAAGACAGCAAATGTCAAGTCAATACATCAACTACGGCACTCTAGACTCTAGAGCATCAGACACGATATACATAAATTTAATAATGATGCTTTCTGAAGCTAGTAGTGAAAAAAAGATTTTGCGATAGCAAGATTCAATTTCTGAAATTTCAAATTACAAAAATAGACTATTTTAACATTTCAAAATGTAAGTTTGCAAGATTTTAGAATTACAAAAGTCACATTGGTGTCTTACAAGATGGTAGGATTAAGAGTAACGAAAGCACAAAGAAAAAAAAAAACAGTCAAAACTAAAAGCGATGAAAAAAGATACTTGGACAAATGTGGAAGGATAAAATTACAAAGGATAAGAATTAATAACGAAAACAAATGAAAAATAAGTTGTGAAGGGTGTGGGATGACGAATTTTCATTGAACAGCCGATTACAATAATGCGAAAGGTAAAATGTGTAAAAGTTTAAAAAGAGAATTAAGAAAAGCTGGAATGGTAAAAGACTAGTATAAAAACCACTTTATTGCTCTAGAACAATAAAAACACTCTTTAGTGGCATTAAACTATTATTTATTTTAAATTTTTAAATATAATAATTTTCCTTTGTCAACAGTATCTCTTGTTTGTAAATGCCGTATATTCTCCAGAAAAGTAAGTTCTAGCACGATCTTAGAAAAAGGTTTGTATTCAGCACGTGTAAAAAGTGCCAGGTCTTTGGCCTAGTAGAACAATTTTCACGTCACATGCAATAAATAGTGACTTTTTACACTTGTTGAATAAATAACTATAAACAGATTCGGAAAACCATGTAGAACGACTGAAAGATTAGAAAATGATTTCAAAATTCTTAGATTTTTCAGTTTTACAACTAGGGATTTAAGCAAAAAAATTAAAGGTTGTATAGTTCTGGAACCCAAAGATTCTGACAACAATTTTTAAAAGGTTCATTCAAGATTCCAATATTCTGAAATTTTACGATTTAAAAACTATGAGCTGCAGAAATTCTGTATTTCTAAAAGTTCAAAGAGCTCAAGGCCTGAAGATGTCATTATTCTCAGACTCCAAAAATCTCCGATTCCACAATTCCAAAATTCCCATCTATCTACCTAATATCTATCATAAAGTTCCGCACAAAATTCATAATTTAGTCATGTACTGTTTTTGCGAAAAACGGTCGAACATCAGGTCAATTTTTGTTCTTGAATTGCCATCTTTTGACATAAAAATTTTGTTGGTGACGTCATCTGTTTTTGAACTATGACACCGTCATCGATTTTTTTTTTTGAGTTTTAGATACACTTTTCAATTCTCTATTCAACAAGAAAAAGTGATACCTCGCATAATTTTTTTTTAATTCCAAGTTCTACTCCAAAAAAATAAAATTTTTATTCCTTGAAAAAATACTATTCACTACGAATCCGTGGTGAAATAGCGCAGATTAATTCGGAAGTGATTGAACGAAGTGTTCAAAGCGTTAGCGGGTGGCAATTTGAGCACTTGCGTTAAATTTTATTAAATGATTTTTAATTTTTCGTTGTTACATCAAAAATAAAATTTTTATTCCTTAAAAAAAAATGTTTTTATAGTTCGACACTGTCAGAATTTTCAAATTTTCGCGTGTATAAACACTCTCCTGTCAGGCAATAAGAAAATGTCAGATAAACGTCACACTATTTTTATGGATTTTAAGCAATTTAAAAACTTTCCGGGGTTGTGTCGAACTATAAAACGTTGTATTACACTCGTTCTGTATAAATTTGGGTGCTTTCGGGCACTCGGGTTTAAAAAAGCACTCGTTTCACTCGTGCTTTATTAAGCCCTAGTGCCCGAAAGCACCCTTTTTACACAGGAACTCGTATAATAAATAACTATTTTTGTACACGCTCCACAAAATTACAACTTTAGGGGTTCATTTGAGTCCGTAAAATGGTAAATTTACGGCCTAGTCCCTAAAAGTCGTCATAGCAACCTTTTGCGGATTATTTTCGATTAAATTGATTAAATAGCTATTTACCGATCGATTTGAGCAAAAAAAATTTTCCTAGAAAAAGGACCGTTTTCTGAGGGTGACAATTTTTTTTTTTCGAAAAGTTTACGGAACCAGAAATGGGTTTTTTACCATGATAAAGTTTTTAACATAGTAGGTATAGCTTTGATGGGCATGAGCAGAAGTCAGTGTCACTCAAAAAGAGAACGCAAGGCCCAATTCCAGTTCTGACACCGCGAGGGGGCTTGAAAAAACGTCCCCGATTGGGGGGATAACGCGAAAAGTCGAAGGTCCCAAGAATAACAATGATTTTTTATTTAAAAATTTGGGGAGCTATAACAAAAAATACCTTGTTTGTTACACGTACCTAAAAAGTTTTTGCGGACGAATTGTTGCTGTTTTCGCACAAGGCGGAGCCGGTACTTATATAACAAAAATAGCTATTTTAAGCGATTATTACGAAAAAGGTGATTTTACGGCCTCTTTTGGAGCCGTAAAGTTTTCAAACTCCACTTTTTTGGGACTGATCTTTCAGAATTTGACAGATCTGTACAAAAAAGTAAAACTTTACGGCTTCAAAAAAGAGACCATACAAACACCTTTTTGGTATCATCGCCTAAAAAAAAATATGACCAAAGTTTTGAATACTTTTGTGATCATCGCCTAAAAAACCTCGTGTGCACCTCGGCCAAAAGTGCTTTTTTGGCCTTATCTACATTGTGTCCTCGACTCAGGCCTCGGCCACAAACAGCAGATGTGTCCAAAAAAGCTAACTTTTACGGCCTACGTACACAAATTACTATTTTCAAAGAATAAAAATTTTATAAAAAAAATATGCAAGGTATCACGTCTTTATGTCAAAAGATAGAAATTTGAAAACAAAAATCGACCATCAGTTCGAGCGTTTTTCGCAAAAACATTACATAACTAAATTATGAATTTTGTGCGGAACTTTATGATTAATATTTTACAATGATTTGCTCCGTTGCGCGAATGGTGGACCGATTTGTGTTTTTTTTTATAATATTCGTAATAGTCCAGATATTTTTCTATGAAATTCTTATTAATACTGAAGACCATAACTCACAATTCACGAAGAACGATGGATATGCGTAATTCTTTTTTGTTTTGTACGTTATGGTCCTGGAAAAGATTTCAGGAAAATAAAATTCGAGAAAATTACAAATTACAAAGGAAAGTCGGAAAATTCGGACAAACTGCAAAAATCATAATATTTGTTGTCGTTTTTCTTTTCACGAAATCGCTACAAGAATAGGACGCCATGTCTAAGATATATATAGATTTATGGAGACAAGACTGAAGCGTCGATCTGGCAGTGGCCGTCCTTCTTTCTTCTTTTCTGTCTACCTCTGGTAGGTAGGTTATTGCCTGTTTTCTTTCTATGCCTCTTCAGATGTAGATGTCCAGCATTCTCTCAAACGTTTTGGTGGTCTATCCTAATTTCTTTTTCCGACCGGGTTATTTAGTTTGGCACTTTTCGCAAGTCTATTGTCATCCATTCTGTTTACATGTTTATCCCAGTATTTTCTTCGGTGTCTTGTCCACTTTCCTACGTCTTGTATGTTGCCTTATTGTCGAAGGTCCTCGCTTCTAACTCTGTCGTGTAATGTTTTTCCATAAATGCTTATTATTTTCATTTCGACTGTTCGCATCATTTGCTGTGTCTTGGAGGTAAAACCACGTATGTAGTGGACGTCCTAGAGCTATCAAATTCCGCTAAACAAATGGCACTGCGCGAGCTGCTTAAAGCAACATGTTCGGTTGGAGCGCATTGGATGGGTGCTAGGCGTCTACCCATATTGATGGGCCACGATTTATTCGTTTAGACTTCACTCTTACCGTACTTACTTGATATCGCTTTCTTCTGACTGATTTTCAACGAGCCATGCACCAGATATCTGGGCGGCGGAACTGATTTCAATTTTGTTTCGAATGAGTCCAAATTGTCTTTCTGATGAACAGATGGTCGTATATAAGAGTGAAATGCAAAGTACTGACTTTGTTCATCGACATCATATCGGAATGACACCAGGAGTTGCATGGAAGTGTTGATTGATCGTGACTTCTTTGCCATTATTATTACTTTTTGAAATAATTTTATTATTTCGTTCATGGTGCTGTTGCAATTTTCTTGAAAGTGAGTTTACTTAGGTACATCGTAATTCCTAACTATAAACAGCTAAATATATAGCCTCTTCATATGAATAACTGATATGAGAATTCTGACGTTCAAAACCTACTGGATGTAGATGTGATCATTTATGAAAATGTGGATATAATAGGGTTGTCTCTTTGAATAAAAAATATTTTGAAAGACTGCAATTTCAGTTCAGTTCCGATAAAAGTAAAATATCTGTCTCTCCAAGTGTCGATAAAGCAAATTAACAGCCCGTACTAAAAAAGTGTTTACATTTATAACACTGTTTCCTCCCATATTTGGGTCACAACTCTCGACATTCCGCGACCCATCACGACTCGCGCTCAAGAAAGCGACAGACATATACCATTAAACGCGAACGGCAATAAACTAGATAATGGAGGAGCATTTCCAACGACAATCAATCTCGAAACCTGAATCAACAATGTATACAATGCCAAGTGCGATTGGATAATGTATGCAATAAAAGCATATGATTACATGTAAGTTCGGCACGTAAGAGCCGCCCCTCCACTTTATAAGCTCCTCCTGGCCGCACCGATTGGTCGATTCGAACAATGACGGGGAAAGCACGCAACGACGCCGGTCCGCATCTAGTGGGCTTGGAGAATCGTGCTGGCGTTTGTCTGTGCCGTTTCGGGTCTAGCACACTTGATGCGAACCGACACATCAGATGACCTAACCTCGAAGAGTCGTGCTTGTGTTTACGCGGTCACGCGTGTGGTATAGTGCGTTCGTTTTCGGGTTTGGGGATTTTCGTTTTTTTTTTAGTGTAGTGTGCAGGGTGCTTGACGCATTCTGCGATAAGAATAGCCGTCAAAATTCGCGTCAAAAACAGAGAACCCGTTCCGGTCTACGCCATGGAGATGGACCCGCAAGAACGGGAGAGTGACATGGGCGACGACAGTCCTGTGGTGAGTCGAAAAGGATTTTTGTCAATTACACTTCAATCCCAAAACCTATCATTTGTATATTGTCCATTCGTCTTGAAATTTTATGTAAGACAATTCATTGCAACTGAATCTATGGGTTGCAGAAAAAAAGAATATGCTATTCGACCTAAAAGTGTCATTTTCTTGATTATACGCTCATAAATACTGCTCTTTTAATCCTAATAACATAATGTAGCTACTATTTTGGGAACTGTTAAAAGTCCCAAATTTAGACATTCATTCTTCATTACAATCCATGCGATCTCAATTAAAAAAAATCATGGAAGCCGATTTTCATATTATACAGTATAACCTCGATTACGGCAAAATATACGGACGGTCAGTCGTGTTGAAGAAACTGCACCTCCAGCTAAATGTTAATCCTTGAAATTTTTATATCTCGGGCGTGTTTATAAACGACAATTTTGAAATAGAATTTTAAAACAGAAATGCCAAAAGCTTTATTCTTAATAAAAAGGAAAAATTATTAAATAAATAGTAAAAAAGAAAGTAAATTATCAATCCGAAAATACCAACCAAAATAATACGAACGTGTCTACTGTATTATTTGTAAGTGAAAGTAGAAGGAGGTTGAAGACAAGGGACCAAATGTTTCGGTATGAATTATGCAAATAATGTTTTTATAGATGAAACAAAATTAGATTCAGAAGAAGAATTTCAAAGTAGTCACGATAAGATACACAAACAAAAAATTTATTCAATATCAAAAATAACTTGGGTGAATTAATAAAAACCTTGGCAAAACATATCAAGGATCTCGATAAAGCTTCTTTTTATGGGACTAACGTCCTTATAAAACGTTTTTACTCGAATTCGACATACTAAATGTCTGTTTCATTATATTAGGTAGGTATATGGATATCGAAGAACTGACGTAATTGATAGTATCAGTAACAAATCACATCGTTTATATTAATCATAAAATAAATTGTGTTTGCAAATATGGGTCTTACCACAAAGGTGATCTGATAATCAAAAACCAAACAAAAAGCAATCCAAACAGTTGTTTCAATTTCAAACAAGTCTAGATATTAGGATAACCAAAATTAGAAATGTTGAATGTGAAACATTACATACCTATCTGATATCTAAATTGCTATAATATCGACCAAAATGTTATAATGTATACATTATGCTTCCGAAACCGTTTCGGTCTTCGTAGACCTCATCGTGGTAATAAGTAGAGAAAAAAAACAACAAAAATAAACAGAGGCAGCATAACAGCAACCAAGTCGACCTGATTTACACCAAACAGAAAACTAAAGGCAAAATAGATTCTCGTTCCACCTCCCACTCCTCAATGAACAAAAGAATGAGAAATGTCGGGTTTTGTAAATGATTCATACATCATGTTCCCTCTGGAAAAGGGAATTCACATGTAGTTAGACGGAGACCTTTGACGTTCAAAGCCTACTAGATGTATGCATCATTTATGAAGGCCTGTAGTTTTATGATCTTGCGTCGAGTAGGTGAATCCATTAAAACTTGCATCTACCTTCTTTTACTTAATTTGAGCCTCTTATCAAGTAAGATTAAATCTACGTGTGCACATAAAGCTCGAGGAGCTTTTGTTGTTTCATTTCCTTAGTGTCTTAGTTCCTCATCCGTGAAAGGTTCGATGTTCTGTCATAAATGCTTCCTAGATTATCTTCTTCGTCAGTTTTTTGTCGTTTCCATGTTGGTCTTTTTTTCAAAATTCCCCTATATGTACACATTTTTATTTCTGACAACCTATAGCTAATTCAGTGTTGTCCCATTCCACACCTTATCTTATCATTGTTTCACTTACGAAACTGTATGTCTAATAACATTATTTTTGCTGTAATTACCACTAATTACATATTGGACTGCACTCTTTAGATCCAAATAATTTTTTTGCTCACATTTCTGAGTAACTTTTTTGAGCATGTTGCACCACTGCCATTACCTTTTCCAGCAATCACATGCTCTTTTACATCACAGATAGACGTCTAATGATCCTCATTAACACTAATCGTATGATGGACCCAATTTTTAATCGTCGACAACTCAACATAAGCACCTGCTTGACAGCTCGTAGATAAACCATGGGGGCAACTTGTCTTCATTTAACAGCGACTGTAACTGACCATGGTTTTCCTTTATCGATGGATAAAATCTTTTTTGTACTATACCTTCTGGTAGCTGTAAATGACTCATACCTCTCTCTACAGAGAATTATCGCAAATTAACTGGAACCGATCGGAAAGTGACACACTTGTTAATTGATAAACGATAACCGAAAGGTCATTGCTTCATGAGATGCGACGTTTACTTACCAATTTTCGACGTTGTAACGTACGAAAACACGCCAGAGTTTGATGTGTCTAATCGCACGTTCTGTGTAAATAAAAAGCGCGGACGCAAATTGATACCTTCAAATGGTTCCTGCTAGAGCTAAACAAAAAAAGAAGTAACATCCATGCAATTTCAAGCAATAAAATATTAGCGCCAACGCCCTATCAACGATAAAATGAGGTTAAGTCAGTCACGTGATCGAACGCGAGCGCTAACTAGATGACACGACCGGAATTGTTTGTGGCGGGAAATTTAAAACCTTTCGACTTTAATTACAGTTGCTGCATAAATTGACTTACAACACCGACAAAACACGCCTGAAATGTCTCCTTAGATTGTGATAAACTGTGTATTTATGCACATACCTAATTACAACATATCTGAATAAAATTTCCGTCAGTTTTGATTAATAGTTGGAACTCGGACATCAAAATTGGAAATTGTTAAATCTTGGCGAATAATTTTGAATTACTTACTTAGCTCGAATTGTTTATATGGATGAGCTTTTTTATACCTTTTCGGTGTAAATTATGTATCTAGGAACATGAATACTAAAGGAGTGATAACGGTGACGATCAATTTTTTGGGTTGGATTTGTTGCGCAATTGCAGTGCTATTAGGTAAAAATAAAGACACATTGTTGTCTATTTATGCAGTTTTTTTCTGTAATGCATCTAGATCTAAATCTAAAAATCTAATAAAGATGGTTTCTATGGTTCCAAAGCAATAAAATGTGGCTTTTGGACGAAGTGTTTTAATAAGCTACTTTTTATACCGGAATCAATAGTGTAAAAATGATCTGTTTTTGCACGATCACAAAAACAAGTTCTTTACCAACTCCGTTCAGTGCTTCTTTATTCTGCAACTTTATCCCTATAGTACCTAGTATTTCGATGACAACTCATGAACGAACACGAAAATTAGTATTAGTATGTTACGACAGGCAGCCAGAAAGTTGGATGCCCCGGCGTATGTAATACCTATAAAGCCTCGGCTTCGGCTCGGCCTTTATATCACCTACGCCAAATCCAACTTCTTGGCCTTGGGTTGTAATATACCAATTGTTGTGTTCATTCGTGACTTTGTTGTCATCGAAATACAAATAAAATTATATATAGAAATAGGAAAAATGCGAAGGGCATCCATTTCCAAAACCAACCAAGATCCATCTCTTTCATCACTATACAAATTACAGCTAATAGGTTGGTAGGTGCATATAAAAAATTTAATTGATGTTACTATATGGAAATGTATATACGCAGTTGAACTTCTGCGATGATTTGCAAATTTCGAGGAATGTATTATTATCACTCCTGTGATATGTTTGATTAACTCGGTAGTAAAGCTAAAAATATATGGAATACATTATTTCCTATAGATACTTTACTGGATCTAAAGTAAAACGTATTACATATTTATCACAATATAATTATTAGATACATTCTAAGTTTATGGTGGTTTTCAACGAGTCGAAGAGGAGTACAAGAGTCTTTTAAAAATAGTGTTAAATTTCATTGTCTACGTGACTGAATTAAATCTCAAAACCTTAATAAGTGACATTTTTGATTTTCATTTTTGCGTTGAGATGACCTCGTTCTGAAACTGCCTCAATCGTAAAAAAGGTCATTACGATATCGAAATTAGTTTTTATAAAAGCAAAATAGAAAACAGATATTATCAAGTCCATTACCATCATGGTATTGCTATAGCTTTGACCTTGCAAATTTCATGTTCTGATATTTGTTGTCTTTCCCTCATTTCCTTGAAATAACATATTACAAATTATTCCTGTGACATACCTACTTTATACTGCAGGAGCCAGAATGGCTCCTTGTGTCGCGCCACTCCGCCCCCAAAAATACCCATCCAGGTAAATTTTATAGGCATTAACACGTCCACAAACAACATCGAGGACTTATTACTACCTTCAACCCTCCAAGGTCAATTGACTTTCTCCGCAATTCCTCCGAAATACCGTTGTGTCTTTCAGCCCCTATTCAGAGAACTAAATCCGGAGACCGCCCGCTGCAAATGGCAATTTTGTTCGTTGCAATGACAATTTATGCCTGTCTTGTCAGAGCCTTGATGTCGTTTTATTTTCGAAATTGATGTTTTCTATAGAAATTGCCGGTGATGGGTTGTAAATCTATCACGAGAAGATGAAAGACCATGGCAGTGAGTGCACATGTTTAATTGGAAATGAGGGTCTGGCAGTTTTGTGCTGTTGGTGGTCAAAATTTTAATTTCATAACAACGAGCGTCGACATTACCGCCCCCATGGTAGTGAAATCGGCAAACCACCTGTCAACACCGCCGATCGATAAACCGGCGCATACTGCACCCATCATGTGCTACAAAGTCTCCCTGCGTTATTTAAAAACATTACTGATTCCTTTTTACGGTCATTGTTTTACCTCCTGAATGCATTAATGCCCTAGGGCGAATAAAATAGCTTCCAACGTAATCCAATGGAGATGTGAAAGGCGTGGCTTGATGATGTTCTCTCCCAATGGTAGGGCGGGAATCTCGTCCGAGGCACACCGCGATCGTAATAATGTGATATCAAAGCGCATATCCATAGGAACCGAGGAGCTTTGAACGCGCCTGCCCACAATTACCTTGGTAATAATGCGGCTGGGACAATCACCATCTTGTCTGAGGCTTTCGGATTCGCAGTGAAATTTCGATGGATTTTAATTATGTTCTCTTTCGCTCCAGGCAGCGAGGAATGCGATTTTCAAACAAAAATCGCTTGCACAAAATGGTCCTCCGAGCAATCACTAATTCTTGCCCACAGTTATAATTACCGCACGGCTACCTTTTTTGTCTCTCCAAAGTAAAAGCAATTAAAATACTACACTTACCGTGCTCAAAAAAGTTCCAATTGGATGTGCATTTCCACGTGACGCGCCGAGTTCAATGTTTACTGTTCGCGGCATAAATAAAAACGGAGTTTTCTAGTGTTTAACATTGCTTTTCTCACTTTTCCTTTTCCCCGACGAGCGGTGTTGACGTTGTGGCTCATCCTTTGGTTGATGTTTTATATTATCGATGGAGTGAAAACGGTTCATTACATTTGATTGTAATAGTAAGTACAGTGTTGTGTTTTCGTGGTGCTTTCCTGTAAATATAAAAAAATGCAGTTCAGGTTTCCCAAGTTTTTCAAGTTTACCGATTTTCAAGTTCCTCAATATCTCAGGTTCCCCAAGTTCTTCGGGTTCTCGGAGTCCTTCTGAGGTCCCGAATTGCCAATTCGAAGGTTCTAAAATTTATCAATCGAAAGGTTATACAAGATACATATCAAATACATACTCGTAAAGAAAGTGCCGGGGATATAGTGATAATTATAGGGAAAATAAACGAGTGCAAAATAAAAACCTGCTTATCGACAAACATGCTTCGGCATTCTTTGATTGTTGGCGGAGAGAAGTTTTTTTTTGCACTTGTTTATTTTCCCTATATCACTATATCTCTGCCGCTTACTATAGCTATATACAATAGGTTCGAGAATGTAAGAACCTAACATTATTTTTGAGGGTCATCTTTCCACCAAATAATATTCTAAACGTAAAATGTACCGTAGCATAAGTCGAACCTTTGCATTATATTTGTGCCTCAGGCAAAAGATTCTCGATCGAAAATCATAACACACAACGCTGGCCGCCCCCTTTTAAATCCCTGTTTTCTCGCGGTTCAGTATGTTTAAAACCGACTTAGCGACTAAACGACTTATCCGATTTGAGAATTTCTAGTGCCAGTTCTAACTATAATAATCAGTTTTTTAAGACGACAAATCGAAAATCAAACTGATAATTTTATTACCATAAATAGTGCTAAACATGACAAATATTTATGTACCTACCTATAGTGCTGAAAGAATGACTTATAGCTATCTCATTTCATTGCGGAGTCATATGACGATGAAGTTGACAATTCTACACACAACGAAATGTGAATGTAGCGACGGCTTTCAAATTGAAATTGAATTTCATACTGGAATTGAAGATTTCTGGTTTTCAAAAGGCAAATAGTCCAAAATTGTAAAATGATAAATATCTAAAATTGTGTAATTCTAATAAGATTTCAACATTTCGATGTTCAAAGAGCTTGGGATTTAAAGATTTTAAAACTTAAAAAAAAAACACAGTTTCTTTAAAATTCTCAGGTTTTGAAATTAGTAAGATGAAAGGGAACATTTTATTAAGAAAATATAATTATGCAGGTCCTGTAATGGTAAGAATATACAGTGCGGAAATTAAGTAAGGAATAAATTCAGTAACTCCGTTAGTATTTGCACTAGAAATAAAGCTTAAAAAGCATGTAAAAAATATAAAAATTTTAAAAGATTTTTGATTCATAGATTTTCAGGTTCTTAGATACTCAAACTAGTATATTCTGTTTTATATATTCTCAATCTCATAGATTTTTCAGGATGTTAAATTCTGAAACACAGTTTTTCCAATAATTCTTAGGTTCTCAAGCTTCCAGGTTCAATCTCTTTAGATGCTCAGGTTCTTCTCAAGCTTATATTCTCAGGTTCTCAAATTGGTACGTTTTTAGATTGTCCAATTCATTCTCAATTTGTTAGATTTGCCAGTCTTTGGTTTCCCAGGTTCTTAATGTATTAAGTTCTCAAACTCATAGCTCGTAGAGCCTCAGATTTTTGGGCTCTCAAGTTCATAGATTCTCAAACTTATATACATATTCTCAGTTTCATAGGTTCTCAGGCTCATAGATTTTCTGGATCTTCAATTCTCAAGTTCATATATTCTGCGATATTCAAATTCGTACGTTATTAAATTGCCCAATTCTTAAATTCTCAATTTGTCGTATTTAGTATTCCAGGTTCTCAATGTATTAAGTTTTCAAGCTCATATAGCTCGTAGAGTTTAAGATTTTTGGGTTCTCAACTTCATAGATTCTCAAACTAATATATTCTCAATTTTATAAATTCTCAAGCTCATAGATTTGCAGGATTTTAAATTGTTAAAGTGTTTTCCAAATTCTTAGCTTCCTTAACTTCCATTATTAGGTTATTAGGTTCAACCTGCTTTGATCCTCAGGTTCTTAAATTCTCAAGCTCATATATGTATTCTCAGGTTCTTAAATTCGTACGTTTTAAGATTTACCAATTCTTAGACTCTGAAGTAATTAGATGTGCAAATTTCTAGGTTCTCAGGTTCCGAGGCTCTTAAGTTAAGATCATAGATTTTCAGAATCTTAAATTCTTAAAGTCACAGTTTCTCAAATTCTTAGGTTTTCAAGCTTCAGGTTTTTAGGTTCAACCTTCTTTGATTCTCAAGTCCTTAATTCTTAAGCTCATACATATATTGTCAGGTTCTCAAATTCGTACGTTTTAAGATTTCCCAATTCTTAGACTCTGAAATAGTTAGATGTGCAAATTTCTAGGTTCTCAGGTTCCGAGGGTCTTAAGTTAAGCTCATATAGATTTTCAGGATCTTAAATTCTTAAACTCACAGTTTTTCAAATTCTTGGGCTTTCAAGCTTCAGGTTCTCAAATTCTCAAGCTCATATATGTATTCTCAGGTTCTCAAATTCGTACGTTTTAAGATTTCCCAATTCTTAGACTCTGAAGTAATTAGATGTGCAAATTTCTAGGTTCTCAGGTTCCGAGGGTCTTAAGTTAAGCTCATGGATTTTCAGAATCTTAAATTCTTAAACTCACAGTTTTTCAAATTCTTATGTTTTCAAGCTTCAGGCTCTTAGGTTCAACCTTCTTTGATTCTCAAGTTCTTAAATTCTTAAGCTCATTCATATTATATTGTCAGGTTCTCAAATTCGTACGTTTTAAGATTTACCAATTCTTAGACTCTGAAATAGTTAGATGTGCAAATTTCTAGGTTCTCAGGTTCCGAGGGTCTTAAGTTAAGCTCATATAGATTTTCAGGATCTTAAATTCTTAAACTCACAGTTTTTCAAATTCTTGGGCTTTCAAGCTTCAGGTTCTTAGGTTCAACCTTCTTTGATTCTCAAGTCCTTAATTCTTAAGCTCATACATATATTGTCAGGTTCTCAAATTCGTACGTTTTAAGATTTCCCAATTCTTAGACTCTGAAATAGTTAGATGTGCAAATTTCTAGGTTCTCAGGTTCCGAGGGTCTTAAGTTAAGCTCATGGATTTTCAGAATCTTAAATTCTTAAAGTCACAGTTTTTCAAATTCTTAGGTTTTCAAGCTTCAAGTTCTTAAATTCTTAAGCTCATTCATATTATATTGTCAGGTTCTCAAATTCGTATGTTTTTAGATTGCCCAATTATTAGATTCTGAAGTTTTTAGGTTCTCAGGTTTTCAGCGTCTTAAGGTTTCTTTTTTTCAGCCCATAAGAATTTCACGTTTTTGGGTTATCAAGCTCATAGATTCTCAAGTTTTTAGGTTCTCGAACTTATATAAAATTACAATGAAAATTACAATGCTTTGCCGGATCACATGAAAAATCTTATTCTTCATAATTTGAAAAGGAAATTGTATTTGCATGTTATATTACATGCTCAAGTATAAATTATTATAAGTTTTATTTTTGGTGGGAATTACAATTTTATTTATGTAGGAGTAATATTGACGGTTCTAAAAATGTCATTGAATTTTGTTTTCTCTGTATCTATATTAAAACTCAGTTTTAATAGTTATTCTGCTATTCCGTTTATGTAAAAAATACTTTACGACCTATTCTCATATCTACCAAATATCCAAAAAAAAACATAAAAATCGGTCGAGCCGAAAAATCGGTCCAGCCCAAGGGGACCCCTTGGGCCCCCATTTCCATGTGAAAAATTAGTTTACCACCTATTCTCATAACTGCCATATATATAAAAAAATCGTGCGTCAGTGAGTAAGTTGTGACGTCACGTTGAGTAGTCAATCACTCCAGACTCGAGCGCTTTTATCTGAGTGTAACTATATGGCGTGATTGTGATTATGATTGTGCGTTTATTTTAAATTAAATACTCGACTACTCGACGTGACGTCACAACTCACGCACTCACGTGTTCAAGAATAGGGCCCTTAATGGAAGAATGGGGTAAACTATTTAGAAGTGAGTAAAGAATGAGTTAATTCAGCTTATTCTGGTTCTTCAGGCTCCCATTGTGATTTATCAAGTTTTTCATTGAAATCCTTCATTGTTTTTTTCCGTTTCTTTATATTTCTTCTCACGTTTGCATTGAGGTTGTTTAATATTCTTAATCCATCAGTTCATTCTGGTTTTGCATCCATATTCATTGAGTTTGTTTTGGTTATTTATATTCTTCATTCGGGTTCTTCTACTTTTTCAGATTCTTCATTCCTATTTCATGTTCTTCATGCAGTGCTCAATTATAGTTCTTCGGTATATCTTTGTATTCAGGTTCTTCAATCTAGTTCTGCACATGTTTTTATGATCAAGAATTTCCGCAGATTCCTGATTAGCTTTGATTTTCTAAAATGCGTCAAACTCCAAAATTTGTTTTACAGGCTCCTCAATTTCAAATTCCTGTAAGGTTCCTTAGCGATTCTGGAATTGAAAGTTGAGAATCTTGGAATCTTAGAGTTTGGGAATATTGGAATTTCGAATATAATATATAAAAATTTATTATCTACCTAGTAGTGAGAAAGAACAATTAAGAAGTGAGAATGAAGACTAAGTTCAACAATATAGAAATGTACAATGGAAAAATGGTTGTCGTTTCAAATTTTCCTGGATGTTTCTGGATTTCAAAATTAATTAATCCGACCACGTTTCGTCAACAAAGTTGGCATCATCGGGGCAGTTTATTGCTGACGAAATGTGCGTCAGCTTAATAAATTTTGTTTTTGGTGTTCTAAGGGAAATTACTAATTGAAAGTAGTAATCTACCACCAAAAAAGTGATCCAGAAAATAATTATTGTTTTTGCTAAATCTCGGATAAGCAACACGTGTTTCCCTAACACAGCGAAGGAGTTAAAAACAAATGCCATTACGGCGTTCTTCGTCAGTAACCATTTCGATAAATTCATTGCGATAATAATTGAGAGCCCTTGCACGCCGAAAAAAAAACGATCGTAGTTGAGGCAAGTACAAACCGGCCGACAAAATGTTGGCAACATGTATCCCGTCAACTAGATACAAGATTTTTTATTAAAAATAAAGATCCATTAGATTACAAATAGTCAAATTGAATCGTGTGTACAAATTGAACTGCTCTTCTTGTGAGTCATTCTACATAGGTCAGAACAACATAGATCTTGATCCTCCTCCATCAACACCATCTTCTTTGGCCAATCATATATTAATAACGAAACATTTTTCACCATCAAATTCCAAATTGATTCATAAATGCAATAAAGGCCAGAAATTAGATTTTCTTGAGACTTTGGAAATAAGGAAAGCCTTGAAACTGGTAAACAGATCTTCTTTAAACGAACAGAATAACTTACCCGATTCTCCTTGATCCATTTTTAATTTTTACATTTTATAAAATGTTGTTTTTACGAAATATTTTAAAAATCATGTAACCTTTTCAAAACGTCAAATTTAATTCAAAATAACGTCATAATTTTAAATATTCTTTAAAGTAAGAACCCCTCTGTAATTCATCAATTGTATCATTGTATGTATTGTATCATCATCTTGTTAAATTAGGGCTGATGATGGCAGTAGTGTTCTGCCGAAACATGTTCCATTTCTAATTTTGCGCTTATTAAAGTTTGTGGAGTTCGACTTAAGTATATTTAAATTTTAATTTAGATACAAGTTGTTGGATACTCAGCAACATCGGTCGGCATAATGGCAAAGAAATTTGTTATCTGTTGCTTGTATTTGCGTTTTCCATTTGAAATGGAAGACATCGCTCAATGTGCACTAGCACCAGCAGCAACAGTCTCTTCCATTTTTTCGTCAACACTGATTTCGGTTTGGATGCGCAACATTGTTGCCAACATGTATCCAGATACAAGTTGCTGTATCCAATAAACATGTTGCCAACATTTTGTTGATGGTAAAAACACAACAACCGATTATGTATTTGTTTATATTATTTGTACAATTGATATCAATAAACACCTCTAGCCCAAGATGATTTGGCATATTTTACATGAACAAATGTTACACAAATATCGTGTTCAAAAAGTCCAAGCTTTGAAACCGAAAGATTTGCCTCCTCGTGTTTAACTTTTTGACTGGCTATTGCATCAAACCGACGTTGATGTTTACTTTGTCAAAAAGATCCTGGCTACAGATGAAGCAGGCTTTACGCGTGAAGGTACGCATAACACACATATTTGGAGCAAGAACATCAAATTCAAGAGCAATTTTCGGTTAATGTTTGGATGGGACTCGTGGACGAACATTTGATAGAATTTTTATCACAATTTGAATGGTCTTTTAAAAGGCATTTCTCTACAAACCCGTCGCGTCGTGATGTGGAATTTGCAAGATGGAGCTCCTCCACATTACTCTGCTATTGTGTGGGAGTGGTTAAATGCTAATTATCCAAATAAATGGATAGGACGTAGTGAACCTGTGCCGTGGCCGCCTCGCTCCGCAGATATTAATCCGTGCTAGTGTGTGTAGGAATTAGGTTTATCTTCTTTATCAATTATCTTTAAGGAATGTGGTGGGTTAGGTTCACCGTCATTCCGATATATTTCATGGAATATTTTTCTTACATTAGAGGGGAGATTCTAACGAGTGAGCAACAAAATTCGTGATCGTAGGAGCCTCTGAATCCAAAATTTTGAGTCGATTCTTGATCGATACGATTGTGTAAAAAGTCATCGAGTAATGTGAATTGACGATTAATGTAAACAGTAAAGTAAAAGAACCGATATACGTTTAGCCAACTGCGATCACGAATTTTGTTGCTCACTCGTTACCAAGTCATGAAGGAAAAGAGTTAGAAGAAAAGTAATATTTTATTTTTCGATATAAGATCCACTTATTCCAATAAGGCTATACCTTCCAAAAAACAATATTCCGGAAGGTCTTCAAAAATCACCTCCAATTACTTTTTATTAATTTAGGAAAGAGATAATAGTCACACGGTGCCAAGTCCGGACTGTAAGGTGGATGTTCCATCTCTATAGAGTTGCACTCGTTGATTACTTTTAGGGCTTGGCGACCTCACACCTTGTTCATTCCTAAATCTTCGTGTAGAATTTTTAACACTGTGGCGTCTGATATTCCCACTTCAGCGGCAATTATTATTGAAATCCTTATTCTTCCATCGGCTAAGACCAATTCCTCAACTTTCTTGATGTTTTCCTTCAACAGGCCTTCCGGATCTTGGGTCTAGTGGAATTACTTCCCTACCCCATTGAAATTTCTTAGACAAAAATTTAACAGTAAAATATGACTGCGCATCTTCCCCATACACAAGAACATGATCACGCTTCTATGTTCCAACTGAATTTCACTCATTTTTTGTCAGCTAAAGCTTCATAAAAACAACAAGACACTTTGGATCTGCACCAAAATGTCACAGCTACTTGATAAGAAAAAGTTGCAATCGTCCTTTGATAATATAAAAATCTCCCCTCGTATTTTGAAAACCTAAAGACGAATTTGACTACCTGAAAACCTAGAATTTCGAGAATCTGAAATCGTGAAAAACTTATCCCTTTAGATTAAAAGGTATCCACAGCAGGATCTTTTTCTATAACGGATTACTATCCGTTACCTAGTATAGGTAAGTAATGGAATTTTAATATAGGATTATTATAGGATTATTCTTTCAGGTACTTTCTCTGCCCATTGTTGCTAATTGCAAATACCGGGAATATCATAATGGGTCTTTTAAAGGTTTAAAAATACAGTTTTTTCCTTTGTTCGGTTTTGACGTACTTAGAAGTATGTTACTTAAAAATAGCTGTTTCGACAACTCCTTGAGAATTATTATTTTGTGCAGTCCCCCAGGACGAACGAAATTGGCGCTATTGATTGGCGCGACTTTATTACCCCCCGTAATCGCCGCAATTTTATTTAATTTTATCTATGCACAAACCCCATGCAATTTCATCAGTTTTATAATGGCAAAAAAGAATGTTTCGTGGTTATAAACCAGAACAATAACTCGAAAAGGCGTATTCAAGCGGTGCGCAGCCAATCAAAGAGAGCGCTTTTACCTTTGTTTTACGACTCCCGAAGAATTAAACCGCCAAATTTAATTACATGTAAAGCTAGAGTCGAACTACCCGCGTGCGATCCGTCGAAAGAAAACCTCCGATTCGAAAGGCAGGCGGCCATTAAATCATCGTTTCGGTAAAATTCCTGCCCGATCATTGCAAAAGTCATTAGATACAACTCGATAGTTTAATATAAAATTTAATTTGTTTGCATTTGAAGACAAACAAATTAGAAGCAAGTTTCCATTGAACGTGCGTAATTATCAATAAAACGTTGTTTTGATGTGAGTCACTTGTAATTAGGGAGTAAACATCGCCATTAGTAGGGTTATCGCAGATTAATTGTCCTCGAATTATTCGAGGGTTATTACACTGTCAACTGACCAACGGAACGGAATCAATCAGGAGCCGAAGAATGATGATCGATTCGGGCGCTATTCAATACTGATTCCTATCGGACTCACGGAGAGTTGCGATTCCACGATGAGATTATCTTAATCGAGTCCGTGATGTCTCTTTGTGTAAAACATAAATTGATTCATTTATTTTCCTTAGATAGAATGTGTGATTTATTGTTGCCAGATCCAGATATCAAAGCTCGCTATGGGACATTACTGTAGATTTTGTTCAACCGCCTCTTCAGTTCTTAATTTCCCCAGTCTCACTGCTGTTCAACAGCTGAATCTCGTCCTTGACGACGAATCATCTTAATTGATCTAATTAAATCCCGCTAGACACACCACCGAGTGTGATCTCTGCCAATTACGATCAATTAGCTTTGATTCGGAGACCGTCCAGATTTCGGAAATGGAAAATTAAAATTAATGACTGTCTCTTTGAAGATGCTATCGCAACGTCTCGGCTCGTCCTCGCGAATCTTCTCACGTGTATGTGGGACCCGCATTTCTCGATTTATCTTCGAAATATTATCATTGTAAGTAATTGGTCAAATTTTGAGATTTGGGGCTTGTGTGATTTTGGTAATTATCCACTTTCGAAGCCGCAGAACGATCCTGGCGGCGATCGAAACTTCCAGTTTTAGGAGTGTTCACTAATAAATGCCACAGCATAAAAACAGACCTGTTATTACGATCGTCCTGCGAAATTGCAGTTTTATTGGTGGTGGTGTGTACGTTCCGGCTCAACCCTCTGATGCTTTCAGCGATATTAAAAGGGCTCGGGTAAGGGAGGTCAAATCCAATTAGAGATCATCATCTGAAATTAGGATTAATCGAGTTAATAATAAGAGATTTTCACTTATTTTTGATGATTATATTTGTCAGTTATCAAAATGATGGCAACCGAAACCCACTAACCAAAAATCAAAGTCAAAATTGTGATACAGTCGTCGAAAAAAATTGTACACAACATGCACCTAACAGGATTTTGTTTGCAATTTGTACGTTGTTTTTGTTTTCATTGCTTTATCAATCCTAGTAAATGATCTCGTCAGTTGTGGAAAAAATATTGTGCGTAACAAATATGTAAAATAATTCTTCGCTCTTTTAGCCCTAAAATATCCAATAGCAAAATTTTGCCAAAATCTCAAAATATCAAGTTGTTACACATTCGTCTAAAAAATACTGTGTTGAACATGTACATAATTAGGTTTTTATATTTAATTTGTGTTGTTTTTCCATTGTATTATCATCAATCACAGTAAAACATCTTGTGATATCTGTTGAAAAAATATTCGAGGAAGTACATAATACCTATTCAAATTTTGAAGCACAATTCTCCAAAAATTATTGTACGTAACAAGAATTTAATACGATTTTACACTCAATTTTCAATTTGATTTTACGAATTAACCATTCTAAACATTTTTACTGTTACACTTTCTTTTTCTTCTCACAGTTATAGACAAAATATCGTCCGTAACGATGGCCTATAGTAATTATTCACTGTTGACTATTTTATTTATTACCAATGAATATCAAATGTGACGAGAAAATATTGTACACAGCAACAAATAATAAATTATATTCATTTTCTCTGCGATCCTGTCATATTTTGATATTTTCATGATGGTGTAAACTACAGATTTACAAAAAACGAAAGGATGGATAATTACTGTAGACGATCGTTACGTACAATATTTTTTCGAGGATCGTTTCACAATCGTGTTATAAATGACTGCTAGTTTATCTAAACCCACAATGATTACACAGTAGTAGAAAAAATATTGTTGACAATGAGGATCTAATATTGTGATTACTAACCAATGAAAACGATTTGTTCAAAAAATATTAGAGGAATTCCATAATACCCATTCACAATTCTCCAAAAATTATTGTACGTAACAAGAACTTAATACGATTTTACATTCAATTTTCAATTTGATTTTGCGAATTAACCATTCAAAACATTTTACTGTTACATTTTTTTCTTTTTCTTCTCGCACAGTTATAGACAAAATATCGTCCGTAACGATGGCCTATAGTAATTATTAACTGTTGACTATCTTATTTATTACCAATGAATATCAAATGTAACGAGAAAATATTGTACACAGCAACAAATAATAAATTATATTCATCTTCTCTGCGATCCTGTCATATTTTGATATTTTCCGAGTGGTGTAAAACTACAGATTTACAAAAAAACGAAAGGACGGATAATTACTGTAGACGATCGTTACGTGCAATATTTTTTCGAGGATCGTTTCACAATCGTGTTATAAATGACTGTTAGTTTATCTAAACCCACAATGATATTACACAGTAGTACAAAAAATATTGTTGACAATGGGGATCTAATATTGTGATTACTAACCAATGAAAACGATTTTTTCAAAAAATATTCGAAGAATTCCATAATACCCATTCACAATTCTCCAAAAATTATTGTACGTAACAAGAACTTAATACGATTTTACATTCAATTTTCAATTTGATTTTACGAATTACCCATTCTAAACATTTTACCGTTACACTTTTTTCTTTTTCTTCTCACACAGTTATAGACAAAATATCGTCCGTAACGATGGCCTATAGTAATTATTAACTGTTGACTATCTTATTTATTACCAATGAATATCAAATGTGAGGAGAAAATATTGTACACAGCAACAAATAATAAATTATATTCATTTTCTCTGCGATCCTGTCATATTTTGATATTTTCATGGTGGTGTAAAACTATAAATTTACAAAAAAAAACGAAAGGATGGATAATTACTGTAGACGATCGTTACGTACAATATTTTTTCGAGGATCGTTTCACAATCGTGTTATAAATGACTGTTAGTTTATCTAAACGCACAATGATTACACAGTAGTAGAAAAAATATTGTTGACAATGAGGATCTAATATTGTGATTACTAACCAATGAAAACGATTTGTTCAAAAAATATTCGAAGAATTCCAAAATACCCATTCACAATTCTCCAAAAATTATTGTACGTAACAAGAACTTAATACGATTTTACATTCAATTTTCAATTTGATTTCACGCATTAACCATTCTAAACATTTTACTGTTACACTTTTTTCTTTTTCTTCTCACACAGTTATAGACACAATATCGTCCGTAACGATGGCCTATAGTAATTATTCACTGTTGACTATCTTATTTATTACCAATGAATATCAAATGTGACGAGAAAATATTGTGCACAGCAACAAATAATAAATTGTATTCATTTTCTCTGCGATCCTGTCATATTTTGATATTTTCATGATGGTGTAAACTACAGATTTACAAAAAAATCGAAAGGATGGATAATTACTGTAGGCGATCGTTACGTACAATATTTTTTCGAGGATCGTTTCACAATCGTGTTATAAATGACTGTTAGTTTATCTAAACGCACAATGATTACACAGTAGTAGAAAAAATATTGTTGACAATGAGGATCTAATATTGTGATTACTAACCAATGAAAACGATTTGTTCAAAAAATATTCGAGGAATTCCATAATACCCATTCACAATTCTCCAAAAATTATTGTACGTAACAAGAACTTAATACGATTTTACATTCAATTTTCAATTTGATTTTACGAATTAACCATTCTAAACATTTTGCTGTTACACTTTTTTCTTTTTCTTCTCACACAGTTATAGACAAAATATCGTCCGTAACGATGGCCTATAGTAATTATTAACTGTTGACTATCTTATTTATTACCAATGAATATCAAATGTGACGAGAAAATATTGTACACAGCAACAAATAATAAATTATATTCATTTTCTCTGCGATCCTGTCATATTTTGACATTTTCATGGTGGTGTAAAACTATAGATTTACAAAAAAACGAAAGGATGGATAATTACTGTAGACGATCGTTACGTACAATATTTTTTCGAGGATCGTTTCACAATCGTGTTATAAATGACTGTTAGTTTATCTCAACGCACAATGATTACACAGTAGTAGAAATAATATTGTTGACAATGAGGATCTAATATTGTGATTACTAACCAATGAAAACGATTTGTTCAAAAAATATTCCAGGAATTCCATAATACCCATTCACAATTCTCCAAAAATGATTGTACGTAACAAGAACTTAATACGATTTTACATTCAATTTTCAATTTGATTTTACGAATTAATCATTCTAAACATTTTTACTGTTACACTTTCTTTTTCTTCTCACAGTTGTAGACAAAATATCTTCCGTAACGATGGCCTATAGTAATTATTCACTGTTGACTATCTTATTTATTACCAATGAATATCAAATGTGACGAGAAAATATTGTACACAGCAACAAATAATAAATTATATTCATTTTCTCTGCGATCCTGTCATATTTTGATATTTTCATGGTGGTGTAAAACTATAGATTTACAAAAAAAAACGAAAGGATGGATAATTACTGTAGACGATCGTTACGTACAATATTTTTTCGAGGATCGTTTCACAATCGTGTTATAAATGACTGTTAGTTTATCTAAACGCACAATGATTACACAGTAGTAGAAAAAATATTGTTGACAATGAGGATCTAATATTGTGATTACTAACCAATGAAAACGATTTGTTCAAAAAATATTCGAAGAATTCCAAAATACCCATTCACAATTCTCCAAAAATTATTGTACGTAACAAGAACTTAATACGATTTTACATTCAATTTTCAATTTGATTTCACGCATTAACCATTCTAAACATTTTACTGTTACACTTTTTTCTTTTCCTTCTCACACAGTTATAGACAAAATATCGTCCGTAACGATGGCCTATAATAATTATTAACTGTTGACTATCTTATTTATTACCAATGAATATCAAATGTGACGAGAAAATATTGTACACAGCAACAAATAATAAATTATATTCATTTTCTCTGCGATCCTGTCATATTTTGACATTTTCATGGTGGGGTAAAACTATAGATTTACTAAAAAACGAAAGGATGGATAATTACTGTAGACGATCGTTACGTACAATATTTTTTCGAGGATCGTTTCACAATCGTGTTATAAATGACTGTTAGTTTATCTAAACCCACAATGATTACACAGTAGTAGAAAAAATATTGTTGACAATGAGGATCTAATATTGTGATTACTAACCAATGAAAACGATTTGTTCAAAAAATATTCGAGGAATTCCATAATACCCATTTACAATTCTCCAAAAATTATTGTACGTAACAAGAACTTAATACGATTTTACATTCAATTTTCAATTTGATTTTACGAATTAACCATTCTAAACATTTTACTGTTACACTTTTTTCTTTTTCTTCTCACACAGTTATAGACACAATATCGTCCGTAACGATGGCCTATAGTAATTATTCACTGTTGACTATCTTATTTATTACCAATGAATATCAAATGTGACGAGAAAATATTGTGCACAGCAACAAATAATAAATTGTATTCATTTTCTCTGCGATCCTGTCATATTTTGATATTTTCATGGTGGTGTAAAACTATAGATTTACAAAAAAAAACGAAAGGATGGATAATTACTGTAGGCGATCGTTACGTACAATATTTTTTCGAGGATCGTTTCACAATCGTGTTATAAATGACTGTTAGTTTATCTAAACGCACAATGATTACACAGTAGTAGAAAAAAATATTGTTGACAATGAGGATCTAATAATGTGATTACTAGCCAATGAAAACGATTTGTTCAAAAAATATTCGAAGAATTCCAAAATACCCATTCACAATTCTCCAAAAATTATTGTACGTAACAAGAACTTAATACGATTTTACATTCAAAATTTTCAATTTGATTTTACGAATTAACCATTCTAAACATTTTACTGTTACACTTTTTTCTTTTTCTTCTCACACAGTTATAGACAAAATATCGTCCGTAACGATGGCCTATAGTAATTATTAACTGTTGACTATCTTATTTATTACCAATGAATATCAAATGTGACGAGAAAATATTGTACACAGCAACAAATAATAAATTATATTCATTTTCTCTGCGATCCTGTCATATTTTGACATTTTCATGGTGGTGTAAAACTATAGATTTACAAAAAAACGAAAGGATGGATAATTACTGTAGACGATCGTTACGTACAATATTTTTTCGAGGATCGTTTCACAATCGTGTTATAAACGACTGTTAGTTTATCTAAACCCACAATGATTACACAGTAGTAGAAAAAATATTGTTGACAATGAGGATCTAATATTGTGATTACTAACCAATGAAAACGATTTAAAAGCAGGAAGTAAATACCAATTTTACTATGATTGGCTATAAAATTGAATGTAAAATCGTATTAGATCCTTGTTATGTACAATGTTTTCTTGGTGATAGTGTCGCAATTTAATATTGTTTCTGGTGGTGTAAAACGATTTAGAAAAGAATTATTTTAGATATTTGGTTTTTTTTTTATTTTTATTTTTTTTTATTTTTATTTTATTTTAGTCCCAAACGTTTGAAAAATTAACCTAAAAATTCATTACGCACGATACGATAAGTACGAGAATAGCATTTGCTGTTATGAAGTGCACGTTGTTGTATACAAGTTTTTTTCGACGCCAGTATCACGGTTTGATGTTTTGAATTTTTGGCAAAAACGTAAAATGTACGGAAAGCAATTTTCAATATTTTAGTCAGCCAAGAACTCTTCAGTGTGATTTATAAAACCAAAAAGAACGAAAACACACCGATTATACAGTTGCTTTCAACATTAAGTGTAAAATCATATTAGGTTCTTGTTACGTACAAGACTTTGTCGAGAAACATATCACAATGTGATGTATTTTACTTTCGAAGTCTAGAACGTCTGAATAACCAAAAACCTGTAAAACATGAAATTTGCAGGTAAAAAGTGAACACAAGTATGACAAGAAGAAATAAATTTACTGTGATTGTTAAAACAACGAGAAACAAAATTTGATAGTATCACAATCGTATTAGATCTTTACTACTAAGGTTCGGCGGTCGGGATTTAATTTCTCGCAAACGTCTCCCACCACACCGGCCCAGCGGCGTACTCGAAAGTTTGTAAACAAATTCGACAGGCCGATTGAAAATGGTCAATCGCGCGACGCCACTGAAAAAGCAATAGCCTAGGTAGTGGGGTCAAATAAATACCGACCGCCGAACCATACTTATTACGTACAATATTTTTTTTCACAACTGCGACATGATTATTTACTGTTATTGATGGATGAAGCAATGAAAACAAAAACAACAAACAGGTTGAAAACAAAATCCTATTGGAGGCATGTTTTTTTGACAACTGTATTATGATTTGATGTTTCGATTTTTTGGCAGAACTGTGGGAAAAAACTGTAAAGTGTACAGAAAATAATTATCTAGTATATCTAAATCTACAATAATTAGTAGGCAGAAGTGTGAAAAATATTGTTGGCAACAATTCTCTAATGCTGTGATAACTAAACTAATGAAAACAAATTCGAAACAGCAAGGAAAACACACCGGTTTTAATAATTTGTGACGCACAATATTTTTTACACAACTACCACAAGAGAAAAGAAGTTGTGATTGTTAAAAACTTAAAAAGAACTTTGACTGATTTGGGTATAAAATTAAGTACAAAATCGTATCAGTTCCACTTAAGTACAATGTTTTTACAATGATAGTGTCACAATTTGATATTATTTTACTTTCGAAGTCTCGAAACGTTTGAAAAATTATTTTAGAAATTCGTTTGGCGCGATATTTTTTCCACAACAATGATATGATAATAATAAAAACAACATCTTATTAAGTGTATGATGTATACAAAATTTCTTCGCAACTTTGATGTTTTGAATTTTTGGGAAAACTGAAAAAGAACTATATAATGTGTAAAATGTAAAAAAAGCAGTTAGCTATTTTTTTCGCCCAAACTCTTTATCCTTCAATACAGTATATTTGCAAAACTAAAAGATTCGGGATATCATTGTTGCGGGTAATATTTTTACCACAACTATGACAAATTTAATGTTTACTACGATTGATTTGTTTTAGATCCTCGTTATGTACAGTATTTTCTCGACGATCGTCTCACTTCTTTTAAGACTAAAATGTTTGAATATCGAGTAAAACACTACATATTTGCAAATATTCTAAGATTCACAAAAATTAAAACAAACAACAATAAAAGAACATTGGGGCATTAACGATTGACCGAAAATTGGGTACAAAATCGTACTGGGTCCTCGTTATGTACAATATTTTATCGAGGACTGTATAACATCTTGATGTTTTGGTAAAACACTCAAATATTTTTTTATCGTGTGAAATCCGGAACAGCCTGTACAGTTCGACGCACCTTTTACCACAACAAAAATTAGATGAATCCTCAATTTATCATCTGTGGTCAAAGCTACACCTCCGATATTTACCCAACTTAGTCATCGTACGCAAAAATTCCTACAGATTGGCAAAGTAAATAATATAATAAAAATCATTTGAACAGCCGTACCATATGTGATTTTAATTTACGTGTTTAATGTTTATGAGTCAAATTTATGTCGAAACGTAACCGTGACTAGTCCTTGTGCGATTTTAGTTAATTCCTCGAGTTTGTTGACGTCAGCCTGTCTGTATTAATTTCCCTCTTTGTTTCCCGTCGTGCGTTTATTAAACCGCGATCGAAGAAAGAATGGCATTGTGGCTACAATCTCGAGGAATTCGACTAATTTGGCAGCGCTCCAGATAATTAAATTTTCTTAAATAAAATTGCCGCAAATGATATAAAAACCCAGACCGGGCAGAGTGCCAGAATATTCGAGATTTGTTTGAGAGTTGCACTTGGATTTGTTCTGTCGCGAGGGTGACTCTACGGTTTAATTATTTAGCGGATTTTCCGGTATTTGGCTCATTAGGGACGTAATGAGGATTGGTGAAAGTCGATGTTTGCAACAATATCGTTTCGATATTTAATTATTGTGCGTTATTTGAAGAGAAAGTGCCGTTTATGGGTATTGTTATAGATGGCGTGGGATTAATGAGGAATTAATTGTCAATTTGAAAATCTAAATGAATTGCAGGAGTTTATCGCATTCCTGATATTTTAGACTGTCTGCATTTGCACCAACGTTCAAATTCGATAATTTTCCCCCACGTTCCGATAAACATTTCCCCCAAAGGTCGTATAAATTTTCCCCTCGTAACGACCGTTATAAAATGTGCACATTACGCATTTTCCGTTTGATAAAAAGCACCTTTTAACCATGTTAAATAGTTGTTTATTGATAGTCCTCTATACCAGGCGTATTAATTAGATATACAAATATATTTATGGAGGCACGTAGCCGATAAGTACGAGCTCTTTAATACGTTTTATAGGTCGTTATTTATTGTTATTTATCGTCGTTGAATTACCAGGCATAGTGAGGTGTTTTACCCCCGTCGCGATAAAACACCGCACCTCGTTTTATAAATTCAATTATTCAAATAAGTGCCGTGCATCTCAGCGGACAAAACAAATATTCAAATGCCGCTATAAATACTTGGTGACAATATTAAAATGGAACCGTATATTAATATGAATGTAATGTTGTGGGGACACCCCGCTGCTCGCCATGATAAATCAATTCCCTACATCGCCGGACTAATAGTGTCCTCGGTGCCCCCATGGAGACGCTGCATTATTTATGACAAATTTATAAATCTGGATGCGGCCCACGCCCCTGTCCCATCTCGGGGCTTCCAAACTGGCTTAGGTCTCAATGAATGAGGCTCTCGTGATCGGGCTTCTTGCGCCGAACGTGGCGGAGACAGGTGGTGTGAACTATGTGTACGCGTCGACATGGGTTGGGAATTGGGACTTAAGGGGGAAATAATACCAACAATGGGTGCAACGTCGCGGCACGCCCTGTACTTTTGGGGGATGAGAAACAAATTTTACCAAATTATATACTGTGTGTCCCAGAAATAACTACATTAATTTTAACCAGTAGTAGAACTCATCAGTGTCAACAATTTTTCTGAATAAAATTTTGCCCTAAACCCCGTAGTTAATTTCGGTACACGCCACTGAACCCCTGAACGGTGACAAGACAAAAAACTTCGAAAAACACTGGAAATTAATTTAAACCTCTCAGCGTAAATAAAGAAAAAACAATGCTATTGAAAATTGTGGGGCCTAACAAATAACATGCGGATTTTCGTCGTATTAATTAAGTTGAAAATACCTTCTCCGATGACTATGTATTATTGAAACCCAGGCTGTAAAAATCAGATTTTCTTACGTGATAGGGATGTACACAGGTTTGCGATCGATTCCCAATCGCGTCTCATTTCTAACCTAATAATATAATACAGGGTCTTCATTTTGGGAAATGTTTGTATATCTTTAACTCTCCAGAAATCAAATTGCCATAATCTCCGATATACCTACGACATCAAAGAAATTAAATTTTTTGTCTGAAAATTTATATTTTAAAAACTAATTATAATTTCGAGATTATGGTGCCTACATCCAAATCTGCAAACGTCTTTTTAAAGGTGGTCTAAGTTACAAAGCCTTAAAACGACAAATGAATTTTTTACGATTTTGGAACCACAGAAGTACCTAACTCAAAAATTTTAAAACCTGCCTTCCAAAGAGTGTTTCTAGAACTCTCAAGACATGTTTGTACATTTTGGAACCTGCTGAATTCAAATTGTCACAATCTCCGACATACGAATTTTCTTTCGAAAGTTAGTATTTCGATGATCCAGGAAATAAAAAAATTACATTTATATATTAAATTTATATCTTAAAAACTAATTATAATTTAGAGATTTCTACATCGGAATCCGCCATTCACTTTTTAGAAGTCTTCCCAGTTACAAAGCTCTAGAACGACAAACGACTTTTTACGATTTTAGATCTACATCAGAAGTACCTCAAAAATGAAGCACAAACAAATCTGTTTTCCAAAGAGTGCTTCTACAACTTTTAAGCCATTTTTGTGGGTTTTGGAACCTTCTGAATTCAAATCTGCCACGATCTGTGAAGAACGAACATTCCTTCAAAAGTTAGTTTTTCGATTATCTATGAAATCAAAGAAATTACATTTCTAGAAATTTTGAGATATTGTTATCTATCTATATATGTATTTAAGATTTAGTTGTTGAATTATTTTATATGCAATTGTTTTTTAAATTAAAGACATTGATAAGACACAGGCCTAGATTACTTTTCTTTTAAAACAATTTCACAGGTTCATTGAATATTTGCATTTTTTTTTTTTTTGGGCAAACAGTCACCGGCTTGAACGAATGTGGGTCGTTTGAATAATAAGCTGGCGAACTCTACAGCTTGACAAGGTTTTGGATGAGAGGTAGATTATGTTCAGAGTGGGAGACAAATCTCCCTTTGTACAATATTCTCGATTCGTATACACGGGTAAGGCCTACTACGCCGCACAGTAATAAATTATTATAATTGTTATAGAAGAAAAATCCAACTTTACGGCGAAAATTCACAGAAAATTGTGTGAAGATGCAGGATATGTGGGGTGTCGCAAAACTTATTATATAATTATAATTTAGAGATTTCTACAACGAAATCCGCCATTCACTTTTAGAAGTCTTCCAAGTTACAAAGCTCTAGAAGGACCAACGATTTTTTTACGATTTTAGAACTACATCAGAAGTACCTCACAAATGAAGCACAAACAAATCTGTTTTCCAAAGAGTGCTTCTACAACTTTTAAGCCATTTTTGTAGGTTTTGGAACCTTCTGAATTCAAATCTGCCACGATCTGTGAAGAACGAACATTCCTTCAAAAGTTAGTTTTTCGATTATCTATGAAATCAAAGAAATTACATTTTTGACGTTGAAAATTTATATCTTAAAAACAAAGTATAATTTCGAGACTGTTACAAAGCTTTAGAACGACAAATGATTTTTTTACGACTTTAGAAGTACCTGAAAAAAGAGTGTTTCTAGAAATTTTGAGATATTGTTATCTATCTATATATGTATTTAAGATTTAGTTGTTGAATTATTTTATATGCAATTGTTTTTTAAATTAAAGACATTAATAATATACAGGCCTAGATTACTTTTGTTTTTAAAAAATTTCACAGGTTCATTGAATATTTGCATTTTTTTTTGGACAAACAGTCACCGACTTGAACGAATGTGGGTCGTTTGAATAATAAGCTGGCGAACTCTACAGCTTGACAAGGTTTTGGATGAGAGGTAGATTATGTTCAGAGTGGGAGACAGATCTCCCTTTGTACAATATTATCGATTCGTATACAAGGGTAAGGCCTACTACGCCGCACAGTAATAAATTATCATAATTATTATTATAGAAAAAAAATCCAACTTTACGGCGAAAATTCACAGAAAATTGTGTGAAGATGCAGGATATGTGGGGTGTCGCAAAACTTATTATATAATTATAAATTAGAGATTTCTACAACGAAATCCGCCATTCACTTTTTAGAAGTCTTCCAAGTTACAAAGCTCTAAACGACAAACGATTTTTTACGATTTTAGAACTACATCAGAAGTACCTCAAAAATGAAGCACAAACAAATCTGTTTTCCAAAGAGTGCTTCTACAACTTTTAAGCCATTTTTGTAGGTTTTGGAACCTTCTGAATTCAAATCTGCCACGATCTGTGAAGAACGAACATTCCATCAAAAGTTAGTTTTTCGATTATCTAGGAAATCAAAGAAATTACATTTTTTGACGTTGAAAATTTATATCTTAAAAACAAAGTATAATTTCGAGACTATGTTACAAAGTTATTTATTATTGAAATATTCAGAAATGTTGAAACTTATACACTTTTTGGGTGCTTTAATTTCTTTTTATAACATTTGGTTACACTATTTGCGTAAGTACATATTAAATTTTTTTTTAAATTTTTACATTGATTCGATTACCAATCCAATACACAATTTCGAGTGACGGGCGATCACTAGTACATTTTTACTCTCCAAGCTTCTAGCGGAGCGGCAAGCGGTACGCGTAGAGAGTGCCACAATTTTATGCATTCGCCGGTTTATCGTGCTCCCGCCGAGCTCGCGTATAGAAGTTTCAATTCAAAAATACAAAATAAATTGCATAAATTATAACAGCTCATAGCATTGCATTATTTGCTTTAATTGAACTAATGAACTATAGAAAGACACCGATATCAAAATAGATTATAATAAGTTCCCGGTTCCCCCAAAATATTTTGTTTTGTTTTTGTTGAACGCAATGTTTGCACTAATAATAAATTTTATAAACAAGAGACTAACCTTTTGAACAAATCTGCTCCGTGGATGTGTCCTGAACACTTAACTGTTTGAACCTCTAATATTTAGTTTAAACAATATTTGCAATTGGATATAACTCTTCGGTCTTTGCACGAGCACGACTCGAAAGTAACTGACTAAATAACCACCCACTGATGAGCTGGAAGGACAAAAGTCACAAAAAACTGTTACATTATGATAACTGTGAAAATGCATTAGGGTGTAACAAAAAATTGTTTTCGCCGTTAATAATCATAAAGTATACGTGAACGAGACAACGAGAGATTATGAAATAAACAAAAAAGAGTAGTGTGCTTGGTGGTGTCTTATGCGATATACGTATAAGTGTAGTATTTTATTTTAAGTCTAAATTGGTTTTGACTAAGTTTTTATTTATTTCCTAATACATATTCCAAGCGAAATTGCGCAGCCGACAGCGGTTCGGATAGAGCCACACGCGTATAGAAGTTTCACTTCAAAAATCTCCTGCAGCTCCAACATATGCGCCCTGTCTGATAGACGCGAGCATTCGGCGTCTTATTAATAAAACCGAAAATAACCACGTGCCCCACCAGCCCGATTTTTTTATAATCCGCATTAATCAAGCGGCCCTAACGTCAACCTCGCCGCTCTCTTTCGCGAAGAAGACGTGGTCGAAAATAGCGTATTATTATTCTTGGAAAGTGAATAAATATAATTGCACGTTTATAACGTCCTCGTCTCATTTTGTTCATCCGATACGATAAAACGAGACGGAGTCGTCTGGGCATCAGGCCTGCCAACGGCGGATGCTGGATTTAATAAGGATCATTCCGGGAAATTAATCGAACAAAGTCTAGTTTTAATTTTAGATGGTTCTTTTGATGTGTCTCGTGTGCGCACTTGTTCCGTCTATATGCCCCGGCACATTTGAAATTAATCTTCGGAGGCGCCGTCACGCGGATAAAATCGAAACAAATTGCCCGGATAGAAGCGTTTGTGGCGGTGCTATTTTACAAGGAAATTTTAATGGCGACAGTGCGGTGCTGTCAAAACGGTCATTTTTTACTTCGTGTGTTGGTAGTGGAGCGTCTAGGAAATTTCGACACAACATTTTCGATGGACTTTATTTCTAGTTCCTTATTTCATATTCTTTACCAGATGTCGCAGTGTTTATCTTCTTCCCTCTATAAAATGTATTTTTCTTTCCCGTGTCAAAGCCTTATCTTATTCTTTTGTCATTGTCCATGTTTCGCTCTCGTACAGCAGGTAGTACCGCTTTGTATATTGTTATCTTCGACTTCCAGGATACGTCCTTGTACCTTATCATTTTATTAAGTGCTTCTGCATGACTGTTCGCTTTAAAACTATATTTTGTTTTGGTTAACAATATATTACAGTCTCAATTCTACATCAAAAGTACGACATTCTGGGAACTAAACATCATCCTGAGATCGTGAGATTCCATTAAAATTAGATTAAATTATGAACTCGATATAACGTCAGAAAATTTTCTTGTCTCTTGAGGCAGTGCACCTCCATGCCCAATTTTCCACGAATGTGCTCCCAGCTCTTACTTCACTTAGAAAACAACAATTCCGCACCAGGAGTACGAAACGCACACCCAGCCACGCTATTCAAATTTGGCGTGCAAACCGATCGTGCCAGTTTATCGAATTTGAATCTCGCAATAATTTTTTATTTTTGCCTCTTAATTTATAGCACGCAACAACAATGTTACCGGCGGGGTACCTACATACGCGTACTAACACGTCTCTCAACATCATTGTAACCAAATTGCCGCCGACTTTAAAAATAATGTCGGCCGCGATCTCATGTTTCACCACATGCATCGTACTCAACACAAAAGTATTCCTTCGTTTGCCAAGGTAGCTTATAGAAATTTTTCGTCGATCATCAAACATCGAGATATTCAAAAGGGTTCATCGCAAATATTTATTCACGTGTGGTGGGCCGCGAGCGTTGCGGCCTTAGGGCGTCGAGCTGTACGGACGAGAATCGAGTAAAGTGCCGTAATTTTTTTACGTCCTAAGTTAATATAGACTGGCGACAGGTTGTATAATTAAACAAATGGAAGGCACGTCGTAGCTACACCTTTTAGTAGGTAACTAATTGAATAAATAGGTGGTATCTGGACGATTTCGGTGTTGGCTGCTAACAAAATAGCGTTGTTGTGACACAACGAAACTCTTTTCATTAAGTTGTTTCTCTTAACAGCTATTGTTAACACGTTTGTTTGAGTCATGCAGGTACAGAAATAACAACAATATTTATTGTTCTTTAATAGCTTTCTACATATGAAAATAATTTAATGCTTGGTGATAATCAAGCTTGTGGTGAGAATTTCATATTTCTACCGTGATTTAGAATCAGACAATTACGCGAGGAATGACCGTGTCCAGGGTAATTCGATTGTGATGCAACAGCTTACTGGGTAACAAATTTAATTGGTCCTAAATTCAAACAAGTTGGCCCAAGGTCCTTCGCCCCGACCATTGTGCCCAAACGTTTCTAAATTCGATGCACTGTTGGAATTTTATTGCAGGACATCTGCGATTCGACAATGACGATCGTGTCGTTTTATGACCTCCCTCCTAGTTACCAGAAATCCTCGTCTATTTTGCGTCCAATTTCTGTCGAATTGGGACAATAAGGTCGTAAATAAAGTGACAGATAAATATTCCTATACCTGATACCGAACCCAGAAATTACCATGCAGCACTAAATTCCAAATTGCTTGTTGGAATTGCACAAAATCGTGTTTGTTGTACGACATAGACATGGAGTGGTCCAAAATTGCCGCAGAAAAATTGTTTTGGAACCCCTGTGTATATCTCACTATAACCTGCACGTGCATCTAGGAATGTCCTAAGATCAACAAGATTCACAATCAACACGCTTTATAGTGTCAACATTTGAACACAAAATAAAAATGAATCCGTCACGAATTTGCACACAGAAATACGAAATATTTAATGAATATACACGTGTCTGGTAGTAACAAGTGTGCAAATAAGAGTACACGCTATTGGCTCTATTAATGCAGAATGACCAACTGATTTTGAGATTGAGAAATTGGGAGATACAGCTCATGTTCAGATATTCGAAGATTTAAAAAATATGAGACTAGGAATTGAGGAAACGGAAGTTGCAAAATTGAGATAAGATTTATTTAAGATGCTAGGAGAGGTTGGCCACAAAGGTATTCCAAAATCCAATCGTTTACGGACGATAAAAACATTGGTCCTTCGCGCCGGATTTGTCGGTAATAATCGTGTGTCAGTTAGTTAAAGAGCGCCACATAAAAGGTCAAGTAAGTTGGGCCATCCGAAAATTGGCCAGAAATCTTCCCTTGGCAAAACAGTCTCAAAGTCCCTGAGTCACAAAGGTTGATTCGTAAATGCAAGCCAATTATAACCATTTCCAACTCCTTTTCTTTAAAATAGTCTTTCTTATTGGGGAATTGAGAAATGGAAAATCTACAGAAATTATTCAGAAGAGAGATCGAGAAAGTGAGAAATTAAGATATTGTGACATTTAGAAATTGCAAAATCTAGAAATGGAAGAACAATTTGAGCAATTATAAAACAGAGCTTATGAGAAATCAAGAAATAAAATATTAGAGATGTTGAGATATTCACATATAATAGAGATTTTAATATATCGAGATATCGGAGAGATTGAGCAATTATTTGATTTATTTAAAGAACAGAAATTATTAAAAAGAGAGAACGAGAGATTGAGAAATTGTGATATTGTGAGATTTAGAAATTGCTAAATCCAGAAATCAAAGAACCATTTTTGAGCTTGAGAAATCAAGGAAGCAAAAATAGGATATTAAGATATTCACATACATATAGAGATTTGAGTATATCGAGATATGGAGAGATTGATGGGCAATTCAGAAATCAAGAAGTTATAGACAAGTTAGAGAAATCGAGGAATTTACAAATTATTTGACTTATTTAGCAGTACGAGAAACTTGAGAAATTCGAAATTGGGTGGAGAGTTTGAAAAATTGAAAAAATTGAGCAATCTAGAAATTAAGAAATAATCAGAGTTTAAAATTAAATCCAAAGATTCACACATTCCCAGAAGTAAGAAATGGACCACAAAACACAGTCGGCTACTTTCAAAGCAGTTTTGATGCGCTGAGTGCGATATTTGTTCTTGGAAGGTATAACAAAGTCTCCATTGACTGGTGTTCCAAAGCTGGGGGCAGCTATTGGGGTGTCCCAGTGCCATGAAAAGCTTTGTTGACTTCCTCTGTCGAATCCGCACGCCTTCCTGATACGTAAACGAAAATGTACGATATTTTAAAAATTACTAAAAACAAATTGTCAACATCGTTTTAACATCCAATTACTGTGCTAAAATTATCGGTTCGGTCCAATAAATCTATTCTGTAAATGTTTATGGGAAGAATTGGAGGCTAAATTTCGTAGGTTTTGAGACAGTTTTGTGCAATTGCTTTTAAGGAATCACCAAATGCACTTCACCGGATTCGGATTAATCAATAAGAAATCTTATACTTCGTGATTTCCTCGCGTGTAATCCAATTTAATAAAATTGCATTATTTTTTATAATAGAATACATAAACATGCAAATAACCCACGGAAGAAGCCAACCAGTTCCAATATCAAACCCCCAGAACTATTATCTTACTTCCTGTGCGCAATTTGAATTAATTACCTCAAGTTACCTCCGTAATACGATCAAGAAGTCCTACCAGCGTGGTTTAATATTAAAAGAACCCTTCCCTTCCACCTAATCTTAATTGATTTTCCTCCTTTCCAACGGTGACGACAATTAATCTGTTTGTTCCCATCAAACATGCGAAAATAAAACAAACGGATGTTATTTTTTCTAATGCTTATTGACAATAATAATTATTAGAAAGGAAGATTACTGTTTGCACAAGACGAGATACTGTGAGAATGTCGGGAGAGGATCAAACACATCATCGCCGCTTTTACAATGACGAGAAATCAATCTTTTGGTGCTTAGATGCAGTACGTGCATTGTGGGCTTCGAGCACCGTCTTTCTCGGAAGTTTTTAGTTGGATTTACGGGTATCTGCAGATTTCGACAATAAACTCTTTTGAGGCAGGTACGCCGGGAGGTTTTACATAACTACAATTGTCAATCAACTGTGATAAGGGATCACAACTTCTTTGGAAACGTAGCGGTAAAATGTTTAATCTCTTGTGACCGTTATTTCGGTTTGTATGATCTCAATAATTTTTGGTGCTTCGCAAAATGGCCCCCTCCTTTTTATCATGTAATAAAATCGTTGTTGCCACACGCATAAAACATTTTATTTTCATCCACCGCTGTGCTTCTAGAGGCAGGTACGCTAACCGCGATGCAATCAGGAAATCGGCCAATAGCGGCTGCTTTCGCGCAAAAAAGGAAGTCGTTGCAATTAAGTTAAAAATCTGCATAAACAGAGAATTGTGGGAAATTATATATCTCGTTATAATTCATATCACGCCTTTTGCTGGCTCGTAAAAGCTATAAATGCATGAAATGCGTGTCCTCATCACTAGGTGCCGCAACGGTCGATTCGACGCCAGTGGCGGCGCGGTAATTACTTTTTTGAAAAATTAAATGTGAGAACAGGACCGCCACTGCAAGTTCATCAGTGTAAGGTGTGATCCCTCCTGAGCCGTGCGTGGGTTCCAGTGACGTCACTTCCGACCTACCCTAACTGTCTAGGCACGTGACTCCACTAAAAATAAAACTGTATTTATATGTGTAATACAATCTTTGTTTGAGCACTAGTTGATGGAGTTATAGACCGTTCGAGTAGGGAGATTACACTCAATCCTTGTAGGTTTGAATGGGAAACTACCTTGAAGAATATGAAATATTTATGAAGGCCCGGAAACGTCAACATTCATTGATGCTGATATAAAAGCAATCTTATTTATTTTTTCTTCGGCAGATGAAATCTGTCCCTTCGAAATGGACCACATGTTGTTTTAACCTAACCCAAGCTCCGAATTTACATCTTGCAGTTTCTGTGCCTCCAATGTGTGCCAGTGCATAGGAAAATGTTTCTAATGGGATTTGTCACTTAACGAACAGAATTGTCCTTGACTATACTTCTTACAATTCATCTTATCAAAAGCCGAAACGAATTTCAGTACCAGGTCCGCCACCGTCCTCGCAAACGCCACATGTGGCAAAAACCTCACCCTCTTGAATCGGGGAAACATAAAAACGAGCCCGACCTAGATGAGAGGAAATAACAATTTCGGCCCCCAGTCTAATTAATTTTTTGTGCGATCACTGAATTTCGAGAGGTGGGCATTATTTTATTATTTCTGAAAGGATTATTCGGATTCGTGCTGCACATTGCTACTGTGTGGTGAATCGCGTGCAACTCATGCTCTTATTTGAACGTCTGCCAGGTTGGCACCCTGTAATTACAGTTATTAAATTTTGTCTGATCGCATTAAAAAATGTTTATTATAACGATACCTATACAGACAGTCAGCGGAATCGCCGAAAAATAATGCGGCGCGAGAGAGGTGTGGAGAGATGGTCTTCGGGATGGTCGGCAGCGTTTTTGGATCGAAATTACACGTGTAATTGCCAAATTACCCACGAAATTATTCTCTGTATTGAACAAGAAGAATTATTGTTTGGTTTTCAAGTCGTCTATTGAAGAACATCAGTTTTTTATAATTATGTATTAATATACCTCCACCTCTTCGTTGGTCAACCGGCAGAGACCTCTTATCAATTATCCACTATACCAATGCGAACGATAAGTCGCGGGTATAGGCTAGCGACACATATTGTTATTATTATTCTCCTAGGTGCTCCTAATCTAATCAGAGCACTTAAAAATCTTTAATTGCTTTTTGCGCTGCCAACACATTTAACCACGAAGCCCCAACAAATCCAAGCGTCTGGGCGGCGTCACCACATCCCCGAATGGCAAAGATTTGAATGCTGAAAGGAAGTATGCGTCGCTCATAATCGACACAACCCTATTTCTCGGAATAGAAATCGACGTCCCGGTGAGACCCCGAAGGCATTGCTTGGTGCAACAAAGACAAACGATCCTCCGTATCGCTTCCTAGGGTCTGCGGTGCGGTTGCAGGCGCCAACTGTCGATATCTTTTGACTTCTTCCTTTGATTTCAATAGTTCTAGACACGAGACACTCGACTTAATTTATTGCGTTCAGTATCTGCTATAGAAATGACTTGCACTCTGGATATCGTTTTGTCGTCTATTTGGATTGATCGGTGGTAACGTTCTTCTTTTTTTTCAGTCGCAGAACGACGAAGAAATTAGTGACGGGGACGGAGAGTCGGGGCGCGAACATGACGACATGGACAGTTGTGACGAAATCAGAAGACATGGCGGTGGGATTATCGCGGACCACGGGGATGTGCTCGCGAAGTTGAAGATGCAAGTCAGGGACATCAAGGTAGGGGTAAGCATTCGTTGTTCGTTTTCTGTAATGAAGAAATATTATAGAACGAAGCAGTAAGTGCAAAAACCATGAATAAAGATTCGTACAATTCCATCATCGTTTCTGAGTTAGTTTCCTTTTCCTTTCTTTATTTTAATTTTATTGTTTATCCTACATTTCCACTTCCCTTGCACCAAACTATGACATTATTGACCACATTGTAATCAAAAACCGTCTGCACCCTTCCAGGACGACTTCGAAAACGCGACGAGACACCTCGGCTTCCCCCTCAACAGGGGCCTGCAGGAGAATTTCCACTTGCCCGCGCCATTCCCGTTTCCGCACCCCAGCACGCCGTTCATGACGCCCCTGCTGCCGCCTCCGACAGCCCCCTCGTCGGGCAGCTCGCACTCGTCGGAAGGCAGCGCATCTTCACAGCACACCTGGTCATTCGAAGAACAATTCAAACAGGTGCGTCAGGTAGGTCGTTTGGTGTAGTACCATGTATTTAGAACGTGCCGTTGTGACGGGTTGCACGGGTCGTCGCGATGATGAGGGGTTGTGGAAGGGGATGAATGATGATGGTGTGTTGATGCAGATTGCATTATGGCCTTTGACGACGTAAATATGGTTTTATATAAAATATATTAATATAAAAGTAGGTACTTACTCATTAAATTACAATAATCTTCACAACAGCATAACATTCTATTTCGCAGACAATTAAAAACGTGCAATTGCACCATTCCGACCTTATCCAGCTGTTTTCAAAACTTTGATTAAACCACTAACTCCGCCAGTTACAAATGCCATAAAGAAGTACCATATTAAAAATATTAGTAGAAATCAAAGACTCTTCTTATCCACGGCACTTGTTTTGTAGCATTTTCTTTCATCCAATTTCAGCATTTTTGCACACCCTACCTTGATTTGATTTAATCGGACTATACTAACTTGACTGGACTGAAAACTTAATATGAGTTACTCAATCTGACTAATTTGACTGATATAACCTGACTCATTGTGATACGAGTTCGTTGAAGTAACCTGACATGACTGACTGACCCAACTTGACTTTGCATAGCCGAAATGAGCTGTTAGGCTGATGCAGCCTGACCGATCTGATACGAAATTTTCTGTCTTATCTGACTTGACCAGTTATACCAACGTAACCTCACCCGATCTGCCCAAAAATCAGACATGACTGACTGACTCAACCTGACCTTGCTTAGCCGACTTGACCTGCTAAGCCAACCTGATTAGTCTGATACGAATTTTTCTACCCACTGAGATGACCAGTTATATCAACTTAACCTGACCTGATGTACTAAGCCTACGTAACCTGACTCATCTGATACCAGTGCGTTGAAGTAACCTGACATGACTGACCGACCCAATTTGACTTTGCATAGCCTAAAAGAGCTGTTAAGCTGATACAAACCTGGCCGATCTGATACGAAATTTTCTGCCTAATCTGATTTGACCAGTCATACCAACGTAACCTGAAACGATCTGTCCTAAAAAGCGGATTTAGCCTGACTCATCTCATACGAGTTTGTTGAAGTAAGGGGTCGTCCATTAATTATGTTAGCTCAAAATGGGGGGGGGGAGGGGTCCAGTAAAATCTCATCAAATCTCATCTAAAGGGAGCAGGGGGTCATTGAAAATCTCACGCCAACTTTTTAATTAAAAAAATACACATTATTATTACATAAAATATAAAAAAAAACATTAAACTTATTATTTTACTTTTTTAAGGTATTATACCAACATATAGACAGTATTAAATATTTTCTATGCATGGGATTCCCCGAATTGATACAATTGCCGCACAATTTATTTACCATTTTTTTCGTGGAAATTTCGTGGTATTCATGAACAATGAGAATCAGTAAATTACATAATCAATCCAGTTGCATACAAGATTTTGTGTTTATGAATAGTAGCTCGCTTCGCTCGCTCATATATTACAAAATGATTAAATTTTTTTATTGTAAAAGAATGTATCCTTTTTAATTTTGGAACTCAAAGTTGGCATTTGAAAATGCAAAAATATCAAATTAAGGTAGCAAATTTTTGAATATAAAAATTTTGAATTCATAGAATTTTGGAAAAAGTGATCAAAATGAGAACAAAAATAACACCAAACAATAACTACAGTATTGGTAAATATGCAACGAAATGAAAAATTACGAAAGTCTTCAAAGTTTGACTCCAAACAACACGAAAGGAACATAAAATCTTGTATGAAACTCGGCTGTAATGGGAAATTATTGACTCGTCTTGTTTATGCATTGTAGAAAACTATTTCGTTATTCACTTTGTTACGAGTTGAATATATGAGCGAGCGAAGCGAGCTGGTATTCATGAACAATGGGAATCAGTAAATTACATAATCAATCCAGTTGCATGCAAGATTTTGTGTTTATGAATAGTAGCTCGCTTCGATCGCTCATATATTACAAAATTATTAAAAAATTTTATTGTAAAAGAATGTATCCTTTTTAATTTTGGAACTCAAAGTTGGCATTTGAAAATGTAAAAATATCAAATTAAGCTAGCAAATTTTTGAATATAAAAATTTTGAATTCATAGAATTTTGGAAAAAGTGATCGAAATGAGAACAAAAATAACACCAAACAATGACTACAGTATTAGTAAATATGCAACGAAATGAAAAATTACGAAAGTCTTCAAAATTTGACTCCAAACAACACAAAAGGAACATAAAATCTTGTATGAAACTCGGCTGTAATGGGAAATTATTGACTCGTCTTGTTTATGCATTGTAGAAAACTATTTCGTTATTCACTTTGTTACGAGTTGAATATATCAGCGAGCGAAGCGAGCTGGTATTCATGAACAATGGGAATCAGTAAATTACATAATCAATCCAGTTGCATGCAAGATTTTGTGTTTATGAATAGTAGCTCGCTTCGATCGCTCATATATTACAAAATTATTAATTTTTTTTATTGTAAAAGAATGTATCCTTTTTAATTTTGGAACTCAAAGTTGGCATTTGAAAATGTAAAAATATCAAATTAAGCTAGCAAATTTTTGAATATAAAAATTTTGAATTCATAGAATTTTGGAAAAAGTGATCGAAATGAGAACAAAAATAACACCAAACAATGACTACAGTATTAGTAAATATGCAACGAAATGAAAAATTACGAAAGTCTTCAAAATTTGACTCCAAACAACACAAAAGGAACATAAAATCTTGTATGAAACTCGGCTGTAATGAGAAATTATTGATTCGACTTTTTTATGAATAGTAGCTCCCTTCGCTCGCTCATATATTATAAAATCGTTACAAACGAAAACGACGACGTAAACGTTTTTATTGTAAAGGAATGGGTCCTTTTTATTTTTGGAAGTCAAACTCGGTATTTGAAAATGTAAAAATATTCGAATTGGTGTATCGAAATTAGCGAATTTTGATATAAAAATTTTGAAATCGTAGAACGCTTAGGTATTTAGTGGTATTTAGCAAAATACATGAACATATATACATGAAAATTATTTAAAAATTGTTAGGGATAAATCTCACGTGAGGGAAGAGGGGGTTTTCACCAAATCTCACCAAATCTCATCAAGAGGGAGGGAGGGGTCCAAATTAACAGAAAAACACCTCACGTAATTAATGGACGGCCCCTAACTTGACATGACTGGCTGACCCAACCTGACCCTGCTAAGCCAACCTGACTAGTCTGATACGAATTTTTCTACCCAACCTGACATGACCAGTTATATCAACTTAACCTGACCTGATCCGACGTACTAAGCCGGCCTAACCTGACTCATCTGATACCAGTTCGTTGAAGTAACCTGACAAGACTGATCGACCCAATTTGACTTTGCATAGCCGGAAGGAGCTGTTAAGTTGATACAAACCTGACCTATCTGATTCAAAATTTTCTGCCTAATCTGATTTGACCAGTTATACCAACGTAACCTGAAACGATCTGCCCTAAAAAGCGGATTTAACCTGACTCATCTCATACGAGTTTGTTGAAGTAACTTGACATGACTGACTGACCCAACCTGACCCTGCTAAGCCAACCTGACTAGTCTGATACGAATATTTCTACCCAACCTGACTTGACCAGTTATATCAACTTAACCTGAGCTGATCTGACGTACTAAACCAACATAACCTAACTCATCCGATACCAGCTCGTTGAAGTAACCTGACAAGACTGATCGACCCAACTTGACTTTGCATAGCCGAAATGAGCTGTTAAGCTGATACAAACCTGACCGATCTGATTCAAAATTTTCTGCCTAATCTGATTTGACCAGTTATACCAACGTAACCTGAAACGATCTGCCCTAAAAAGCGGATTTAACCTGACTCATCTCATACGAGTTTGTTGAAGTAACTTGACATGACTGACTGACCCAACCTGACCCTGCTAAGCCAACCTGACTAGTCTGATACGAACTTTTCTACCCAACCTGACATGACGAGTTATATCAACTTACCCTGAGCTGATCTGACGTACTAAACCAACATAACCTGACTCATCTGATAGCAGTTCGTTGAAGTAACCTGACTGATCCAACTTGACTTTGCATAGCCGAAAGGAGCTGTTAAGCTGATACAAACCTGACCGATCTGATACGAAATTTTCTGCCTAATCTGATTTGACCAGTTATACCCACGTAACCTGAAACGATCCGCCCTAAAAAGCGGATTTAACCTGACTCATCTCATATGAGTTTGTTGAAGTAACTTGACATGACTGACTGACCCAACCTGACCCTGCTAAGCCAACCTGACTAGTCTGATACGAACTTTTCTACCCAACCTGACATGACGAGTTATATCAACTTAACCTGACCTGATCCGACGTACTAAGCCGACATAATCTGACTCATCTGATACCAGCTCGTTGAAGTAACCTGACAAGACTGATCGACCCAACCTGACCTTGCATAGCCAACTTGAGCTGCTAAGCCAACCTGACTGATCTGATTCGAATTTTTCTGCCTAACCTGACTTGACCAGTTCTACCAACCTGACATGATCCGACATACTAAGCCCACAGGCTCATCTGATACCAGTTTTTGACTTGACCTGCTATGTTTGTTACAATGCCCCATATCACCCTCCATCCGAAGAAATCTCACCTCCTTTACATCATTCGTAGTTGACCTCTCTGAATTACCATATCGCATAGTCGCCTACCACAGATTCACACGCGCGTATCATTTGCATTTCTGCAAATTTTAAGAACACCATCCGTCTGTATAATTTTTCTCGGCGTACACGAGACTCGGCCTGCATGCTTATTATTATATTTTATTCATGCAATTGAATTAAATTGCAGTAATTTATCTATTCAAATGTAGCTCGTACATCTCCAGACACTACATTAAGAACTTGATATTAAAATATAATAACACCTACGACGTTATATTTCATGCGAGATACAGGCAGTGTCTGTTTTACCGCGGGAGTTCGCTCTGTACTAAATACAATGACACCCCACGTAATTTTGGCGTTGGAGCGTATTAGAGATGGGGATTAAATAAATCTTCCACAAATATTTCTCCGCAGATAAATCAAGCGTCCAGGTAAGCCCCCGAGACGGCGAAAAGATCTGTGCTAATTTTTAATAATCGTAAATCATCGGAAAAGGCTATAAAATATCAAAGTGCATTATGTCAAATTATAATAGTACGAAGAATACAGAAATGCTTCAACATTTGGGTACAAATTAAATACAAGCGACAAGCCTCCGTCCTAGTCCCGCATAACGTCCCGTAATAATAGAGACGAGGATGCAGAACGTCGACTTTTACGATTGAATAACTCTAAAAATGTACTGTAATTCCTACGCTGATGAAATTATGCGCCATAAAACTGGCGAATAGTATAACTTATATTAGGTTGGCCCAGACAGCAGCAGACTGCTACAATCTACAGTAGATTTCAAATCGAAACGCGCCGTGCACAATCGCATTTAAATACCACAAAACGAAAACAAAGTGTGAAATTCATTTTATAAATTACATCCCTTTGAAAATTACGAGTCGTAATTTTCTCTGAGTACTCGCATTTGCCGCACCTAACTGCGGACCGTACGAAACCGTGAAAGAGCTAATTTAAAAAGTCTTATTTTCATCAGTTTGACGGCGAGGTTGAGTGTGTCAGTTAAACGGTATGATTGATGCGAAAAGCTTCCAAAATCGCGGCCGTTTGGCATTTAGATTTCGAAATTCGGGGGGTGACACATGATCAAAATCACCCTGCACTCATCGTTACGACCGCAAAAAGTTAATACACTCGAGCAATCTTACCCAAAAACGATTAAAGGGGAATAGTGCAAAAACTACTCCAATACGAATTCCATCAAATCAATCGCTGGCACGGAACATCCGGTTGCTTCTTAGCATATGTCTGCCAGTTGTGCCGTAAACCATAATAAATTCACGAAAATAAAACCGAAAGATGGTCAGTTACTACACGTGTTTTCTGCTGCATCTATACCATTCTCCAAAAATTACACAATTAATTACGTTCATTAGTCCGAAATCGCTAAAATCAGTGACGAAACAGTATAAGTACACCTCGAGCAAATTAGTATAATTAATTCGTCCAATCGAGTGTGAATTTGTTTGGTACTTGAGACTGTTTTGTTGATTTAACCCAATAAATGAGAGCGTCTTGAATACATAATTACGATTCTTTTGCTCAAGTAGAAAGTTCCACTCGAAAGATATTAACTCAAGTTGTATACAATTAAATTACTTAATGACTGTAAAGTAGCTCTTTAATACGGTTGTAGTCGAAAATAGTTTTCTCAACACAGCAATTAAATGCCATAAACACCACCTTTTCGGAGATTTAGACAAAGCTTCGGACTCGATTTTGGGGTGTTATTATTGAAGTGAAGAACGACTTCCGTTGGGCCCCTTCTGGATGACATTTATTAAGCTTATAAAACGGAATCAGACCTGTGATAACGATACGGTTCCAAGAAGTTCGAAATCTATTTATTATATTTATAGCCGAGCTCCTCCGGTTATCTTCCGAAAAATCGACATTCTAACCCCTGCGAGGTCTATTTATACCACGTTTAAATTTATTTAGGCTTAAAAGCGTAATTATTGAACACATATGTCGTAAATGCGTTTCCAATGCGACCTTAGCACCCTCCAGAAAAATCTAGCCCCCGACTCGCTACATCAATAAAGACACATGTCTGTAGAGATCGATTTTGCGTATTCCCCCAATTCCAAAAATAAGTAGAAATATGTCGGTCTGTCGTATTTCTGAATCTCGACGTATGTGATAGATTTCTTGGGGGATTCAAACTAATGTTACCATTTGCCGCGACTTTCACCCTGTTTTGATTTGTTTTTATGAAGTTCACGCTATTTCTGGAGAAAGGGCTGCTCGGCTCAAATCAAACGACATTTATGTATGTTTGTCAGTGGACATCTAACAAGTCTTTGTGAAACGGTATCTTTTGTTTTCTCAAGTTTGCAGTAAGGCGGCGAGTTTGTTTATGTTCGTCGTGTAGATCAAAGATTCCGCATCGTTAATTCAGTATCAAAGGAACTATCATTAATGAATTAAGACTTTACGGCAGGATACAGTTGGATCGTGTCCACGAGATGCTTTCATTTACTTTAATAATATTTTGATATGTTTATCGTGAACGATGAAACCGAACTAATAGTACATTTTGTACACAATGTATTTTTGGAACACATACTATATGTATGTATTTTAGTCATAATTGCGTTATCGTATTTACGTTTTACTGCCAGTTGGACGATGTTGTCCATTTTACGATTTGCACCGAATTACCAGAAGGATAAATGCCTCTATTTCATTGACACCTTGTCGCGTCTCGTCCAGGAACATTTCTGCATTCTGTGGCACAAGATGTGACACGGTGATTCGTGACAGTGGAATCTCGACACTTCGGACAGCTCCTGATGTATAGTTGGTCATTCAAAGACAAAGATCAAAGCATAAAAAAGCTTATTTAGACTCGATTTCAGCTCACGCATTTACACCATTTTCATATAGATAGAAATTATTTAAAGTACACTAAAAAGTTCGAAAAATGTCATAAAATTAAAGCTCCTCACTTTTTTTATAATATTTAAAATAAAATTCGCAATTGAACCAAAAAATAATCCTAGCACACTGATTCTAAACAAAAAGACTGACAAAGTTCTCTCTTGATTCCTCTAACTTTAAAATTCTCAAAATGGCTCGCAAAAAGCTGCTCAGCAGAAAAAGAAATGTTTGTTGAAAATTCACTAACAATGAACGTGATCGACAACAAATCCTAAAACAATCTGATTTTATAATAAAGTATTACAAAGCTCCCTTTTGATTATACGAATTGTAACCCCCCCCCCCAAAAAAAAAAAGCTCATAAAAGCTCCTCAGAACACTAGAAACTGTTTGTTGGATATTCGCAAAATATACGATCGACACCAAAAAAATTACAAGATGGCTTTGAAAAGCTCTCTATTGATTGATTCTCTTCACGATAGAAATTTCAAAATCTTTTCAGAGCCGGTAAAAATAAATTTACAAAATCTTATCGACATTCCGATTTCACAAAAAGGATTTTTAAAGCTCTTTTTTGATTCACGTAACTTTAAAATTTCCAAAAAGCTCCTAGAAAGTCCACAGCACACGATGTACTATCTGCTGAAAATTCTCCAAATATGATAAAAGAAAAACATTGAGATTGAGATTTTGCAACAAAGCTGCTCCTAATTGTAGTTCAAAGTTCAAAAAGTGTCAATAAAGTTCCTCACCTTTGTTGGAAATTTCCAAAATAAATTTCGTAGACACAAAAAAAATAATCCTAGCTCACTGATTCTATAAAAAAAAAACGAAAGACAAACTTCTCTTGATTCCTCTAACTTTAAAATTCCCAAAATGGCTCCCAAAAGCTGCTCAGCACAAAGAGAAATGTTTGTTGAAAATTCACTAAATGTGATCGATAAAAAATCCTAAAACAATCTGATTTTACAATAAAGTGTTACAAAGCTCCCTTTTGATTACACGAATTCTAAAACCCCCTAAAAAGCTCATAAAAGCTCCTCAACACACTAGAAACTATTTGTTGGATATTTATTCGCAAAATACGATTGACACCAAAAAATTTGCAAGATGGCTTTGAAAAGCTTTCTATTGATTATCTTCACGATAGAAATTTCAAAATCTCTTCAGAGCCGGTAAAAATAAATTTGCAAAATCTTATCGACATTCCGATTTCACAAAAAGGATTTTTAAAGCTCTTTTTTGATTCACGTAACTTTAAAATTTCCAAAAAGCTCCTAGAAAGTCCACAGCACACGATGTACTATCTGCTGAAAATTCTCCAAATATGATAAAAGAAAAACATTGAGATTGGGATTTTGCAACAAAGCTGCTCCTAATTGTAGTTCAAAGTTCAAAAAGTGTCAATAAAGTTCCTCACCTTTGTTGGAAATTTCCAAAATAAATTTCGTAGACACAAAAAAAATAATCCTAGCTCACTGATTCTATAAAAAAAAAAAACGAAAGACAAATTTCTCTTGATTCCTCTAACTTTAAAATTCCCAAAATGGCTCCCAAAAGCTGCTCAGCACAAAGAGAAATGTTTGTTGAAAATTCACTAAATGTGATCGATAAAAAATCCTAAAACAATCTGATTTTACAATAAAGTGTTACAAAGCTCCCTTTTGATTACACGAATTCTAAAACCCCCTAAAAAGCTCATAAAAGCTCCTCAACACACTAGAAACTGTTTGTTGGATATTTATTCGCAAAATACGATTGACACCAAAAAATTTGCAAGATGGCTTTGAAAAGCTTTCTATTGATTATCTTCACGATAGAAATTTCAAAATCTCTTCAGAGCCGGTAAAAATAAATTTGCAAAATCTTATCGACATTCCGATTTCACAAAAAGGATTTTTAAAGCTCTTTTTTGATTCACGTAACTTTAAAATTTCCAAAAATCTCCTAGAAAGTCCACAGCACACGATGTACTATCTGCTGAAAATTCTCCAAATATGATAAAAGAAAAACATTGAGATTGAGATTTTGCAACAAAGCTGCTCCTAATTGTAGTTCAAAGTTCAAAAAGTGTCAATAAAGTTCCTCACTTTTGTTGGAAACTTCCAAAATAAATTTCGTAGACACAAAAAAAAATAATCCTAGCACACTGATTCTATAAAAAAAAAAACAAAGACAAACTTCTCTTGATTCCTCTAACTTTAAAATTCCCAAAATGGCTCACAAAAGCTGCTCAGCACAAAGAGAAATGTTTGTTGAAAATTCACTAAATGTGATCGATAAAGAATCCTAAAACAATCTGATTTTACAATAAAGTGTTACAAAGCTCCCTTTTGATTACACGAATTCTAAAACCCCCTAAAAAGCTCATAAAAGCTCCTCAACACACTAGAAACTATTTGTTGGATACTTATTCGCAAAATACGATTGACACCAAAAAATTTGCAAGATGGCTTTGAAAAGCTTTCTATTGATTATCTTCACGATAGAAATTTCAAAATATCTTCAGAGCCGGTAAAAATAAATTTGCAAAATCTTATCGACATTCCGATTTCACAAAAAGGATTTTTAAAGCTCTTTTTTGATTCACGTAACTTTAAAATTTCCAAAAAGCTCCTAGAAAGTCCACAGCACACGATGTACTATCTGCTGAAAATTCTCCAAATATGATAAAAGAAAAACATTGAGATTGAGATTTTGCAACAAAGCTTCTCCTAATTGTAGTTCAAAGTTCAAAAAGTGTCATTAAAGTTCCCCACTTTTATTGGAAATTTCCAAAATAAATTTCGTAGACATTAAAAAATACTCCTAGCACACTGATTCTACAAAAAAAAAAACGAAAGACAAACTTCTCTTGATTCCTCTAACTTTAAAATTCCCAAAATGGCTCACAAAAGCTGCTCAGCACAAAGAGAAATGTTTGTTGAAAATTCACTAAATGTGATCGATAAAAAATCCTAAAACAATCTGATTTTACAATAAAGTGTTACAAAGCTCCCTTTTGATTCTACTAATTCTAAAACCGCCTAAAAAGCTCATAAAAGCTCCTCAGCACACTAGAAACTGTTTGTTGTATATTCGCAAAATACGATCGACACCAAAAAATTACAAGATGGCTTTGAAAAGTTCTCTATTGATTCTCTTCACGATAGAAATTTCAAAAGCTCTTCAGACCCGGAAAAAATATTTGTTAACAGTTTGCAAAATCTTATCGACATTCCGATTTCACAAAAAGGATTTTTAAAGCTCTTTTTTGATTCACGTAACTTTATAATTTCCAAAAAGCTCATAGAAGGTCCACAGGACACGATGAACTATTTATTTGTTGAAAATTCTCCAAATATGATAAAAAAAAACATTGAGATTGAGATTTGCAACAAAGCTTCTCCTAATTGTAGTTCAAAGTTCAAAAAGAGTCATTAAAGTTCCCCACTTTTATTGGAAATTTCCAAAATAAATTTCGTAGACATTAAAAAATACTCATAGCACACTGATTCTACAAAAAAAAAAAAAAAAACGAAAGACAAACTTCTCTTGATTCCTCTAACTTTAAAATTCCCAAAATGGCTCCCAAAAGCTGCTCAGCACAAAGAGAAATGTTTGTTGAAAATTCACTAAATGTGATCGATAAAAAATCCTAAAACAATCTGATTTTACAATAAAGTGTTACAAAGCTCCCTTTTGATTACACGAATTCTAAAACCCCCTAAAAAGCTCATAAAAGCTCCTCAACACACTAGAAACTGTTTGTTGGATATTTATTCGCAAAATACGATTGACACCAAAAAATTTGCAAGATGGCTTTGAAAAGCTTTCTATTGATTATCTTCACGATAGAAATTTCAAAATCTCTTCAGAGCCGGTAAAAATAAATTTGCAAAATCTTATCGACATTCCGATTTCACAAAAAGGATTTTTAAAGCTCTTTTTTGATTCACGTAACTTTAAAATTTCCAAAAATCTCCTAGAAAGTCCACAGCACACGATGTACTATCTGCTGAAAATTCTCCAAATATGATAAAAGAAAAACATTGAGATTGAGATTTTGCAACAAAGCTGCTCCTAATTGTAGTTCAAAGTTCAAAAAGTGTCAATAAAGTTCCTCAGTTTTGTTGGAAATTTCCAAAATAAATTTCGTAGACACAAAAAAAATACTCCTAGCACACTGATTCTACAAAAAAAAAAACTAAAGACAAACTTCTCTTGATTCCTCTAACTTTAAATTTCCCAAAATGGCTCACAAAAGCTGCTCAGCACAAAGAGAAATGTTTGTTGAAAATTCACTAAATGTGATCGACAAAAAATCCTAAAACACTGATTTTACAATAAAGTGTTACAAAGCTCCCTTTTGATTATACTAATTCTAAAACTCCCTAAAAAACTCATAAAAGCTCCCCAGCACACTAGAAACTGTTCGTTGAATATTCACAAAATTCGATTGACACCAAAAAATTTGCAAGATGGCTTTGAAAAGCTCTCTATTGATTCTCTTCACGGTAGAAAATTCAAAATCTCTTCAGACCCGGAAAAAATATTTGTTAAAAATTGAAAATTCACTAATTGTCCCTAGAAGAATCCTACGACATTCCGATTTTACAAAAAGCATTTTTAAAGCTTTTTTGATTCTCGTAGCTTTAAAATTTCCAAAGACTATTTGTTGAAAGTTCTCCAAATATGATTCCCACCAAAAAATTCATTGAGATTTTGCAACAAGGCTTCTCCTAATAGTAATTCAAAATTTAAAAAGTGACACAAAAGCTTTTGAGGTTTCCTGTGCCAACTATGTAATTTTGAGGTGAAGGTTAAACCTAGGTACCTGAAAATCTCAGAAACTGAAAACCTAAGAATCGGAAATCTGCAAAACAAATAAATAAATAATTATGTCTTCAGCTCTCGTGTTGCATGATGAGACCTAACACCGCATTAGTGCTCGTAGCATGACAAATCTAAATAATTCATTAATATCCCAAATAAATCCCCCATTCGGCGGCTATCCCACCTACCCCCTACGAACACATGTATTAATCTCATATAAGGGGGAAGCAAATGACTCAATCAACGACATAATGAAGTGGTCTGGGCGATTTGGTCCGAAAGCGGCGAAAATAGCCGTCCGTAAAGGACTCCAATACTTCTTATCGCCGATAGATTTGTTCGGCAGCCTTCAGCCTCAAGATTCAATCATTTATCTGCAAATGGATTTGGACGCAGAGGGGTCATTTCCGCAACACTCCTTTCGGATTTTACAATCGACAAACATGTTGCTTCTCACGCCACTAAACTACTCCCAAAATGTTGATTTATTGCAAATTGCAGCAGCGCGAGAACACATTGTTTCCGTCCGCAGACGAATTTCGAGAAAATTTTGCACCTCGTCTCTAATTTATGTGCGCGGCTCTAAATTTAACCTCTAACCCCTGTCGATGTATTCGGGATTATGAGATCTAGACAGCTGTGCTACACATTTGCCAGCCGTCTTGATTAAGAGCAGCGGCCGGAATTAGTTAGCTCACTTGATTATTTTGTTAATTCATTAATTTACCCCAAACGATTTGGCAATTTCCTCTCGGATAAGGACTAACGAGGATTGAATTTAATTACGTGGTGCTCGCATGGTGATTGATAACGCGGTAAATATTTACAGCACGGCCCACCAAATAATGCTATGGGTTTTTTTATCAGCATTGGGAAAGACTCGGGACGATATAGCTCATTTATCAAGCGGAATTAATTACGCTAGACAACTGTAATTTTTTCAGTCAGCTAGGTCATTTCGGATGTTTGGATTACGATAGATTTACCAAGGTTAGAGGTTAGCAATGGGCCTGTTAACAAGAAGATCAAATGTGTACAAAGAAGTAAAAAATCATTAAAGACGGCCATGCAAAAGCAAAATACTATACAACTTCCAGAGCCCTCTCAATCTGATTAAGGGGGCTCTTAAAGTGATATTGAGGTAATATCAAATTCACACAATATTAAGTTGTTGAGTCACCTTAATTTTTTTTTGGAAAAAATGTTCCTAAAGTGACTTAAAAATTAATGTGTTTCATAACGGTTTAGAATTGATACTTTCACCATATACATACTATCCACCTGACCGTTGTTTAGCGATATTAATTTACACCTTCATGATGACCATCCATCTATCTATCTATAGCACCAGATTTAATGTTTAAAACTTCTAAGTGTGTTTCATTAGCAGCTCCGGAATATACATATTTACAATAGGGAATTAATTTTTTCATGTTTTAATAAAATAAAGATTACATTCCTTTTTGTAAATAATTACATGGATGGAAATCACGTGTGGATTTTGATATGGACTGAAAACTGAAAAAACACACATCTGACCAAGCCTATCAATACAAAGGTGGGCCCGTTCGCGAATCTCGCAAAATTAGAGGTTATCGACCACCTCGTCACAGCCGTGCGGGCAAATAATAGAAATCAAACACCTTATTCATCACGAATGTCCTGCCTATCGCGATATTAGATTATATCAACCTACACCTCACTAAACGGGCACTCAACCCGTGTTCAAATATGATAATACGAATAGCAAATGAGCTGTCTATGTGATGAATTACAGGGTCCCACTCCTCCGCGCCAGCTACGTCTGTAAATACTTTATAATTACACACCGGTCTGCTTTGATTCCGTTCTCTAATGAACGTCGTAATAGCTGTTTAAACAGCTCTCACCCCCCTCGTGTAGGCTCGATTATGCTAAATAAACGCTGCTCCTATGCACCACCGAAGGGAAAAATCCGGATGGTTCGGATTGCTCGAGTGCTTCGCTGCTTTGGACGGTGCCGTGGAGGCAACGGAATTAACATGTTCTTGGGGAAGGCTGTCTGTAAATGCTGTAATTACGTATTAATAGGTAGTTGAGCACACCAAGACTGTACTTTCATGCATCGGAAATTGAAGTCTTCGACGGAAAATTGCCAGTCAATTCATTTCGCCTCTGATTTATTGTTTTCCTACATTTGGTGAAGCACTAGAATTATCTGGAGCTCAGAAATAATTACATTTTAGAATTATGATTAGGTAGGGCATAATGTACAGAAGATGAATTATATATACAGGGTGAACACATTCTGAATACATGTACGCAACGCCGTAGCACGAGTGCTTGTGTTTTCTTTTCTAACGGATTTTTGATTTCTCCATCTTTCAGTTTCTTGGGTTCTCAATGTTTCAGGCTTTTTAAAATACTTATATTTTTTAATAGCTCACTTTCTGACATTCTCATTTTTTCAGTTTCTCAGATTCGCATTCTTTTAATTTCTTCATTGTTTCTTACTTTCTGTCTATACATATCTTAATATTCGTCTCGTAGTTTCTCAGTGTTTAAATCTTGTATCTCAATTCGTCAGTCTGTTAATTTCTCATTGTTTCTTATTTTCTCAGCCTATCGATTTCTTAATGTTTCACAGTTGCACTATTTTTTTGGTTTCTCAGTTTCTAAGTGTCTCAGGTTCCCAGTTCGTCAGTGTGTCACTTTCTTCGATTTTCAGTGTCTCAGTTCCTTGGGTTTTCAATGTCTCTTTCCCCATAGTTTCTCTGTTGCCCAGTATTTTGGTTTCTAACTGTACTATTTCCTCGAGGTCTCAGCTTCTCAGTGTACTTGTTTCTCAGGTTCTCAGTTCGACAATCATTGAATTTCTCATTATTTCTCAGTTTTTCAGAACCTGAGATTCTGTCTTTTAATTTAGTTAATGTACAAATTTTACAGTTTCTTACTCTCTCAGTATCTCAGGATTTTAATTTCATTGGGGCGTTAAAATTTTAGCGTCCTTTAAAATTTAAAATTTCAAGCCCTGATTGGTAATTGCTATGACAACTTAATTTAACGGCCTTTACAGAATACTAATAGAATAAATTGTCTTTTAGTATCCCAGTTTCTGAGTTTTTCAGTTTCTCAGTCTTATTTTTGACCTTTTACTATTCACTTTTTCATTCTTTAATTTTTTCATTATTTATCCTTTGTTTTTCGTTACTTATTCTTACTTTCTAGATCACCTTTACTCAATTTTCGTTTCGTTGTTATTTTCTTAATTCGTCCTTTCTCTTTTTTCGTTCCTTATTTCTGATTTAGCGTTCTTCGTTGCTTGTTCTTCATTCTTCATTACTTATGCTTTACTTTACATTTTTTGAGTATTGTTTCTTATTCCCTGAAATTCATTCTTATTTTTTATTTATTTATCTCCATTACAGACGAGAAATTAGTTCCTAATCGTATGTTGCCAATTCAAAACAGTAAAAACTACTCTTTGAGATATATTGGTGGTCGAATTTAGAAATCTACCCATATCAAAATTTTTGACATATCAAGTTGGGTGTAGTTTTATAGGTCTCCGCATTTCAAAAATGCTTTTCTGGTGTTAATTTCTGATGAAATTTTTCGTTCCCCAGATGTCATTAAATCAAAAATTTTCCTGAGATTGCTTTCAATATTTGATGAAACGAGCTTTCGTTCTCCAAGTTCATCAATATGTCAGTTTCACTCAGAAGTCGTTATTTTACATTTAGAATAAGTATTTTTAAGTACATCTTCTAAATTGGCCGGCGTTGTAGATTTCCGAACCGAGTTACAACCATATTTTATCTACGCATGTCCGACTCACTGTAATTCGTCCCCGATAATTGTACCTGCGATTTTGCAGTCGCCGAAGGTTCGCAGAACCTACCGAACTTTAATTACAACCCTAACCTCTCCTCCCTCTAACCCCTTCTCGTCCAATAATTCCCTACCAAATCCCCGCCACCTAAACAAAATCTCTTAATGCCCTAGCTGTTTACTCAGCCTCGTCTCCAAAAATTCGCCCCATTATCGTATACCTGGATTTACCGAGAATCCCTTGCACCACCCAGTTCGGGGGGTGTTTTGGTGGTAATTCGTCATACCGATTTCGGTATCATTGCAGTGCAGTTAAACAGTGAAGTGTAAGAATGAATAAGTCGGATATCTCGGAGGTCAGTGCATGTTTAATTTAATGCCTCTGGCTTATTAACACTTGTTGGGTTCACTTTAGGTTTTACTATTTAAAACTAGGTTCTCGTTAGCGCTACCGCGATAATTAATTATGTAAATAGTTTTAATACAAAGCGTTATATTCTTTTTACGTTTTTATACTTTATTAACCATAATGGTAGGTGTTGTGTTTTATGTCCGATCCCCGAAGGTCTGTGAGTCGGTTTTTATTTGGTTTCTTCTGCGGTGATTTGTACATTTCTTTGTTTATTCTTTTATTTAATAAGTCGACGTGTGTGGGATCCGTTTTATGGCGCTTTATTAAGTGATGAATTTAACACTGTCCTTTTGTTATTGTTTCATTAGCGGCTTCCCTATTCGACGAGTCTAGGCACACAGGTGCTCCCAAATTATTCAATTATCTAATTTGTTAATCCAAAATCATTTCGTGTTTGTTGTTTAGCGCGTTATTTTTATATTTCACGTTCGTCTGCCCCCTGACAACTGATGAATCATTAGGGCAACTGCCAACTCCAAAAGTAAAAATAAATTAATCTCCCAATCTTTCGGGTTAGTCGGTGATTACTGGGAAGTGCGCTCGGTATTTCACCGTTAACTCCGGACGTTTATGACGTTCTGTATCTCGTGTTTTTATGGGAGACGCGGAATTGAGGATGCCGAGGCGACTAATTGTTCCTCATGTTTACAGCATTAAGGCAAATATTACAGAAGAAATCTATAAACGCCGAGTTACGATGCATTGTATTAATGTTTTATTGCGCGGATGAAAAAACTCCTCTGGGTATTGAAGGTGTGGACAGGATTTACGTAGTGAGCCATTTTGGGTCTTAAGGTTATAGGTACCATTGATTGCGATTTGATGACAATTTTACTAAAATCGTCTTTTGTTTGTTCATTCATTATTATACGATCTGGTTTCCTCCTTGAGTTTCCCTTCTTCATCTGACATTTAGCCATAATATATATTGTGAATTTCATTCATATTTCGTTGCACTGATTTTTCGTAAATCTGACATTTCCATATATTGACATTTGCTAGCAACCAGCACAATAGTTAAATAATTGAAAAATGTTGCGATAATTGCCTGTTATCACCAAGTTCTCTCTTCCAAACATTGTGTGCCACCCGTACAGAAAAAGCCATTACATCCACCATTTCCGATCACGTGGAGCAATAACTCATCCCATTAATATCGAACACCTACGTTTATAATAAATCGATTAAAACAAAACGGAATTAATCGGAATACCATCATCATAGAACTATAACACACCTCGAAAACAATTAATTCCCTTTTTTACAACGATTGTGCAGCCCACACCAAATCATCTATCATGAGTATCGTTGACACGTTCTAAATTAAAAACACTAACCTGTAGTCGAGCCCATCGTCGCGGTTGCGGCAGCGAGCGGCACCTCCGAGACGGCGAGGGTTGCGACTCTCCGAGATGAGAGGCTCGGCGAGCCTCGGGGAAAATCTTTTGATTACATTTCTTATTTTATAAAGTGTATTAAACTGCACTGGTTTAAGTAATTAACGAGGAACGCTGTGGGGTGTCACTTTTCACAGGTCAGGGATGAAATTTACTGCTCTATCCAAGGGATACGGACTGCTCTCTGATTTATCGACGCCGATATGGAGCTTATAAATGGAATTAATGCGATCAAGACGAGTTCGGTTTTGCGAAGGTGAGAGTGAAGGTTAGAAGACACTAGTCCTCAACCAAGGAAGAACGAAATCCGCAAAAGTAACACAAAGACAATAAAGTGGGCGTGGGAAACCTTGGTCCAATACAGAAGAAAAACATCCACCTTGCTCTCCGGATCTAACACCAGCAGAACCGAAAGAGTGTCGCCGGATGGACAATCCCGGCTCGTGTCACGGCCGAAATCACCGTGCAAAAAACAATTATAAAAATCGGAAATCCATCACAACTAAACGATCATAAAACCCGCCGACTGCCGCTACAATGTAGCGAAAAACAATGGGCTATTATCAAATGGTAGTTTAATTCTAACCTTGCGGTTCTATAGACATAGAAACGAAGCGTCAACATGAATTCATTAAAACTTTACGACGAATGGAGTGATTGATAAATAATTTCTAACGCGCAAATCGCGCCACCATCGGAGGTGCGAAGTGTGACTTTACGACCAGTTCCAGAAAGTACCGGGGCCGGCTTGATTGAAACTCGATCAACTCGACGATTCTAATTTAAAACAATCATAAAAATCCAGACATAGAGTCGATATAAAAATCACATTAAAACTGAATATTAATATGAAATATGTTTCTGGGGAACATAAAATTTTTAATGCCACACTGGATTTTATATCAGTCCATTGTGTTAATAAATTCCAGGCGGTCTATTCGAACAAAGGTGCCGTTCACCTTCTTAATTCTATGGCAATTAAATTTTTCTATTAAAATAAATATAGCCATTCAATTTCCATGCATAATATAGCGATAAACTAAATCGACGACTGAATAATATCCACGATTCCAGCATCGGCCGGCTGAATCTTCGGTTTTGAGAAGAGTGCTGCAATGACAGCAATGACTAAACGTTTTGTTCTCTACTTAATTAAAATCCGCTCGTATTTCATTCGCCACACTTCTAAGATGTCAATATAATTCATTTTGTAAAATCACCACCTCGCGGTATGTTATGGAGGCTGGAAGCTTCCTCGGGTCGCAACGACCGGTGTATAATTGAACAGGAAGGTGCAGAAATGGGGTTAATTATTTTTTGTGAAATTTGAAAAATTTAGAGTAACAATTAATTTAACATAAATTAACGAAGGACCAATATACCAGATTAAAGAAAAACCACAGCGAAAAGACAAAACGTAAATATCAAATCGATTAATTATCAAATTGACTAAATAACAATATTATTATGATATTCATACATCATGTTGTCTGTGAAAAACAAAGTTTACATTAAATGGACAATTTTGACGTGCAAAGCCCACTAACTATATGATCATTTATAAGTATCAAAATATAAAAAATATTAAAATCAACGGAATGCAAATAAATATTACATCAAATAAAGGAAACAGCAAAACACCAGATAAAATAACAAACTGAGTAATAAATAAGTGAAATATAAAAAAGTCGATCACACGAAATAGCCAAAGAGTAAAACGTATTGCTGGAAAACCAACATAAGATTAACGAAATTTCAAAGTATGTATTACGTTAACAAAATATCATACCAAATAAATAGTGTAACGTCACATTATAAATTTTCAGACTTCAGATGATATATAATGTATCAATATATCACTATTTTTGCAAACTGTAATTTGCCATCAAAATGTACGACTTTTACTACTGAACGACGAACCTACATCGTAGTAGATATTATTATATTATTATATGGCCCCTAAACGTAGCTTTGACGCTATAAAAAAAACGCTTAATGTAAAGTTGAAAAATTAATGGTAACCAGCGATGCATTTAGAACATATACAGGATACAAACTATTGTAAACATCTCGGTTTTTATTGATTAACCTTTTCCGACTGACAAAAACCATTCTTGCTTTTAATTGAAAAGGATAAAGACTCACCTAGGGCAACGTACCATTTATAAAAAAAAATCAAAATAATGGCCGCCCTGGACTCATCGGGTATTTCGCGGATGCATACTCCAATATCATTCGCGTACCTAATTATTGCACGGTGTTGATGGGGCTCGCATAAACAAGCTGTTTCATGTGGCCCCAAACGAAGGGAGCACAATACCGGGCCATTTATTCCGATCCACCTTTCGTGTAAATTATTATCTAACCAGTCTGACACTAGACGTGCACTACGGGCAGGAGCTCCGTCTTGTAAGAACCTCTAATAAATCGCACACTGTACAACTCCCGAGACGAAGAGAGTTTCACCATAGGTCATAATCAAATCGGTCATGTCACTATTTGAAAAAAGAGCATTTTAAAATATTTAGTGCACCGTCAACAGTCAAAGTAAAACTGAAAGTAATTTATTAATTAATTGCCGGCCGTTCATCGCACTCATTCCAGCAAAAAAGTCATTTTTTGTTTAGGCCAAGACATAAAGGTTCTTCAACCATGCCAGCGGGTGTCAATCGGTTTTCTCGTAAATTTCAAAACCAACTTTCGACAAGAATATTGGTTGGGCTATATGGTTACTTTCATATGCAGTCGCCTAAAAACGATTTTTTACAAACTGAAAATTTTGAATATAGTTTCTATTATCCGTCATGTGGTTGCATTAAATGTAACCACCCATTTATAGATACAGTTTGTTTAAGAATTATAGTCAACATATTTTGTTGTCGTTTTTCGGTAGATAATTGAGAACGCCACTCATGAACCATAAACCTTTCTGAGAAATCGTCAATGTGGTCGTTGAAGCCCATTAAGAGGATTTGTTTACCTGCATTTCCAAATTCCTGCAAATTTGAATACAGCAGTAAAACCTCTTCTTTCAAATTTATCAAGAAAAACGCCCCTAGCATTTGCATATTCCGCCTTAAAATAAAATATCAATAGAATCAATCGTCGGATTGAACCCTTTCCTGAATTTTTGAATAGAGTAATAAAAATACCAAGAAAGAGGACCGAAACTATCTTGAATTTGAATTTGAAAGACTGATGTGTTGGCAGTAAAAAAAACTAAATTAATTTTTAACTGTGCCCCTTTTGTGTTCTTTGTGTATGTTAATGACTAAAATCCTAGTCTATACGATATGAAATAATACTTTGATGGTGATGTAATCGCAATAAATTACGGTATATAAACGAGTCGAAGACGAATTTGATTTTTTTTTAAAACGCGTAATTACACCTCTTTGAAAGACTACCGAATTTTTACCACGTATCACCATTCGTCATTTTTGGGGCGGAGTTCAGCATCAATCAAAGCGCTGTTAACGCTCATCAAGACCCTCGCGCAAGTCCGTAAATCGATAGCAATCTGAGAATGCAGTTTCTTCTTTTCCAACGTGTGTCATAACCTTTATTGCAACGACAGGATTTATTTAAATGTTTCCAGTGACAAATATAATCTGTACTGTATAGGTTACAGAATCATTTAAAAGGTCACACTGTAATTCATTCCGGGCGTTGCATAAGAGAAGTGCAACTATTAGATGGAAAATGACCCGGAACGGTGTGTGATAATAGAGCTGTTTCTGGAAATGTGCATTTTTATGCACATACCTGTCTAATCAGAGTTGCAAAAACAAATAATGCGTGCTAATAAATGGCCCTGAATTTTTGAATTTCGGAAGTAGCAATGAATACAATAAATTCCTCAGCTCACCAACCGCAAATAAAATTGTGATAGCAATACAATGAAAATGATGCAGGTACATTTAAATTCAACGATAACCCTTACGCAACAGCTTATCGCCCAGAGGCGCATAAACTCATATAAAACCCCCCGACTTTTCCGCCCGCATGCAATAATAAAATGATAACAATTGTTATCGATTAAAATTAAAAGCTGGAACTAAACGTGCTGACAAATAAAACAAAATGGCAATAATCGAGAATATCCTTGAAAACGGTTCGTACCGGCGTAATAAATGTATGAAATTTATCGACAAATAAATTATTCATGAGTTCGCTATTGTTGTTATTAAAATTTCGTGCTTTATAGATAAAAAGCTCGGGTTCGAAGGTCGTTTTCGACGATTTGCGCGTAAAAAGCTGTGCGATGACACTTGAGATAACCCCCGATAAGCCCTCGAGGACCACAATCAAATCACTTGACTTTCGACAAAAGAAGAAGATGTGACCCCACGTACCACGTCACTGAAAGGGACCCTCGAGTATTGTGTGTGCACAATGCTTGTATTCAATACGATGTTTACATGCATTGTCGGTTACAATGCCACAATATGCGGCGGTAGTGCTTCGGTAATTAGGGTGATTATGATGGTTGAACGCCTCCCTTGCTGTGATTTTTGTCTCGTTATGCAGAATTTTCATATTTAGCGGGTTGTCGGACGTGTTTCACACGATGGTGGCGCATTTTTAATTGGGGACTTTCTTTTTTCGGAGGGAATATTTTGTATTGTGTTTCTACAAAAGGAAGAGGTTGGAAGTTCTTGAGAGGCTAGAATTAGAATATGTGCGTTAAAATTGTGTGTAACAATGCCGCGCAGTCATAAAAGGGAAATTTGTGGCGGATGAGTGCATTAAGAAGGATTTTGATTTATTTGTTCTGTTCATTCTCAAACACCCAAAATCCCCAATTTTACGTCTCCAATTTTCTCAATTTCTATATTCTTAATTTCTTCGCAGAATTTTGTAAAAATTTTATCAGGATTTTCATAAATGATTAATACATCCAGTATGCTCTGTAAGTCAAAAGTGTCCATCTAAATACATGCAAATTTTCCACAGAAAACATGATGTATGAAACATTTATGAAGACCCGATATAGGTACAGGGTGTAAATTCAATGTAGATATTTTAACCGGCATTTTAAGCAACTTTTTCAAATAACATTTTTTGAAATCGTATTTTTTTTTAACATTTTTCACTGGGACAACATGATTCTGTGGACACTTTCAAAATTCATACAGTTCACCAGTGTGAATCAGACTTCTTGACTTATGCAACGTCCAACTGTCACTTTTGACAGTTCACCAAGAACAAATTAATCAGCTCAATATTTCACTGTCCCAGTAATCTGTCTACTCATTCAAAATACATAGTTTTCCTTGGGCAGTTACTTACTGTACCCATGCTTTTGTTGTCAGACCTCCAAGAGAAATCTTCAAAGTCCAGATGTCCGCATGCTCTGTGGAAATATTATGTAACACACCACAATGTTGTTACCAATCTACACACTACCTGGTGTATATATCCTAATTATTATTGATGGAAACAACGTTAAATGAGTGGTGAATATGTCTAGTGCAGTTCAAAACATAACCAAACATTTGGCTATCCAGTTTAATTAGCTGTTGGAACAAAATCCGATCGGAGATATTGTGGATTGAAGAAAACACCATTCCCTGTGAACGTTTTCCTCACAACAAGAACAACATAAACATGCGCCATTTCGAGATTCAAATATGATTTCAATGACAGTTCGAAACAAGTCCGCCTCGCAGGGTTCGCTTACCGGGACATGAAATTAGGCCGTTAGACGACACATAATACAATTGCACCATAAATATTTAAAAAACAACAAAAAACACGACTCTTTCTAAATATATTAAACTTCTAAACAATGGTATTTCCCAAACATTAATACAGTAAAAATTCGCAGCAGAACTTTTCAAAGTAATTGGTCAATTGAGCAGCAGGCAAAGTCATGGCAGAGAAATGGCCATCTGTCATTACCTATTGACATATACAATGTCACGTGTTTCTGACGTTTGAAGAAAAAAAAACTGCTGCTACTGATTATTCTACTAAAATTTGCCGCTTTGGGCAATTTCGCTCGTGACGATTGACAAAAAAATAACCCGCCAAATTTCCAGGCAACAAGCTTTCTTAATTAAATTTCGTCGGCAACATTATATCACTTATGGTATTATAGATGACAATCTTTTTCAAAAGTGAGACGTCAATTGTCAGCGGCTTTTCATACATGACCAACTTTGACTAATCTCTCGTACCACCTAGAGTATTCCTGTGGCACTTATTGTGTTCTAGTATTTGTAGAATCTAGAAATTACTACTTCAGAGTTGTATTCCCAAAACTGATATTTTCGCAAATTTCAAATATCACATCCAAATTTCGTCTTCGTATTTCAAAAATTATTATCAAGAAGTAATCGGAGCACGTGATATATTCCTGTGACACTTTTTGTGTCTTCATGCGTGCAATCAATGCACTTTTTAGATTTTCAAGAGAAACGTCAATTTTACAGTCTGAGAGTGTTGGACATTTTGGAATGCTGAAATTCTAGTCTCAGAAATTCAGGCTTCATCCAGCGAATATGGGAAGTCCTCAACTTTGGAATTTGAATCTCAAAATTCTCTAATCTTAGAATGTCTTGGTCTCTTGGAATATTATAATCTAGATCTTTGGATCTTAAAGATTTAGAATCAAATAATTGTGTATTTTGGGATTTCGGAGTGAGCTTTTTTATAGGTGATGTATACAACGTTTTTTCTACACTAGTCACTTTCTTTTCTGGAGAATTGTGTTTATTATATTTTCTATGATCGTAGAATTCTGATCGATCGTGCTGGATCGTGATAAGACGGGCCCCAATCCGGATCCTTGCCACCGAGCTCATTACAAGGACTGACCTTCTTAACGGTAGCAGCCTAATCCGGCCGTAAAGCCGCTGCGAAATGAAAATGGGATATTTAAAGAATCTCGCGATGAGATTCAGCACATTTTACGGCATTTTTATACCCCTCGGTGTCCCGAAGCGGCAAACTTTCCATAAAATTTAATCAGTTTAATACGTCAAATAAAACAGCCGTAAAGGCTAAATCGCATAATATCATGATTTCCAGGGAGATGTTTATGAACTCACTTTCGAGATGTTTGGGTTTTAAAGTTTTTATGTCGTGTTTTATTGGGGTTTATCCTTCAAGCTGAGCATTAATTACAGTTTCCAAATTAACTCTCGGATATTAATTACGAATCACTAATTGCGGCCGGATCTTTTGTGTCCAGACACGCTGGTTATCTCGGCCGCATAAAATATGAATAAACTTTGTACAAACACGCTTAGTTTGTAGATTAAAATGTCCATGAAATAATTAATCGTCTTTTGGTGAAGTTTACGATAAAGCCGGCCGTAAAAACTACCGGAATTATCCAGCAATTATCATTATTATCGCAGGTGAACGGTAACGATCGGGCAGCGTTTTGATATAGATTAAAAAGTCTCGGCCACGGGCGATCCACAAATAAAAGAGAGGCACATCGCTCATATCTCGACAAAATAAAAATCGTAATTCATAAATTTGTTATTGTAGTAATCGAGGTTGCACCGAATGCGCGTCGCTCCGGGCACGGTAAAGTAACTTGTAAAGATAGATGGCTACGGCGGACAGATTAGTTAACCAGGGTTATTAATGACCATGTTTAACCTCCACAACCCCACCTCACAACAATGGCCGATGTTTTAACACCACATTACAAGCGATTACGACCGGCTGCTACACTGTATTAACTCGGCTTCTGACGGTGGTCGATGCGATAGCGTCTGGGGGTTTCTGGATGGGATGAGAGATTGTGGTGGTTTAGGACGGGGTGGTTCGGGTATTGTGAAAGCGAAACCTCGAATTCGATTTGATACTGCTCGAACCAATGGATAACTGTATCATGGTGGCTAAAGGGGTTGAAAAATAAAAGTCCCTTAATGAAGAAGCAAAAATTAAGACTTCACATGAGGATGAATCTCTGAAACGCAGATTGAAGATCCCTTTTCAGGTTTGTTGGTTGTCTCAAGTTTCGGGTTCTTTATAGCTTCTCAGGTCTTTCAAATTTTTAAGACTATTATTTCTTAAGATACTTACCAATTACCTTTCCTTCTTCTCTTTCTTGCCAGATCTCTGACAAGCCTGCCTCAAAATTCTTCCAAATCTCAGTTTCTCAACTTCTCTGTTCTCTCAGGTTCATTTGCTCGTCCCTCTGGTTCCTAAATTTACAAATTATCGGCTTAAATTTGTATGGTTTTAATTGTCTTTCTTATCAATTCAAACTCAACTAGTATGCTTTCCCAAACTTCTCTCCGATGGGTGCTCAAATTTTAAGTTTGCGGTGCTTGCTTGCCTTTCTTAGATTTCTCAATTTATCGGGTTTTTCAAACAAACTATCTCTGTGTTATCAGGTTCTCCTACTTTTGAGCGTTTGTTTTTATTAATATTTTAAAACAGTGAAGCCTTAAGGTAATTCAATAACTCAAAAAATTTGCAAATTCAGGAATTTAAAACTTCCATAATCAAAACTGACAATGATCCAATTCTTGAATTCAAAATGTCACCGATTAAGGAATTTAATAATTTAAACTTACAAAATTATTGCTGTCTAGGATTCAACATTTGCTATATCCCAAATTTCGGAATTTAATTTTGATCAAATCAAATTTTGAAAAATCAGGAATATAAGATTTCGACAGTCAAATTTTTCAAATTCTGAATTCGAAATTCCGGAATTGATAACTCGATTATTCAAAATTTCCAAATTTGGAAAATCAGATTTAAGTTAGTCAAAATTTGCATATTCAGAATTTCCACCACTCAAAGATTCTCGATTTCTCAAATTTTAAGTTATTTTAAGATAGTGGAGCCTCGGAACTACAAAAGGTAATTCAGCAACTCAAAAAATTTGCAAATTCAGGAATACAAAATTTTCACGATCAAAATTGACAATGATCCAATTCGGGAATTCAAGATGTCACCGATTATACGGAATTTAATATTTTAATAATTTAAATTTACAAAATCATTGGTGTCTACGATTCAAAATTTGCTATTTCCCAAATTAAGGAATTTAATTTTGATCAACTCAAATTTTGAAAATTCAGATATTTAAGATTTCGACAGTCAAAATTTTCAAATTCCGAATTCAAAACTCCGTAATTGATAACTCCATTATTCAAAATTTGGAAAGTCAGATTTAAATTACTCAAAATTTGCATATTCAGAATTTCCACCATCCAAAGATTTTCGATCTCTCAAATTTTCAGTTATTTTAAAACAGTGGAGCCTCAGAACTACAAAAGGGAATTCAGCAACTCAAAAAATTTGCAAATTCAGCAAATCAAAATTTCCACAATCAAAACTGACAATGATCCAATTCTGGAATTCAAGATGTCACCGATTACGGAATTTAATATTTTAATACATAATTTAAACTTACAAAATTATTGGTGTCTACGATTCAAAATTTGCATTACATATTTCCCAAATTCACAAAATTATTGGTGTCTACGATTCAAAATTTGCTATTACATATTTCCCAAATTCCGGAATTTAATTTTGATCAACTCAAATTTTGAAAAATCAGGAATTTAGGATTTCGAGAGTCAAAATGTTCAAATTCCGAACTCGAAATTCCGGAATTGATAACTCGATTATTCAAAATTTCAAAATTTGGAAAGTCAGATTTAAATTACTCAAAATTTGCATATTCAGAATTTCCACCATTCAAAGATTCTCGACCTCTCAAATTTTCCGTTATTTTAAAATAGTGGAGCCTCAGAACTACAAAAGGTAATTCAGCAACTCAAAAAATTAGCAAATTCAGGAATTCAAAATTTCCACAATCAAAATTGACAATTATCAAATTCTGGAATTCAAGATGTCACAGATTACGGAATTTAATATTCTAATAACTTAAACTTACAAAATTATTGGTGTCTACGATTCAAAATTGGCCATTACATATTTCCCAAATTCCGGAATTTAATTTTGATCAACTCAAATTTTGAAAAATCAGGAATTTAAGATTCCGATAGTTAAAAAATTTCAAATTCCGAATTCGAAATTCCGGAATTGATAACTCGAATATTCAAAATTTCAAAATTTGGAGTCAGATTTAAATAACTCAAAATTTGCATATTCAGAATTTCCACCATTCAAAGATTCTTGATCTCCCAAATTTTCAGTTATTTTAAAATAGTGGAGCCTCAGAACTACAAAAGATAATTCAGCAACTCAAAAAATTTGCAAATTCAGGAATTCAAAATTTCCACAATCAAAATTGACAATGATCCAATTCGGGAATTCAAGATGTCACCGATTATACGGAATTTAATATTTTAATAATTTAAACTTACAAAATTATTGGTTTCTACGATTCAAAATTTGCTATTTCTCAAATTCAGGAATTTGATTTTGATCAACCCAAATTTTTAAAAATCTGGAATTTAAGATTTCGACAGTTCAAAATTTTCAAATTCCGGAATTGATAACTCGATTATTCAAAATTTCGAAATTTGGAAAGTCAGATTTAAATTGCTCTAAATTTGCATGTTAAGAATTTTCACCATTCAAAGATTCTCGATCTCTCAAATTTTCTGTTATTTTAAAATAGTGGAACTTCGGAACTACAAAAGATAATTCAGCAACTCAAAAAATTTTATTCAGGAATTCAGGAATTGAAAATTTCCACAATCAAAATTGACAATGATCCAATTCGGGAATTCAAGATGTCACCGATTATACGGAATTTAATATTTTAATAATTTAAACTTACAAAATTATTGGTGTCTACGATTCAAAATTTGCTATTTCCCAAATTGAGGAATTTGATTTTGATCAACCCAAATTTTTAAAAATCGGGAATTTAAGATTTAGACAGTTCAAAATTTTCTAATTTCGAATTCGAGATTCAGGAATTCACAACTTGAGTATTTAAAATTAAAAAAATGGGTATTTGCACATTCAGAATTTCTACGATTCAAGAATTGTAAATTCTAGGCATCAACGGTTCACAATTCACAATTTAGAATTTCCAGATTAAGTTCCAGCTTAGGATGTCCACAATTTAAAATTTGCGAATTCAGGAATACATTCCGACAGTTCAAAATTTTCAAATTCCGAATTCGAATTCAGGACTTCACAACTCGATTATTCAAAATTACAGAATCTGGAAAGCCAGATTTGAATGACTAAAATTTGCATATTCAGAATTTCCACTGTTTAAAGCTTCTCAAGGTTGGTGAAATCGGCCCTAAGTCTCTTAAATTTTCAGTTATTTAAAAAGAAATTATGATAAAAATTATATAAATAAGTATAGAAGGTAATTCAGCAACTCAAAAAATTTGCAAATTCACGAATTCAAAATTTCCACAATCAAGATTGACAATTCGGGAATTCAAGATATGTTCATTCAAGAAACTTACAAAATTATTTGTGTATACAATTCAAAATTTGCTATTTCCCAAATTCCGGAATTTAATTTTGATCAACTCAAATTGATAACTCGATTATTCCAAATTTAATCATCTTTATTATTAAACTTATAAAAAATATAAAAAGTAAGTAACGTTTGCATGTCCAGAATACTTTAGGAACATGGCAAATTGAGAAACCTTTGAACATCAGAAATTTAAAAATTTTAGGAAATAAAAAAATAGGAATTTAATAACACCTGAAAAATTAAGGAACTTGGGGAACCTGAGAACCTGAAAACCCAGAGAAGCATGAAAAACCTGAGAACTTGGAAAATCTGACATATTTGAGGCAATTTTGAGAACCTTGATGAATTTGAACATTTTAAAAACCTAGGATGTTGAGGATTCAATGATATTGAGGAACCAAAAAAACTTAAGGAAACAAAAATTAAGGAACCTGAAAAATCTGAGAACTTGAGGGACTTAACAACTTGAGAAAGCAGAACCAGAGGAGTGAATAAATTTCAAAATTTGAGAAACATGGGGAACCTGCTGATTAATTTAAAGAATTTGAGTACCTTATTGAGAAACATAAATTTTGGAACCATGAAGGACCAGAAAGTCAAAAATTCAAGAAAATTGGTTTACTGGAGAACCTGAAAAATTGGGTAACCTGAGAATTCCAAGAGTGCCAACCTTATAGAACTTGAGAAATCTGTGGAACCTAAAAACCAGAAAGGCTTGATAATCTTGAAAACCTTGCTTGATCAAACGGTTCACTCAATCGATTGACGCGCACTTCTATCAACCTTCAATATTTTGGTCAAAACGCATTCTCGTTGAGTCTCTCTGTTTAAGTCGTAAAGTGTTTCTGGTGTTTAAAATGCGAGTGGCTGACGCAATGCTTGCTCAAAATTGACCTGGACGGTCCAGCATACTCGTCAACCGCTTGAGTCATTCAAAGTTTCTATCAATCACCGTCAACGCTTGGCTCAAGAGTCAACGGGTTCCTAGACAGTCAATCATGCTTGGTTCAATCGATTGAGTCCCGCTTTTGATCAAAATGTTTGATCGTCTAGGATCTCCTTTAAAATTTTAGAAAACCAAAAATTAGAGAAACCTACAAACTCGTGGGATCCAAGACCTTAAGAACTTGATGAATTTGGGAAAATTGACTAGTTTATGTTTATTTCTTATTATTTCGAAAACCGTGCAAATCACAATTGACTTCTTCACGCCATTTTGTCGACATTCAGCAGGAAGCGCATACAAACACATATGCCCAGAAATAACACGTAATTGTGACGGAAAGAGAAGTCCACAAAGCCCGACTTTATCAAGTCTGTTATACGTGATAGGAACAATGTACGTAGTCTGGAACGACATAATTTATTGATAAGTGTGTTTCCGCAATAATATTAATAGGTACAATATTGCGCGCAATTTTCCTTAGATAAACGTGCCGTTGTAGAATTTTAATGTTACATTAAAAAATGCCTATTATTGTCGACAACATTGTAGCGCTGTTTTACGGCCGTCAATTACACAAATAAAGCAGCCGTCAGGATAATCGATAGGTGGGGACGTCTTTGTGTTGTTTCCTCGCTCGAGGAAGTCGAAAAAATTACCAAAGCTTAAAACTGCGTTTATTGACTCGTCTTTTTGTTCTAGCTGTACGAAATCAATGATGACCCCAAACGAAAAGAATTTCTCGACGATCTCTTCTCCTTCATGCAGAAGCGAGGTAAGTCTAGAATTTATTTTAGTAGGTCCGTCTTCCGGGAACTCCGGAATAATAGAAACTACAACCCCCGAAATACCTGCCCAACAAGAATTCGAAATGAGTAATACCCCAACAATGCAAATCCTACAAACGGACATCAATGTCCATAAATCATCCGGTTTACTGAAAATCTTCGTGCCCGACTTAAGTGGCATCTATCGAGCTTCGGGAGCTATTATTAAGTCGTTATTGAATTATAAGGGTCTGTCGCTACCGTTTAATTCGCCCAAAGTAGCCGAAATTACACGGGCGGGTCGCGAATGATTTTATTTCTAGTTTTCCGGATTTTTTGTTGCCACGGCTTTGTAGATAAACTACGGTCTGTTACAGGAGCAAAAATGAGATTATTAGTTTAAAATTTTCCAAAAAAATTGTTGCTGCCGATTAAGTTTATTTTACATTTCGTATTAGGTAGATAGTGTGCAAAACTATTATCATTCTGGATTAACATAGATAGCTAAATGAAATCAGCACATAGCAGCGCTGTAAATGCCAGGCATTGCATAATTGTATGTTATTACGCAAAAATTATGTTTTATTTCCTTAGTGGCACACATATTTGTATGCATGTAAAACATGATAGGGTTGCCATAAACTTTGCAACTATTTCAAGTAAGGAGGGATCCATCATGGCTTCACTATTTATTGATTTCTGCACACTGTGGGGTTAACAGTGCCAATATTAATGACGCCGCCACAACCTAAACACACTAACTGTCCCTTTTTTACCCGTCGTCTGCGCCGCTTAACAGATATAATGTTTTTTCTCACCTAAATAGCACGTGCTCGGCATCAAAAAGGGGTGGCTAAAGGAAACGTGTCACCGAAGGGATTGAGGGGCCTGTCTCGGCGCAGACAACAGTATTTCATTTCGCAACTGCGAAAACATCCACCGAATTCCGCTCTCCTGGAAAAATTAAATATCAGTTCGTGTATGCACGTTATGATCGCGTGCAAGATCTGCATCTAGCCAGCAGGGCGCAAATGCGACCGGCGACCACTGGGACTCGTCACAAATTGAATATCTGAGCAGATGGTCGTTCGCGAAAACAGTCCTAAGAAATTTCTGGAGCGATTAGATTTGATTACGGTCCAATTTGGCGCGGACACGGTATAAAAAGTGAGACTCTACTGTGTTATTGTACGGCGCGGGTAAAACTGTGATCTTCCTTTCCGAGAAACTGCAACTCGAATATAACATTACTAACATTTTAATAATTTTAATAGCCGCACGATTCCTTTAGGTCACGACATAATTGGGACAATTTTCTGATGCCAATAATTTCAATGCGAAGTCGTAATTGGTTTATATTTATGGAAATGAAAAATGGGGGAAAAAATCGTGTGGATGTGTTATTAGCGGTATCACCGCTTTGGGAGATACAAAACACACGTATCAACGCTAGAGAATTATTGTAGACAACAATAAAATACATTCAAAAATATTGAAACAAAAATATTTGAAAATTTGAAAAAAACTACAAATTCAGCAACGATTTCAATGATTCAATTTCCTTGGTTCCTGGTTTTTGATTACTTATTGATTATTTTTTACAGATTCCTGATTTGTTCCTTATTCTTCATAATTTATCTTTAATCCTTGATCCTTTATTGAGACTTGATAAAGTTTAAATTAATGTTTTCATGTCTGTAGATTTTTTCTGTTCTGTTTTTTTGTCCCCCGTTTCGAAATTTCTTCTACATTATTTTTTCTTCCGGTTCCTTCCGATTCCTCTTTAATTTTTCATAATTTCTCCCAATTGCTTCTGTACCTCCTCGTTCTGAGTGATTCCTTTTATCTTCTCGATTCCTTTTTATTCCTTATTCTCATTGTCAGTTTGAAAACTCGGATTTGGAAAAATCGAAAAATCTAATTTTTTGAAATTAGATATCTTGAGTTGTTTATTCCGAATTTGTATTTTTTTTTATTTCAACTTCCAAATTTAGACTCGTTGACACATATTTTGAATTTCTGAATTTACAAACGGTAATAACCAAATTTGACGATGTCACTGTTACTCGCGTTTTTTTGAGGTCGGGCGGATGGTACATAATCGGTTCGTTCAGTACAGCCAACAATAAGCAGTGAATAAGTACAGTGAAGTGTTACCGCAAGGGATAAACCTCCTAGAGGTACAGTCAGCGTCTTAAACACCTATATAAACTTTAGTGCTCTGTCGCCTTGACTCTTTTAATAATTTCGTATGTCGGTTCATTAAATATAATCTCAATGCGATGTAACTATGAGATGTGTCTGATTATCCACCCGGAAACCCTGCACCATGAACGTTTACAATACCCGATTGCCATCAATTCGCCATTCCATGTTCTCCAGCGAAAGCCCCGAAATCAGCGCCAGTCCCAATAAAATCCGAATCTAAATTTACAAACAAATCGTGCCCTTTTTTTCTCATTTCCAAACGTGACATTCGGCCGTCCACGCGTTTTGCAACCGTGCGACATGGATCGACGCTCTTGTGTTCTTTTCTGTTTGATGGCAATGGCGGCCGCCGAGCGCGGTCACCTCGCCTGGAACAATTGCCCCATACTCCGGTGTAACTGTGAAATCACTTACATTGTAATCGAATGTAATTGTCCGGTCATACGCGCACCTACCCATGTCGGCGTCAGCACGTTTTGCAAATTAATACGTTCGAGGTATGCCGGTTTGATATTCAGAGTGTCACTAAAATTTCCTTTATTGGTTTTGCGATTAAACTAACTATTCTGGTTTTCTACTGGTGTAGGATTTCCAACGTTATAGTTTAGCGTAATTATGATCATTTCGGTTTTATAACAGGCTTGTCACCTGCGGCCGTAAATCTGTCGAGAGTCGTGGCGATAAAGTTCCAATCTGCTTCGCTCCTCATCGACACTAGGCAGACATTGTAGGGCCAAATTCGAAATTGGCGCCCATATGACGTCATTTGCTGAAACTAATGCGGTCAAAGAAATCCATCCCCTGCGACTACTTGTAAGATGCAACAATCAGCGGACTGATATGTATATAAATTTCCGACACGAGGGGCTGATTAACACACAGGGGTAGGAGAACGAGCACATGTGAAGTTGGCAACATGTAACGCATAATAGTGGAGACGGTGAATGACGGGAATGCGTTCATAAGGGCTGCCAACACAAACAGGCCGGAAGTGTCCGCTAATTATAAATGTGTTCTCATCAATCACGGTTCCATTTGACATCCAACGGCTCGGTATCATATGATTTCCAAATGAACAAAAGATAAAAGAGGAATATTAATAATTATGCCAGTCTTAATTGACAAGAATCGCGGAGCGTTTTTGAAAATAAATTCAGGCATGCAGGTTCGTCAACCAAGAAATGTTTAATTACTCAGTATCTCAATAACGAAGTACTTTTTAGCTTGTTAGGTATATGTATTTAACGGCAAACATGGTGGGTGTGATGATGGTACTGAGCCGCCTAATAAATTTTTTGTCAATGTTTTTCAACCACGATTGTACTTATTCTAAAAAAGGTTCATATTAATTTATTCCAATGACAAGGGGTTATCAAATCGAGACTATTGGTCCTTTACCATAATCATTCTATTCTGATCTAATACTTCTTGTGTGGACATCTTCATTGGTATAATTTTGATTCATTTCCGTCCAGTAACTTCATCATTTTCTTCCATCATAACCAGTCCTTCAAGAGTTCCGTTGCCACTTACAAAGCCTTGTTTAAACCAGGTCACTTGCCTGAAAAATCCAAAGTTGGCTCAAATTTCTGTGTATTATGATCAAATTAATAAAGATGTCGATGCATAAAAAGATGACTGGCTATCTATTTTTGGCACGTATACAGGTGTATCATTGACGACCGTAATTTTAGAAAGATTATGCAACCAAGTATACACCCTCCCATGAATAAATTAATCCTTTACACGGACAACTTATTTCTACATAACCACTCCCGAGGTGCAAATACGTGCCACCGACGACAAATTCACACTTGGTTCTATTTTCAGCAATCAAATATTCATCGCCAACCTGTAATTACATTAGCATCGCGATGTTAGAGATGCAGAAAACCGGCGATGACCGGATAATTGATTGGCAAAACATCGACGTCGATTCTGTTCTTGTACCCATAAGCTCCGGCACTTTTTCATTGAGAAATACCAGTCTGAAGGCCATGCATGTCGTACACCAAGTTTGTAATGTTTCTGTATGGAGCACCGGCTTGCGGCAAGTGACCGCGTGTGACAGACTGTAAATAAACTCCAAGTCAACACTCCACTCTACGACTTGCTGCTTTTTGACCTGGCGTTAACTCCGCAGACAACACCTGTGCGCAACTAGAATGAAATTTATAGGAACGCGCTCTCCCGTGTCTTCTAATTGAGTGGTTAATTAGGGGATTTACCTGCAGGTCGCCTCGACATCATCATCTACCGATCAATATTTAATTTACGTAAATAACACTCCAATGTCAAGTGCGATTTGATCAGGAGTTTTATCGCATCTGGTTAGAACCAGAACTGTTGATTTTTGTTATTGTTAGCGCATTTGCGAGTTCTAAACAGTTCTGGATTGTTGGTAAAAAGGAGTTCAAATTGGACTGTTAGATGCGCATTTGATGATGTTTGTTAGTAAGTAGGCGTTGTTGTGGTGGTACCAACTATAGCAGTAAATGATTCAAACTTCAAACATCATGTTACCTCTGGAAAGCAAATTTTGTTAGATGTAGTTAGATGGAGAATTTTGACGCCCACAGCTTACTAGATGTACCAGGAATAGGGAATTGAAGTAAAAATTATTGTGGAAAAAATTAAGTTAGAATAGCAAAATATCGAATTAATATCAAGGGGTATTGGTTGGGCAACGCGTCCAATCCGCATCTCTCCAAAAACCCCACCTGTTGAAAAAATTAATTAAAAGTTTCGCCCACAAAAAGCGCACGTTTTAATTGCTACCCGGCCTCGTATAATTTTTATTCCACGGGGTTATTACGCGTCACAATGTTCCGAATCGTTTATCACGGGAATTAATCACGTTGAAGGCAATTTACATCAATTTATCTGGAAGCACGGCATTATGGTGCCAATACATTTCAAATATCGACTCTTTATGTGGGCATAAACAATATGTTGACAAGCTTGTTAATCGGCCTTCTGCAGACAATTACATGATCAACGGGGTACCTAATGGCACCTCGAACCAGACATGTTGATAACGTTTCCTATAATTACCATGCCTTTATTAATTGTACCATAAATAACGGGCGCTGGAAAATGCAGAAATTGTAACGGCGTTGCTCTCGTGTTGGTCGGTGCTGGTTGGTTTTGTTTTTCGATGGTACTTCGACCATAGGTTTTTTGTTATTTTATGGGATATGAAAGGATCGTTTTTTCTTTCCTTTCTGTTCTGCGCAACTCAGGACCTTTTTCAATTATATTTTCCAGTTCTATTTTGCATACTGTTACACTTGATGATTTCTCTCTAAGAAGTTTTCCATTCGAATCTTCGGATAAATTCTTTCTTTATTCCTGATATCACGATCTAGTAGCCTCAGTCTATTACTTAGCTTAAATGGTACTTGTGGTACGAAATAACTGTTTACATATTGTGAAAAGTTTGCCTTTCAAGGAACGGCAAAGCAGTGGTACTATTGGTACCACAATACAGTTACCGTACCATATACATATTTATTATTATAATCTGTATGAATGTCTCTAAATCCCCATTTTGATCACATGCACGGCTTTTTGGGGTGTTTTGCGAAATGAGGCATGTCACGATAACGCAATTCGCATTTTAAAATTTGGTAGAATTGTCAACTTCATCCTCATATAACTCCGCAACGGATTGAGATAGATGAATTATTCTTTCGCCATTACATTATTTATTTATACTTCCTTGATGTTTTTTGTCTCTTACACTTCTGCCTGTTCAGATATTCCTTTCTTCAATCTATTTGTATCAGTTCACAAAATATAAAAAGACAAACAGTATTAATTAAATTAAACTTGTAGAAAGTTTTGGCCTTTGAATATGGCAAGGACAATATAAGTACAAGCAGGTATCATAAAGAAGATCAATGATGGTGATGGCCGCAAAGCCGAAACGTAATTGAGAACAGGAAGCATTTTAAGTATTTGGATGCAATAACGTGAGCCAGAAATATTCAAAAACATAATAAATATGCACCAATAAATGTTACTTTGTTTCAAATAAAGTATTAAAGTGTCATTAGAAAGTAAAGTGAAAATTTATAACACTGTGTTTGTGCCAATATTGTTATGTCATAGTGCAACGTGACTTCTTACCAATTTAACGTTACTTCAAGGGCAAATGGATTTTCAAATCTTCATCGCAGACCCAATATGTCTAAAAAGGTATAGTTTCCAAGCTGTGGAAATAAATCTAAAGAACGTGCGTTAGGTGATAAAGAAGAATAAAAGAACGATTACAACTGTGAGAGACCTATGCATATTAATACAACATTAAACTTAACCCAATATAGATAATGTAGCTACGGGTGAAAATTAAACTCCACGTAGTTATAAAAACGATAATTGGGTGCAGAGAGAGCTTCGCGGTGGGATCGGCGTACCTGCCCATAACGATGATGGACGACACATATTTATTAATCACGTGTCACGTTGTATTAGAACTTTATTGTACGGAAAACAATAACTTCCCCTGGGGCCATTATCGCTCTTATAACTGCTAAATTGTCTCGTCCCATTTGAATATCAATAATCGTCGTCGAGCGCATTTTATATTTCCCGCTTCGTGTCCTGGTGTAGTTCCAGTAATTGCGGTCTCCATTCTTCGCGATCACGTGACGAAACTTGTCAACCATTCTCGTAAAGTTGTTTTTATAATTGATTCTGATCTGAACGGCACTCAAGTGGCAACGGTCCCAGGTGGTCCTTCGTGTGAGATTATGAAATTAGCATTTATGAATAGTGGAATTTTTTCTGTCGGTGCCGTACGCGTTTTGTGTCACTGTCATCGCGGGCTAAGGAGGGATTTATGCGTGGTCAGCATTTATCGATCACTCGGTACCTACCAAAATTTCTTACCTTGTGCCACAATGAACTAGTGCAATGTTAATATATTACTTTTACGATCCGCGATCAAAAGGGCCGCCATTTTAACAATATCATTCATTTCCACGAAGCATTTTGTTACGGTGGGTCGCACATTGTATTTTATACGACCGTTCTTAGAAGTTAAATTTATTCTCCGACTTGTTCTAATGTAGACCGCTTGTCTGCAGATCTATTTACAAACATGTGTGTCGAGCAACAGCATTGAAAAAGTCCCGTCTCGACCCGCGGTGCTCCATCCAATAATCGAACAATATCGGATTCGGCCATCCGGTTGTGATTAAGTGTCCTTGGTCGCAACAAAATTTCTTGTCCGAACCACGACAACCCGAGCTTAAAAATAGTTTACCCTTCAAGAATTCAAATCGTTCATTTCGTTAAACCGTTGTGCCGCTGTTGCACATAAATCAGAAATTCGATTTAATAGCGTATAAAACTAAATTTGTTTGTAAAAATCCACGATTTCGTTTATAATCGAGACGATACTAAAAACTTTAAGAGCTAATGGCTCGCCGAATTACTGCCACATGTTTTCAACGGCCTCTTCATGTGGTACTTACACCTCTTTTAATCCGACGCGAATATCACAGAACGACTTTGCGGAAATATTTGTGATGAAACTGCTCTAATAAAACGAGGTGTGAGCGTTTAATTTGGCCCCGGCACGAATGACTTTTTACCACTCGGGATGGTAATGAGTGATAAAAGTTTGATTTATAAGACACTTAATGTTTATATCACAGATATTTCTGGATCGATAGCGCTAATGTGACGTAAACAAATTCTTTATGTGCCGCGGAAAGATTGCGCATCAATGTGATAATAAAATTTGTGACTCTCATGTTAATTACAACTGGTTTATTATAAATTATGACCTAGTCGGATTTCCAGGAGTGACACATGTTCAAAATCACCCTGCACCGTCGCAACATCGCACCAGAAAAAAATGGGCTCACTCCGGCTAAATTTAATATTTAGGAAATATCAACCCGTCAACCTCTTTAACCGTGCGATGTCAACAATCCCGATGCAGATAGTGAACCAAATTAAATAAAAGAATTAGTTGGAGCCGAACCAACTCTGCCGCAAGCCCCTAATTAAAATTACCTTTTTCTCGAAATAATTCATCGTAACTGTTCGAAAATTGTTATAGCCGAAATAAATCAGCCAAGATTAAAACGATCGTTCTTGCACTTAGCAAAACAGCGAAATGTTTCAGCACCGCAATTATGGCCTGAAATACCATTATCCGGAGTAATTATTTATCAAACGTTTGCTCAAATTCGGTTTTCGGAACGTAATTACACGGTTAGTCTTATTTCGGAATAGCATTTGCATTATTAACGTTAGCATCAGGTGGTAGATATGTACATTCTTTTCAAATTTATTCACCACACACGTACATGAGAGTATACGCTTCGTTTTATAATAATAAGGAGAAATTACTAAAATTACTATGAAATGCACATTGCATATAATAATACGGTAGAAATGTGCAAACTATAATATTAAAAATCATTTCGTGATCTACTAGAAATTCCAAACAATTTCTACAAAATCGGCGTGATTGCAAACATGCAATTGGCATTGTTGGATTTTTCTGAAAAGTGTTGCCAACTGCTGAAAACCCCCACTCGATTAATTGGCTTTTTCCCCGTTAATTGAGGTATCAAGCTTGGCAAACAATTTCGATTTATAAATATCCGAGACGTGCATGTCAAATCAAGTAAAAAGCAACAAAGAAATTTGGGCACCACGTGTTCCCGACCCCAAATGAAATTAGAGCGGTTATAAACTATTTTTATAATGATACTGTCTGCCGCTAAGGATATTTTTATTATTGTCACTAAGTCAATCTGGTCACGTGAGTGTAATCAGTCACGGTTTGTCACTCATCCGTTTATTTTGTCACTTTTATTCCACTTAGTGTGTCCATGTTGCTCAGGTGTAATAAGTCTGGACAAACAATGTCGGAGCGCTTCTTTTAAGGCGAGCAGGCGAAGATGCACCGTGATTATTAGTACGATTATAATTAATTTTACCGAAAATGGACAGGAGCGTCATCCGCGCTAATTAAAACACTACCAGGTGTTAAATACGAATAATACAAAATTGTACTTTGATGAAGCAATAGTCGCGGACATAACTGTCTAATAGGTTGTAAATTATTCGGCAAAATTGGAAGCAATTCAACAACACCTACAATGTCTAAGCACGAGAGCGATATGTTTCTACAAACGTTGAAAATAAACCATCGGTGTACAGAGCGATCAAATGATTTTTTGACAAATCAGTGTTTTCGTATAAAGATCATTTGAACCGGCTGGCTAGATAAAAAATATTCCCCATTTCATTCATCTACTTATCTTCAGTTAGGTATTTTCTTTAATGTCTTTTTTATCCTCTTCTTTTTCTGCTTTGTCACTTCTAAACATTTGATTAGGTTTTTTGTCTCTACGACTCAGTTATGTCTTCTAGAAAAAACTACTAGTTTATAGTACATATTGTAAATGTTGAGATTGGTGTTTTTGAAGGTCCCTTTAGAGTATACAGATTTTTTATTACATGGTGATCCAAGTTCAAGTCGACTATGCCAGGTCGGGTCAGTCACATCAAGTTGCCTTGAACAGTCAAGTCAGTCAGATTAAGAAGAATGACGTCCTATCGGTCAAAGAAGACATTCTAAATACACTCAACTCTCAGCAATCCGGCCTCTCAGTAATCCGGCGCCATTTAAATTCAAGGTTACGCGACAAAATTGCAAGAATACAAGACTCAGTGAGTTATTACGTTTACATTATGTATGTATGTATATAAAAATTCCTTGAAATTTCAACATGGATACCTATTTTTATTGCAATTTTATTATGTTTGATACATTTCTTGTGGTCTCTCTACAATCCGGCACTCTCTTGTGCAAGGAATCGTGCAACTCTCTTGTGCAAGCGAGAGTCGAGTGTATGTACTTGGTCTACCAAACCTGTCTAGGTGCCAATCCACTCTTCTAAGTTAATAGTCACTTATTTAATATTAAAATCCCTCTAGAAATGTATTTTGGATGGCATAATCATACATACCATTTTCCATCATCATTGTTCCATAAGTTGTTATCAGTCTGTTATGATTTCTACCCATTCACTCCAAATCTAATAACATAGTCCACCTTGAAGATTGTTTTCTCAATTAATTCTAAGTCATGATTTGATGCCTTTTTATTTTCTTCTTTCGTGGGTGCTACCTATTTTCAATAGCAATTCAGTTTAAAACGCGCGAAAACGGTTGAAGCGCTAATCGAAATATAGCCACTTCCACGGCAACGCTGGCGACAGCTGACAGTTCTTCACTTGCCTTCCGGTTTATTGTTGTGAGAGGATGTGATCTCAAATAATACAAAATAATACTCCTTAAATAATTCCTGGTGAAGATCTAAATCCAAGGATACAGCTCTTGAGGGGATCTGAGAAAGGATCGTTGAGATATGATTGGTTTCGTCTAAACCTTAAATGGCTTAATAGCCATTTCGTAGGTACACCACTTGCAGCTCGAGGAAAAGGTGTTGTAATAGGCAATTCGGACTATGAGACATCTTAAAGAACTCTGAAGAGCCCTGAAAGATTCAGAAGAAATTGTATTTCACAGTTGGTTTGGGAACAACGTCTTGTCTTCCTAGTAGATACAGTGACCACAATGCATAGTGATAGTTGAAGCCAATATCTCAACCCAAATGTGACGTCAGACGTTGCGTTTGGGTTGCAGCCAAGCAGCTTTGGTTGTGGAATAATAATTAATATTCCAAAAGAACAGAAATAAATCAATTTCTTTCACTTCAAATATTTCCATGTGTATTCGATTTCCTAAATCTACTTGCATAGTTGGCTGCATAAAATTGAATCCAAAAGTGACGTCATGTTGGCAACGCATCTACTAGTAAAACATCATTGTTTGGGAACGACACCCATATCTCTCCCCAATGTACATTCCACCAAACGGTTAACAAATTGGAACCGAATTTTGGCATTCAATGACTTGAAATTTTAACGTGTTTTGTAGTCCTTGTGCAATTCTCAGGTTGTAGTATATAGGGTCTTGATACATCTAGTAAGCTTTGAACGTTAAAATTCTCCATCTAACCACTTGCAATTTTTTCTACAAGCAACATGGTGTTGAAAATTGGTTCCGGAGTAACAACCGTTTACAGATTTTTTATTCTGGTCTTATATAGAAGCAAACTACTAAAAATGTAAACAATTTTTTCTTTTCTTATCCAGTTTCTAGTTGCTGCATGAAACGGTTATGATGGTGAGCTGGAGGCTTGCCGTACTCTCCATCAAACGGTTGACAAATCACCTTCGGGACAAAAACCGTTTTCTGTTTTTCGTAACATATGACTAAAAACCTGAATGGTTTTTCCTTTTATTTGTTCAATTTTCTATTTGTATTAAATGGGAGAAGATAATGTGGTGGAGAGTTTTTCTATGTTGTTTGAAAAATAGGAAATAATATCTTAGAGGGTTTACTTTATTCTTGACATATTTAAAGTAATGCAAGGAAATTGGATTTGAATAGCACATACATTAAGAGACTTGTCGCCCACTATTGTTGATATAGACTCTTCAAGGCTTTCATATGACGTGCCATAAATAAAAAATAATTGCTCTGTTTGATATATTGCATGTTTGGGGAAAGTCCTATCAATACAAGGAACAAATAATGTATGCATTTCGCGAGCCTTCAAGACAATCTATACAGATCCTAGATCTTCGGAGTCCTGCAGTTGTTCCAATGGCATTAAGTCTGGAAATCTTGTAGGTCTTAACCCCTTCCAGGACCTTCTTTCAAACCCTGCAACATAGTATCTGCCCAAATCTCCCTCGTCTCCGTTGGTGGTCAGGGACCTTCTCGTCCTTTTTTCCTCGCGTTAATATCGAAGCTCCGGTTTACCTTACGTCAGTTTTGATCCATTAATGTCACCACGTGTAAGTTATAGTTTCATGTGGCAGTGCGTCTCGTACAAGCACTTCGCCGTGTTACTTTTACGATCCCCGGTCCGTCGGAATGCACATGAAAGAACAGTTTGTGTTTTATGTATCATTTGTTGCTGTGCTGTGTGTCGCCGCTCTTTCGCTTCTTCTTCGATATATAATTTGATCAAAGGCGACTGACATTGTAAGCCGACACACTTCTCGACTTTGATGACTTTTTGTTTATACGCCACCCTATCGGGTCACCCCCATTAAACTTGTAACGATTCCAAATGTTGATGCCGCTATAAAAAGAAGGCGTGCGGATTTCAAAGAGCGTCTGTGGTTTTTGCGCTCTTCTTCAATCCTTGCATCTAACTGTCCTAGAAGTCTTGAACATTACCAGGTTTTTAGCTCCCATGTCATCGTGCCTAATTTCTGCCGATTTTTCATCCAGCTCTGGGTTTAGAAATTGCTTCCCAAAATAAAAAGACAATCTGTTTGTCCCCGCGGGACGGAAAGAAATCGCTCCGACGCCCCCAGGACGTAAATCTCGCCCGGTTAAAAATGAGCTGTAATCCGAATTCGCTTGCATATTCTTTCTTTATATTGTTTTATAAATCGAGAACAGGTGATAACACAATTTTTAATAGTTTCAGGTCTATTTTTATCCAGGCATCCGTTATTTTTTACATTATTTTCTGTCTCTGTGGGCGTTAGCCGATGAAGTCATTAGTGTGTCTCTGGATTGTTTGCTGCCATGCGGATTTCGGTCAATTGATTACAATTTTATCGTAAGACGCAGTCATATCATGTCAACCGGTGGATTTAGTTTATTAAGAGATTGGCAAATCTCCAGGAGCTCTTAGCTGTCATTATGCATGTCTTCTAGAATTACAAAGTTCGAACCGGAGGAATAACTACGAATTTATTGCGCCCAGCACCAAAAACCCCTTTTGGACGAGTCGATACACCCTCGACGAAATTTCACACTAATTTAAATCGGTGATTCCTCGAGGTTGTGTAAACTTAATGAAGATTGACGCATCTAAGATTGAAAACATTTGTCTTGAGAACGCATCAAGTGTAATTACCGGTTCCGAAATAGAATTTGAAATCATAATCTACGGACAAACGCTAAAATTAAATAAATCATCACGGCATTCTTTAGATGCGAGCCAGAAAAACAAAACTAGACTGTCATATGATGATCGGCTATTAAAAGATCTCCGGTCGTCATTAACGATACTATATATTCACAAAGCATATCAATCATTATCCAGGTTAATCTTAGACCCATTCTATTCTATGGACACGGCACTTGCAGCCAAGCGAAAGCCGTAAATAATAACGAAATGAATGCAGTCTATTGGACGCAAATCTGGACGGTTTATTAGCTTTTAAGCACGTGTAATTGATTGCCGCGAATATTTTGTATTCATGTCCGTTTTGTTGCAGGAACTCCGATAAACAGACTGCCGATTATGGCTAAATCCGTCTTGGATCTGTACGAGTTGTACAACTTAGTCATTGCCAGAGGTGGGCTAGTGGATGTGATTAATAAGAAGCTGTGGCAGGAAATCATCAAGGGACTGCATTTACCGTCGTCGATAACGTCGGCAGCATTTACACTGAGGACACAGTAAGTAAACTGGGCTAGGATATCAACTTTTGATATTTTATAGCCCGTAGAAAGTCTTGTTATTTCTCTTTCTGTTATTATATATTTAGCGGGGATCTTACAGCAATAGCTGTTCTCCGCCAGGTTATATGTAACCCTCCATAGTATGAACCATGATAATTTAGCCACTTGTAACTACCTAGCCGGTGGCTAGCCGACAGAGGAGATGAGGACCGCGGATAAATGTTCCTTTTGGTCTTTGCTATTGCTTTAGCCATCCATGTTCTCTTGACTTTCCTCTTTCCTTCTCCATTCTCCGCGCCAGTTTCTTTTCTTCTAACACTCATTTCATAGGCTTTCCCTTTAGTTCTTCCTAATGCAAATTCTTTTTACTTTTTCCATTTCTTCTTAGTCCTACAACTGTACGAAAAATGTTTCTCACTTATTATACTTACTTGCATGCCTTTTTGACATAATTTCACAGTCGCCCTGACCATTGTTAGACGTTCTTCAAAGAGATGGAATAATTAGGAAACAAACATAATTTACGAAATCGCCCCAGAACAAGAAAAGCTAAAAAACTCCTTTGAGATTTCCCATTAAATTCGAGTCAACTATTACAATAATTAACTCCTTTCAGCACCGCACCGCCGGTTTTTTGTTCGCTCAAGCTCGGGCATTTTATGTTTGGCCGTTCTTGAATATCAGTTTATAGCATATGATTTAAATTTTTATTAACGCTGGGTTGTAAATCACCGGTAGACATTTCTGGCAGTTTATGTTAAGCTCCAATAATATTTTTATTATTTTTTTTCATTGTCTTTTTACGTTGCACGCTTCGTATTTACCATTAAACAGTGTTCCAAGAAGTTGGCTCTTCGTTTATTTTAAATTTCGGGTGGAATTATTAATTAAAGATGATTCACTGATGTCCATGTGGTAATCCGTCAGCCACCGCCGCCGATCTTAATATAGCACCGATCATTTATCTACTAAGCGTAGCTGTCATCTGTCAGACTTGGTTAAATATGTTTGATGCCAAGTACAACGCTATTAAACGGGACGCAACCTCCTCATTATGATCCGCATTGTCTCGTACTCCACATAAAATCTTGTTTAACAATGGCAATTTCATAAAACTGCCAGCTTGTGCATAAACGGGATTTTTATTTTGTTTTACTTTATCACCTGGGATGTGTTTGCTGATTTTACGACTAATTTTTCCTAGTTTTTGCTTAAATAAAACACTGGGGGCATAAAGTCGACACCCGCGCTGGTAGTCATGTGGAAGGTTGAGGTTGAGGTTGTCTCCTCCCATTTAACATTTCTTGGTTCTACTCCTTCCTGTACGTCACCTGGTCTGGATACGCATTATCTTCCCAAATTCTTAAATCTCTACACCTAAAACAAATTCCAAGCTTTCAATTTGTAGGTTTTCTGGTTCAATTTATCCGAAAACCACGAGTGAAACTCATTGCTGCGAGTGCCAGATTTGAGAATCAAACTTGTGGCTTCCGCGTTACATGCGCGCACTATAACCACAGAGCCAGCCACTGTTGTCATAGTCAAAAAAAAGTCCCAAAAAGACAGTTTGACATATGATTTCATACTAGCTTTTGAGGTTATTTGATAGTGTTCCGAATTATTTTTAAGAATACACAAATATCTCGGAAAAATAATTACACAATTGACTTCTTGAGTATCTAATTAAAAAAGAAAGAAAATAAATATATTGCATAAAGATACGTTGGGTGATAATTTATCGATATATGTAATATAATACATTATAATGAATCCTGTATACAGTCGAACCCCAGTAACTCGAAGTGGCAAGGGACCTTATATTTTTTCGAGTTAAAGAAACTATTATTTTTACAAATTCTTAATTTAAATTTATTTGGACAATCACAAAAATTGTGAAGCCGGAAAATTTTCAAAATAAATTAGGATGTTACAGTTGGTATTGCAATCTGCGAACTTTTGAAATCTTGAAATGTATATTGGAATTGAAATTTAAAAAATTATCATCAATTTCGTCGAATTCAGAACATAAAAAATAACATGAATAATCCTGAAAAGCCCTTAGACATCCTAAATAATCCCGACAAAAACTGAGGACTTCAGAGTTTCAATCGGATCTTCATAAGTGGTTGAAACATCATGTTGCCTGTAGAAAACAAAATTTACATGTTTGATGCAAAGCCTACTGGATGTGCGAATAAATTACGAAATGTAATTTCACTTCTTTCTATTCTATAGGATGATGAATGAAAATTATTCACAGTATCTTAACCCTTTCCAGCTAATACTTGATTTTAAAACCCGCAAACATGTATACACTAATGTATTGTGGGTTGCCTGTCAATACAGGATTTATTTCAAAGAAAACGACCTAGTATATTATGTCTAGTATTTTCTATGTTTAGCTTTTCTTTATTTTACATGGACGCACTAGCAACTGCTTTTACTTCTCTTAAATATAAGATGTTGGTCACTGTACCTTGTCCATTTCATCCATATCAAGTCTGCTCTTTCTTGTTCTTTTTTTGTTCGCTATTTCTGTTGGTGTTTTCACTCTCTGGTACAAGTGTTGATCCAGGAAACGTTCGAAAGAGGCCCCAAACACCCAAAATTGTATTCGTTTGAGGTTAAGTTTAGCCGGATCTCTCATTATACTCATAACATCAAGTTTTATAGTAAAAACTCACTTAGCAATTATAAAATGGTCACAAAAACACTAATTTAACACTTTTCGGGTTGTTTTTGCTTTTAAAAACGATTTTCAGTTTCATTTATAAAATTTTGAAACAAATGCTACCAAAAACGATGGCAACTTAGCAACAATGGTGTAACTAGGGGTGAAAACTGATGGCGCAAAATTCAAATTTCAGATACATGAAATACTTGTACCCCTACGAACACGAGAAGCTCAAGCTCAGCACCCCCGCCGATCTCCAAGCCGCCATCGACGGCAACCGCCGAGAGGGCCGCCGCAGCAGTTACGGCCAGTACGACGCGGTCCAGCGCTCCCCCAACCCTTCGCAGATGTCGCCCCTTACGCTGGTGTCGCAACAGCAGCAGCTAGCGGCCCGGATGAGCTCCGTCATGAGCAGCACCTTGGGCCTCCACAACGGCGCTCACCACCCCAGCCACCCGCAGCCCCTGGGGCAGCCGCTGAACGGCGGACCTCTTCCGGGGCTAGCGCCCAACGAGTTCGAGGCGCGCATGATGGAGTACATGAAGATCATCAACAAAGAGATGCGCGGATCGGCGGCGACTCCGCCGAGGCAGGGGGACATCTCGCCCCCGAACGCCACTTCGCCGTTCAACCAGCTGGAGTTGTCGCGGATGACACTTTGGAACATGTACAATAACAATCAGTCGCCGGTGGAGCCGCAGAAGGAGGCGCTGAATCTGTCGGAGCCGACGACGCAGGTCGCTATCAAAAGGGAGCCGGAGCACCGGGAGTCGCCCCCGCCGCCCAAGAAGTTTTCTAAGGACGAGGAGGAGAAGTCTATGGCCAACGCCACGCATATCAAGATCAACAGCAGAGGTGAGGAGGTTTTTCTAATTTTTATTTATTTTATTTTTGAGGAAGAAGTATTCTTTGTGTTAGGTCTGACAAATTAAATTCGCGATACACACCTAACTTTCGCACATTTGCATCACTTGTCAGCAAAATTGATGAAAGTCTTCCCCTCAATAAAACACTCCCATAACAATGCTAATGGTTGTATTTCCTCCAAATTAACTGCTGTAAATAACCGGATGATTAATCGTTGTTCTTTTCCAGGGGACGGCCGCAACGGAGACGGCTCCTTAGTAGTGAGTATGGAACTGAACGGGATCACCTACCAAGGGGTGTTGTTCGCACAGTCTTCGCCATCTAGCGGAAGGACCGCCGTAGCATAAGTCGCCAATGTGATGTAGCTCTGTATGAACACTAAACGCTACTCGGATAATTGAGCGCCTCGGAGCAGAAGGTACCTAAGTGATCTTGGTGATTTTTCAGGAGGAGCGTTTTACTTTTTCTCAACATCCCAATAACTTTATATCATTCGTCACCAGAAAGAAAAATCAAAATTTCACTTTGGTGCTTCCATCAAAACATACGAAAAATGTTATTTTATATCATAATTAGGTATATAATGTAAGACTAATTACACTGTGAAAAAAATCAAAAAAGCAACAAATTTTTTTATACCAACATTGTATTTGCATGTTTCATATTTTTGTTTAGAACTCTTATTCGACACGTCATATAAAACATAAAAAAATTAAATTCATGTTTTATATGACTTGTCCGATCGTGGAATGATAGACAAATTTGTAAAAATACATTAATCCTGCGGTAGCTGCACCTATGTTGCCGTTGAAGATTTAAAATGTCTCCTAACATTGCCGGTAATTACTAGAATATCGTCAAGGGAAAATTGGTGAATGCTCCAAGACCACAATAATGAAAGAATGTCCAAGAAGGAGGGGCAACTAAAGTATCTAAATACACAATCTATTCTTATGTTGTGAAAAGTAACAGAGATACGTCTTGCTCTGTGGGGTTCAATTATTGGATGGACGGAAAAGTAGCTTCACTGTCGTCAGTATAGACTATACATTTATTATGTATATAAATATGGAGCCCGCCGATGTCTAAACTGTGGCCAGTTTGAAAAGTATTCAAAATTAAGATATTAATTCGATAAGCGCTTTGTAATTCCTTCGAGCTAGAAATAAGTCGGAGGAATTACAGAGCGTTTGTTTTAATTTTGATAGTCTGTGTTAATATTTCGTTTGAAAGAATAGCACTTAATCTTCGATCCATAATTTATTTTTCTTTTGTTCTTTTTGTACATAGATATATCTTTTAATATTAGTATCGGAGGTTATAATTGTGTGTTATGTTTTTTGTATGTATATCTCTTAAAAGACTGTTATTTTATTATTTTAAAATATTATCGTAGAACCACTTAGGTTAATTATTTATTTTTAAGTGATTTATTAATTGATTATTGTCTAGCAATATTAGTCATAAGATTAGACGATACGCATTATATGTATCTTAGTTCCAAATGTAGTAGTCTTAGTTATACATTTTAAGAAGAAATATCGATCATCCCTAAAGTCAAATTTTGTTCAGAGTTGGTGATTTCTGATCTGATTATCTCAGGGATATTTGATGGTAATGTGCAAAATGTATTCCTGCTTTTATTGTGTTCTAGTTCTTATTTCGAATTTTTATGAAAGGACAATTTTCAGATCATGTTCAATGTGTTGTTGTAAATATAGTATAGACAAGACTGTTTGTTTCTTTATTTTTATTCCGACACGGACAAGCTTTGGAATGTAGAGAATCGATAATATCTATGGAATCCAGAAGATCCGGAGAATGGGGAGAAATTACAATAAAAATGGTAAAAATTCGATAACCGACACAGCAAAATATTACAGAGAAAAAAAAGACAAAAGAGATTAAAAACCGGAAAGAACAAAAAACAGCTATAAAAATAGAGGACTGAGTAAATGGGAAATCAAATATTTATTATACTAGGATGTTATAGATAGAATCAAGAGATATAAAGTAGCAAAGAAATAACGAATCTGAGCAATTAAAATAACAAATCCCCTAAACAATAAAAGGCATTAACAAGACAGTAATAATTTCATTAATGTTAATCCTTTTTAAAAACAAAAATGTTACACAAACTCGTACGCACATCAATACATTTTAATAGAAAACAGTAAGAACATCATCATACATCCATGGTACATATTAAGACATTAAAATAAAGTAATAATTTAATAAAATATTTAATATTTAAACTCGCACGACCAGCATGCATATGAGACATTATCAACTAAATGATGAGGTATTCAATAGTTTATTTAAATAGACTATAAATGCATATTTGTAAATGTGTATAGAATATAAATAAGACGATATGCACACTTTGTTAGTCAACATTCACAGTTCATTTAGCGAAAATATATTAATTTAACCACGCCACGACCGTGACCTGAAACACACAAATAGTCAGTTGGCTTCCAAACGAACTAGTGGGGCTTACGGAGCAATTTACATCAGTCGGATTTTTGAGGCTTTACAGGAAACATTGGATACATAGGTACACTAGTTTGCACTTTTATAATATCAGCTAGAGTGGTCAGTCCCTCTTCGTCGAATTCTTTCCACCTTATGTAGTTTTGTCGCATGTAGGTGATCAAGTCTGGCATGTCGATGAAAGCTGAAAAGATGAGGGTAATAAAAAAATGTGTTAAGTGTGACTATGCAACCTAAAATACACTGTGGTGTATTTTGGGTGGCATGTCCATACAATAAAAGATGTGCTTACCGTTCCAGGCTTCAAACATGTCGTTAATAATGTAATCGACAAATCCGATTTGCGACTTTGGAATGGAGCAAGTGTTCCTGTCAAACATGGGCATCACTACGGGCAGCCCCCGTTCTTTTTCTTCGTCCGTCTGCTGGAAGTACTCTTCTGCGATTCTTCTTGCCCATTCCACGCACAACCTCAGCGGTCTGGTGGGATTCGATACGTCACTGCACTTGATCATCATGCGCTTGATGAGGATGATATTCTCTGTGGAGCTCAGTTGTGGGAAGTCCTGGATATCAACCTGAAATTGTAAAAGTTTTGTAAATAAAGTAGTTGTAGTAGTTCTGGCGCTCAGATTAGTAAATTAAAATCCAAGCGCGGAAATAAATTGAACGAGATCTGGAAGTCGTTCTGATTAAACCCAGCATTCATCTTCACGCCTCTTTGAGCGTGACACATATTCTCGTCATTAGCCTCTTTTGTCCTCACTACTAGAGCTGCCGCAAATTTAAATCGCAGGTTCGTAAATTCCTTTAACATTCAACTTTTATCATTTAACTCGTTTTAAACGCTGAACTTTTCATCCGTATTACCGCTCTAATTGTCGAGAATCTTTCAGACTAAAAAAAGAAGAGAATTTAACAAATTATGAAAGACAACTCTTTATATCTAGTTGTGTATTATGTGTTGCATATGTAAAAAAATCTATCTGATTATTCGACCAATCGTAAGACTCTATTTTTTGAATTATAGTGATAATTCGATAATCCTTTATGTTCCTTTTTCAAATGTTTTTATTTCCAGAGCAACATTGTATACTAATGTCACATTCTTTGATGATTAAACAACTTTATTTATGAAATTACTTTCGTGCTTCTGAAACAATCTGCTGTTATACTCAAGTTGATTAAAACGCAATACTCTTGTAATTTTTAACAAATTTCCCTCTGCTGCGCATTGGGAAATTAAAACGTCAAAAAATGACACTCGTAGTTGCTAATCAACTTCCGTATTACAAATCGAACAGACAAGTAAACTCCTTCTATTTCTCTCTTTGATTCAGTTTACTCCTGTTGCATCCCACGTTTCATATCTCCTGTTTCAAATTCCATACCGTGTGTTCGGATTATCGTGACACCACACTTTTGATTTGCAGACAATTAAAGACTTATTCGACCATAGATAATTGATGAACTCACCTCCATGTCACTCGCCGAATTCTTCGTGCAGAACACGTTCACGAATTTGGCCAAGTGCTCAAAATGCTTTGTCATTTCTGTTGCAAGGATCATGTCTATCACGTTGTTTCTGGCAATTTTGTACGTCTCCGTATCTAAATTCTTAAAAATATTTACTCTTTCGTCACCTAAAATCGAGAATTTTAGACTAAAAAATTCACCTTGCACAATACCCACCTAAAGTTAATTTGAACATGAGGGCTGAATGGTGCGATTCCAAGATGGTGATGTCGTTATACAATATAGCTAATGGATTGTCGGAATTTGCCAGGAAGGCATTTGATTTGCCGGGATGATCGACGTCATGAGCTGCCGCGGCTATTAAACTTGTCGCTTCGTCTAGAGAATCCATGATTGATTTTATCTTTTCTCTTTCGAGGAAACCTGCCGTGGCCTGCGAAAGGGATTGGCTTAATGCGAGGGAATAAATCGGATTCGATACAGTAGGACTTCGCTAACTTGAAACTTCATAGTAACAGCTACCGCACTGGCCATTGCGGCTTAAATTTCAAGTTGCAGAAGTTCGACTGGACTCCAAACACATTACCTGCATCACGTCCGCCGCGTGCGTCGAATTGTGGTACGAGTTATCCGTGTGATAATTAGCCTCGATAATAACCAGCCAATTATACAGCGTCTTCTCATCACAGTTCAACACAGCCGCGACGTCAAAATGCACGAACAGACTCATCCCCAAATGCTGCAACGGCTTCTTCTTCGTGAGTTCTTCCAGCCGAAATATGTCGAATTCCCAGCACAAGGCCGTGTCCAGAACGTCCTTCAGAACTTCGGGGACCTTTATCACGCCGCCCTTCGAGGGGCGGTAAACCGAAGAATCGTTGCTACTCCTTCTCGAGGATAGAGTAAGAGATGGTTGGGATTGTTTCTGGATTTGTGTCTTGATTAATTAACATTATTAGATAAATTTACATGATGGTGGTCATACCGAAAGCAGGGCGGAAATGAGTTCGGACACTATCGGCTCCTCGTTTCGGTCTTCCCTCACGTTGGGCGCGTAAAGCTCCGTGCTTCGAAGGATGTCTTCGGCGCCGTCCAGTAATTGGGTCACTTGGGGGTTACCCCCGGAGCTTTCGCGCGCTTGATCTAGCAAGGAGATTAACTGGAAGTGTCCGTTTATTAGTGCAATCACGGAGCGGTGTTAGTAAATGTAATTTTGTGCACGATGTGTTTATGCAGTCAACAAGAGCACGGTTAAAAACAGATAAGACAAATAATCTGGAAGCCTGGAAACCCACACCGACCTGCATAATTTATAACCTTTACTTGTGATAAATATACCGTGTATGGTGTCTTTTGGCTTAGAATTTAAAATATGCAACGCAACTCATTTAAAAAGGAAATTTGTAAAGTATTGTGTCCACACCAACAACCCCATCCCTTACAGCAGAATTATCCAGTTACCCTCGTAATTGGCGCATCCAGCGGCAAAGTCTTCAAATTCGCCAAAGACGTCCTCCTATAGAAGTCACTCCCGATGCTTTTAATGTCGTTGGACCCCCTCCGGATCGAATGGACGCTGCCCCTTTGCTGCGTTATATCATAGTTGTACGACGTGTCCAGAACCAGAACGAAATGCGTCGGTTGTCTAAATAAGAGACGTCGATCTACGTTCCATACGTTAGTGGTTAATAGAGTGAGCACTTTACCTCCCGGCGGCACAAATCGGCACCGCTCTGCAGGAGGCCGATATCGGATCCGTCGACTTTCTCTTCAAGTTTAAAGCTCCGTTCCATTCTCGCCCTCTCAGTACGGACGATCCCATTGCGGTGATTTGAAGATTGTCATTGGCTAATTGCTCCTGAAGCGTCTTACCCAGCAGCTCCTCCGGACGAACGTTTAAATACTTCTCGCTTGCTCGGTTCGCGTACTAAGACATACTAATGTTGACACCAATTTGCATGAATTCACAAGATTACCTGGCACCTGTAACTGTCGTCTGTGATAATTACAACATCCCTGCATTTATCCAGGGCCGCGTAGACGGCCTGACAAGTCGCGTGCTGAGACATAGGCTGCATGTCGCTATGCTTGATCTGAATAAGCTCATTGGTTATGTGGATCTGATTTGAATTCTCTACAATGCACTGATAAAAACACGTCAATATTGTACTCACAACGGATAAGTTGATCGATAAGTTGCTTACCCTGTTGAATCCGGACTCGAGCAGTGCCATTATGGCGACGTCATCTTTTTCGAACATGCTGCAAATATTGAAATAAACGAGTGGAAGTTTGAGCGTTCCGTTTCTTACCATTTTCTCACGACAGCCACCAGCGCCGAGTGTTGACTTCCCCTCGTGTTTCTGATTGATCTGGAAAAAAATAAGGGAAGTCTTGGATTCGTTTTCTGACAACAGAGATAAAGTGTGTCTATTTGTAGGGATATGTCGGCGATATTTCGTGAACTTTGCGACACGTTCTGTATAGTGTTGCTGTGTGGAAAAGAACTGTTATATAAATGGCATGTATTTTATGAGATGTTTAAGACATTGCACGTGCGCTCCAGACTCACTGAAATACCCAGGAGCTACGTGTCACCTTTTTAATACACCAATGAGATGTCCTCTACTACTGGAAAAACCTAGATAAGTTCCATGTGTCAAATAAGCCATCAAAAGAGGTGTTTTGTGCAAGAATTTTATTTAATAAAAAATGCACTAAACAAAACTCAAAATCAATAAAAAATTAAATTAATAAATGGACCGTTATTTCATTAATAAATTTGTATAAAAAAACGTGTGGCGTCCTTTGTTTTGACATGATTTAACGGAATTTTCCAAAATTTAAACTTCAATGCACGTTTTATGATATTGTAGCGTTTACGGGTTCACAAAACTATTTATTTGAACGAACTATGTACAATTTATTTAAACACTAGACTATTTACAGTTATAAAAGCACAATTATTTATTTTAACAGTCACACGGATTAAGAGGAATACAATTTCATTTATAGACATTTTAGTTGCCATTGTGCAGGTCTCTTATTAGTACCTACCGTTCGACATTTTTTGGAATCTACACTTTGTTTTATACACAACTAACAGTTACCCCGGCTTTGCCCGCGTAAATTGGGGTCTGCTTTACTCGCGTGAATATTTGGAATCGGTACAACCGCTTAAATTAGTTAAAAAAGATAACAAAATGATAAAAAGAGCAAAATTTTGTTTGCAAAAAACGTCAGACAGGCGTCCAGACATTTTTAAAGGAGAATCTAGATCCTAATTTTCACCTACTCTTTGTTTTCCACTTATGAGAATTTTCAGGAAAACTATCCTTCCCATTTACGGTCCCCGTTTCGCTGTTTGTAAATAAAAGTTATTTTTAAAGGAAAGCCCGAGTGCCAATTCGCATGCCTGTAACAATGTCGATCTTCAAGTTATTAGAATTTTGAAAAAAATCATTTCCAAATCCACCCTCCCCTTTTTTCGCAGTTGGTAAAATTTTTTTGCAAGAATAAATGGATAATCTAGATCCCAATTTTCACATATTAAGGTACATTCCATACCAAGTGAGCCACCTAAAATTTACATTCTGTTCAAATTTGGAATATTAATAGTATGTACTTATAAGTAGCAACTACCAAGCGCCATCTAAGATTTTTTAGGCTGCTTATTTTCGGTATGCATGGTGTAGTCCAAACAAATTAGACAAAAAAAAACAGCGACCTAAATAAGGATCCGAAGAGTACAACCCCCCCTCCCCCGGGGAGACCTTTATCCCTTTTGTCCAAAAAAGCACCCTCCGTGTGACCTCATCAAGCTTTTCTCCATTTTTCTCCTAAACGGTAACTCCGACGAGAAAATGTTATACGACTTATTATGTTCTCCATCAAATTTGCACAAATTATTGATAATATGGTGGAAGGTGACAGGTCATTGAGGTATTTGACCTCGTATTTGACATGCAGTATGCTGCCACAGTGACTGCAGAAATTGTTATTTTTTCGCTGAAAAATGAGGTACGTTGTGTTATATAGTATGTTCATTGGTCTGTAACCCCCAAATAAAATATTGACAAGTTGATTTTTTCGATTTAAATTTTGATTCCATTGTTGAATGATCACATATTATGATTGGTTAAAATATATATGAGTGAAATAGTCAAAAGAAAATGTGCAAGGTATCACTTTTTTACTCTTGTTGAATAGAGAATTAAAAAGTGTATTTAAAACCCAAAAAAAAGTTGGGGGTTGATATTTAAAAAAATTATGACTGTCATAGTTCAAAAACAGATGACGTCATCAACAACATTTTTATGTCAAAAAATGGCAATTTAAAAACAAAAATCGACCTGTATCGAAAACCATTAGTGGGAGCAAAAAATGTGTAGAAACACAATTGTAGAGTAGTTTTTTTTCTGTACAAGGTCTAGTCGTCAAACATCGGTAAAGGTGGGAGAGGAGAGGTGTAAGAGGGGTAACGCTCTTCTGTCCCCAAATTAGACTTTATAGAAGAAATAATTTATAAAATTTTGGTTATGAACTCCCAGCAAGGACCCAAATAAAGATCCGAAGTGTTCCCACCTCCCAGAAGGAGCTTCATCCCCTTTTACCCAAAAAGGCGCTCCCCGAGCGTGCCCTCATGAATCTTTTCTGCATTTTTTCTCGTAAACGGTAACTCCGACGAGAAAATGTTATCGGATTTATGTTCTCTATTCAACTTTGCAAAAAAATGATCTCATGGAGTCTTCGTATCTTTATTTGGGTCCTTACTGGGAGTTCATAACCAAAATTTCAAAACTTTGTAAATTATTTCTTCTAGAAAGTCTGATTTGAGGTCAGATGGGCCTTACCTCTCTTACACCTCTTTCCTGCCGCCTTTACCGATGAATGAATGAAATATTTGCAAACAACCTCTTCAATGATATGATAATAATACTAATACATATTTATTGAGTTTAGTTTAGTTCACGAGAATTTTGTGGGTAAATCTCTTTCATAGAAAAATAAATTTTCTACTTAGAATTACATACTTTCAAGATAATATAAACTCTCGCGACAAACTTTTATATCAGATGCAATTGTATGATGTGACAAAATTATGGGTTTGCTGGTTTGATTTATTTCAGTTTATTTTCTTCTTTTCAGAGCATTTAAATAAAAGCTTGTCTTTAAAAATATTTTTGTACTATAATTTTTAAGAGGCCAGCTTGCGAAATTTTAATTGTTTATATAGACCATGGACAAGCGAGAAGGAAAAAAAGAATCGTAACTAAATTCGTGTTTTGTTCTTGAGTCTTATTCATATTTATATTTTATAAATCGATGTATGTACTTACACACAAACAGTCCCAGAAATGAGTACATTTTTATTTTTAACACCCCCTCATTAATTGACGAGTTGTCTATGTACTATTTCAGAATTACTACTGTTTCAATACTGCCTTACTTACCTTATTGCATTTTATTTTAGATTCAGTGGTGGGTATCAAAATTTTAGGCCACCAACTTCAAAATTGCATGTATATAATAATTTTTTGCTTAGCAACAACCTAGGTACAGAAAATTTTCGTGACAGAGAGGGACAAACGAAATTGTTATTTTTGTACTCATTGCTTATACAGGCTGTCCCATTTAAAACTCCCCAGTCCAGATTTCTCCGAATTGATTAGTGTGATTGAAAAATCCTCGGACAGGTCGATTTTGTTTGCCAGGGGCACATCTTTTTAGGTTCCTTTCAACTTCCGGCATTTCGCCCTCTTCGCGAGGGGGCTGTTAGCCCCAAAATCTTAAATGACACCATGGGTCGAGTGATGCCTCATTTGAAAGGTATTGAAGGCCTCTCTACAACTAACCACTCAGCTTTCCAGAATTTTCTAGGAGTTCTTGTTTACTTTCTTGAAGTTTCTGCTCTAAATTTGTAGAATTCTCCAGGAGCTTCTGTAGCATAGTGTTTACGTCGCAGGAAACTTCAAACAAATATATTTCAGGATTTTCGCCCGCCTTTTCAAGATCCTCAATCAGCCTGTTCTGTAACACCGATTTTGTTCCAGATGTTTCCAACTCACGTTCCTCCAGCTCCCTCTTCAGCTCTGCGACATTCAGTTCTTTCAACGTAACTTTCTTCGTTGCCATCTTCGTATTTATTTAATTAATCCCACTTCTGACACCAATGTAGCGTTTACGGGTTCACAAAACTATTTATTTGAACGAACTATGTACCATTTATTTAAACACTAGACTATTTACAGTCGATTTACAGTTATAACAGCACAATTATTTATTTTAACAGTCACACGGATTAAGTAGCTTATTCGCACTTCTTCATCGACGCGATTCGACTAGACTGACTATTCGGCAGTGGTTCTCCCGTCCTACGCTTTCTGGATTCGCCGAGAATCGGGCGGAGAACTTTACTAGAATATTAACCTAGAATATTCGCGATCCACGAATTTACGATTAAATCATCACGCCGCGATTCTTCGAGAACGTCACAATATCATGAAATGGCTGCTAGTATTTTGTGTGCTAAATTACCTTGTTGAAAATATCACAGAAACTTGTTGGAACTTCTTAACTAGGCCATTAATAATTGCAAAGAACAAATCGTCATTTACAATTCATCAATTTGGGATCATCCATTCAAAATACGGATAAATCAATAAAAGTAAACGACACACCGTTATGATATGGTAAACTTGAAATGGTCTCTTAATCCACATTCGCATACAAGATGTGGTGGTCTCTGGGGTCTTGTTGGGGATTCTTTTATTACATTCAAGGGAAGGAAAGTATTAAGATTCTCTAAAGAAGATCAGAACAGACGTCGGAAGCAAATAGTTAATTCAGTCACTTAGGGGAGAAGAGGCAGCGGAAGGGAATACTTAGGGGATAACAGTCAAGGGAAGGAAATACTTAAAAGACTCGCTAAAAAAAGTCGATGGTAGTCGAAGAAAACAGCCACTAAAAGGAGAACAATAATAATAATACAAAAATCTATTATTGACGTCACACTAATAAAGATTATAAAGAATTCTCAAGTGCTCTGACGTGACACCAGCAATTCAACTCGTGTCAGCGGCAATTACTCATTAAGTGACGATGTACAAGTAGGACAGCATAGTGCAATCTTTTGGCTTTATTCCTCTCGAAAAAGATTATCGTGCGGGAGTCCTCAAGCAGCGGTGACAGCCCCCTTGTGACCCGGGATGCTTAAGAAAGATGTAAGTCCTAAAGGGCTTAACCGATTTGAGTTTCTTGCGTTAGTTTGTCCATAATAAATCAGAGTGACTATAAACACATGACCAAAAATTATACATATTGAACAATCATAGTGACTTTATAACCATTAATCAAATTGTCAAAAAGTGAAAATATGTATAATAGTTTGTGACTGTATACTGGCGGGAAGAAGGAGAAGAGGACGACCCAAAAGCAGATATAATGAATAGGTTTTGAAAGATGTGGAAAGAATGGAAGTAAGGCGAACAAGAGATCTCCTTGGTTTATAGTGGTCACAGGCGCCATGTTTAAATTCTCACTACCGCCAATAGAAAAAACTGTACCAGAGGTGTCGTGGGATAACCGGTTGCAATGAAGTTCCTTTCGCTTTGAAGGTACAATGACATAAATTAACAGCATTTGACATAAATGAAGGAATGGTAATAAAATTGTAATTCTTTCACCAATATTTAGAATGGACCTTCAGGGTGGAGGTAGGATGTGTATTATCCCGTTAAAATAAAAGATCAATTTGCCAAGTAAGTCTACGAAAAAACGGTCGAGCGAATGCGTTTCTTACGAACGTTGGGGTAACGGTAAGAGATATATGAATTCTTTCTATCTAAGCGTTGTATCAATTCACAAATTAATAAAATATGATTATTCCTATGTCCAAACCAATACATGCTGCGTGATAGAAGCCAACCATTATAAAGTTCGTTCCAAAAAATATTTCGACTTACCGTCTCCAAAGAAGTGTTCACTTAGCTTTATGGTCACAATGCTTTTAGACTAAATTTCCTATACACTAATTTTGGATTAAGTTTTCGCAGCAATTAATTTTAATTATTTACATAATATACAGTAAAAACTACAAATTGATGGTCATCCAACCAAACATACCCACACCTCACGGATTTAATATGTTTCCGACACAAATTGATGTTCAACTAATTCGCTCTCACGTCAGTTATCAAGAAGTTAATTTACAAGTAATTATAACATTAGCGATCGCACATTCAACTGGATATTAATATAAATTACCAACTCGTGCATGTTAAGATCTGAAGTACAGTGTAGTTTACAGAAAATAAAATCCATACCGACCCATAAGTCCCAATTCGACCTTGACCGATCCATATTTATTGCACCTTCCGTCGCTTTTAATTAAAAAGTTTTAAAATTCTATGGTAGTTAGTAATTACTGCAACAGGTCGATTCTGCATGGAACTGTTCGATTTTTCTCTGCTGAACAAAAGCTCTCTACGAAATTTGAGCATTCCGTTAAAATACGCTGTGATTCCGTTTGTCGTAGTGTTTGTTTTATGCTTTAATTAAAATGGAGCTGTAAACACGTTTTTGTTGTGCTTTTCATCGCTGGAATTTCGAGTTTTTAATAAATTTAGAATAGTTTTTAGGGTTCCGTGCCCCAAGGGTGCACACAGGAAACAATAATAAGAAGAAACTTGAAATTTTCACAGAGTGTGTACTACTATGGCCGCTATAACAACAAATAATAAAAATAAAATAAAGTTTAAAATAAATCAATACAAGAAACGTATTTTTTACTAACGTGTTTTAAAACTATATGTATAGTATACAATGAGATCATTTAAATTATAAATTAGAGTATGCTGTGAAATTTAAATTAGGTTGGCAGTATACTAATTTTTGATAATGTGATTTAAAATTTGAATGTCAAAGTGACTTCAAAAAAATGGCAACAGAGTGGTGAATGGATATTGTCTACCCTAATTCTCCTGCAGATCATCAAAAATTAGTCCAACAAATTTATAAATGTGTGGCAAGATTTCGTGATGTTAGTGTGGTGTAGTGGAGCGAGTGCGTTTTATCAAGAACTTCAAGGGGTAATTGGAATAATAATGGAAAATGCATTTGAAAATATGAAACGGAGAGTTATGAGCTGCACTGAAGATGGGGGAGAACACTTTGAACATTTGCTGTAATTCTCAATAAACCTTCATTACTTGTTAGGGTTTGAATTCCTTTAAATTAAAACAATTTAACATGAGAAACACAAACGTCACAATGTTTACGATAACCTCAAATTTTACCCAATATAATTATAGTGTTAAATATTGTGTGGTGGGACGGAACCCTTCATGTGCGAGTCCGACTCGCATCTCGGCTTGAAAATTCGTCAAAATCGGAATTACTGTAAAGTCGCTATTCTAACAGCTTAGCACCTCCAACAGTAAACAGGAGCATCTAGTTAATTTTACACATAATCACTTAAGACGTGTAATTACCATTTGTGAGTGGTTTCGCTAAGGATGTAAGCAGATTAAGAACGCAACCAGTTGTCTACTGGTTTAAATGTGAACAATGCGCGACACTCGCAGCTACCCATTTCACAGGTTCGTCGAGTAACATGTAAATTATTGCGACAAGAGATTCAGAACGTTCAGCAATCAGAAATTCATGTCGTAATTTTCCGGGAGAGAAGACAATCGGTAATTTTCGATGTTTGAAGAGTATCTTTTATTCTGATTATTTGACGACGGGCGGCGGCTTCACTTGATTTTCTAATGCGGGTTTGTAGCAGAATAACGAATTATGCGTCAATATCACAACATTAAAAACGACTTATTTCTTTCAACACATTAGTTTGAGGAAATGATAGGTGATATGAGCCGACGTCAAAAATTTCCATTAGAGAGTGGAGTAAATAACCGAATAATGGCCCGAGGGCAAAAAAAATTACTTCATCAGCTCTGTTTTGTACTTTCCAGCAAGCAATTTGAAATAAATTGGACGAAGTGAGATTAATAAAACGAAATTTGGTTCGTTCGGACAAGAAGGAATTAGTTGAGAATAGTTTTAATTTTCATTAGATAAATGGGGACCTTTTTGGATCCATCTCCCTGTGGTGGTTGCACAACAAGTTTCATCAAGTTCATAAAATATGTATAATTTTTGAGTGCAACCAACGCTTACAATTTTTTGCTTATGTAGCTTTTCCGCTATGCCTATTTGCGCTCATGCATAATATATGCGTTCTTTATGCCGCCGTAATGTCGAAATCGAAGTGATGCAGACATACGAACTGTGCAGTATAACGAAATCGAGAAACAGAAATTTGTTGGAAAAAATTGTTGTTGTTCAAGCGACGCTAAACCGTTTAACGTATTGTAATAAAAGCAAATATTTCTGGGATTTTGAATTCACCAAAATGAATATCAAATATTATTTTAAAATTCAGCCAATCAAAATAGATAACCCCAAAGAGCGATTGGTTTCTATTACACTAAATTGGCTCACTTCACAAACACAAAAATACTGTTTCACCGGACGAATCATTGGGAATTTATTACATTTACGCACATACAATTGTTGACCCCACTCAAATTAACAATTCATTTTCCGTAATTGTATTCGAAGTTCGGAAATAACATTAGCTTAAATTGCGATCGCATTAACGCCACATTTGGGAGAATTCCGTGTAATTAAATTTAAAAGCTCTCTATTAATGGAACTTGCATGTGTGCTTCATGTTGCACATTTTAATTCGAATTACTCCCGGAAAAAAAGGCTTAAATTGTGTCTGCTTTAAACTTGGCGTTGGAATAACATGTAATTTTACCGGCTTATCGAGCTGAAGAGTACTGAAGTATTGATCACAGAGCTTTTGTAGCAATCCAATTAGTGTCTGATTAGTCGTTTTGACATTAAAATTACAATGCCATCAAAATATTGCCGAATTAACACTTTCATTTCTGTCCTCTAAATTATTAGACATTTACTACATCTATGTGTGCACAAAACCGCACGGAATTATCTCGTCGCTGTGTAACCGACGAGTGTATAATTCGCACACAGAAATGCGTTTGAATCGACCTTAATTATGTTAGACCGGCAGTAAAACTAAGAGGAAAAACCCGCCGCGAAAATAAAAGAACGGGAAACGCTCGCTTCCCCTGTTTAGGGAAGACGCAGGATAATTTGTTGGGATCGACTTCTATTATGATTTCGGAATAAATGAATTTTATAGTAGATTGTAATTTAACGCGGATGCAGACATGCGTCGACACGGTTCATTGATTTAATCATTCTATTAGTCGCTCATATTGGATTATCACGACTTAATTAACTCTTAGTTTTATATTGCAAGAAAGGGTGTCACTGAATGGGTGCACACTTGAAAGGCTCCGAAACTTTCATCTAAGAGGGTAATGATACATATAATCGGAGGAAGTTTACATGACGGCTTTGAGGACGGATGGAAAGGGATGGCATCTCGGCCTCAAGTTCGCCCTACTTCAAACAAGTCGACGTAAATTTACAGAGCTTAATAATTTCGAGAAAAAAGCTCAGAGTATATCGACCTAAGGCACGCGTAATCTCGACGGTGGAGCACTCAAGTCATTTATAAACATCTTTGTCAGTGAAACAGAAGAGCGCGCAAGGGTATTTGGCGAAAATTCAAGTTCGACAAACTAATTTGGGATTCCAATAAAAACGAGACTTTCTAACATAGACTACAAAGGCTTATTGACAACATCCCTTAGAAGGTCTCTTACTTACAAAGTGTCTTCTTACTTTTGGGTTTCACAATATCGTCTTAAGGCTGTCATTTACTACCATTTTATTGAATTTCACGGTTTTAGTTTTGATTATTTGAATATGTGGTTGTGAAAAATCAAAAAGAACATCTCATTCTATGGTAAGACGTTATTACAATCCCCATATCAGCATTTGTTTATTCATTTAAAAAATTATAAAGATGCTTCATTTTTAGGAGTGTAACTGATTGCCTTTGGATTTTTTTTTCTGAAAAATAAAACTCGCGTGCCTTAGCATTGTTGTTCGTGAATAAAATTCAATAATGTTTGTCGGGAAAATTATTACTGAAGCAAGCTTAAAATATACAGAAAGCTGTTTAATTGGGTAGAAACTCGGGTAGAAAATTTAAAATTTGCTATAGCTTTAGGACGGAAGATGTCGTATTTTACAGTGGGCCATCGAGGTCAGGTACGATCTTCTAGATGCTCTCTACAAAACCCATCATAAAATGATAAGATTGGGCGAAAACAAACACAGCAGGTTACGGAATAATAAAAAATTAAAACGGGACAAAGTGGATAGAAATAAAAAAATAATAAAGGTAGCTATCTTACAAATAATCTAATATGTACATATAAAAATAAATATTTGTTTGTTTGTTCGTATGTTATGCACGCCTAAACCGGTGAACATATCCTCATGAAATTTTGACCACACTTAATATTTGCAATGGGGAGTAACGACCCCAATGTGTTACCCCTTTTTAGTAAAAGAAAATATTTAGAGTTCAAACCAGGCGAAATGAAAACTATCAGATAAAAATGTCACAGTGACAGTTTTAGACGTAAATCAGTTTCCGTCAATATCATTTCACAAGGGATGAACAGTGTGGTGAAGTCGAGGGAGAAGTGCTAAAATTTATTGTGGATGTGTCCAGGATTGCTTTCGATGTGGGCGCAACTTTAAATTATTCTTAGATAGGACGTGAAATCGGTAATTAACGTTAATCAATTTATAACGCTATATTCTGACGTAATTATCATCGGGTCTATGTCTAAAATTTGTTGTTATTGTAAATCCTTTCGATGGAAAACAGAAGGCCCGGGCATGTGCTGCAATAATGGCAAAGTAAAGCTGGAACCTATTATGAGGGATCCACCAGAACCTAACCTCCTGATCGGCACAGATATTCGATCCAATATGTTTCTTTCATCAGTTAAAAATTACAATGATCATTTGGGGCACCAAAAATTATCATCTATATATCTATCATCTATCTATCATCTACCAAGTTCACTTCTTCTCCAATCTGGCGATCCAAATTTTCTACAACTCTATTTGATAGAATACGATGATGAGGAGACAACATTAAGGTGTACCTAATAATTACCCAAATCTAAATGCTGGTATTGTCTAAGATTTACAACAATATTGGTGGTCTAACCCGGGCAACGCCGGGCATTCTGCTAGTTGGGAATAAAAATCATGATAATAATAGTAACTACGTGAACGTATTAATTTTTTAGGTCACCATTTAGGGAGGAAAAAGTCTACCAAAACCAAAAAAAAAGTTGAGGGTTGTCATTTAAAAAAAAAGTCAGTCAAAGTGGTCTGCCAAAAAAGTTTTTATAGTTCGACACTGTCAGAATTTTCAAATTTTCGCTTGTGTAAACACTCATGCAATAATAAAATGTCAGATAAACGTCACACTATTTTTATGGATTTTAAGCAATTTAAAGACTTGCCGGGGTTGTGTCGAACTATAAAACGTTGTATTACACTCGTCTCTGTGTAAATTGCGGGCTTTCCGGCTCTCGGGGCTCGTTTCACTCGTGCTGTTTTCACCCCTAGCGCCGAAAGCACCCAATTTACACAGGAACTCGTATAATAATATATGTACTATTTTTTAAATGGGGGTAGCGAACGTGTTAAAAACATTACATAACGCAATTAATAATTTTCTTTCAAACTCACACAGTGACAATGTGACGACACAGTGACAATACACTGTATTGTATTGTCACTACTTATTAATAACAAACGACAACAATGAATTTACATTGTTGATTTTTGTCGAAATTATATTCTCAGAATATTATATTTTTATAATCATACATTTCTTTACTCCACCATCAATATTGTTATTTTATATTTATCATAATTTCTTTATTCAATAAATACTACGGACCAAGCGAAAAAGGATACTGAGATATCCCCAAAATAGAGCATGCACTGTTAAAAATGGGGGTAAAATTACAGCAAATATCATTGTAAATTCACATAAAAATAAAAGTAAACGTACTTGGTTATGTAGTTATTAAAAATTCATGTAAAATTACAGAAAAAATATAAATATAAATTTCATATCAAGTAAATTTACTGTATTACACGGTAATTGTACTAATGTAGTGTAAATTAGCATCTGCTTCAAGTAAAATTACACTAAAAGTGTCATTTTACTAATAACAGGGATGGAATTTTACTAAGTATGTGTAAAAATTCAATGTTTCTTTAAAATTACATTGTTGAATGTAAAATTTTACATGACCATGATCATCTCTACTCGAGTTCCGAAACGCGGCTGCGCAATTTGCATGTATTAGGCATTTTCATTTGTTGAGAGTTCCACGAGTTCTACTGATTTGTTTGTTAATGTGATCGCGTCGCAGAACAAAAGTAAGAAAAAAGGGTGAGTATCCGTCTCTATACTACAGTAATTACTTTTGATGTGTAGTTAGTTTATGAGATAATCAATCTCTGGATCGATTTGAACGGTATGGTACATATTCGAAATAACGTTTTCTTAGGTTGTATCATGTTCTGTTAATGACCGATTCCAGGTATTGAATAACTTTTTAAATCATTTTAAAAGTTATTTGCTATTGAAATCTTTTTGTTTTGAGAAACAAAATTGCATTCCGTTGAACTTGCTTTGCAAGGTAGTCTTGAGATAAAACAGGTGCCTATCCAGGATTTCAGTGACGGGGCAGTTTCCGCTTAGGAGAGGACATTTTCCTGATTTTACCTATATTTACCTATAAAATACTTCGAATTTGCTTGCACTCGTTGTCTCCCCTGGATGCGGACTTGTGATCAGAAATTGTTTGAAAGGTACTGTATTTTTTCTTCCAGGGTAACCAACGGTTTGGCTTGTTTACCTAACTTTTAATAGCTGTTTATGGAGGTATCTACTTCTCTAAATAAATTTGTTAAAATGTATCACTGCCAAATGTGTCCGTATAAATCTCAAATAATTGCAAAATACAACTCACACTTATATTTTCATAGAAATGCACTTAATAGGCGATTTATATGTTCATTTGAAAATTGCAGGAGTGAGTTTTTAATTTAAAAATGCACCTTTACCGCAATCACTCCAGATCAACTTTGTCAGTTTGTGAAACAATATCTTATCCTTGTAATGTACTTGGTTGTAAATTTCAGTGCACAAACTTTAAAGAAATAAGAGCTCACATGATTCAACATTAGAATGCAATGAAGATGTAAAATGCCCTCATTTGGATTGTAAAAATGTTACTAGAATCTTCAAAAATGTTTCTACTTTACATTTCACATTTATACAGAAATCACCTTTTATCTAATGAACTAATTTCTTCTCAAATTGACCTTGCTCTGCTAATTTTATAACACGGACACATGAATAGTAGAGAGAAGTCGATAAGGCAATAAGGCAATATTTGGCTTTTATAAACAAGCAGCTTTTCTAACATTGCTCGGTCCTTACTGCATACGTATTTGCAACCATGTCGCTATGTATAAAGTTTGGGATCAAAAAAGGATCTTGGAAGCCGACCAGGAACAATTTTATATGTGAATTTTATTTTAAAGGGTGGGTATCTAAAAATATTTTAGACATATTCTAATATGAGCTTTATTAATTTTTATAGCATCACAAAAATTACAAATAGATGACAGTTGTCTAGTTTTTGAATGTGACGGTACAATTGTTGATGAAGACGATGTTTTATGGAATTTAAGCAAAGAAATCTTGATTTTGCTTGCTAATGGGGAAAAATGGAGCAGTGAACCAAGTTTGTCTACTTGTTGAAAAGAAACCTACGAAAGCAGTAGCGACATATCATTGTCTAGTTTTGGGTCTAAATCTGAAACTTCTTCACGGAGTTCTTCACCAACAGGATGTTCTGAAAACAGCTGGAAGCGTTTTGAGATTCCCTGGGAGATGTTGAGCCAAACTGTAATTAGTGATTGTGAACGAGGAGAAAAAACGATGCTTCAATTAAAGCAATAGCTCATGCCGTCGTGGATAAAATCCGTGATGTGAAAAAATTTGTTCCAAGCAAAGTAATGCTACTAAAATTATTGAGAAGTATCCTGCAATGTTTCAAGACGCTGATGAAGAGAATTTTGTCCTGGGAGATGGAACTCATACGATAACACAAAAATTAATCGAAAGGAACAATTTTCTCAATAGG